>CM042842.1:86833939-88033939 GCA_023653725.1 Bungarus multicinctus | reverse complement strand
TGATTTATTATCAAAATACTGATGACACCTAGCAACACATCTCTGTCACCAGCTGTCCAAATTAAATTGTCAAGGTTCTTTCCCAGTACTTTTGGCTCCCCTAGGTGCGGGAGTTTCAGAGTTTCCATTTTATTTCTGAGTCAGAGGACTCCCAATTAGTTAAAACTCTATATGGTATAGGGCCAGGTAATCTGAGGGACTGCCTTTTCCCAAGAACATCTGCCTGTCCCGTATGGTCCCATAACAAGGATGTGCTTCAGATTCCAATAGGACCTAGGAAGCATGCCTTTTTTTGTGGTTGCCCCTGTTCTCTGGAATGCTCCCTCCCTCTGATATATGGCAGACCCCAGCACTTTTCATTTTTACAATAAGGTAGCCATTAAGGCCTGGCTCATCTTCCAGACATCAGGGATTTTTTTTTTAATGCTGTATGCCACCCAATCAAATACCGTTTGACTTGGAAAGCTGTATAAAATGTAAAAATAAATTAATAGACCCATGTTTAGTCCATTCTAAACTTTAGAAATTCACTGGGTGCCTGGGCTAGTTCTGTCTCATTCTCTCTCTCTCAGCCAAAGCTCCCTGATAGGGTTGCTGTTGTCTAGATAAAATGAAGAATGACACCCCCCTCCTCATGCAAGACATATTGAATCTTACAGAAAAAGAAAATACAAATCTTAATACATACATACATACATACATACATACATAAATCTAAGGAATAATTGAAGTGAACCATGCACATGACCATGTAGATATATTAAATTATTTTGGATCATAGTGCAATCCTGAGATATACTCAGAATTAAATCTCATTACATGCAATGGAAGTGCCATTTTAGGACTGCAGTGGAAACCTGATGTGTTATATCAAACTGAATAAAAATGAGTAAGTAGTATGTTATTTCCTTTTTTTAAATATATTTTTTATTGTTTACAACTATAAGTATCAAGCATAGTGGAACCATTTTGACATTACTTTGTCTTACATACAAAAATATAACCAAACAATTAATGTTCCTTTATTGGTACGATATTTACATTTTGATTCTAATCCTCCTAGCTATTTTTGTTATGTCATTTCATCTCTATCATTGACTACACTGTGTAAATAATTTGGAAACAGCTCTAAAATCTGCCTGACTCTGTTGTTACAGTCTCAAACCCTCACAGCTTTAACCTCAAACTGTCTACCGTGGACCTCACCCCATTCTTAAGAGTTTCTTAAAGGAGGCTTACATAAGTGCACCAGCGTGTCTATAGTCCCTGTCTTACTATCCCCATTTATCTATACTTACTTCCTTTGTTCATGTTTATGTTCATACCTATGCTTGTTATCTTGTACATGTTTGACAAACAAAATAAATAAAATAAATATTTGAAACATAAAGGATAGATTTTGTATCCACATGCAAATTCATGGATTAAAAAAGTATAATGGATAAAGTGGTTTTTTTAGAATTTGCCAAAATAATGTATTCGATTTTCAAACCAGTATTTAAAAAATACAATACTGTATTTGTAGTATTAGATACTAGTAGCACATTGTGTCTCTGATAATCCATTCAATTGTATGCACTAAATGATCTATGTGAGTCAAGCAACAAATGAACAGATTGATTTGTACTTTCCCATTGATATTTGCAAATGGTTTGAGTCATGGCAATCTTTTTATTGTAGCAATATTGTAAGTTTTCTCCTACAATGTTGCAAAAAAAATTGTGCTAAGAAATTTGTCCTCCCCCCCTCTTTTTCAAGACATAAGGTCTGGGATAATTCCAATTTAGGAAGGAGATTAACAATATATTTTGTATTCATAATATTTCCAATGATGTCTCCCCAGTATAAATTGCTTGCTCTGTATTATTTTACTTATTCATATCTTTTTAACAGAATAGAATAACAGAGTTGGAAGGGACCTTGGAGGTCTTCTAGTCCAACCCCCTGCTTAAGCAGGAAACCCTATACCATTTCAGACAAATGATTATCCAATCTCTTCTTAAAAACTTCCAGTGTTGGAGCATTTACAGCTTCTGGAGGCAGGTTGTTAATTTGAAGGTATCTATTCAACTGATGTATATTTTAGTATGTTGCAGCCAGCCCAAAAAATAAGTCCATGTTTATTGTAGCTCAAAGAACTTCCCAATATTGTTTGTGAACAGACTACTATCAGCCTATGCTTGTATTACCTAGTCTCCCTCTTTTCATCTGTATCCTAAGTCTGCAGTGAAGAGTAGACATTCCTTAGACAGTATCCCCTTTTCTTTGGACTGTCTTATGGCTGATATGGCTATTTTGTCCCAATATTCACATATAACTATTTTTCTCTCTTAGTTCTCAAAATTTTTGCAGTCAATGCAACAGCAGAAGATTCTCCAGGTGAAAGAATTGAATAAGGGTGTGGAAAGTATTGTGGAAGTAGATTGGAGACATGAAAGGTAAGACTTTGAATCATGTAACCGCAAACTTGAAAAAAAGTGTAGAAATTTAAATTGGGGGTCCCTGATGCTTCTCTTGAGCTTGGTTATTTTCTTGCAGAAATGATTTAAAAAAAACATTTCAAATCAAGGTCATGGGACCATGGGATACTGTAATCGGTTATATAAATGTGAGCCAGTTGCCAAGCTCCCATAATGCAATCATATGACCCTGGGGGGAATGGCAATTATAATTTTGAGGATGATTAATGATCCTAAGAATTATTTTACTAGTATATAAGATCATGGCTATTGTGCAATATTTAATAAATTTTACTAAATATACTATCTTAGGTATTAGTATGTTCACTGACTTCTTCCAATCTATTGGCCATTATTTTCTTCTCCTGATCTATATCATAGTTTGGTTAGAATATTTACCAGTGGTTCTGCTGTTGGTTACCATATCTCTGTAGATAAGTCTATCAACAATTGTAGACTTCCAACTTGATAATGACTTGAGAGCTAATATAAATTTATATTCTAATATAGAAGATCTTATAAATAAGGAATACTTTCTAAGGCAACATGGAAGTTGACAGTAATAAATAATAAATCTGTACTGTACAGTTTGTCAGTGTATCTTTAAATCTTTGGCATTCTAAGTTTGTGGCTAGAACTTTTTGAATTCAGAGATCTTTTGAAAGACTTTGTTTTTCCATCTCTGTTTTTATCTTCAATGTCCTTATAGATACTGCCTTTGTCCCTTTTATAGCTATCTGAAATTATTCAATTCCTTCTTTGATATTTTTGTCTTTCTTAGCTCTGACTTTTCTTCCTATCAATTTCCACCATTTATTCCGATATACAGATTGCATTATGTTTTTTTCTGCATTTGTCTGTCTCTGTTTATGCTAACAATTTCTCTGATTTCACTTCATAGTTCCTCTGGTTCCCTATCAGTAAGTTTCAGGACTTCAAAGAGATTTCTGATACTTTTCTAAGAAAATGGTGGGTGTATGCTCAGGATCATAGAAACTAGTTGGCTTTGTTCTTCCACTGTCGCTTGGGTTGAAACTTAAAGATAAGCAGTTTGTCATCTGTTCCATAGTCAGTTCCTGTCTGTCTTTAATTTATGACTGAGCTCTTTCATCACTATAGTCACTTAGATTTCTGTTTATCTGATAATAGCCATCTATAAGGACATCATTTTGGTTATTTAAATACTGTGTCAGCAGTGAAGAAATGATGGTTCTCCTGCTTCATTTCTCTGTTTTTCTCTTTAATATTTCCAACTTTGGCATTCCAATCCATAAACAGTATAATATGCTTGCAGGTTTTGGCAGTTTCGGATAGAAATTGACTATAAAAGTAATCAATACCAATAGTTGGAATATTAACTTGGATCATAATCCTAATAAAGGATTGTTCTCAATCCTTTAACTGTGATTTTTGGTCATTGCCTGCATTGCACCAAAATATTGCCCTTCTTTATGAAAGCCACCACCATGCCTTCTTTATTTTTCATGTCCTGATAATAAACAGTATGATCTTCTAACTGAAAGTTCCAGACCATTTCAATTTTTGGATGCTTAAGAGATCAATATATAATTGAGTCATTTTATCTTTCACTGTTTTGAACTATTGCACATTCAGGTTTCTTACATTCCATGTTTCCATTGCATTTTTTTTTTGGCATCATCAGGTTTTCTTTTTCTATGTGTCTATATCAGCAACTAGACACTCCAGAGGCTTTAATATTAGACATAGACCTCATTAATAGTCCAAAATATCCTCAGCTCTTTAGCAAGCTAAATGCCATCAAACCTGAAGGGTTCATCATACAGCACTATATTGCCAATCTTATAATATTGTTTATCCATGCAGTAGTTATAGTAAAATACAGTAGTTTGCCATTGCCTTTGCATTTCCTCCCCATAGTGACCTTGGCTAATTTGATCCTCAGCTTCCAGAATCTTTTTATATCGCTGCTACCTTGTGCCTGCTTGCTTGCTTTAGTTGGGTTATTGGGAGGATCTTCATGTTTTTGGTAACTTTGCTGGAATATGTTTTCTTGGAATACACTCCCAGCATTCCATTGCCATGATGAGGCAGCAAAGCAGATCTTGAGGGGGATTAAAAAGATTAGACCAGACTAATACTAAATGCTTTCTCAGATATAGAAAGTGTAGAGCCATAAATATTTGCATTATATTAGAGGTAAGAGGTCAGCAATGCAGCCAGGCTCTTTAGAGGCACGTATATTTTCCCCACAACCAAATTTTTTTTTAAATCACAGAACATTTTGAATGAAAATATGACAATTTTAAAAATGGGGCATCTGAGCCACTACATAACAGTGCTTTGCAACCAGAAACGTTTATGAACCCAAACATTTACTACATAATAATTAGCAAGTGATGCTTTCACCACTCCTTTTGCTGCATCAAAAGAGGTAAATTTTTGGAAAACTCATTCTAGTGCATACTTATTCAAAATCAGACTTTGGAAATCTCAGTTATTTTACTAACAAGATATTCTACACAACAGCTCACCATTGCTAATCATTACCACAACTGTACATCATTGTTCCTATGCCATTGAGCCAGGTTTTTTTATAGCAGTCCATTTCTAAATTGTTATGAGATGCTTAAATTATTTCTGCATTACTTTTAAATTGATAATTTGGAAGTGATGTAGAAACTATTGTGAGTAATAGATAACTGTAATGGAACTATGCATTTGAAATATATGAAAGATTTACAACTTTTTAAACAACGATATTTAGTAGATATGAAAGGATAGCATTTAATTTTCTTTCAGTCTGTAAGTGGTAACAGATAAAGATACTAGTGGCATCTACTCAGCCATAATCTTTATGTCAGCTGTAACACATTTGATACTTGGAAAAGTTGGGGACATCTAACCTATTTTGCTTACTGCCCCAGCTTCTGAATGGCAGTGGTTATCCCTCATGTGGAGAGTGATAATAAAAAGAAGAAAATGTTTGATAGTCTACTCTTCTTTTAGTATCAACACGCACCCTCCAGCCTCCATTTCATCTCACTCCAGTTTCATATAAAAGCTGGAACTTGGGCATGCTTACCTGTCATCTCTTCCTGTTGCTGCCCATGCTCTCTTCGCAAATCTTCCTCCTACTTCTGCTAAAAGTGGCAGTGGATTAGTGTGGATAAAGATGCACTGCAGCCCCTCTTCACCTTTCTCCTCAAGGATCATCTCTGAAAGGGTCGGCTCCTTGATTCTGGGCTCTTGGCCATTATTTTCTACAGGAAATTCTATAGTGTTTCCTCCCCCACCCATCTGTGATGTCACATAAATATAGCATTATGAAGTTCACATTTTACAATAACTTTGATGAGATCTTACTTGTGCTATACCTTGACAGATGTGATATCAGGGCTTTCTGTAGTAATTTGCTAGAATAGGTAAGGCTGTGTGTTAGCTCTGTCATAATAGGTACTTGTGATGTCAAGGAAGTTGACTGAGTATGCATAGGAGGATCATTTAAATTTAGTTTCAGATAAGTTAACTAGAAGTGACATGCAAGAAGATGAATGTAACTATCCATATATTTTACATCAGAAATAGATTTCATTAGAATCCAGTCCAGAAAGTTATAAAATTATTTTAAGGACATTCTAAGTGCTGGTTTGGTTAGGTTCCTCCCCCACCCCACCCCCCTTATCATGAGATGGCTTGGGACCTTGTAGATTTTTTCTGTCTCCATATATATATGTATGTATGTACAGTGGGGCAAAAAAGTATTTAGTCAGCCACCAATTGCGCAAGTTCTCTCATCTTTTTAAGGCCTGTAATTGTCATCATAGGTATACCTCACCTATGAGAGACAAAATGTGAAAATAAATCCAGACAATCACATTGTCTGATTTGGAAATAATTTATTTGCAAATTATGGTGGAAAATAAGTATTTGGTCACCTACAAACAAGCAAGATTGCTGGCTCTCACAGACCTGTAACTTCTTTAAGAGGCTTCTCTGTCCTCCACTCATTACCTGTATTAATGGCACCTGTTTGAACTTGCTATTAGTATAAAAGACACCTTCCACAATCTCAAACAGTCACACTCCAAACTCCACTATGGTGAAGACTAAAGAGCTGTTGAAGGACACCAGAAACAAAATTGTAGACCTGCACCAGGCTGGGAAGACTGAATCTGCAATAGGCAAGCACCTTGGTGTGAAGAAATCAACTGTGGGAGCAATTAGAAAATGGAAGACATACAAGACCACTGATAATCTCTCTCGATCTGGGGCTCCACGCAAGATCTCACCCCGTGGGGTCAAAATGATCACAAGAACGGTGAGCAAAAATCCCAGAACTACATGGGGGGACCTAGTGAATGACCTGCAGAGAGCTGGGACCAACGTAACAAAGTTACCATCAGTAACACACTACGCCGCCAGGGACTCAGATCCTGCAGTGCCAGACGTGTCCCCCTGCTTAAGCCAGTACATGTCCGGGCCCGTCTGAAGTTTGCTAGAGAGCACTTGGATGATCCAGAAGAGGATTGGGAGAATGTCATATGGTCAGATGAAACCAAAGTAGAACTGTTTGGTAGATACACAACTCAGGTTTGGAGGAGAGAGAATGCTGAGTTGCAACCAAAGAACACCATACCTACTGTGAAGCATGGGGGTGGCAACATCATGCTTTGGGGCTGCTTCTCTGCAAAGGGAACAGGACGACTGATCTGTATACTGGAAAGAATGAATGGAGCCATGTATCGTGAGATTTTGAGTGCAAACCTCCTTCCATCAGGAAGGGCATTGAAGATGAAACGTGGCTGTGTCTTTCAGCATGCCAATGATCCCAAACACACTGCCTGGGCAACGAAGGAGTGGCTTTGTAAGAAGCATTTCAAGGTCCTGGAGTGGCCTAGCCAGTCTCCAGATCTCAACCCCATAGAAAACCTTTGGAGGGAGTTGAAAGTCCGTGTTGCCCAGCGACAGCCCCAAAACATCACTGCTCTAGAGGAGATCTGCATGGAGGAATGGGCCAACATACCAGCAACAGTGTGTGACAACCTTGTGAAGACTTACAGAAAACGTTTGACCTCTGTCATTGCCAACAAAGGATATATAACGAGTGTTGAGATGAACTTTTGATATTGACCAAATACTTATTTTCCACCATAATTTGCAAATAAATTCTTTCCAGATCAGACAATGTGATTGTCTGGATTTGTTTTCACATTTTGTCTCTCATAGGTGAGGTATACCTATGATGATAATTACAAGCCTCTCTCATCTTTTTAAGTGGGAGAACTTGCACAATTGGTGGCTGACTAAATATTTTTTTATTTCTTAAGTTTTCGCGGGTATTTATATGTATGGTATTCAGCTTTGTTTGGGTATTTTCCCACGTCATTATAGTTGTGCTTTTAAAGTTGTAGCGACGTTTCGGCAGAATCTCACCTGCCATCATCAGGCTTGTGTATTGGATTCATCTGTGAGTCAGGCTTTCACATACACACACACACCACACACACTCATATTATCTGCTCATATGTACTGAATGCTTACTCTAATTATTCTGGTTCTCTCTTTCTTTACTAAATCAAGCAGTAAAATTAAACTCTTGCTAGGTAATAAATATTTTAAATTTCTTATGGAATGATTTATTTGTTCTAAATAGAAATCATACAAACAAAATTTGTGTTTTACCCATGATAGAATTTCATATAGACAGGAAAATAAGCATTGAAAAGATAGCAAAAGTAAAATATTCAGATGTCCTAAATAAGACCAAGTTTAGAAAATATACAAAATTGAGTTAATTTTTTCATTTTAAGAACTGTGTATTGTGTTTGTTAGTATATTCCTAGTTGGTGGCATATGAGCAACAATAAAATCCCTAAATTAGATATCTTAGTTTGCCTATAGTAATTTGGAGTAAAATATACTGATTTTGTGCTTGTTGCCTATTTGTAGCAAATGCAGTGTGTGGCTTGGGTATAGCTGGTAGCTAGTTTATCTTTTTATCTTATTGAAAAACATTATCTGAAATCCATGATTGACCAAAACCATCACAGGCAATAGAGATCAATAAAAGAATGCATCTTGTAATCTTTTTGTATTGTTTTAAGAACAAAAAAGGCTCCCATTTTTACATCTTCCATGAGCTTTTATATAGCAATAATGTGAAGAGTAGTTTACAATGTCTATTTTCTGTTAAGTCAGAAAGATGAGATATTGCATTGATTAGTTTTTGTATGTCAGTTCTAATCATTACAATACGTCTCTGGTTAAATGTATGAAAATAATGTTTCTCTCTGTTTCAGTATTAAATCCTTCATTGTACCTGAAACTGCAACATCTGAAATGTCTGTCCAAGATTGTAAAGGTGATGACCAAGAACAACTGTACCATCCTCCTGAAATTATACCCCTTTATGGAATCTCATCAAAGATGGCCCCGTTGTTTCAAGAGTCTGGATATAAGTAAGGAATATAAGAAATTCGTGCATTTTATGTTGTTGCAGGGGCTTCTTTTCAAAAGAGGGAGGGCAGCCTGTCAAGCCCGAAACCCTTCCTCCATGACCACCAAAGAGAAAGTAAGAAAAAGAATATATACCAAGCCTAACTAAAATGGCTACACATGTGTCAATTTTGGGCTTGACATCAGCCTCTTTGTATTCTATAATATTAAACACCATCTTACTCTTTGACATAGTGGGCTGGGAGTGTTTGGAAATGGTAACACCCCACTTCTTAAAGGAAAGAATTGTGTCATTGTGTATGTGTTTGAGTCACTCAGATTCCAGCGTTAAATGTTTTAGGCAAAAATAGAATGGCATAGCTAGACCTTATCAGTAGTATTTGCGTAAGTTTGAAAAGAATGGCTTACCAGGAAAAATATCTAAAATGTTAATGCTTTTGGAATGCCAAGCTAATGTGTGTGCTTTGATTGTACCACTTCTTCCATATTTTGTCTTTTAATTAAGAGAGTGTCAATTATATTGGACAACCTTTAGAAAATCTTCAGTTTGCAAGAGCAGGATATTTGCAGTTGTTTCCATAATTCAACTTCACAACTAAAAACATTTTCATTTTTTTCCAGGAAAGGCCATACCCTCTCCAGCAGTGAAGTGAGAAGTGTAATAGTCAGCTATGTGAAGGCTAATGAATTGGTTGATGAAATAAACAAAAAGTATGTAAGAAATGAAACTTTGCTTATTGGATCTATACCATTGGCATGAAATGACTACACTGGGATTTTATGATATAGCATTCCAGGCTCATATGTTTCTATTTCCAAATCTGAATATTCAGTCCCCAAAGTGATTAGTCCCATCCTGATCCTTTCCTACGTCTAGCAATATAAAAAAGAGACAGGCATTTTCTGGAAGGCTTATTATTATTATATGATTTGTAATCAGAAGAACTTAGTATTTCCCCATGCACAAACACATGTATATATCTGTATGGGCTATAGGATATGAGTACATATGAGTATGGGCTATAGGAGAAGGAGTGGCAGAACCTCGGGGTGGAGTCAAAAGAGGAATCAGCCTAAAGTCTCTATGTCACCTAAAGTCTTTATGTCTTGTGCATAGACATAAGTAGTAATAAATGAGTTTAGTTGGAACTTCATATGTGGTCCTGGTCTTTCATGCCTGGCATGGGCCTTGTGAAGTATTCTTAATTTAGCAGCTAATTGAATCAGAAAATTGTTCCTCAGGTTTAGATAGGACCATCAACAAAAACTTGATTAATAGATCTGTAAAACAGTAAGTTTGTTATTTTAATCATTACATACACTTTCCCCAGCAAGTATTCCACAGATTAGTAACTTGTAATTATCTAGTTTAAATTATCTAGTTGATAATTGCTTACCTTGGCTGGAAGACGTCTTTATCTTTCTTTAATTTACCTTTCTAAGCTGAAAAAAGTAGATGGCAAGACCCTTCTTATTTGTAGTTCCTATAAATTTAAACCAACCTGATAAAAATTAAGTGTTACACATTATTGACACTGGTGTTAATCATGAAAACGTGTTTCTTTTTTAATCACAGTTTTGTAAAGGTAAATCCAATTTTGTGTGACTGTCTGTTGGACAAAGCAGAGCAAGATGAAGTTTCAAAACTCAAATGGGATGATCTCCTCAGCAGGTGAGGGAAGACTAATTCATAGTGGTGTTTTATATATTTGATATACGCTCTCCTTATAAAGTGAAGCTACCTTCCCCAATCTTGAGTCCTCTCTACTGAGACCATAATTCAAGAATTGTCAATCAGCATGGCTGATTGCTTTACAATAAAGTAATATTTGCCGCATTTGTGTCTTGTGATGTATCTAAGATGATACCCACTGTAAGAGTTATTTCATAGCCAATGGTCAGATAATGGGAAAAGTAGTTAAATTCTTCACTGGAAGGAAAACAAATCATAGTAGCTGCATGGACAGTTTTGAAGCAGCCTTCCAAGCTTTGCAAAAGTTGCAGCAGCTTTAATGAAAGAAGTAAGATGCTTCATTCACATTTTATTTTATGTAAAGCATCTTGCTCAGGTTTTGCATGACTCCAAAAATTCTGCATGCTGCACTTGTGGTGTAATGAGTACTGTTGGATGACTGTTTGCAAGATAAGATTTTTGTTGCCTAATTGATAATGTTGTCCTCTTCAGCATAGATTTCTCAATGTCTAATAGTCTTTATTATAAAATAAATGACCTGCTAAGAGAAATAGTATATTACAAACCCAGAAATAAGTTCTTGTTCCTGAAATATTTTTAATAGCATCATACTCACAGGGTTCAGCATTCATGTACTAAATGGATAGATGTAATTGGCAATTTTGGACATCAGGAATGGCTAAGCCATAAATGCTGAAATAACTGTCTCATCAGCTTTTACAAGATAAGTTTAACATTTTCTAATTTACTGACAGGTGTCTAAACAAACTAGAACCCTTCCATCAGGTAACCTTTTGGGGACAAGAACCTGTTGTGAGAAAAGGAAACATTCTTCCAATTGACATAACCGTAGCACAGAGATCATCCAATAAAAAGGTAAGAGTCACAACATGAGGACTTCTGCTCAGAAGTCATTTGTCCATAATCTATCATCAGGAAGAAGTTTAACATGCTTGCATGGATCAATAAATCAGCAGTGTCACCCACTGGATGATGACTGTCTCTCTCCATACATGCATCCATACATTTAAGACACCCAGATGTAATTATATAGTGATGCTTCAAATTTGTGAATGTTTTTGAATGTTCAATACTTCTGCATAACTATGATCTAAAACATGATCTGCTCTTCACATAAGTCCTAAAACTAAATTTAAACAGGTTGATAAATTGTTATGCCTCTTTGGAGATATGTTGTCAAATTAGCATTTCTAAAGATGTTTATGTTGATTTTTAAAGACATGTAAAGATATGATTAATCTGCATGGGGGGAAATTGTATGCCCCATTGGGGGGAAATTGTATGCCCAGTTTGAAATGTGTCAATAAAGTAGACCATACTCACATAAAAATAATACCCTAAATTCTTAGATAGCCATTTAGTGCCAATATTACAATTAATTTTGTAATGCCCTTTTTTGTTTTGGCTACCAGGTAACAATAATTAAGAATCTTGAGCTGTATGGTTTGGACCCTCAGACTGTTGCTAGTACCCTTCAACAAAAGGTTCAAGCTAGCACCACTATCATCGCAATCCCTGGAGCAAAGGACAGATCACAAGTCCAGATACAGGGCAATCAGATCAATCATCTTGCTAAATTGCTCTTAGGTAAGTATCTTTGGCATGCTATAATAATATTCATAAGTCACCCTCTTTGAATGAAGGTGGATTCCTGATGACTTCATAGATAGTTCATTGTGGTTTTCTTGGTAGAACCTCAGAACTAGTTCCATGTGGTTTTCTTGGTAGAACCTCCCCTTTTATTTTTATTTTTACTTTCCAATCTAATAATTAATCCTGGGAAGTCCCCTAAGGATTCCCATCCAAATACTAACCCAATTCTATGTGGTTTGTAAGGCCAAGCAAAGTTGCTCAATTGCTGCCACCTGCTGAGGCACTAAGAACATATTATCAATTTGCTTGTATTTATTTTTGTTTCTATTAGTGGCATCAGAACACAAAACACAATATATTAAAAGGACATTCCCTTTTACTTTTGATCAGAAAGGAAACACATGAATGTTTTTAGCAAGCAGTGATTCCGGAACTAATTCTGATGCCAATAATAGGAACTTTTTTGCAAGTATATATACCAATTTGCCACCTTTCTAGTGAACAGTGCATTTGTATAGTGTTACAAATTATGGCTGGTTGATGGATTTGCGGGTTGTTAACGGTCATCAATTTTAAATGGTTATAATGAATTAATAAATGTTTCTTAACACTTTAAAGCAGTGTTTCTCAGCTTCCCCAACTTTTAAGGTGTGTGGACAGGTTTCTGGCTATGTGATTCTAGAAGTTGAAGTCCACGCATCTTAAAAGTTGCTGAATATAGAAACACTGCTTTATGGTATTCACAAAAATTGTTGCAAGTGCATATATACTCTATAAAAGAAAGTGGAATGGCTATTATACATATCATTAATCCTTTATATAGTGTGGTGGCAGGTTATCTCTATATATTATTGAACTAGTTTCCAATGTCTCTCACCACTGCCTATGATGGCAACATCTTAGAACCACTGATATGATTTCAGATTTTCAGGAGCTTTAAAAAGTCTTAGTAAGCTGCAGTTCCTATTGTGTTGTAAATACTTCAATGCTAAATGTGAAGTGACTAATATTAATGTTTGATTCTGTTGCAGAGGTCTACCAGATACCTTGCAGTTATATCAAAGGTCTTAAGAAAGCACCAAAAATGGGGCAGAAGAAGTAGCCAAGCCTGTACCTCAGTTAGAGAGTATGTTTAAATATCTTATTCAGCGGAACTGAATCCAAATGCCTTATAAATAAACTATTTTATTTAATAGATAAAATAAAGACTTTTCCCAGATACCTGCTTGGGTTTTTCCCGCAACCTATCTTTTTATTTATAACTCAGCTTTTACCAGAATAAGATACTAAAACTAAAAGCTAACTCTGTATACTGGCTATTCAAAATATTCATAGTATCATATAATCATATAATCATAGCACCATATAATCAGAAGAGAACTATATCTTGTTATCAACAATATAATTCATCCCACTTAAGAGCTATTTATTTTCAACTGTTTCCACCCAACAAGGATGATAGGAATATATACTTTATTCCGGAATGGAATGGAATATTCTTTATTGGCCAAGCACGATAGGACACCAAGGAATTTGTCTCCAGTGCATGAGCTGTCAATGTACATGCAAACAACACAATGGTAAGCCATAGATCATAAATCATATGATACAATCATAAATAATAAGATATAAACAACTGATAAATCATAAGATACCAATAGGAGAAGGTAATAGGAAAGATGAGAAGATGAAGTGTGCTGCAAGGAAAACTGAAAAGATAAGTCAAGAAAAGACCAAGATGGCAAACTTTTTCAGTGAAAAGGCTATAGTTAATTTTTAAAATGGCTGCAAATGGATGGAACTCCATCAGGTATATAAATAGGGATAGTTTTTAAAAAAAGGTAATCAGGAAATTTTCTTTTTTTTTTAAATTGTGAAATGCCTATTTTAGAGCTTTCACAATAGTTTTCATGTGTTTTCGAATTCAGCCAGTTTTTAGAGGTTATCGTATGAAGAGCTACCAAGGACTGCAAAAAGTGGCATCACAAGAGGGCAAACATGCCCGTTGCCTTAAAATATTCATTAGTTTTATATCCCACAGTTCCTCTAGCTACTCAAGCTGTTCCCCACAAGAGCTTTGAAGTAGCTAAACCTGAGAGAGTGTGATTGGCTTGGCTTCCATGGATGACAGTGGACTTGAAATCGGATCTCCCCAATTCTGCACTTTAACTGAATCATACCAGCTTTTAGACAACTATTTTCTCTCTCTCCTGCATGGCTACGGAATAGCTCTGGGGAATAACTCTTGACCAAGATGCAGTGGCTGAAGTATGAACTCAAATGGAATGTAGAGTGTGCATTGATGTTGATTTAAATTGTGTGATTTATTGGACTGTTTCCTGCTCACACAGAGGTACATGAAATGCTGAATATATAGGATAAATGAAAAGGAAACGGTACCTAATAGATAAGCTGCATAGAAAAATAAAGTCTAAAAGATTTATGTTGGTAATCACACTGAGAGAGAGGAAATTCAAGATCCTTTGCCTATTAGGAATAGTGAGTGAGTTAGTGAGGTAGAAAATAAGATCGCTTAAAATATGTCATGTGTAACCTTAAGTGGACCCAACAAAAGAGTTCAGAGGAAAGAACTCGTTCTTCATATCAGATATCCTTTATTTTTAATAGTTTCTTACAGAGTTTGCATCATATAACCAAATTGAGAAGGAACTTTAAAAAAAAGTCAGATGGTGACATTAAAAAAAGTCACAGGGCTGAAACAGTAGTAAATATAAATTACAGCATTGCAAAAATGTATTTAATTTGCCCACGTAAAAGCTTTCACTAATTCCATTCTCTACAGACTGTATATGTGTTTGTAGCTGACCATTCTGAACAAAAATACACACACACACATAAACAGATGCAAGCAACATAATATACTAAACAAAGGCACTGCTAGCAGTAGTCTGCGCTTTTTAAGTAGGGGCCTCCACACCTAAGGCTTCTGTTTTACTACAGATCAAATGACTCTGCACTCTCCCAATCTAAGCATCATCATTTTTTTCCCCTCAGCTTAATGCCCCTAGCTATATAATATTAAAAAAAAAACACCCACCTGCCTATATACAGGAGGCTTAGTCAGCAGCATTAACATCAATTGCATAAGAAGCCATGCCTTCTATAGAAATGTTCAAGACATGCCAAACGAAAGAGCAGGAAACAGTTTTCCTCTCTTTTTGATGAAAATAAAACAGAATATATAATATCCCTCTTGGAGAGAATATTTTTAATATCTTTAACAAAACTGGCTTCACTCTTCCTTTTCTCTAACTATGTAGACACAATAAACTCCTGGGGTTTCACATTTTTATTTCATCAACAGTTTCTAAAGTTTCTGTGTAGTTTTGTTTCAGCATGAACTTAGTTAAATTTTCTCCTTGCTTTTCCCATTTGATTAATTTCTTTTAATTGCAAGATACACCTCTATACATAACCTCGCAGTGCCAGAGTTGAAAACATCTTTTTCTCTTCATATGCACCCGCCCTCATATGCTTAAACAATCTTCAAAGAAAGCTAGCCCTCAAAGGGGAAATGCATGAATCCTAGTTTGACTCAATGAACTCTTGTTGAAACTATACTCAGAAAAGGGTGGGGCAGGAAAAAAATGAAGGAATCATTTGTTTCAATGATTCAATGATCTTATAGACAGGAGAATAATGTCTCTTCTTCTATACCATCTAGCAAACTGCAGCCAGTCATACCGGCCACTCCAATGCAAGACAATCTAATACATTTGTAAGCTGTGCTTGACTACCCCACAGTTGCCATATATATTCCCAATTTATCCATTCCTATTATAAGCGAGTGCATAATTCAGAGTCGTGTTCCAAATATCATCTTGCAGGAGTTGTTCCCGTACACCTGCAACTACAACAGAGGCATACAGTCAAACAGGAAATTCTATATAACTGTAAGAGTTTAGTTAACAGTGCCCATGTTTTTAAATGCATTGCCCATTTTTCATAATATTTGTTCTATTGTCACATTTATTTTTTTTTATTTCTCAAGTTTAGGTTTCCAAAACAGAAACAGAAGAGTCAGCTATTTGGAACTTACACCTTTAATCAGGTGGCATGACCCTGCAAAGTGAAAGAGCCAGTAAGCTGAAGCAGTTGCAAATTGCAACTCATTTTCTATTATTTGAGTATCAATAGCACCCCAGATTATTTCCTTTCAGAGATTTCACATAAATTCCAGGATATGTGACTAATGTTCCAACATATATTAATAAAGGTAACTATAACAATCAGCTGCCAAAGCCTTCAGAACTGGTCCTGCATTAGGACAAAGGGGGTTCCAACAGTAGGGCTATGCCACACCCTATTTATATCAGAATCCTAAAATCAGAGGGATTTTTTTTCCTCCAAGAAATGTACTCTTTCTCATGTCCACAGCTCATTCCTGAAGCCATGCTGATATTCTGCCACTTCCTTGGCAATTGTTCAATTCGTTTTTCTTGTGCAACAATACGTTTGGCATCTTTTATAATGTGTCTCACTTGTAGCAGACTAAGGTTCTTCTGTTTGCTGATGGTTATGTGGATGAATTGACCACAGAGAACACATTTACTACACATGTTTACTGCACATAACACAAATCCACAGGTGAGGTATCAGGATGGCAGGAAGGGGAAATAGCCATTTCAGTCCAGCCTTAACATTTGTACAATAAACCAACCAAATAAAGTAGACATTCAGCATCACTGCAGGGTTTCCAGGCAGTACGACCATGGAGAAGGAAAAGCAGCCACCACTTCTGGTACTAGAGAGTCAGTTTCCCTTTTCTGTAACTACCAGTTCTAAGCAAAGCTTGGGTTACAACCAAACAGAAAAGTGTCCTGAGAAAGAAAAAGTTGTTCAGTTTTGTTTCCATTTCTTTTAAATATATTTAATTATTTATTAAGACGCTAAAATTGAGTTTTTTTGCCAGCCATACTTGTTTATCCAGGCTTCCCATTTGCTTCTTTCAAGGCCTCTTGCAGTCTTTGTTTAAACTTGCTGTATTTTTTTTGCACTTGCTGGATTTTGTCTTTTTCTTCTCTTTCTAGTATTACTAGAAAATTCTGTAGCTCTGGAATAGAGAAGTTGTCCCACTAAAGAAATAAACAGAGAGAGAGGCTTTAAATTGGTGGTGGTGGTGGGGGAATGCTATTGTAACCTGTGAAAACTGTCAGTTGCAACAAGTTTAATTTGCCAGAAGAAAACCCCATCCCAAAATAATGAATCCTTTGAAATCCTATTTTCCCTCAAGTCATGAGCTTGCTACTCTGAAACTATCAGGATAAATAACAGAAACTACCTGTAGTTTCAACCACAAAAAGGTCCAGATCTGCAAATGATGATTTTCTAGACCAGAGGTCTCCAACCTTGGCAACTTTAAGACTTGTTTTATTGCCATCTGGCTTTCTGGGAGTATCTCAACTGACATATTCCCCCCCCCCGCCCCCCCACAATTCCAGTGTGCAAGAGAGAGAGGGCCCAAATTTATTTATTTATTTTGTAAAAATGTATGAAATCCTTTTTATTGTAAGTATCCAGCAGGTAAACTTTCAATTTCAGTTATGAACTAGACCCAGCTGTCTACACCTTCTTTGAATTTCAGCCATAAATAATGACAAAACAAGTAACTATAGTGTAGAACAGGGGTCTCCAACCTTGGCAACTTTAAGGCTTGTGGACTTCAACTCCCAGAATTCTCCAACCAGATGGCAATAAGACAAATTGCCAAGCTATTTCTATGAGTAAAAGCTGAGGACATTATCTATAAACCCAGAGGGGTTTATAGGAAAGAAAGTTGATTTCTTTCATCATCAGCCAAGAAATTCTCCTCTGGGAACTTCCAAACAATTCATATTTAAGGAATGCATCTTGAACTATTATTTCCAAGGTTTGGAATGTGGCTTATTTTCAGTTTGGAAATCATTCCTATGACTCAGAGCTTGGTCCTTTATTTCTTAGTCCTGTACTTCTGAATCACAAAAGAATGTCTTCATTGAGGCCTGGTTAATCTGTGTTCTGAAGCCTGAACATTTAGTTATATATAGCTGGATTTTAAACACCAGAACTCTGCAGGAAGATTATTTTGTCCTGTGTAATTAAACTTTATTAATCAGGTTTAATATTTAAAAAAGGTAATTAAATGAGACATGAAATGCCATTTGCTTCTGTATTTGCTTTAATATTATACTTATTTTGGAGTACAAGCATCTAATTATGTTTATTATAAGAACTAATAAGATGGAACAGTTGCTTTTCCACCCACTCGGATTCTCTCCTATAGATTCAAATCACTGCTTGTGTGATGTGGTCCTATTTCTGTGTGCCTTTGCAAGTTAGGAATAATAACAAAACTACGTAGCAATCAGATCTACCTCAACTTCTCCTGTTTCATTTTCCTTCAACACAAAATTCAGAATATCCGTGTCAGGGCCTGCTAGGAGCCGGAGATACAAAGGACATTCTGTGACTGGAAGCTTCTGGGAAAGAACTGCAAAAGATAAGGCAACGAAAATTACTTAGGATCTTTGAAAAGAAACTGCAAATTTCTTCAGGGTTGCACATGTAATTATAGCCAGGCGTATGCACAGATCCTCTAGGAGATGGCTGTCAAACTCGCAGCCTGCAGGCCGGATGCATCTCACGTTGGCCATACCCATGCCCATTTTAGTGAAGGGGAAAAAAAATCCTGATACGTCACATGACACCACGAGTTTGACACCCCTGCTTTAGGAGAATAGATAGAAAAGGCTGCAACTGCTTCTCATTAAGGATCTTCAGCTCTTTCTTTATAGCAATTTCAAACACTTATAAGTTTATTCTTCAAAATTGGACACGAACACCGACTGTTTGCCCTTACTGAAAGTCATCATAGGGAAAAAAACAACTCTAGGTTAAAGAATTGCAGAGAGGTATAAAGTGGAAAACCACGAGGTTCAATCATGGGCCCTGTATCTTTTTTTTTTTTTTAACAGGAGGAAGAGAGGGAAGGAATGCTTACTAATGTACAGATAACAGAAATAAGATTTAGAAACAGAAATAAGATTTAAAGTGATATTTATAGGTTAGAAAAGTGAACAGATAATAACCAAATTGAATCAATGGCAGCTACTGAAAAAAAATGCAATTAGAAAACAGATGTAAGATGGAGGATATCTGGTGTGACAGTAACATTTGTGAAAAGATTTTGGAATATTAGTTGACTACAAATTGAAAAAAAATTTGCAATATAAAATAACTACAAACAGCCAGTGATGTTAGCTTAGTTTTGCACCACATTCCACTTCACAATCAGACCTTCTTCCAGGTATCATATATTAAGGACTCAGACAAAATAGATCTAAATCAGAGAAGAATAATGAGAATTATCATTGTTTATGAAGAGAAATTGAAGTAACTGTAAATGCTTAGCCTTCAGAAAAGAAGACGGAGAGATTCTCAATCTTCAAGCTTCAGGAAAAAGATTCCTATTGAATATTAGTAAAAATAAAAAAGTATAACGAGTGGTTTGGCACTGAAGCCATTGATGTGAAGTAGTAATTCATTCCTTTTCAGCATGCTTTAATTTAGGTTCCTGAAGGGCTAGATTCAATTAATGGGTTCAGCCTAAATAGCCCCTGCCAATTCTATGATTCTAATCTAAATCAAAATTTGGTATTTTTAATGGATGCAGTTATTGACCATCTAACCCAGCAATGGTTGACCTCTTGTCTAAAACTTCTCCATTTATAATTTTGATATAATTTTAATTGTAGATGTCATAAGATGAATCTGGGAAAGCAAATGTTATCATTGAGCTATAAGCTCAGGTAAAGCTATAGTTATATGGTATGTCCTTATTTTAGTTCTTGTAACTCCAAATTAGGAGGTCCCATGCTGTACATAATTATCCCTGCTCATTACAATAAGATTTCTTTTATACTGATCTTGGACATTGACTATCCAAGGTGGGTTTTAGCAAGCTTCTCTTAAAGCCAAGCATTGTCTGCTTTAGAAGTCATCCTATATTGGATTAGATACTTGTCAGAAATTAAGCTTTATAAACAAGTATTTTCTTTTCTCCAGATACTATCCCCAAATGAGTAAGTTCGATGTTTTCTTCATTTGGTACATTAAATCCAAAATACAACATGGAGAAAATCAGTTTAAGCTGATGTGTACTTTAATAAAATCATATTTAATTCCAAGAAAAGTGAAGCATGATTCCATTCATGTTTCTACCAAAGACTATGAAAATAGACTTGAAATTTTTGATCTTGTATTTGGATGTGTGCCATGCTGTGAACAAAATAGAAATAAAGATTCTATAGTAGGCCCCTAAAACATCATTTTAAAGACTTTTCCTATGTAACTTTCCAATAGATTTATTACTTTTTTAAATAAAACTTTTAACAGTTACTGAAGTTTATTCTGCCCAGAGCTAACATAGTCGAAAGAATGCTCAATTAGATTTAACATTTTTCTTTACTTTTTTCTCTCTAGTGTTTTTCCTTTTTTTAAAAAAAAAAAACCCCTAATCTTGTTCTAATGTTTGCAGTTATTGTTTTAAGAATTTCAAGTTTTAGTGTATGATTTTACTTAGCACTGATTTGATTGCTTATTGTTTGACTGGTTTGGGCTCCTCACCTATAGAGAAGACTGATATAACAAAAGATGATGGGAACCTGGCAAACTTATTAGGGAGCAGAACAGAGGCAGCACTTGTGACAGACAGCACAGATGTGTTGTGGCCCCTCGGCTGCCAGCAGAGCTAGCTGCAGTGTCAGACGAGGTTGAGGAAGAGCCTGGGCCAGCTTAAGGAAACAGCATCAGAGATGGAGGCAGAGCTGGGGCTTTCCATTTACCCCCAGATGGAGAGGCAGCTGTCTTCGGGGCCTGAGCTGAGTGAGGGGGAGGAACAGATGGGGCCTATCCCAGATGCGCATATGCTCAGAGAGGAAAAGAGAGGAGAGCAAAGGAAAACAATAAGCTGGCTATCAAGGAAAACAGACATGGACGCTAGCCAGCCCCTCCCTGGCTGGGAAATAAAAGGAGTTTGGGAATAGCTAGTTGTCACAGACAACCATTTGCTTTTAGGATACAGTAAGCAATTTGGATTTCTTGGCCATGTCTGTTGGAAATAATTACGTTTGATTTTTGTTTACCCACGTGAAGAAAAGACTATTCCAATCCTGTTTCAATAGGGGTTTGTTTGTACTCGCGAGTAAGCAGCTTATCATTACTTGCTAAGGCTGAGTCAGAACAAGATGGACTTCCCTTGCATAAATTGTCACTTTTAGGACATGAAGCTCTTTGCAACTGATATTCTGTATCTTTCTCACCTTGACCATCTTTCTGCATCTGTTTGAAAAGTGCAAATTTCTGTGGGTTGTCCACCACCATAAATTTCTTCAGAAGTCCCTGGATCACCTCACTCACAGTTGTTGTGCTGCTGATATGTAACTGTTTGATGGCATCCAAAGGTAGATAGAATGATGTTCTTTTCTCTGTCATGTTAGCTAAATTGACTTCCTTGAGAGCATCATGAATAGATGGTGGCCTAATCCCTGCTGGGACTGTCACAGGACGCCTCAGTTTTAGGTGCACTTTGATGAAACCTGTGTAAGTGCCATCATCATTCTGGGGATTGGGGGAAAATGAAAAAAAAATTAGTTAAAGGCAAATTATCTTTTCTTCGATCTCTATTTCCTAAATGACTTGGAAGAAGCAATTCAGATTATTTTTCTGATGAAAATCTAAAAGTTTTTGCAATCAAGCAACTTCTAAAACTAACGTACTCCAGCTATGTAATACCCTGGAAGCTCCACATATGATGACATTCCACTTTCTGAAACATTTTCACAAATACTCTCTGGCTGTTCCAAGCATCTTCAATGTGTAAGAGAAATGAAGAAAATAACCATTCTAATGACCAGTTTAGCTTTTTTTTAAATGTATACATAACATCCCCGTCTTCAGCATCACTGTTCTGAACTTAAGGAAGTCACTCCTAGGAATGGGAAATTACTTCATTTATTCTCTTTATTTTAAATATTTTAAAGTCTATAATCAGGTTGAGGGACAGCCTTGGCAGTGACAGAAAACCAGATTAAAATTCTGCTGAATTGAATATGAATGGGAAGACTTGTTTGTACTACCTCATTGAGCCTAACAAGACATACCCAGTTTCACCACCCTTTTCTAATTAACACTTTTCATTGATTGAATCCATTCATATTTACACTTGGGGAAGATCCACTAAAATCACTGATTTTCTGGTTTTAATACATGACCAATAATTCTAAAGCCTGGTCCAGCCGTGGTTTTTGATTCTTCCAGGTACAATTTTTTATTTTCTTTTTAGAATCAAGATGTGAATACTTGGTTAATTTATTTCACTTGCTCCAGTTCTTTTGGGTACTACATTGTTTCTACAGCTGATTTTTTTTAGGAGGGAAGGAGGTGTGCAAAGGAATGCAGTCCTTTTACTTCAACTCGCTTTCAGTTTCAGGAGCTGGCTACTGTAGAAGGGCAGCAAGGCCAAGCCACAGAATTCCTATGGCTGGGAAACTCAATGGGAGAGTGGCTAGGAGAGTCAATGTCAATGATTCGTAGTCTGTTATTTGGCTGCAGTGTTCTTCTAATTCTTCTTTGGAGTATTTTAAGACACACAATGCTTGGTGGCAAGTTGTTTTCTTTACAAAGACAGAATGCAGGTCTTTAAATAAACAGATAACTTTGGTTTATCCAATTAATCGGAAAGTTATCCAGGATACTTTGGATTGAGTAAAAAAAAAAACAGTACCCCCCCAAATGGATTTGTCTACGATGGTCCTTATACATACAGAAGGGGGAAAAACATAAGAATGCACACTAAAGGGAAATTTATCATGCTCTCTGCACTTTGGCTGATACTTAGTCTGTGGTAGAAAAAAATGTTCTTCCATAAATGCAACTGAGACAGATGTTGAACCACTTTGTGAAGTGATGAGTTGGCTTTGTCTCAATTCAAATATCTAAAGTAATACAGGCATAACTATTTTTGGTAAAATCATTAGTTGATATTCAGAGAACATTTGCAGACACTATAGAATGTTTGCAAGACTCAAATTAGCTACAGAATAGTTACCCCACAGCTGCTATGGCTCAAATCACTTAAATAGCAGGTTGAGGAAATTTCAGCTGATAGATACCTTCAAACCCTCCTCACTTCAAAGAATGTTTTTCCTTTGGATCAGCCTCTTAAAAACCATGCTTTAATCAGAATCCCTGTGAACCATGATTAAAACAAAGTAAATAAACCAGATCTTTAAAAGTGGATCCCTGCCAAAATTGCCCATTTGTGCTAATAAATTGTGTACCAATCCCACAGAATTTCAGTAACATCAGTGCCATGGGAACATACAGTTCACTCAGTGTTAGAAGTATAGCCAATTCTCTGCTAAAGCAAGGATGTATGCCTATCTATCTTCTTTGCACCCTGTTCTCTCATATTGCAACCTTGGGAGACAGCTTAACCTGGATTAAAAAGCTAGTGCTTTTTAATCCAGATGAAAACTATTTGGTCCAAGTATAAACAACAAATATTAGTTTTATTTAAAATCTATCTGAGTTCCTCAATAAGGTGGCCTCTTGCTATGATCTGTTGTAGACTAGCAGAATCCTAACCAAAAGCTTATATGGCATATATATCTTATAAGGGATTCATGAAATAACAGAAAATCCAAATACAAGTCATGCAAACAACCAATGTGTCCTTGCACTCATCATGTTACTGAAGGCTACAGAGGAGAAGGGAGGAAGGCATGAGAAAAACTTAATAGTTATTCATAAAACACCAGCACTTTTACTTTAGATAGTTAAACTGGTCTGGCCATTCTCATCAAAGCTGAGAGGGTAAACATTAGGATGTACAACACTTCATACTTGAAGGCAAAATGTGGTTCAAAGGGTGCAAGGACATACAAAGCACTCCTTAAAGCTACCACACTTTTTCATGATATTCTATAGCTGTTCCTGCACTACAGGGTCATCTCAGGAAAAGAGGCATTTGGTTGAAGAAGAAGTTGCAAATATATGGTGAAGGTGTACTTTGTTTCACCTTTGAATCCAAATTATTGCACAGCCTACTAAACTTGGCCATTCTTTTTGTAGACAATGACAATTAACAGGAGAGAGGATTTAATTGTTATTTCAATTATTAAAGATGGAGATATC
Organism: Bungarus multicinctus; assembly: GCA_023653725.1. Taxonomy (NCBI): domain Eukaryota; kingdom Metazoa; phylum Chordata; class Lepidosauria; order Squamata; family Elapidae; genus Bungarus; species Bungarus multicinctus. The sequence continues at coordinate 88,009,540 of CM042842.1, read as the reverse complement.
CACCTTTTTCTGTGGCTCCTAGAGTAGTAGACAGATAGGTTCCCCCAGAATTTAAGCCAAGATTCCCATCATAAATGCTGAAAGGGAAAATAGTTTTAAGATCCACCATAACGAAAGTAGGAAATATCCAGAATTGCAATACCAACCAGCTTCATCAGCAAGCAATTGTTGACTTTTGAGTTGTAATTGCTAATCATTTCTTTCAGTTGTTGGATAGTAGGAGGTTTAGGTTTTGCTTCTTCCACTGTCTTTGTTACATTCTAAAACAAAAGATAACAAGCAATACTGAGACAAGCAAATTTGATAGATGATAGATAATAAGTTTAATAACAAACCATAGGCAAGCCTAACACCAACACACATTCTACTAAGCTAATATCTGATCTTCATAATAATGCAGGATACTCCATTGCAGTTGTAAGATGACATTAGTTAAAGCAAGGTGGCAACCATTTGACAGCCAGGAGCTATATATTATGTCATCCCTCGTCATCTCCCACTTAGACTATTGCAATGCTCTCTACATGGGGCTCCCCTTGAAGAGTGTCCGGAGCCTGCAGTTGGTCCAGAATGCGGCTGCGCGGGTGATCTTGGGAGCCCCTCGGAGCTCCCATGTAACACCACTTTTCCGCAGGCTGCATTGGCTTCCTGTGGCCTTCCGGATCTGATTCAAGGTGGTATTGATTGTTTTCAAAGCGCTCCATGGCTTGGGACCTGGGTACTTACGGGACCGCCTGCTGCCATCAGCAGCCTCCCGCCGCCCAGTGCGCTCCACAGGGTTGCCCTCCTCGAGGTTCTGCCGCCTGATCGTTGCCGGTTGGTGACCCTGAGGGTGTGGGCCTTCTCTGTGGGGGCCCCCTCCCTGTGGAATGATCTGCCCCTGGAGATACGGGCCATTACCGACATCCAGACCTTCCGGCGCGCAGTAAAGACCTTGTTCTTCCAAGAGGCCGGCCTGGCCCAGTAAACGGTTTTTGGGGGTTTTTAAATTAACTAGGTTTTAAATTTTAAAAATTTTAATATAATCCTTAAATTTTAAATTTATTAGTAATATTTTGTATTTAATGGGATTTTGGCCGGATTAATTTGTTTAATTTGTTTTTAATTGTACATATTGTTCGTTTTTAGTAGGCTGTACACCGCCCCGAGTCCCTTTTTGGGAGAGGGGGCGGTATAAAAATTCAATAAATAAATAAATAAATAAATTCTACAAAGCCACAGTGAACTGAAAATTTTGCTGGCTGATGACAATGACTTTCTTTTCCTTTTACAATAGGCATGTTTGACTTAAACAAGTTATTTCACTAATTGCCAAAAATCAGCAAGGTCTTATATCTTGATTTAATGCCAATTTGGTTCTAAGTTTCAATAATGCAATTTCAGGAAATTCTGGAAACATTTAGGAAGACTTCTTGCATTGGAGACAATTTGTAAGCAAATATGATACATAAGTCTCAGGTCTCTGATGGGCAATCTTCTGAAGTTGTTGGGGAAGCCATATTTTAGAGGAGGAAGCATATTTTGACAGCACTCCGTGTATGTTCAGAAGGCCCACACTGCTATTTACTGTAGCTAAAAAGGCCACAGCTTGTAGTTTTGAGAATCTATTCCTAAAATCACTGCAAAGAACTGTCTACTTGAGCAGATATGTTCAATGGACAAATTGGACACAATGGATACTTAATTCAAAATCAACTTACAGTTGCTTACCCTACACCTTTTGTACTGTATTATGTTTTTAGCTTTGGTCATATATTTTTCAGGACTTTCTGATAACCATGATGACTAAGAACCTTACTGCAAAATATACAATGCTCAATGCTTCTAGATTCATTATGAATAACATTCTGCACACTAGGCCAGGCAGAAGCTTTCAGACTGTCTGCACTAAGCCAGTCACAATCATGCAGCAGGTGGTTAAGTTCTCCCCAGATGAGAATAACTGCTATCCTGTAAAAAAGAATATCCATAACCAGATACGTAATAGTTGATACAATGTGCCATAAATGTCCCCAATAGAGGTTCACATTGAGCTAAGAATTCCCAGTGCTGCTTATTTAACTTAAAAAATTTCTAACTTTTTCTGTCCTGCATAATTTCCACCTCCCTTTCCACCAACAAGTTTACTCCTTCCTAGCATCTTATGACATTTTATCCTAGCAAATAATCATACACACACACAAAACGACAGATGCAGTGTCCATATTTGTGCAGTCACATGCAAGAGGAAGTGAACTAATTTAATGACATCATCATAACCTAAAAATCAGTATCAGATATGAACAGGTTAGGTGCACAACTATTCCGTTGTGTTTCTAAAGAACAAATAGTAACAAATTGCTGAGTTTTAGAATAGCAGAGATACTATCCTCTATCTTATCCATTTCTAAGCTCACAATTTGTCATTTCCCTCCCTTTAAGATTCCTTTGGTTGGTAAAATGCTAAGCTTTGATCAGATCCTTCACCTTTCTGAGGACTTCTCTTTTATAACCCAAAAGATTCCCAAAGATTACACTCACATCCTTCAGATGTCAAATTACTTTATCTTGAATATAGCTGACTATTTTTTCTTCATTTGTTTTTTTAAATCAAGTTATGAGGTTCTAATCTAGATCGGAATGACATAAGTGATTGTAGAATAAAAATTATTTTCTTTTTGCTTCCAATATATTATCCTCACCCAAATTCAGGAGTTCAAAAGAAAAACCATGCACAATGGCTTCAATATCCATCACCACATATACTTCAGAGTAGTTCTCCCCAACCAAGTACCTTTCAATTGTGTTGAGCTATGACTATACAGCTAGCACTGAGTATAAAAGCCCTTGAAAATGATCAGCTTGGAGAAAGCTGCTTTAAAGCAGAAACAAATGATGCTGCCAACTATAGTTCATTTAGACTCCCTAATTATATGCCTTCAGCCCTCATCAGATGTGTAGCTGAATGCATGAATTGTGCTCTGTAGAAAGGTCTCTGAGTTGATATCAGATGATAGACAAAAACAAAACCAGTCATTGCTTGAATCAAGCTAGAGAAATTTTTGCTTAGAAAATATGATCCAAACATTATATTGTACTAGCTGTAACTACTGGCCCAAACTCAAGATCAGAACAGAGCATTTTGAGGGGCATACATAATGCTAAGCAACTTCTTTGTGGTCCCAGAGTGCTTCACCTCAAATCAAGAATATGATTCCCAACCATTTCAAAACAGGTAAGATATATTAAGTCTTAGGCTTAGCACATCTTAAACAGCAAAAAAAAAAAATAAGCAAAATAAAACAGTGATGAAAAATATTAAAAATATTATTTAAAAAATTGCAGCCTCTGATTACAGAATGAATACTTATCTCTTGCCTCAAAGAATAAGATCCTGAAGTCTGTATAAACAAAGGAGCCAGCATTAACCAGAAAAGGTACATGCAAGAAGAGAAAAAATTACTGGAGCCCAACTTCATTATTTTTAAAAAGTATATAAAGATAAATGATCTTTTTTTTTAATGTCAAACTTCAGATTCCTGTTGTGGATGCAAACTTCTTTATCAGGAGGCAAAGGATCATCAACAGGTAAGGTACCTCTTACTACAGTAAAAACTACAATATAGGCAAAGGTTGCTATATATATTTTAGAGTAAATGCAAATGTGTGCAAAGATGTTGAAGAAAAGTAAGAGCAAAACATATATATGTATATAGCTCATCTAACTGGGAATTTTAAAAGCAGCATTTATATAAAAAGTATAACAACATTTTTATTAAAGAATGAATCAGTACTGATTATTGGAAACCTACAAAAAATAACTTTGCACATAATTTTGATTTCTGATCTGACTGCAAGATCAGAAACAGAGAGAGAGTGATTCAATAAGCTGTGTTTCTTTCTGTTGACTTTTGTATCTTTTGGGTCTTAAAATAACTCATCAGAATGAAAGGCCATAAAATCCACACTTCCTTAGACATATTTCTTCCAATACAGAAAGTACATCAAATGGAGAAGAATAACAAACAATGAAGCAATTGCTTCTCCTGTAAAGAACCTGTTCAAGCCCTAAGAATGTTAACTGTCATCACTTACTTATTAAATAAGGCACAATTTTGGAGCAGGAGTTCATGTGATTTAAATAGGGGTTGGCAACCTGAAGACACATGTTTTAAAATGTAACATTCATGATCATTGATTATTCTGGCTGGGACTGGTAGAAGCTAAACAGACATGAAAGCAGCATGGTGATATCATGAAGCAGAATAGAAACAAAACTTAAGTCTGTTTTTTCCAAGTGTTAGTTTATTTATTCTACTGGGCCTGTGGGCTTTTTCAGTTATGACTGACTCTGAGCAGCTTTACTAACCTCTAAAACAGTAAGTAATGTATCAGTAGTAGCAGAGCAATACTTTTATTTATTATTTATTTATTTACTGATTTATTTATTTATTGATTTATTTATTTACTGATTTATTTATTTATTTGATTTATATTGCCGCCTATTCACCCATGGTGACTCGAGGCAGCTTACACAATGTAAAATCATATTTAAAACAAAAAATAAAAATAAAAACAATAAGAACTAACAAAAAGAATCAAATAAATTAATGAAGTACAATAGAACAAAATTTGGGAAAACAAAAAAACAAAAACTAACTCCCACCCCCCACCCCGATGACAGCAAATCACACTAGCCATCTGATGGGTTCCATCCCTCTCTGGGTTCCTCAGGCCCGTTGACAAAACCAGGTCTTCAGTGCCTTTCGGAATAGTATTAATGAAGGGACCATTCTAATCTCTGGGGGAATGATGTTCCAGAGAGATGAAGCCACCACAGAGAAGGCCCTTCTTCTAGGTCCCACCAGGTATATTTCCCTCAGGGGTGGGACCCACAGCATTCTCTGCCTCCTCGCTCTAATGGGTCAGGTAGATGTCACTGGCAAGAGATGTTTCCTCAAATAACCCAGACCCAAGCCATGAAGGGCTTTAAAGGTGACAACCAACACCCTGAATTGCACCCGGAAGCAAATTGGCAACCAATGCAGCTCCTGCAGGAGAGGTGGTACACGTGCACACTCAGGTCTGCATAAAACCATGCGGGCCACTGCATTTTGCACCAACTGGAGCTTCTGGATGCTCTTCAAGGGCAGCCCCATGTAGACCACGTTGGAATAATCAAGACAGGAAGTGACCAAGGCTTGAGTGATTGTGAGTAGGGACCGCTGATCCAGGAAAAGGCGTAACTGGTAAAGGCCCTCCTGGCCACGACTGCCACCTGCTCTTCGAACAGGAGTTGTGAGCCCAGGAAAACCCCTAGATTATGCACAGGGTCTGTTTGGGATAGTGCCACCCCATCCAAGACTAAAGGTAGTAATTCTTCCTGAACTAACGAACCCCAGAGTCAGAGCCACTCGATCTTGCAAGGGTTTAGTTTCAACCCGTTGCTCCCCATCCAGCTTCTAACAGCCTCCAAGCATTGCGAGAGGGAGGACACAACAACACTTAACTCACCACAGGCTGAGACATACAGCTGAGTATCATTAGCATATTGGTGATACCTCAGTCTGTGGTGACAGATGATTTCACCCAGTAGTTTCATATAAATGTTGAACAGGAGCGGAGAGAGTACCGAGCCCTGCGGAACCCCGTAAAGCAGTGGGCGAGGGTTGGATTTCTCCCCTTTTTTACTAAACATAATAGGTTGGAGAAGTCAACCATGCTGACATTTCTTTCTTTCAATAGAAGCATGTAGTTAGAATTTTAATGAAAGTCACTTTGGCATAGTGGTTCATGCATCAGGCTATAAACTGACAGACCTTGAGTTCTAGTCCCACCTTAGGCACAAAGCCAGCTGAGTGACCTGGAGTTATTCACTTTCTCTCAATCCTAGGAAAAAGACAATGGCAAACCACTTATGAAAAACCTTGCCAAAAAATCTCAGGGATTTTGTTTAGGCAGTTTCTGCAAACTGGACTTAGGAGCATCTACTCTGAACCTAACTTAAATACAACCATGCATTCTAAAATTGAGAATTGTTAGCAAAAGGTACTTTAAAAAGCCATAATGCAGCAAGAAATTTTAGTTAGCATTTCAGGTACTACCAGGTCACTTCACATACAGAAAAAGGAAGTAAGCTAGTACAGAAGATTTCAAGTCTAACTTTGAAATAAAATTAACTGATGCATATTTTAACCATGAGATCAGTTGAAGTATGCATAGGATTGCTTTGCTTTATAATACAAATGAATAATTGGGCAGTTAATATACTCTTTCATTTCTTTGCTCTGGGATTCCAAATATACTATCATATTCTTCAACTGAATAAATATGAGTTTTAGTGGTTCTGGCATTGTTCTCTAGAGGGTCATTTAACAAGGTATTTTGGATGTGAAGTGGAATTAATTTATTCTTATTACACCTCTGTGTTTACTGACAGATGTTGCATTGTTGCATTGTTAGCAAACAACATTAAAGTAAAAATGACATACTTTATAAACTCAACCAACAACCAACAAGGCATCACTATTATTCTCAGATTATTCAGGATCTACCAGCAAACTAGTATAGACTAGAAATCTATAATGTCCAATTCTTCCATCAAAATATAGAGTAGAGTAGAATAGAGTAGAATAATGTTGCTAAATGTCCAAGTTCTACCATACTTACCTAGACCTTGTTATCTAGGGTCATACTGCCTGCTTCTGTTCATAGCTCTAAGTAATGGGTATTTTTTTAACTCACGAGATAAAGAAAAATACAGAAGTTAACTCAGATATTCCTAGAATCCTTACTGTTTGTCACAAACAGCATCAGTCTTGTCAAAAGTGCAGAAAAATTCTAACATAGCAACACATTTAATTGTTCTGTTACAAAGAAGTCTATCTAGTGTGTTTATTTTCCATTTTTTAAAGTATCTATTGACTGACTTTATTCACTAAGATATGATATTGTGTTTCCTTAATGGAAAATGCATCTGCTAATGAATATGCTATGTTAAATGGGTTTGTTTCATCCATTTCCCTAGCTTTTCTATATAGAAACTTATCGTAGGTCAATTGGAATGCAAAACTGAAGAATCTAAAGCTTCTTTCTTTTAGAATCTTATGTCAAATGAAATTGTTTGTATTTCTGAAAATAAATACTAGAGATTACATAGACAACAGTTATTGAGTTTTTGTCATTTCTCTTTGAAAACAGGAAATCTTGCAATCTTTTAAGGGTGACAGCTTCCCTCTCAGTTGAACCAAAATGCAGTAGAAGGCTTGTGTTTGGGTCACTGAGTGAATGCACTAAGATGAGAGACATCAGAGAATACACTGATTTTTTAATACTTATAACAGTCTCTAAAAGACATGCTATTCTACTGCTAAATAGATTAACAAAAAGCATTGTGACATTTAAAAATTAACCAATTTACGATGGAGGAAAAGTTCATGAATCAGAATCAACTTCATTAGATGAAGTCCATGAAACTTTAAGGCTGGTTTTGGAAACACCAATACATCCACATAGGACCTTTTTTGGCATACTAAAATTCAATTTTAATTTTAATAAAATTAGGAAACTGGCTTGCTAACTCATAAGGAAAACATTAGCCCTTAGCCTGATTGGCATGCTTAGAGAAAAAAGGTGGGTCCATAGCATAATGATTCATTTGAAAGTAGGAAAAAGATGGACATATACTAAACTAACAGGGTATCTTAAGAGTAGATCTAGAGAGATGCAAATTCACTAGTTTCTCTATGAGAAATGGGTGTTTTGGTAACCTTAAGCTCCTGTGATAGCCATTTTGTAAGAGCACCAATAACATCCTATCAAAATTCTAAACAAAGCAGTTCAAAATGTTTTCTACCTCTGGTTTGTCTCATAATGCATTTGTTAATATTCACTGGCTGTACTATTTTCTTAAAAGGCAACCTCTTTATGACAAATTGTTTCATGCTACAAATGTATGTCAAACGCATTTTCTTTATCATGGGGTAAAATGGTCCAAATTTTTGTTGGAACTTTAAAGAATGGACACAATTTGTAACTGTATTTCCAATTCTAGAACCCTTACTTCTTAAAAATTGCTATTTGCTTAGCCACAATTTCTATAACTCACAATGGGCTTTAATAATTCTATCTATACCAACCTCTAAAATTAATTAAAAGCCAGGTGGCACAGTCATAAGTGTATTAGATGTAGATTAATGAGATCAATTTAGATTAATGGTATCTCCACTTAGTTTAAAAACTGTTGAATCCATTCTTATATATTTGTTGAATCTTTCTATTCTTGCAGTGAAGATGGGAAAAAGACGATATATATTCCTTAATGTATTTGAAAAAAGAGTGAGTAAATGTATAAATTTCCAAATTATTCATCACAGGACATCACAGAGATAACAAATCAAAGAATACTTTCCAGCAAATATGTAAAGCACATCAGTGGGGACCAGCTGTGTAAAACTATAAAACCCTTTTTGTATTGGTTACACAATGTACATATTTTGTGGAAGGGAATAAGTATACAATGCATTGCCTGGCATATATGAACAATCACATGCTTCATTCCTTCTTTGGAGGAAGTACACATTAGAGCAAAAGTTAGAGTCCTATAATATTAAGGTAACAGTTCCATTGTGCAACTTATTATTACAGCTGAACATCCAGACTAAGAGCTTTAAACTTCTTTTTCTAGTCAAGAGCAAAAAGGTTTGCTTAGTTTTGGATTTAGCCAGTGAATTTCTACATAATAGCCTCTATTATAACCTCAAAGTTAAGCTTGATTGAACATATCCATGAACAAGTACGGACATTTTTATTTTCAAAAATACATTAAGCGAACAAGACTTCATATTTTTCTATTCTACAGACATTTCTATTGTATATTCACTGTTTATTGCCAAATAGATAAAACAGGATGTCATAGACACCTGCTCTTAAAATGCTTAACATGAAAGGCGTTTGCACAATACCATCCCCTGAGGCATGGAATTAAATGGAAATAAAATCCTACTTCCAAGCATATCTAGAGATGTATATATATATATATATCACATTAAAAATTCATATGTATTCATTTCTATCTGAGACCACCATTTTAGGACCTTTAGGTTAAAAAAATGACAAAATGAGAATAAAGTGAATGAGAATAAGGAATCATATAGGCCTCATCTTTCCATCAAAACAAGTAGATGTGCCATCTGAATCTATTCTCTTTTTTGAATGCTAAATTGTATTGTGAATCTAATGCAAACAAACTCTCAGGTTCAGAATAAAAAACAAAATTCTTTGAATACATAATCAGAACTAGGTAGATTGTTTCAAACAGCAGAAACTCTATTTCTTTTATTTCTAAGGCTGCCCAGCTCAACAATGGGTAACAATGACTTAATAACTGATGATTTAAAAGCCACTATCATCCACCTTTCATTTTTTTCCAATGATTATTGTGCACTATACAATTATGCCATTACTCTAGAATTTGCTTTCAGAGCAGCATTTTGGCGTTCAGTCATCCAACCTCATTTATAGAATTATATGGGAGATCCAGCAACTATTGCACTTTATTGATAAGGTTCTTGTGGATTCTATCAAAGTAGAATTTATATGTACATACATACATACATACATACATACATACATACATACATACATACATACATACATACATACATACATTTTAAAAGGTAATTTTATTATAATTTGTTTGGCATCTTTTATGAAGCTAGCAAAATATTAAATTTTTTAATATGTCATGGTTAAAACAGTAGCAGATATTAAACAAATGAAATAAAACCCAAAAACTTAAGAAATAATGTATCAATATACACAAACTTGCATTAGAAGCCAGAACAGAACCATCAGAAAATAATTTTTACAGAGATATATTTATTTTTTAAATTATGAATGGAAATAAAGATAATAAACCAAATTCACTGGATCCTTTTAGCTTTGAAAATAAACAATTTAGGCAAGGAAGTTATGGAAGAAAATTAATCTATTTCTCATTTATTTGATTCGTTTTTTCCACTGTCTTTAATGGGATGAAAAATCAAAGGAGGAAATTATAAAAAGTCTGCATATTATGGTTGCAGTGAAACATTAAATGGGGATCTGTTGTATTTTCTAATTGAAATTTGTATTACTCCTCTGAAAGAAGCGTTCCTGACATTTGTATATTATTTGTTCAGAAAGTAGCAACACGATTCTGGGAAAATTGAGTCCCCCATTGCAACATTTGCAGAGAGGGAATGTTGCAATGCATGTATTATGCATATTGTGTTGTACTGAAAAAATTTCCAAATGAGTTTCTGTGTTAACATGTACTAGCAAAACTCAGCAATTTTTTATGGCACCTTAATGACACATATGTGTATTGGCACACCATTTGCCAAGAAGAGAATGTATTTAAATCTTGTTTCAGTAAAGTAATCGGTAGAAATTAATTTGATTGTTTTCCTTCATTGGTTGAGATTCAAGATAAAACATAAAAACTATATTTTCAGTCTATTTATTTGACAAATTATTACATAAATACAATACGTAAGTCACAGTCTGGCTAAGAAAGTATTATTGGATTTTCACTCTGCTATCAACTTGTCTTGTTTATACACAGTTACCATGCCAAGCGTTACTATTTATGTAGAAATAGTAAGAAACAACATTTTCCTGAAGCTATTCTGAAAATGGCAGGTGATTGATAGGTGAGCTATTGCTTACTTACTTTACTTACTTACTTAAAATTATTCAAAGGCTACTCTCATGAAGAAAGCAGGATATGGCTTAATACAACAATCATAATTTATAATTTTGTGTTTATTGGCTGTACTTAAGATTCCTGAATTTGTCAAAGTGAAGAAGGTAAATTGCACCTGAAATTTTAAAGGGTCATGGTACCACAAAGTTTGAGAACCACTGTATTAGTGCTATTCTGTCATACTATAAATTTTGTTTGTTCACCCAAATCACATTATGTATATTTGGGTCATATATGTGTGAGTGCATATATACTATATGTATGTATATGTGTGTGTGTGCATGTATACATTTACATACCATATATACATATACACATTTATATTTCAAAACAGCATGAAATGTTCAATATATTGCAGTTTACAGGTATATTTCAAAAGCAGATGCAAAAAGAAAAATGTTTTAAAAATAGTGATTCAAAACAAAGAAAATACAGACCCCAAAATAATGAGGAAGCTTTATATGATTCCATGATATTATATGTCATGACTAAGACTACAGAGTATAAATATTTCAGCAGTCAGTAATGCTTCTAGCTAGAAGTGAACGGTAGTTTATTAGGTTACAAACTGGGTGTGAAAACATGTTCTAATCTTGATACAGAAAAGCTAAAGTATGTATATATGTCATTGCAACAACAACAACAACAAAAGATACAGCTAGTAGTGCATATGAAATAATGACAGCCAAAAAGCACTGTTGCACTACTCTGTCTCGCTGCATGATACATCCTTCTGCAATTCTGCTCTGATCTCTTAACATTTTTTCTTACAAAATACAATGGATTATTGAATGTCTTATTTCAAGCCTCAGCATTGCAAAAAAAAAAAAATAGTTCAAGGATAAACTGTTAAAATCAAAAATGCAGAGGAAGGAAGACAGTCATCAGTAACCAAATATTTTGGTCATTGCCAAAGAAGCATACATCAAAGAAATCAAGAATTGGGCAACCCCAGTATAGGCACAGGGAAATAGGGCTAGTGAAAGACATTTTACACCAAAGTGAAAGGTTTACACACTGACTTTCAAAACCTTGTTTTCAAAGGAAAAAGCAAGGAAGTACAGTTGCCTTTTGAAAAGAAAAGGGGAGGTGATTGTGGTGGTAGCAACCATAACCTGGATCAGAGTGGTATTCAGCAGGTTCTGACCAGTTCTGGAGAACTGTAGCAGAAATTTTGAGTAGTTCGGAGCACTGGCAAATACCACCTCAGACTGGCTCCGCCCCCAATTATTCTCTGCCTCCCAAACCCCAGCTGATTGGCTGAGTCTTCTTTTGTTGCCCTGCACCGGAGAATGGAACTGTAAAGCAAGTTAATAGGGTGGGGAGGAAATGGAGATTTTGCAGTATCCTTCCCCTGTCATGCCCACCAACCACGCCCACCAAGCCATGCCCACAAAACCGGCAGTAAAAAAAATTTGAATCCCACCACTGACCTGGTTGATTGAGAATCTTCATAGATACACTATATGCCAATAAATCTGGATTCTTGGAGGATTCAAATTTCTGCTCAAAATCTGATGTCAAAATAACTGAAGTTGCTAAAGGAAAATACAGTTTTATTTCTCTTGGTGGACCTGAATCATCAGATTTCTAGAATAAGAAGTAATTCGATTTACATCGGAATTTTTATAATATTTATACTGATAGGGATTGGTTGGGCAGGCAAATCTATCAGAATGTAAAATGATGGAAATATTATGCTTTAAAAGTAAATTTATGAGAACAAAGCAACTATCTCTGTAATCTGTCTAGGGATTTTATATGAAACCAAAAATCTGGCATTTTCACAGCAGCAAACATGTCCATGAAACATATCTTTCTGCAATACATTTTCAAATTTGTATTGCACTATATATACATTTGGACATATGATGAAACTATTTTGTTACATAGGAAAATGCTGTGCTCTTTTATATAAAAAAAAAGTTGATAGTGAGATTAAGCCAAAACCACAAAACTTAAGAAAATAAAGGTTGGGGAAATGTTATCATTTTCCTCACAGTAGCTGAAAAGTGTATTTATAAAAAGATTCAATGTACATCTTTCTCATCACTGTTCCTTCAACTATAAGTGGGGGAAGTTTTAAAAAACAGTAATATAGACATATTAGGGATTCACAAAATAAATTGTTTGCTTTAGGGCGTACTTTTCTGGATCTAAATGAAACTGTCCAAACAGGATCAAGCTAGCAACCCAACTTTAAAGAAATGGAGGTGGAAGCGAGGAGACCTACTTGAGAAAGGTTCAAACAAATGAGTAAAAATAAATTATTTTAATTGTTAAGTAGATTTTACCTTTGAATATTTTTCCTTTATGGTAACTTCATGCCATGCAGTTAAAATGAGAACTGCCATAAATCAAAAGTATGAAGGTACAGTAAAGAGAAGCAGTTTTTAAAACTGATTTCAAGAAATTTCATAAATACATAGATACATGTCACTATTCCTTCCAGGATAACCAAACATACACAAAATGCAGGAAAAGTCACCAAACAGTTAAAATATTAAAGCTATACAATAAGAAAAATTTTAAAAAACCCAGCTAAAATGATGACACAGACACCATTCATACAGTTTCAACCTTGAAAATCATCCTTGCTTCTGCTATGACTTTATGCCACTTCATATACTGTTTTTTTATCTTTTAAAATTCTCACTTCTCGTTTTTTTGGGGGGGCTCATCATCAAGTCATAACCTTTTCAGTCCTGGTGACCTTTTTTCTTTTCAAACCACAACAAGGTGTTTCTTTTACACAAATCATTCAATCCACAGTCATTTAACACATTTAATTCTTGAACCTATTTCTTCTTTTTCAAACATATACAGTTTTTAAGTACTCCATTTCCATTGCATTCAATTTTTATGTTTCTCCTAACTATCATTTCCATTTAACAAAGTGAGCAGAAGCACATAGCCATTTTCACTTCTTTCAATAAATATTCATTCCTTGCAATAGAATATGTCTCTATCAGCAATTGCACATCGTGAAATTTATTTTTCCATTTTTCTGTCTTAAGAAACATTCTGCCAGCATACACAACTTCATCTACTTGCTTTAATTTTTCATCATTTATGTATAACTCATAAATATTTTATTTCCCTGCCAATAATTTAATTTTCTAATCCATGCTACTCACTACAATGGATACAATGTCTTTAATATTTGGGGAAAATCATTTAGGTTATCAGCCAACCACATGACATTATCTGTATAGCAATATCAGACCACCTTCATTTACATCTATAGAAAGTCCTCGACTTATGACAATTGAGTCCAAAATTTCTGTTGCTAAGCGAGACAGTTTTTAAGTGAGTTTTACTCCATTTTACAACCTTTCTTGCCACAGTTGTTAAGTGAATCACTGCAGTTAAGTGAATCTCGCTTCCTCTATTGACTTTGCTTGTCAGAAGGTTGTAAAAGGTGATCACATGATCCCGGAACAATGCAGCTGTCATAAATGTGAATCAGTTGCCAAGTGCCTGGATTTTGATCATGTGACCATGGAAATGCTGTAACAATCATAAGTGAAAAACAGTCATAAGTAAAAAAATTTCAGTGCCATTATAACTTTGAATGGTCACTAAAACTGTCAATGATTACCTGTATTAGATCTTTCTCCTTTTAGTTTTATAGACATGCAACATACTTATTTTCCTTTCCTAATTCATGTTCTTTACCATTTATTTTTTCTACATTTGAAGACTCAATCTAGAGACATTATGAATTGGGATCAAAACTTTGACCAATATGTCATAATTGCAATCAAAACTGAATTTTGGTTCAAGCATGCTTATAATGTTCTATGCAAGTTAATCCAGAGACTACCTTGCAAGTCAACATTTTGTTGCCTACATATCACCACCAAGTATATGCAGTGTATGGACACAATTCGTTTTTTTCTGATCATGATCTTCAGTATAGCTAGAAGATTAGAAAATGAATTATTGTTGAAATTAAGACAGTCATATCAATTCATTTTAATCCAATCAAATTAAATCTTGCAAGAACAGAAGTTTTATTCTTTAAGAAAATTTGTGTCTTAAAGTCTGTATTTTTATATTTGCTACTATTTAGCTATTTACTATAAAGCCTGAGAGTATTGCTTACTTGAATTAAAATAAGAAATTTGAGATAGAATAAGTAGGACGATGTGCATCAATCTCTAATCTATTATTGATTTCCCAGATGTTCATAATATCATTGGCATCCTGTATTAAATTACTAGGTGTCCCTTGGAAAGCCTCTCATCTCTTATTATCATGTTCTTCATTTCCTGATATTCTGACCAAAACATGATTTACAATTTTAGATCATTAATTTTGAGAGTAGATGTAGGCTTTTGATTTAAAAAGGTTTTTCAATGAAATATTCCTTTTACTCATTTTACTATCCTGCGAAAAACTGTCTTCACAAATTTTGGATTACACAAAAATTGTTTGGTTCAACTGTTTTGTTTTGTTTTGTAGTGGGAGATTATGATGGCAATGTTCTCTTGTTTTGTCAGGATAATCAGAGCCAAGTTCTACTTCAGATAAATTCTTTGGAGCAGCATTTAAAAAAGGGTGTATCTCCAAAATTACTGACATTGGGGTGAATCATTGTTATTCTTTTTGTATGTAACCTGCATCTTGTCTAGATTGCTCCAAAAAGATTGCCAACAAGTTAGAGAATATATGTATAGACCTGCATAGTTATGAAATTCACATTTACATTTTAGATTTCAGCACCTTCTTTAGAACTACTGAAATGAATGGAATTTATTTAAAATTATTATGATACATACTGTAAGTATGTCAAAGACCTATGACAGTGTACTTTATCCTATAAATGTTGGATACTTTTATCATAGCAACATGGATGATGTTTTTTAAAGAATCAAAGATACATTAATGTGCATTCAGATTTCTTCTTAATTAAAAATAGATTCAAGACATTGTGAACTTGGAGATGGGGGTCAGGGAAAGTACTGAAACGTGGAAAAGTGATGCTTTATCATTTAGACTCTAGTCATTTTTCTATGCAGTGCATGTACTTAGTCACCGACAGCAGAAAACTAGCTTGGAGACCAGAAGTTATACTGCAGATATCTTAGATTACTGAATATGACTCAATTGGACAGTAATGAAAATTAAGATTCTACGAGCTGTTTTAGTTGCCTTTCCTGGTTGGACTTTGAAAATGATACAGTATATTTTAGAATTAAATTGAGAAACAAGAAGTACATACTTCTTGTTTGTACAAACTCATAGAAGTACAACTAAATATACAGAGGCATCTTTGATGAGACCGGTATTCTACATTTCTCAAGCATTTTCCCAGACGTTGATACTGCTATCATTTACCAGAAACAAAAAACAAAGAAAAAGAAATGTGGTAACTTGCTACTTAGAATAAATTTCCAGTCTGGGAAATGTGGTGCATGGCACTGTAAATAATTTAAATAATTCAGCAACATGCCTGCAAGGATTTATTCAAGCAGCACTTGAAAGAATAAAGAAAAGTGTTCATTAATGGATCTTCCAGTGGCACATAGAAACTCTGTTCAATGTTATAGGTACTCTTAAAATCCTCTGTAAGTTAAGAAACACATCATATTTAAGCAGGAGATTCCATACTAAGCAATACTAAGCAAATTGCAAGATTATACTAGAAAAACAAATTGTGAAAAAGTAATTAACTATCACATTAAGAACACTGATAAATGAATAGGCATAGGTCCTTGACACATTTCTAGGCAGAAGTGGGATTTTCAGTGTGTGCTTTTTCCTCAGTTTGGGAACATGTAGATAAGGTTACACACAGCACAATTATAGTTTTTTCCCCCAGCTTTTGCTCCTTTGCCAGTTACAATCAAGAATGAGCAAGATAGGCAAGAAAACATTCAGTGAGAGGAAAATGATGCTGTATTTTAGATCAAGATTAGGCAAGATGGCATCCATGTCAACAATGTAATCCTAGCAGTTTCCCCTATGCCTACAAAACTCCATGTTTTTTAAATCATATAATTAAATAGGGAAGTAGTATACTGTAATGCCAAACACCAGGCTATAGCAAGTACTTACTTAACCCACTAAGATGGGAGACAAAATATTTGAAAGAATCCACCTTTTGGTAAATGCATTTTAACATGCCAACAAGGACAGCCATTTTTCTAGACTTATATAAATTCAGTCACTTGTATTGTCCAGCCCTCCCCCTTCCCCCTAGAACAAAATTTCTAATTTTGTTTCTCTATGGAAAATCCAGGTCAGACTGACTGACTAGAATAAATAGAATATTACTGAGAATTAAATTCTGGTAATACCCTACTTCTAGTTGTATTAATAATCTATTATGAGTGCCAATATAATGAGTAAGATTATGTTCACAACGTTTTTATATTGCATAACCATGCTATATTAGATGACACATGTGAAAGACAATGGATCAGAGAAGTGCCAGTATGCTAACATTCCATATTTGTATTGTATAATTTGGCACATAATAGATGCCATACAGTTTAAACAAAGCAAGGCAGAAAAAAGTAGTCTACTTGTAGAAAGGTCAATTAAATATATTCAATATCAGATTAGTAATCATGGAAATTATCACAAGTTTTTCTGTTTAAAAAAACATAAATTAAAAGCTAGCTGTTTTCTTGAGTGAATTCTATTAGCTTGCAAATTGCTGTCAAGGTCACCATTGCAAGCTGAATTTAAAATGATAACATCCTAAACTCATTTTCAACCAACATTCACCTCACAATGTGGAAATTAATTTTCTTATTGGGGCTTATAGTAATTTTGGAATAGAGTTCAATTAAAAAATTAATATTTGACCAAACATACAGGTAATTTAATGAAAAATCCATTCCCCAAAACAAACATTATGTGACTCTTCCACAAAAGATCTAGATGTAACATGATTCTGAGAATCATGGTTTTCATATAGTAATCAGTTTATTTCCCAAAATATGAAAATCGTCTATTAATAGTACAAAAACCTTCACTAAGAATGCAATATATAGATTTTCTCTTCAGACAGAATATTGTTCAGAGACAAGGAAGCAACCTTATCATTCTAGGGTAAGAGGCCAAACTCCAGAGTCATTGGAGCAATATGAGACATGGCATCAGTCCTTTTTACATTTCTGCATGGACCTGGGATTTCCAGTTTTTTCTTTTTCCTGGTTTGGGGATGGACAGACAGATTTGGTGTTTCTGAATTACATTCAAAACTATTAATAAGGAAAGAACCAACCTAGAATAAGGAGAACTTTCCTGACAGTTAGAACAATTAATCAGTGGAACAACTTGCCTCCAGAAGTTGTGAATGCTCTAACACTGGAAGTTTTTAAAAAGAGATTGGATAATCATTTGTCTGAAATGGTATAGGTTTCCTGCCTAAGCAGGGAGTTGAACTAGAAGACCTCCAAGGTCCCTTCCAACTCTGTCATTCTGTTCTGTTATTTTAGGGTTTATATTGCTCTTTTTCTTGTTTCCATCTGAAAATAACCAATACGTCATTGTCAATGTTTACCACCATTTTTAGAGAATGGACCAGGCGCTACAAACCGGTATATCATATTCAGAGGCTGTCTATGGTTTTGGGGTTGCAGGTTGCCCTCTCTGTGACCAATATAGCCTGCAAACAAAATCCTCTTATGGAAAATTCATCCTGTCTAAAGCCTCCTTCAGTTTTAAAATGAACATAACTATTGCTCTGCTGATATAGAAAAAAATGTAGATGTGGGGGGAAAAGATGTAGAAAAAAAAGTGAAGCAATTTATGCTGTTGTCTATAAATCTCAATGCAAGCCACTCAGCCTACATATTACAAGATACCATAGCAACATTCCTGAGTAAAAAATCACAACATTTCTAAATACAAGGAGATTTGGATTGAAGGATACTGCTTTGTTTATTCATCAGACATTTCATTTCAAGGGCAAATTTGCACTTTGGTGTTTTTTTTTTTAATGACATTTTCTTTCACTCCTCTCCCGCTATATGGGTTTGCCAGATCAGGATTTCCGTCAGTTTCTCTTTTCCTTCATAAATTTGATTACCTGCCTGTCTTGACAAGTTCTGATGTGAAATAACTCACTCAATCATCACACTAATTGACTCATCTCAGACAACACTATCCATTCATTAGAGGACACACATATATTCTTTTTTCACATTTGTATATATGCTAGAGCAGGGGTATCAAACTCAAGGCCTGGGGGCTGGATCCGTTCCATGGGGTGCTTAAATCTGGCCCGTGGGGCTGTCTTGGAAATAGTGAAGAACCGGACCACGATGCCTCTGCCAGTGAAAACAGAGCTGGGGAGAGATATTGGCAGCCCTCCCGAGCTCCTTTTTTACTGACAAAAGATTGCAGGAGGCCATCACAGCCAAAAACAGAGTTCAGGAGCTCATTTTCACTGGCATAGCACTCGGACTACCACAGGCACCAATATGAGTGAGGTTGACATGGCCACGCCCACCCTAACCAAGGTCAAACCCTGATGCGGCCCTCAGTGAAATCGAGTTTCACACCCTTGTGCTAGAGTGTCAAGCCTGACAGACTAGTTGTGTTTGTGTCCTTCAGAAGGAATCTTAAGTCTTGAATGTGAGCTAGGCCCTTCTTCTCCCTTGCATTTACTTCAGAGAAAGATCTCTACAAGGTCAGGGTGAGAATCTTGCTGAAGCTCTTATTTTGGAAATTGGAAGAGGGTATAAAAAGGATTGACAGGGTTTTGTTTTTAAGATTGGGGGATGTATTTGTATGCTGCATGTTGAGACTGTGCAAAAGTTGTGCTGAATGATATTTTCACTAACTTTATGCCTTCAAAATTATAAGTGAGCATAGAAAGCCAGTTTACCTATATCTGTATCATCTATGTGTAACCCTATTCTCTATCATCTTTATAACTCTGCAAGAAAGCATCTGAAGAACATTTCATTGTTTTTCATAGTGAAATGAGTTCATAATTTGTACTATATATTTAATATCAATATTAAATATTAAAGTGAATGCAAATTATCTTCACCTGTGCTTTATGAAGGTCAGTTGAAATGTCCAGTTCCTCATATAAGTTATTTTTATGCTACAAGACATTAAAATGTGCATTTCCCTTCTCCAGAGTATCTGCTGAAAGCAGGAGATATTATCATGCAATGGTGTCTAACTCCATTATGAATGCTTTATTCTAGGAAGCACATTAGTGGATCAAGGAGTTGGGGTGCATTTTTGGAAGAGTTTTATTTTATCTTGATGAAAATTGTTAGAAATTTGTGGACACCTGAAAACTAGAAACTAGACCAAGATAAGAATATTGGAATATTATTATTTTTTAAAATGATGAACAGGAGAGAATATTTTTCTGAAATAAAGCATAGATCTGAGCAAGAGAACTAAAACCTGAAAAACTTACAATTCAAATATATGTTAGATGGAAACAAAATCACAAAGCTTAATGCATAACACATATGTCTGAAAACCATTCCATATACAGAAAGATCAACAAATTGTTTAACTAAATATCTGCAAGTCTAAATATTCTTTTCTGTACTTTAAGTAATCAAACAGACAATTAAGATTCACAGGCAGCTACTGTATTCAATTGTAGCTATGGACAGGAATTTCATATAATGAGGTTAAACACATTCTTTTTTAAAAAAAACCATTTGGGGTTAAAAAGTCAACAAAAAACCAGAAAGAATGTGTTTTTTTATTTTGTAGGTGCAATAAATGAAATTGTTTCAAACACACTACAACACATCGCACTACTGTCTGCATGTATCTGTTTCAGATGATTTGGAAATTTAAGCAGTTTCTTAGAATTCTAGTTCCTGTTGCAGACTCCATTTTATTATAATAAGAAAGCAGGATGCATTACTATGTCAACATGAGACCTTGGTATCACATTGCACAGATTCAGTTTCATTGTAAGATCAGTCGCTGCATTCGGAGATGGAAGGAGGTCAAGAACCAATGCTATTTTCCTCCACATTGTTTAGTTGAAAGAATAAAAAGTGACAGACGGTAGTTTGCTTTCCTGCTCTGTATGAAATCATGCACTATACTCCACTGCCAGATGTTGACATAAAAGATGTAGCTGATGTTTTCTTTGTATGCACAAGATATACAGTACATGATAGCAAAATTGAATATGACACCTACTTTTAATAGTAATCCCTGAAGATGGTGGTGCAGAAAGAAACATTTCATCAACATTAAGTGGAACAAGCTTAACAAACAAACTGAAATTAAAGTACAGATCTACGAAACACTGCATTTAGACTGTTTAGAAAATGGCAATCCCAGGAAAAGATTCTCATTAGATATAATATACACAATTATTCTCTCCTGCCGTAACTATTTAATTTGGTTTCACCGATATTCTTCCTCCAGATCAAATCAAGAAGTTCCCAAGATGATAAAATGCACAGATATATTAACCTTTTGTAAAACATCTATTCTTCTTCTACACTGCGTTTTAATTTTGTTCTTACATACTTAACAATTATTTGGATTTTGTGTGAAGGTCTCTCTTTTCTTTTTTTGCCCCTAAGAAGGCAAGTTAACTTGCCCTAAATCTTTGAATTACATACCATGTATATCGGTCTGTTAAATCAAACCTTCCAAACAATAAAAAAGCACAATTGTAAATGTCACTTTAATTTTAGTAGAATAATTTATTTGAGGTGATACTTTTTTTTCATTTACCAAAAATGTAGAAGGGGTTGGAAAGCAACTTAGTCACAATTTTTGTTAAATAATTTTCACAGACTAGGAAAAGATGGTGCCAATATCATATATTGGTGTACTGGTTTTTAAAAATTCAGATAAACTGAGAATTTGCCAGTCCTAAATACTTCTAAGTAAGAGACATGTTAATACTTTCTAGTAAGAGGACACAGTCAGTCATCTGCCTTAAGGAGAAATATTATATTTAACCCTTGTTATTACTCCTGCTACTAAAATATAGTATAAGCACATTTTCCAAAATGTAGTTAGGTCACCTGGCACAAGATTCAACATTAATTCATTATATTTTAGTTCTAGATGCTACCTTTTGGTTTTAATTAGTACATGAAAATCTAGTTTTCTGATGGAAAACAATTAATTTTGTTTGCATTGGAAACTAGAAAAAGAAGATAAAAGTCACAATATTGTTACTTTCTTTAGCCAGTACAACATTTGCAGTACAGGTAGTCCTCGACTTATGACCATAATTGAGCCCAAATTTTCTGTTGTTAAGTAAAACATTTGTTAAGTTTGTCCCATTTTAGGACCTTTGTTGCCATAGTTGTTAAGTGAATCATTGCAGTTGATAAGTTTAATAACCCCAGTTGTTAATTGAAACTGATTTTGCTTGTCAGGTCACAAAAAGTGATCATATGATCATGGGACACAGCAAAGGTCATAAATATGAGTCAGTTGCCAACCACTTAAATTTTGGTCACACGACCATGGGGATGCTGCAAAAGTTGTAACTATGAAAAATGTCATAAATCACATTTTTCAGTGATGTAACTTTGAATAGTCACTAAATGAACTGCTGTAAATTGAGGACTACCTGTATTATGTTTTTTCTTCATTGCTGGGGAAATGAAAAAACAGTATTGTACTACAGGTTTTGTAAATCCCTATTCTCTTCTTTTAGAATTCTTAATCTAGAAAGGAAACAAAATGGATCATCTCTAATGTAGTGAACTATTCATAAAAATGTGGGCGTAAAGCCATTTTTATTTGCTTTACTTAGTTTGGAAATCCTGCAGTTATGTGGTCCCTTTATTTGTTATGTGGTAACAAATAAAGTTTACCTACACTTGTAGAGCCATATGGGAAATTAGAGAAGAAACAAGTGTTCTGACAAGTGTGCTCAGGTATCATTGAATTGAAGCGTCTCAAATTTGAGTTCAATTTTTCTACAGGTCTCTCAGAGAGAAATAATGAATGAATGCATATAGAACAAACATCCTTTAAATATTAAGAGTTAACAAATTCATGTTTTAAAAAAAACCCAGCATTCTTTATTTCAGGATTCAATCCAAATCAGTAACATTTCCAGAATTTTCTACATAGAAGCAAATTCTCCCACATAATTGATGGTGAAGCATTTGTGTGCTCTTGTACCTCCTCTGAATCATCTGGTGCAAGACATTATAGAGAAGGATATTTGGCTAGATAGAAATCCTGCCTAGCTGCCTCTATATTTCTGTTCCTCCACAAAAGGAACAGAACAAAATATTCAGTGTGGTAGAAATGCATGCTGTATGCTACATTAACAATTAAGACATTAATATGCATATTAAACTACTTATTCTAAAGACCGTTTTATTTTTGAAATGGCAACAGATAAACTATATTATAATTCTAAACTACAACAGCACTGTAGACTGGACTACAATGAATCCAAACAGTAGGAAAATTAAGGGTATCATGGATGCTATAATCTGCATCCAGAAATTGCACCAAAATCACTGGGCAAAAAAGGTACCAGCAACATTAAACATTACATTATTATTAGAAATTATAAATCTGAGCTACCCATTTCACAATTGAAGTTTTTGACAGAGAAGTTTGGTGGGGAAATCGGAATCCAAATAATTTTCTCCAAATACTGAATAAACTGATCACTGTCTTTTCTTGAACTAAAAGCAAGAAAACATAAATGGGAATAAAAATAAACGCAGAAAGAAGTTTACTATGCAAATAATGTGTTCATTTTATATAAAGATGTTATGATTTTTCTTCCATTGCAAAGAAACTTGATTTCCCTCTAAATGCATCTCCCTTCCCTTCCCTTCTAATAAGCTAGATGGCTTGGTGAACCAAAAACCATAGATACGATTTTTCCTATTCAACTGATTTCTTCTTTCCATGATTTGAAGTATCAGTCCTTAACAATATCTGGTTAGCATGTCAGAACAACGAAGGAGGATCTTCTTTCAGAAGGGAAATGGCTGCTTCAGGCTGAGTGCCTATTTACTTCCTTTAAAAAAAAAAAAACCCGATTGGGCTATGTTCACTTTTCCATTCGGAAGGGCAACTATATATTGCTCAAAGAAAATTAACAGTGTCTTGGAACAATTGCATAAATTGTTTTAAAAATCTCTTGCAGCACACACATGTATAAATAATTGCAAATATTCTTAAAACAGTTTACACCAACCTCTTTAGGATAAATATCGCAAGAGTGGATAATATCTGACATTTACATTCATTCTAGGTCTCTGAGAATAAAAGTCTTGGACAGATAAAGATCAGGTGTTATTTTTAAAATTATTTAATTGTTTTGATTCAGCCGTAAGTTATTTTTGAAAATAACCCCCAAGATTTCAAAAATAAAATTTACATTTATTTTATTCATGTTGAAATTGTTATTATCCATCCAATACACTGAAATCAGCACATTTTTCATCAGTGCTAGTAAGTTCAATTTTTTAACATTAAAAATTGAAATCGGGTAGAAATAAATTCATTTTAGGTCAAGTATTACAAATGTAAAAACAAGTAAGATTATCCTGCTTGCTGTCTTGTAGACATCTTTCATAATCCTCAACCCTAGTTAACAGGAGACCATCGTGCAGTGCATTGGCATCAAAGAATGAGTCACAAATGTATTATCACATAATTTATTAGCTAGGATGTATTTATTATCTTGATAATCACTCATCTAGTGAGAACTCAGGCTAGGGTATACAACAGGGTTTTATCCTCAAAACAACCTCATGAGGAAGGTTGGGTTAAGAGACATTGGTTGACCCAAACTCTGAGTGGAAAATTGGACATTGCCTTGTCACAATCCTACATGACATTGGAAAGATATGCTAGGCGTATCTTGATGACCCTGATCTTCTTTTATGTCCCTTAATTGCCTAGAAGCAGGGGTGGGCTGCTAGGAGTTTGCAGGGGTTCAGGAGAGCCCCTAGCTAAGATTCTGTGCAGTTTAGAGAACCTCCAAATCCCACTCCTGGCTGGCCTCACCCACCCCTCCCCTCCCAGGAGTCCCCACGCAGCCCGTTTTGGATGCAGGTAAGTGCAGGGTGTGCATGGAGGTGTGAGGAGGGTGAAAAACAGGCCTCCCGGAAGTTTGGAAAGACCAGAAATGGACCTGTTTTGGGCTTCCAGAGAGCCTCCGGAGCCCAGGGAGACCATTTTCGCCCTCCCGGAGGCTTGAGGAGAACATCTGAAGCCCAGGGAGGGCAAAAATGCCCCCATGGTACAGGAGGCTGACTAAGCCACACCCACTATGGCCACACTTACCCAGCAACTGGGCAGACAACCCTTTGCTAAAATTTTTGAAGCCCACCGTGCCTACACTGTCAATCTCTTCATTGCTCAAAATTGCCTTGGAAATTGGATTACCAACCTTATGGTAAGCATTCATCTTCACTGAGAACACTATACTTCCCAATAATGGTAACCCACACTTCTAGAGAATTCCAGGCACAAAGATCTTTAAATAAATAATGCCATTTCTCAATTGTGTCATGTCATCAGAAGCATGAAATTAAGCTAGCTATGCTTAACCTGTTAATAACCCTGAGAGAGGGAGAGAGAGAGAGAGAGAGAAAGAGAATTTTCTTTTGGCAGTTTAAATCTCCTTAAATGCATTTATTTTCTCCGAGCTTTTATTTAGCTAAAAAAAAGGTACTACAAATATTCTGTGCATTACAACAAATAAAAAGGAAGATGTTTAATTTTTTTATGTGCTCCAATCTTATATCTATGACTATAAAAGCTCTGCAAAACTGGTGGCAGAATAAGGTTTTTTGATATATCAGATTATATACAGAATATTATCCTCATCTATAAGAACCACCACACCTGAATATGTGAATTAGTCTACTGCCTTTCTTTTAAATCCATGGCATTGACTATCCATGTGAGGGGAAAAATATCCAAGATATCTTGAAGAAGGAACACACAAATATATCATTAGACTCAATATATCAAGATCACATTTCAATTGTCATTCATTTACTTTAACAACAAATCACAGACAAGTTTTGTAAAGTTAGATCTGTAGAAATATTATATATAAAAAGCAAGCATAGCATTTCAATCAGGTAACTCTGACAACCAGAGAATATCATACCAGTAGCAAAATCAAACATTGGACAAATATGAGACTTAATGTCTTAAATCTCATTACAATTGATTTCATCACCTTTTGCAAAAGAACCCCAATCAAAGAATCCTAAGCAGTCAACTGATTTTGATAAGCTGACCTCTAAAGATAGAGAATTGCTATTGAAGTTTAAACATAGCAGTCTTGTTACCTTTGCAGCAAGTTTGCTCTGGGGATTCCTAAACAAGGTGGTTTTGGCGGTAAAAAAACACTCCTCCAAGTCGTCATCCAAACTACAGTAGCCACTACTCATGCTGTTATGGACAGTCATCTGAGGAAGGGTTCCAAGATCTTCAGAACATGTCAACTCCAGGAAGCCAGACAGCCAGGTACCTCCGAGTCTCAGCTCACTGCAGCAACAGTGCAGTTTCTCAATCGAGTTCCTGTGCAATCAACAGTGAGCACAGTAGTTTCACCTCCTCCAGCTCCTACTTGCCATGCCTTGTAACAGTTCGTTCTCATCAGCAAATCAAATAATGGAGTTGGCTTTTTTCTTTCTTTCTTTTAACAGAGTAAGCAAGCAAGAGTGAAACAGAAAATCTTGCTGGGAGAAACTTTCTTTTCCTCCACCATCAAGCTCCCTTGTTTGGCTGTTTTCCAGAAGCAAACTGGGTGCCAGGACCTGAGGGATTTTACTTCTGCTCTTGACTCACAAAACTTGCTCACCATCTGTGTGGCTTCGTTGGTCTCTCTGCAAGCCCAACTGAGCCTAATTGCGAGAGCAGTATCGCCTTCCTCTCCACCCCCACCCCCACTCTTTCCTGCTTCTTTTTCTCTTGAACCACTTCCTCTTGCAAGATTTCTGACATAGTTGTTAAGAGCATTGACAGTATCTCAGTTGATTTTGAGTGTCACAACTTGGGAAGGGAAAAAAGAGAGAAACAGAGTTATACACCCACAGGGGAGGAAACAGACTGCTTCTTGCTCTCCAGTATCCATAGCAAACCTTTATCAAAGGGAGGGGCAGAGATGAGAGTTGCTGATTAAATATGCATTACTTGACGTATGCTCCCAGGTAAACATCCTAAGACAGGTTTAAGGCATTTCTGATGGTAGTGAAAAGCACTCCAAAATTATATGTATTCATTCTCTGCTCAGCACCTATTTTAAAAAGTTCTTAAGAGAGAGATTGGAGGGGAGGGGGGGAGAGAGGGAGAGGGAGAGAAACTAGTGGAGAAAGAGTATTGCAGAATATTGGTGAGATTCCACAAGGACTTCCAGAGAATTTTTTAAAGTTGGGCCTCTACTGGAGATGGTCTGTGACACCTGTTGTGATAAGCATCCTTGTACATTTCCTTCTTCATATATTGCAATATATCTGACAGACATATATGGTAAAAGGAAAGAAAGAAAAACAGATTCCCTAGCAACATTTCGATGCAGGAACCCATCTGTGTTCTGTGCTAATTTTAGAACAGTCAGAAAGAATTTTTCAGCATTTGCTCCAAGAAGTGACCGCTTTTATCATAACCTTAGTAATCATCATCTATCAGAGGTTTTTTTAAAAAAAATTGTCACCAACTGTTATGTTAGAAGCACTTTGCCACAATAATTTCAACATTAGTCAAAAAGCCCAGAATCTTTTTTTGTAATTTTCTTTGATTCCTCTAGGTTTAAGGCTGAAATGCTGATCTTGGCTACCTTCTTCCAGTTTCTAGGTTCCAAGCTATCTTTCTCCAAGAATACTAACATTTGCTTGGAAAGAAACATTTGCTTGGAAAGAAACATTTGGTTGGAAAGAAACAATTTTCTTTGCTACAACTTGTCCAATACCTTGCTTGTAAAAATGCATTTTAAAATCTGTTCAACTCCATAGATTTTATTCTCACAACCTGTTTCCTTTCTGTATATTACCTTGCACATCTGAACCTGCTAAATTAACTATAGCTAAGGCACATATGCTTTTTTAAATAATATTTGTATTCCCTGCCAAAGAATAATAAAGTTTTAAAGCTGCAAGATTAGCAACTTTGGTTGGTTTGCGCAATATACTACGATAACTGACTTACTTATGTTACAGTATACAAATATGTATGATGATACAGGGACTTTTAAAAAATTAACAATCAAATGAAACCAGATTTCATTATCCATTATATCCAACATATATAGTCAGTTAGAAAAGACACAAGGGAGATTGGTTTTATATATGGTAAGTACAGCAGGGCTACTTACCTTATGAAAAAGATGGGGAAATTAAAAAAAACTACCTAAAATGGACCTTGGACTAACAATGACAAAACTAACAGAAATGATCAGGGATAAAACTACAAGTACTTTCTTAAAAGATTGGAAATTCTTCATAGACTTTTTGCTGAGAATAAAGATAATAAAAATGACTTGATGATTTCTGCATTTGCTGATTGAAAAAGGCTGAATATGGGAAGAAGTGAACTATGTAATATAACCTTGATAGGAACATATTCTTCATATTATTGTCTAGACTCTAGTCTAGAGCAATAAATAAGCATCCAGCTTATTCAGGACTCCCAGGTTTGCAACAGAGTTGGAAAGGAGATCTTCTAGCTAGTCCAATCCTCTGCTCAGGAAACCCCGTGCTCAGGAATCTTATTGTCCCACTGCCCAGGAAACCCTATACCATTTCAGACAAATGGTTGTCCAATCTCTTCTTTAAAACTTCCATTATTTTTATTTAGTTCCTAACCCTTAGGAATAATCCCAAGGTGCTTTTTCAAAAGGCAGCTGGACTTTGTTTAGGAAAAACTTTTGAGACAAGCATGATCTGGATGACTGAGAATCCCCATAGATCTTGGGAATAATAAGCCTTCCCAACCACGTGGCCTCCAAATCTGGTGAATGAGAGCTCCCAGAATTCCCTATCAGCAAGGCCAGTATTAGAGACAAAGCCATCACAGGAAGGGGTGGGTGGGTGGCGGGTAACTGAAGGAACTGACAGAAGCAGCATTGAATTGCAAGTTCTACCATTTTTGTGCACTCATCATGATATTATATGAAATGGGTACAATGGAATGATGCTGCTTTTGTTATTCTGTCAAAATCACTGGATTCCACAGTCACATCTATCTAAAGGTTGGGAAAGAATATATCACATGTGCTTCATAATATTCACAGCTTCAGAATCAATTCATCTCTTTATAAGTCATTGCAAGCTTTGATAAGGTTAATAACTCTGACTGGCACAATAATTTTTTAAAATGCCAATGAATGTACATACCTGAAAGACCAAATCTACTCATTAAAACTAATTACACTCCTGCTCTGGTAGTTCCTTACCCAAATTGCAATGACTTTTGAGATTTTCAAATTTATTCATCCCTAGAATTGTAGCCAAAACAGGTTTTGTTTTGGTAAATATTGAACCAATAAACACTACAGTTTTTTCTGTCCAAAAGAAAGTTGACAGTGACAACATAACTTAAAAACTAAACAACCCCCCCAAAAAAATTGGACAGAGGAAGAAGATGTATAATCTACAGTAAAACAAAGTTTATCAGCAGGATAAGGCTGTATTTTTACCTTGCCAGACACCTAAATATTTTAAAAATTAGCATGGAAGAAAGGGGTGAGACTCAAAACTTACTTCACTGAGTAACATTTGATTAAAAGAAAGCTGAACAAGCCACATTCTTCTTCTAAACAAACTTTACCACATGACACTAGTGATTTTTATCAGTTCACTTCATGATTTTATATATTAAAATCATGATGTAGCTAGGTTTCCCTTAATGTGCATTATCATATCTCAAACATTTATGCCACCATCTATGTTCTTTCCAAAAAAACATAATCACATTTAAACTTGCATTATGAATTTAAGATTAATTTACAATAATAACTATGTAACTTTATCATGTAAAATGTAGAGTCATTATCCTCCAAAACTATAAATAGGAGCTAAGAACCATACTTTCAAATGTATTTTGATGCCTGCCATTGAACAAGGCTATCTAACAAAATCTAAATTTTTGAAAACTTTGATTTGATAGACATAAAAAAAAAAATCTCAAAGAAAGTATGGCAAAGGTGATCATCTCACTGCCTCACTGGTTAATCTGAATCATTATTGTATTCTTCTAAAAAGCATTCAAAAAATATGCAGCGCAATAACCTTTGCACACTTATGCAAAGTAGCAATCAAAAATTACAGCATGTTTTCTAGTTATCAGCACCTTTGGACCAGTTTAATCTCTAACTAAGTGGCATATTTCAACAGTCATAGTTACATAAATACCTAAATTGAGTTGTATGATAAATGTATTTTCCCCCAACAAGATGCAGCAATCCTGTTCATCTCATAATTCAGGTGACAGAAAAGGTGTTCCAAGTTTACTACAATTTCGCAAGTATGAAAAAACCTGTCTGCCTGCTTTTTTTGAGCACTGCCCAATAATCTTTGTTCCGGCATAATACTAACCTTAGTGAGCATGTGCTCTCAATTAAATTAATTTGCCTTTCAGCTCCCCCAAGTGCTATTGATGGGTAAAACATTTAGTTATACAGGTGTCTGTATCCTGACTGTCAGGATGGGAAGAAGGAAGGGTTCATGCATAGAAGCTAAATCCACTATAATTGTAGAAATTCTTAAATATTCTTAAACGATTTAGAAATTAGAAATTCTTAAACAATTTCTTAAAACATTGCTAGACATAACAGCCTCCAAGTAACTCCTCAACAGAAGCTTAATCAAAAACAAACTAGCAGACTATCAAAAACAGACCTTCAAGGTAATTCACAGCACTACTACATTTAATAAAAATTACAATTTCTGAATAGTAGCTTTCTAGATTGAATGGTTTACTCTTCAAATAAGCTAAATATAAATTATATAAGATACATGAACTGGTACAGCATCAGAAATTGATTCAGTCTTGTTATCACAAGTTCATTTTCACAAAACACTGAGGAAGAAAGGTCTACCTGTCATTGGATCAATGTTGTTTAAACCTATAGGAATTATTCTGACTGAAAAAAATTATTTACTCCCTTCAAAAGGCCTTACAAAACAGCATACAATAAATGTATTTAAACTTGATCATTTTTTTAGTTTCACTGACAACATTTTCCCAATGAATAATATTTTTTTATATAAATACTCTGGAGAGATTGAGCTTTAATGTTTAACATATTTATTTTTCCTCAAGATCACATATGTATAGCCCAAAGTATTTTTGGGTGGGAGTGAAAGCTGCAATTTGTTTTTTGTGCCTGGTTCATTTCTTTTTTAACTTTGTACTTCAATAATGTTTGTTCAAGTTTTAATATTCTACAATGTCTACTGCAATTTTTCTTTAAAAGAAAAAAATGTGGGGTCTTTAAAAAAAGGTAAATAATACTACAAGAACAGTAATTAAGATTAAAATAAGAGAACCTAAAGTTTTTAGTATATCTTGGGTGAGCTTATACTATATATAAAGTTACCATCAAACACCCAAACCTGTCGAGGGTTGCATTCCCTTAAAACAGCGGTCTCTAACTTTGGCAGCTTTAAGCCTGGCAGACTTCAATTTTCAGAATTCCCCAGCCAGCTCTGCTTTCTGAGAATTGAAGTCTGCCAGGCTTAAAGTTGCCAAGGTTGGAGACCCTGCCTTAGAGTAGTATTTTTCAACTTCAACATCTTCATGGGATATTCAAGTCACATAAATCTTGAAGTCTACATATCATAAAGTTACTGGGGTTGAGAAACATTTCCTTAGACATTGAAGAGGGAAGAAGAAGTTAAAATAAAAGTATCTTTTTCTTTGTCTTTATACTGCAACTTTTCCTCTCCAGGTTTTTCCCTAACATACTTTTCTTACTAGAAAGATTTTGAAGTAATCTGTTGTTGTTGTTGTTGTTACTGCTACTACTACTATTACTATTATTATTATTATATTATATCAAAAGCCACATGTTCCTTTTCAGACAAAGGTTGCCTTGCCTTGTCCTAAGCAAAGTTATTGATAATGTGATATGGTTTTTTTTGTAAGATAAAAGGGAGGGGTTTTCCCCTAGTTACAAATATTTCCCTGAACAAAATCTATTGAAAAGAATAGATGTACCATAGAAAACAACCATAAATTTAGAGTATACAGAGAAACAAAGGGTTAACATTTTATATACTCAATGTGAAAGAGTAAAAACTCATATATTTTCAAATTGATAACTGATTAAAAAGTGTTACAGGAAATTCAGCATTTCTCACGAGGCAAAAAATCCATTTCTCTACTAAATTTGTCTCCAATCCAATGGAAAAACAAAATCAGAGCACTCTATTCAACCCCAGAAATCAAAAGAAGCAGGCGTTTCAAAACCTATTTATTTTTCTTTTGTTATGAAAAAAAAGAAAAAGTCTTATAGCCTTTTAAAGACATTTTTCCTGGTACAATGATGATTTCATGATCAGATGAAATACATTTGAATCTTCTCTGGCAAGGCTCTTTATTTTTCCTTGTATCTCTTAAATTTTCAGCTTCTGTTACTGAAGGATCACTTTGAGTAGCATATTAGTGGGACATGGCGTTAAATGAAATATACAGTCATGCATATATTTTTCCAGAAAACAAATAAATTTACTATGGAAGCCTCCTGCTAACATCAGGTTGAAACAACTTGTCCTTTAAAATTTTGCAATAAGGATCAACAGAGGGAGTGCAGGCCAACACAGGTAGTCCTCAACTTACAACCACAATTGAGCCCAACATTTCTATTGCTAAACAAGACAGTTGTAAAGTGAGTTTTGGCCCATTTTATGACCTCCTTTGTCACTGCAATTAACTCAGTAACACAGTTGTTAAGTGAATCTGACTTCCCCATTGACTTTGCTTGTCAGAAACTCGCAAAAGATTATTATATGATCCCAGGATACTGCAACTGTCATAAATATATGTCAGCTGCCAAGCATCCAAATTATGAATATGTGACTGTGGGGATGGTCTTAAATGTGAAAAACAGTCAAAAGTTACTTTTTTCCAGTGCTGTTGTAACTTCAAATGCTCACTGAGCAAATGGTTGCAAATTTAGGAGTACCTGTGCCAAAGATCAAGAGCCAATAACTCTGTCTTGCAGAAATACTGTACTGGAACAAGAGAGCTATGGCTAGAAGAATGGTTGTAGTTCAGATGAAAATCATGAACATATCCAGAGAAAAAAAAAACAATTCATGGATCCAAATTCCAAAATTGGAGGTGTAAAGCAGACTAAAAGTATTGCTTCCAACATTGCCCTATTAAACTCTTGGCAATCAATGCCATTTCAGTGCTCTTTCTTCCCTTACACACCTCTTTTCTGACCTGACTCCTGGCCCAACAAGCAACCCAGATTGCCTTTGCTTATTCTTGTTTATTTATATTCTACTACCTTTTACAATTATTTTGATTTTATAATATAGTGGTGGGATTCAAATATTTTACTACTGATTCTGTGGGTGTGGCAGGGAAAGGATACTGTAAAATCTCCAGTCTGAGATGGTATTTGCTGGTTCTCCAAACTACTCCGCTACTGATTCTTCAGAACTGGTCAGAATCTGCTGAATACCATCTCTGTACGAGCCACCAAAAATCAACTTGGAAGCAGGCTATACTTAAAATCTAAAAATAATAATGAATTCTGACCTACTCCTCAGAGGAAAAGTTCAGGTCATGACCAAAAGCAGGATTGTAAAATACATCCTATTAATTTTGCCTCATTGTTGCAATGGTGACCAAACAATTCTTGATTTCACTTCCAACTTCTCTATGGAAGGTAATGCTTTAATATCACAGCAATAATCCCACTTTCTTTCATTTATATTAGTGCAACATTTCTAAAATACCACCTCTGTAGTACCTTGAGATGCTCTATCCATTTGTCTAATTTTTTACAGGACAAGGGAGCATATTACCAGGAAAAAGTAATCTTCCTTTTATCTTCTAAGAATGCCTTTGGATGCTAATGTGGAGCGCCTGAGGCATACTTGAAAATTAAAATGCTGGTTGAAGTATTTCGCTTTGCAGGACATCAGCTTCTCTTGAAGTTAAATATGGCAGGAATCTGGCAGGTGCCAAAGAAAATATCTATATGCTCTAATTGCTATCTCCTGACTTAGTCAAACATCTGCATTTTACGTTCTTGTGGCCAAAAAGATTTGTCTCTTGCTATTGGCTAGCAGCCACTGTTGAAGACATGATGACTCAGTTCCTGCAAAGATTACCTGGTCATTATGAAATAGAACCTCATGAATTTCAATTCCATAACAGATCCTGGCAGCATTCAATAATTACCTGTCTATTCCTTGCATGATCAACGTGTGCCCTAAAATGTAAACTATTTTCCACTGTACTTCACAACCACACAAAACCTCAGCTCCTTCCTTATGTTTTCTTTGATGTCTTCTCTTACATCAATGCTATTATCAAAATCTGCTGGTTCTGCACTAGAGATTACTAAATGTAGGCTACACATTAGCACAAAATGCCACTACTTTCATATGGTAAGTTATATGAGCAGAAATACAAAACATAATCTTGTGAAAAGATACATGCCCACAATGGAAAAAAAATCTACTAGAGAATGTAATATCCATACTTGGGGATGTGGAGAAATTTCAGATCTGAGAACATTTAGAAATGAATAAAATAATAATTAGAAGTCAGCATGGGTTTGTTAAAAACAGATCATACCAAACCTTATGATCTTATTTCATTCTTGAACAAACTGATTAAATTAGTAGACCAGCGAAGTGCTTTAGACAATAGTATATTTAGACTTCAGCAAGGCATTTGACAAAGTAGATCACAACCTACCCTGACAAAATGTCATTACTCCTCTCACCCACACAAGTGAACTATTACTATATTATCTCTTAGCTTCCAGAAAAGACTCAGTTCTGTTCCTATTTAGGAGGAGGTGCTACAGGTCATACCTGGCAATAGTTCTGTGTTAAGGTATTTTCTGGTGAAGGTTTGTTGTGGGTTTCTCCTTCCCGTTGGCTGCAATCCAGCTGGATGAGTCTTCTGCATTCCTGATGGCAGGTGTATTTGCAGTCTAGGGAGGAAGAATGAAATGAACTATAATTAAGATATGGAATAAATACTAAGCACAATTTTTCCCAATGTGTGCATTTTGCAGCACTGAAGACACCACAAAAGGTATAAACCAGTCTGAGAGATGGAGAATGATTAAATCCACAGGTTAAAGCAAGCAGGATATCAGAAATCAAAAA
The DNA here is from genome assembly GCA_023653725.1 of Bungarus multicinctus. Lineage (NCBI taxonomy): Eukaryota > Metazoa > Chordata > Lepidosauria > Squamata > Elapidae > Bungarus > Bungarus multicinctus. The sequence goes on along the minus strand of CM042842.1, from coordinate 87,974,545 downwards.
TGAAAAAGCAATAACAAATTGATGTCATTGATGAACGTCAACACTGACATAATTACAAAGAAAAAAAATTAGTATCCTCTTCAAGGTTTGTTCAGCCACAGCTATCCATACTTTTACTGCATATATAGGATTGCACACTGGTACCTATCCATATAAGCAAACAACCCCCTGGAAAATAGCTCCCCAAAGCAATGTGTTGTAGCTTCCTAAAACAATTGCATAATCATAGGCCTCCTTTCACACAAACATCAGATGAAATCTGTGCCTATACTGTATAATTGCATACTAAAGGTGAAGGAACTGGCATGGCTGATATTTTTTTGCAGAAAGAAAAAAAATAACATCTGAGACTACAGTTTATTCTCACTACATGGAAGAGATTTTGTATAAACAGTCAAAAGATGATGACCACATCTGCACCTAAACTGGCTCAGTCAGAAAATACCTTTTATGTCATCTGTAATTCACTAGAAACAGATCACAAATCTCTGTAATGAAACCTGGAAATCATAATTCTGAGAAAAATTATATGCTACTCTTTCTGTTCAAACAGTGTGGAACAGCAAATGTTCAAGGGGTGAGAGAGCAATTTAGTCAGAGCACCTAAAAGAATCTGATGGAATAAGATTTAATAAAGTAGAGCCCCTTATTCTCATAAATGAATAATCCATAGTATAAACATTTTATGTCAAAATCAGTATTTCTGCCATAAGACTCTCTGTTGAACATGGGAAGCACTCTACTTAAGACCAGCGTCTTTATGTCTTAGCTCGATGTTTTAATTGTGATAGGGAGAAAAACCTCTTAGTTTTATTTTGTACATAATGCTAAGTACCTCAGCCACATGAGTCTGGCTCACCATTCAAAGAGGAACTAGTCTGGTTTGTGATGTGATAACAACACATACAAAAGATGCTATATATGTTTTGGACTACAACTTGTGGATTCTCCAGTCATCAATGCCAAGAAACAATTTGATGCCCCAAATATCTGATGAGCATCTGATTGCCTAAATAATGGCAACAAACTGATCTAATGTGTGTTTACAAATTGCAGCTAAAGCACTTTCACAATTAATAAAGCAATTCTTGTCTGCATAGCAGAATATAAGAATGCAGGTGATGCTATCTTTATATCTTTCTTAGAGCTGTCCCACTGGCATCTAATTGACCACTTTTGGAATCTGATGGACCTCCTAAGCTATTAGTTCAATCCAACACAACTCTTTTTATATTGGTTTGGCTTGAGCAAGCTCTCAGGTAAAGTGGCCATGAATCAAATAAGGCACCATTCATCACAAGGTTTATAGAAATTTCATCTTCAGATTAATCATTAATAGACAGTCTAACACCTCCTTTAAAACCATGACAGGAGCTGTGCCTAAAATGCTTCCCACAGCAGAAATCCTGACCTAATACAGCTATACTGCTTTAATATGAGATAATGTCAATGGCATCAGCTGTCTTGCTAATATTATATTGTTATTCTTATTATACTAAGAGGCTGTTATTAGAGAACTGAATGTCTTGTGGACTACAGCACTTGGGATCCAATGTTATGAAGGGGGAGAGAGTAAAGAAGTCAATTAAATCAAAAAGCCTGCACAGCATTGTAATTAAAAATGAAAATGTAAAAAGGCAGCTGGCCACAGTGTATGGGTGCCATTAAACCAAGCCTCCAGGGGAATAGCGATTGCTTTCATACACAGGTGATAATTTGGGGAGAAAGAATACTGGCAATTTTTAATACTGATTCATAATACATTAATACATATCTTTAGTTGGTCTGCATTCACACACATACATAAATGAATTATACAAAACATTACTGTAGGAATTATCTAGGAGTATTAAGAAGTCAAGGTTTTTTGGAGAACAACAGACAAACACATTAACCAATGACAACAGGGACTTTTAAATTGACTTATGATTTGGGTAAAAAGGATTTCCTGGTAAGTGGTTTGGGTAATGAAGGAAAAAGCTTGGGATGCCTAGGGTTTTTAAAGTGTATTTTCCCTCAAGTGTGCCCAAGTTTGTCCTGTGAACCCCAACATCAAAACAGTCCAATAGGATCTTCAGACACCTGGAGTAACTTCTTTTGAACACAGTTTGCCTTTTACAACAAATAGCAGCCAAGTCAGTCTTGGCTTCCTACTCCTGTCCACTCCAGTTGGATTAAATAAACTAATACACCTATCTTGCTTTGTTTTGGCAATGATTTGTTTAAGATACAAAACTCCTGTTTCTTTTTCTGTTAAGATTATATGAATGTAAATGATGCTTTATGTAATCATCTACAGAGAAAAAAGCTAAAGTACCAATACTTTATGTACACATCATCTTTTCCAGTTTTAAGTTCATTCCACCACTGTATCATAATTTTATTCCCCTCAACACTATTTCCACTTAACAAACAGCACATGCCAAAAAGGAATTGGAGAAGAAACTCTGTCACTATAATGACTTCTTCAGTTTGTAAAATATTTTCATTAAGTGGGCTTAAGATTGCCTGCAATTCCAAGAAGAGTAAAGCATGTTTCCATTTCATTAAATTATTGCAGAAGAAATATTGTAATATATTTGAAAATGAAGTCACTTCATAATCCATTTGATTACATTTAAATCTTCTGCATACAAATAGTGTGTCACAAAGAACTTCTCTTAGAATGGGAGTGTAGAACTATTGGCCACATGTAAACCATCATCAACCTTTCTGTAACATCCAGAGTCCCCTTTAATGTCTGGAGCTTAAATGACAAAATAGGTATGTATTCTATACATGTTTACACTCTTGTAAAAACATAAGGAATAACTCTTTCATCCACTCCCTCTCCAGCCTCTTCCACAAGAAGATTCTGGAATGGGGTCCTGAAGCTGACAGAAGTTTATCAAACAATTCTGCTTAACAAATGACATCTGGTACCAGAGTCTAAAATTCATTCTGAAACAAACAGCGCATATTACCACCCAGTCTTTGAACACTACTGTCCTTAAAATAACTTTATATTTCACAATCTGTTTTACCTGTGAGACACTGCACTATGCACCGTTATCATACAAAGAAGAAAAATTAAACTAATATATCTAATTTTCTATATAAACTTATGAAATTGATTAGGCTACACCCTATCTGTCTAGGCTAGATTGTAAAACTGACTTCTGAAAATTAGCAAGTGAATAAGGGGACAGAAGGGAATGCTACTGAGTGCTTCTCCCCCTGGAGAATTGATGGGTGGGAGAAGAAGCACTTTAAAACAAAAACGATTAATTGCTTGAATAGGTCCATGTTTACAACGTTAATTGAAGCCTGATTGTAGTTTTTGGTTACCAGCACCATAATGTTCTTCAAGCATCTCCTTTTACCCTTGTAATTATGGGATGCTGTAGTTTTGTGATGAAATGGCAAACAGAACAGATCTTGCACTACATGATTATTGAGTAGCATCTGTGTTCTGGAAAATTCCTTCCTCCCTCCATTTCATAGATACAAATGTACACACATAGCCTGAATATTAAATACTGTAAACTATAAAATAACAGAAACAAGTGTAAAAGATTTGCTGTTGTTATTGTATGGGTAATCTATGATTAGACATATAGTCCAAGTTTAATGGAAACTTAATAATTCAAGTCCAAACATAAGAATTATTAAGGTAGCCACTAAGAATATAGGAAGTTCCAAACAGAATGGTTTGTGAGTTTTTTTCCCTAAAAGGGTGTTCAAGTCCAATAAATTAAATATTTCCAGATATTGGCAGGATTCTTTTGGCCTTGCTCTGAGGGTTCAAATCCTGATGTAAACAATGGATTTCATTTTCAGGGGTGTTCAACTTCTATCTATAAGAGCCTTTATTTATAATTGTTTCCAATTGTTTTTCATCAATCCGAGTATCACCCAGTATACCAGACTTTTTTTTTCTTTTCAATAGCTGTTATGAACAAGATGCCTGTCTGTCTGGATCTTAATTATCTGCTTATCCAATATATTTAAATAGATAATCCACATGGAAGTTCTCTACTTATTTGAAGGAAGGAGGCATACAAATGGGCTTTCTGTATGAGAGATGCCCTCAGAAACATACTCTTATGGTTCCTAACCATTCAAAACAGTCTTTAGAGTTTTATGATTGTAAGATACATCACCTTGTATATTGTTTCAGGATGACTGCTGTGATGGATGTTGTGATTGGATTTTATTATGCAAATTATTGCTATGTACCATTCAGAATCTGATAAATTGAAGAGCACAGAATGATTATGAGTAAAATAATAATAATAATACCTTTATTGTCAGAGTACAGCATGTGTACAATGAGATTGGCTGAGCCTCCCTTCGTGCACCCCCTCCAACACAACTCACAGTGAGGACAGAAATCCCTAACCCAGTCCCAATCTTATTACACTATGCGACCTTGTTGCACAACGCACCGGCCCCACAAGTCTATCATACTATGTTGACATAAAGTTATTTTCCATTCAGAAGTCTGACAGCCCACAGGTAGAAACTGTTCTTCAGCTTGTTGGTGTAGCTGGCTATACTTTTATATCTCCTACCCGATAATAGGAGAGTGAAGAAATGTTGACCAGGGTGTGAGTCGTCTCTGAGAATTTTTCTCGCTCTTTTCATCGCTCTAGCGATGTCATCTAGTGGTATTAGGGAACAACCCACAATGTTTTGTGCTATGCTCACCACCCTCTAATGTCTTTCTATCCATGGCTGTTAAGCCAGCATACCACGCTGTAATGCAATATGAGAGGCTGCTTTCTATTGTAAACTGATAAAAGGAGGCTATCAGTTGTTGTTCCACTTTATTCTTTCACAAGACCCTAAGTAAATGGAGTCTCTGTTGGGCCTTTCTGGCCACTTGGGTTGTGTTGATTTTCCAGGTAAGATCTTCGCTGAGATAGACTCAGATAAATGAGATAAATAACTGAGCCTTTTTTAAAAAATCATTTTCCCCTTTTTAACTACTGGTGTTGGAGTGCCTTTATATTTGGAAAGAGAATTCACTTAATTGCATCTAATCAATACTAGGCTCAATAGCTATTTTATAGACCCAGACTTTGGCTGTTACCTGTGTATAATGCTGTTTCAGGAGCTGCCTTTTTATTCTTTTCATGCATGTTGAATAAAATACATTAAAAATTGTAAGGGTACAATCATACAAATTTTGCATTTATTAATAATGGCAGAGGGAAAAGGCGGGGGAGGCAAATATTACTTTAAACCAAAGTGGAGATTAAACATTTAATGAAATGTGACAAGAGCATCTTTCTTAATCCATAAAAGGAAATATAACAATGGCACTGCATTATGAGGGAAGAAAGGCTAAAGAATATGTAGCAAAGTTGAATAGCTCAGTGATATATCAGCTGAAAAGGAATGTGGAATTCAGAGAGCCAGAAGAATAAATCAAAAAAGAACTGGCACATATACAATGGCTTTAAGCTTGTTACAATATGGGGCTATGTGACTTCTGGTTTGATATATTGCATGTGTGATCCAACTGGTAAAGGTAAAGGTTCCCCTTGCACATATGTGCTAGTCGTTCCTGATTCTAGGGAGCGGTGCTCATCTCCATTACAAAGCCAAAGAGCCAGCGCTGTCTGAAGACGTCTCCATGGTCATGACTAAATGCCAAAGGCGCACGGAACACTGTTACCTTCCCACCCTATTTTTCTACTCGCATTTTTACATGTTTTCAAACTGCTAGGTTGGCAGAAGCTGGGACAAGTAACAGGAGCTCACTCCATTAAGCGGTGCTAGGGATTCAAACCGCCGAACTGTTGACCTTTCTGATCGATAAGCTCAGCATCTTAGTCCCTGAGCCACCACATCCAACTGGTATCTGCACATATATCCCTCTCATCATGTTGAAGTTTCCAGAGGAAAGCCATGTTAATTTTTGTAATAGAGAGAACAATTGTGATACTTTAAGAGCCAACACATTTATTATCACATTTAATTTTACTGAGAAAGGGCCAAGGAGCTATATTTATCACAAAACTTGCAGATCAAAATACCTGCATTCTTTCTAAAATTTCTGCCAATTCACATCTTCTATAGAGGTAAAGTTGACTAATGAGAGAATTTAAATTGCTAAACACCCCATGGAATATATTACTGTGCAAGCTAGCCAAAATTTCCAGTTTCTGGAATAATGATTAAAAAGAAGAAACTGGTCAGAAGGTTTGGGAATCAAGTAGCTCTTTTCAGGATCTGAATAGTTTTCAGAATGTAAAACATTGGTCTACTTGGAATTGTCTGCTGCATTAAGTCTGCGTAACCTGGCAAAACAGTGTGCAGTTCTTGGGGTGGGGGAGAAAGCAATTATGAGAGATTCTATCTCAACTCTTTTCATAAAAGCAGAAAACAGATAACAGATAATCAGAGTTGGAAGGAACCTTGTAGGTCATCTAGTCCAACCCTCCACCCAAGCGGGAGACCCTACACCATTACTGACAAATGGCAGTTCAATCTCTTCTTGAAAGTCTCAAGTGATGGCACTCCCACAACTTCCGAGGGCAAGCTGTTCCATTGGTTGATTGTTCTCACTGTCAGAAAGTTTCTCTTCATTTCCAGGTTAAATCTCTCCTTGTTCAGTTTCCATCCATTGTTCCTTGTCTGGCCTACAGACACTTTAGAAAATAGCTTGACCCCTTTCTCCCTGTGACAGCCCCTCAAATATTGGAAGACTGCTATCATGTCTCCCCTGGTCCTTCTCTTTACTAGACTAGCCAAGCCCAGTTCCTGCAACCGTTCGTTGTTATGTTTTAGCCTCCAGTCCCCTAATCATCCTTGTTGCTCTTCTCTGTACTTTTTCTAGAGTCTCAACATTTTTTTTATAATGTGGTGAACAAAACTGGATGCAGTACTCTAGGTGTGGTCTTACTAAGGCTTTATAGAGTGGAATTAGTACTTCCCTTGGTCTTGATTGTATACAGTATTAGCTCTACAATTGCAAAAATGTTTTTCAAATGCAAGACAACACATGGAAAGCACATTCTTATTGGGAAATGAAGAACATTTTATAAACATTTCAGGGATGGATTTTCCAGTTGTGGATGGCAGCCACTTTGTCACCACTGGATAATGATAAAGATTTCCCCCAAAAATGAAGAATAATTTTAAAATCCCTAATGCTAGCTCTAGGCCTATTTAAGGTGCTATATTATGGAAATGTTATCATCTAAAGGGAAGTAAAGAGTAGGGTGCCATGATTGCAAGAAAGCAAAATCTAGCTCGTAGAGCATTAAAATGCTAATTTAAAAAACTTTTTGAGTTGAGAGGTCTGATTGGATCTTCTGCTCAGTTGCCATGAATCAACCTAATATAGAGAAATCAGAAAGAAGGCAGGGACCATAAGCTGCTGCTTCAAATGAAAAGTAAAGAGGGTGGGGCTTTGGGTGTTTACTGGAATAGGGCTGACCCAGAATGGGGTTTGTAAACTGTTGCTACCTAATTTAAGGAGAACTGAGCAAGATTCTGGCAAGTGTCTGTATGAATTGAAAGGAGAACTACACTTGGAAAGGAATGTCCCCAATACAAAGGCACAATTGTGATGACAGAGGCAAAGCCTAAGGACTCACCTTGGAAAATAAGTAAGAATCAGACTTTGTGAAATTATTAAAACAAGCTATATAGAAGGTAGGGCATTATAAACCCATCAAAACTCAATCACAAGCTTGAGTCATAAATGTTCGTTCTTCAAAATACTTGTACAATTTGAAATTTCTATGACTTTTCTCCATTCATGACTCCAATGTATGTTTCACTCTTTTTCTTTTCTTGCAATTGATCTCCTGGCTCCTAACATGTGGCTTCCTTATTAACTTCTGTTATTATCCTCTGTCAGGCAGATATCAGAAAATATTCCTTTATACATCACTAATTAGTAAAAGATGGCCCTGTGAGTTAATATTTTGCTCCGTCATCTTAATTTTTTAATTAACATTATTTATACATTGAAAAGCTGGATTTTCCTGCTATTAATAATACTTTTGAAGGCTAGCCATGAATGTCAATCTATTTAGACAGGCCCTCAAGCTTCAATAATTTTAACCAGTAGAACAGGGGCATCCAACTTACATCAACATAGCTGTGCCACGTGACATATCAGGACTTTTTCCCCCTTCACTAAACAGATGTGGACATGGCCAGCATGGGACGCAACCAGCCTACAGGCCAGAAATTTGACAGCTCTGCAGTAGAAGGTTCCTATCAGAATTTTGATGGAATTTTTTTAATGCTGTATATTTGAAGAACCTTTTTTACTGTACTATAGCAATTATTTTTTGTTATATATCACTTTTTGCCCCAAAATATTCTGTATGTTACTTCTTCCTTTCCTCATTCACCTAACACCAGCATCTATATCAAACAATAGAGTTACAATGTTTCTATGCATTAAAATGACGAGATTACTATATAAGTATAAAATAACAATCTTTGGATATCAGCCAACATATATGAAAGACAAAAGCATAAGTAACTCCAAGAGAAAAAAAATGCCATAATGTACCATTTAGCATTTATCTGGTAAGAGATACTTGTTATATTTTTAGATATGCCTTAGGGCAAAAGCAACATGATTATTTTGTTTAAATAAAGAAATTGAAATAAAAGGAAATATACTAAATATGATAATAGTGGCAGATAAGCATCTGAGTTGCAACAGCTGCTATGTAGTAAAGGATGCTTCACAACAGTTTGGAAATTAGCATTGTAAACCCCCATTTACAATCCAGAAGAATAGCAAGGGATGGTCTAGAAAATATTTAGCCTAAATGAAGTTGGAATATTTATTTATATCTCACCTTTATTATTTTTATAACTGAAGGCAGTGAATGTACCTAATACTCCTTTCTCATTTCCCCACAAAACAACCCTGTAAGAATGTGAGATGAGTTGGACTGAGTGTGTATGACTGGCCCAAGGTTCCATGCTAAGGCTCCAGAACTCACAGCTTCCAGGTTTCCAGACTGATGTCTTGGCCACTACACTAAATTAGGTACCTTCTCATGTTTCGTATCTTCTCATAATTCACAAGTTATGTGTTATAATGGAATGAAAGAAACGTTTTAGGAAAACAGTTCCAAAAGACAATCATTGTTTGGTGGAAAATAGTTAAGGTTTTCTCCTTATAGAAAAACACATATACCCCATTAATCACATACAGTTGGACCACAGACTTCAGTCAAAAGCCTTCTTGAAAAGGTCTTCATGATAACTTTCTAAATCATGGTCACCAATGGTTCTGTTTCTAGCCCAGCTGACAAAATAACTAACAATAATACAAAGTAATCTTAGATAGTCTGCATAGGCATTCTTAGAAAATATAAATGGTAACTGACTGCAGTAAAATGCTTTTTAGCAGTTTCTCTCCATATACTCTATAGAGAACGTATTAAAATATTTCTTTAATTACTAGATTATAAACAGATAGCTAGAAAAACATTATTAAGGCTACTGAATCCCTTGATCAAGATTTCAGTCAGTCAGGAGTGAAAGCATCCTTATAGATTGCAGTCCAGCCTCTTCCCAAACATAATCAAGCAGAGATTATCTTCTTTGGAAACTGCTTCTATTAACTACTCTTAGCATTCAAAAGGTTTTCCAACATTCAACTTGGAATCTGATTTCCTAGTAATTTAAAACCATTACACCACATCCTGTCCCCTGTTACACTAAGTACCAGTCTTCTGTGTAATATCTTTTCAGTTATTTGGAGCATTCATAACTAAATTATATGCATGTTTATTTGAATTAATGAAAATATTATTCCTCAAAAAAATTACACTGAATTCACAATGATCCCACCAGAAAAAGGAAGAAGGGAGAAAATACCTCCATTAGTATATTCTGTATAAATCTACAGCAAACCATCACTTCCATTTTAAAGGTTAATTATTTAGGGAAAAACTAGTCCTCTTTTCAGGTGAATATAATAGGAACAGATTTATTAATGATGCACAAGTGCATCAATAATGTTTCAGTCTGTGAACTGAATACTACTATCTTTAAGTGAGGCTTTCAGAACTAATGCAGGAAATCCATTGCTTCAATCATCACATTGGTCAAGTATTTCAACAGTCAATTAAGCTTATTAATCAAGAGTGCCTCAGCAAAACTGAGACACGTTGCATAGATCTGTTCTAATGCTTTTGAGCCTCCTTTCCCATTCTGTTGGCGTGTGTAGGCAAAAGACAGAATTTCACTTTCAAATGCATTTTTAATCAACTAATGGCCAAGAAAGATGGATTTACAGCTGCATATTGTTATGCAACATATAATAGTTACCAAACATTTATTTTTCAGCTCGCCCACATCATTTTTAAGCCACAGTATTTTCATTTGAACCTTTTTTTTCCTATATAGAGTATAGTACAAACAAAGGACCAGTTTCAGTGAGGGCAAATAGGACAGAAATAAAGTGCAAGTATGAATGTCCCAAAGGTGCTTTTTTTTCAAGAGGAAACTGGACTTTCTGTTTTTTTCTTTGAAAACATTTCACTTCTCATCTAAGAAGATTCTTCAGCTCTGACTGGAGGGTGGGGGATGAAAGTATGAATATTTAATCATTAGAATGATCTCCTACGTATTTCCTTTTTCCTTTTTTGTATCATAATTTGTGTTACTTCTTTTAATGTCTAATTGAACAACCGCATATATTCCAATACAGGACCTGCTTCCTTTTGATTCTATCACAGAGTATATCAACAATAGATGTTACAATATAGCATACTATAACCTGGCTACTTCAGACTGATGGTAGGTTATGGGGATTTAGTTATCTGAGATATGGAGATAAGCAACACGTTTGAACAAAGAATTATATGGGTTGCTTAATTTAGCTGAAAACTGCTTACCTTGGCCCTTTCTATTCTTTCATGTTGGTCTTCTTATAACAAGTTGAATTGTTAGTCTCAATGGAGAAGTTAGTGCATACAGTTAACTGATCCTGGCAGCTAACTCTAAAAGGATTAAATTTAGCTCAAAACAAATGCAGTTACACATAAGGAAAATCAATCCCATTTAGTCAGTCATTTTTTTAGGAATATCTAAACCCCATCAACTGGCTGCACACAGAATATACTGTACAAGTAGTACTATACAGCCAAGCCAAAACTATACTGATTAATCAGAAGAGAGTGGGATGGTATAATGCAGCTTTGCTAGTATTCTTCTAGAGCAAGGTAGTCAAGAGATGGTGGGCAAGGTCTATTGAGTGAGGTTAGGTGGCACAGTGGTTAGAGTACTGTACTGCAGGCTACTTTTGCTGACTACCGGATGCCTACAATTTGGTAGTTCAAATCCCGCCAGGCTCAAGGTTTACTCAGTGGGTAAAATGAGGACCCAGATTGTTGGGGAAAATATGCTGACTCTGCAAAATTGCTTAGAGAGGGCTGTAAAGCACTATAAAGCAGTATATAAGTCTAAGTGCTATTGCTATATTGGTGCATTTTGATCTTCACATACAAGACAAAAATAATCCAAAGTGTCAAAAGCAGTACTATAAAAAACAGATTAGGAATACAAATAAAGATAGGTAAGAAAATAGTAAGAGAATACTTATCCACTCTAGATGAGTTCAAATCACCAAGACCAGGTGGATTACACCTCAGGGTTCTGAAACAGCTGGCAGATGTGACCTCAGAACCATTGAACCATACCTTTCAAAGACCCTGGAGCACTGGGAAACTATCAGAGGACTCAAAAAGAGTTGATGTGGTTCCAATGTTCAAAAGGGGTGGGGGGTGGGAATTGATCCAGGAAGCTATAGAATAACCAACCTGACATTAATATCGGGAAGATCTTGGAAAAGATAATCAAGCAACAAGTCTGCTAACACCTAAAAACAAGCAAAGTTTTTATCAGAAGCTAGCATGTGTTTGTCAAAATCAGATCATGCCAGACAAATCTTGTTGCATCCTTTGACAAAGTGACTAAAACAATGGATCACAGAAATATTGTGGACATAGTGTACTTAGACTTTAGTAAGGCATTTTACAAAGTAGAGCACAGTCTACTTCTTGGTAAGATAGAAATATGGGGGATATACAGCGTCTCCACCAGACAGATTAATGAATGGCTGACCACCACTGTTTTAGGTCCTGTATTCTATCTAATATCTTCATAAACAGTTTAAATTAGGGGTTAAGAAGGGGAACTCATCAAATTTGCAGATGACATCAAGCTGAGGCGAACAGCCAACACCTTAGAAGATAGGCTCAAGATCCAGAATGACTTTGGCAGAGTTGAATACTGGGCCCTATCCAACAAAATGCAATTCAGTGGTCAAGAAAAACCAAATGCACAAATACAGAATAGATGGTACCTGGCTCAACAGCTATAACTATGAGAGGGACCTAGATGTCCTAGTGGACAACCACTTTTGCTGCAGCTGCAAAAAAAGGCTAACATAGTCCTGGGATGTATCAACAGAGTGATAGTCTCAAGATCATATGCTGGTACAGCTTTATATTGCACTAGTAAGATTACACTTGGAATACTGCAACCAGTTTTAATCACCATGGAGCGATGATGGTTATATACCACTCCATATACAAAAAAGATGTTGCGATTCTAGAAAGAGTGCAGAGAAGAGCAACAAAGATGATTAGAAAACTGGAGACTAAAGCATGCAATAGCCAATCGTGGGAACTGGGTATTCTTCAAAGCAGCTGAGAGCAGGATAAGAAGTAATATATGGAAGCTTATCAAACACAGATCCAACCTAGCAATAGCAATCACATTTAGACTTCTATACCACTCCATAGTGCTTTTACAGAACGCTCTGGTTTCCACTGACAGCATATTGCCCCCAACAATATGGGTCCTCATTTTACTGATCTCGGAAGGATGGAATGCTGAGACAACTTCGAGTCACATTAGGATCAAACTTCAGTCTGTAGACAGAGTTAGCCTGCAGTACTGCATTCTAACCACTGTGTCACCAGGACTCCTAGAACTAAGGATAAATTTTCTGTTGATGTTCTATCAGTGGGAACAATTCATCAGTGAAACAGCTTGCCTCCAGAAGTTGTGGGTGCTCCATCACTAGAAGTTTTTAAGAAGAGACTGGACAACTATTTGTCCAGAATGGTACAGGATCTCCTGCTTGAGCAGAGGATTGGACCAGAAGACCTCCAAAATCCCTTCCAATTCTGTTATTCTGTATTCTGTACTCAGTTAGTATGATTGTGTGTTGCTGCTTAAACTAACAGTAAGAGATTTGATTAGATTAGCGGCTGAATTTTAGATGGATAGGTTCTAGCAAAGTAGCCCAGTTGTTAAATGAATCTGGCTTCTCCCATTGACTTTGCTTCTCAGAAGCTCCCTAGGAAGGTTGGAAATGACAATCCCAGAACCCCAGGATGCTGTAACCATTGTAAATACATGGTAGTTGCCAAGCACTTGAAGACTGTGGGGATGCTGCAAGGTCATAATTGTGAGAACTGGTCATAAATCACTTTTTTCAGTACCATTGTAACTTTGGTCATTAAATGAATAGTTATAAGTCAAGGACTACATATATCTCCAAAAGATGTTTTTTTTAATAAACCAAGGAACTGTTTAGAATTGACTAACAGAAGGAGACTCTTCAGGATTAATCTCTCCAACCAGGGCATACATACCTGATTTCTGAATTCCTCAAAGGTATGTTTAACCAGCTTTAGAACAGAATATTGGATTGCATAGATCTTTGGTCTGAGAAACCTCTTTGGTCATAGGTTTCTTTTCACATTATTCAGAACATGCTTTTAAGAACATAAATCCTTTCATTCCATGATTACATACACTGAGGAGGCCTAAAGTGGTTCAATTTAACTTGTAAGCTTTAAGAGATCAAAGTCCCTCACTCTTGTCTAACTAGCACTCATCTACAATGTTTTGTTTTATTTTTGAATGAAAGAACAGGCAGATTATATGAGGAAAACAAGAAGAAAGCATGAGGACCACTTCCTGTTTGATTCATCTCAAAAGAAAGTGCCGCAGAGATAGTGAAAATGGCGATGGTCTGCAATTCATGGAATAGAAGAATAAAAGATTATTTACATCATCTTCAAGGCCAGATATAAATACCAGGTGCTACAAAATAAAATCATGGAAGACCAGCAGAGAAAGGCAGTTCTCCTCGGGTTCAAACTGACCACTGTGGGAAACAACATACTAGAATAAGCAGCCCTTGGTCTGATCTGCCATCCTTCATATTTAGGTGATTTCAAAGAAGAGGTGGTATTCAGCAGGTTCTAACCAGTTCTGGAGAACCGGTAGCAGAAATTTTGAGTAGTTCAGAGAATCGGCAAATACTATCTCTAACTGGTCCTGCTCCCATCTATTTTCTGCTTCCCAAGTCCCAACTAATCGGCTGGGTCTTCTTTTGCTGTCCTGCACAGGAGAATGGTGCTGGAAAGCAGGTTAGTGGGGTGGGGAGGGAATGGGGATTTTGCAGTATCCTTCCCCTGCCATGCCCACCAAGACACTCCACATCCACCAAGACACACCCGCAGAACTGATAGTAAAAAATTTTGAATCCCACCACTGTGATAAAGTGAGGGCAATTTTGGTCCATTCTGAAAAAGCTGCATCTTTCGGCTACATTAATGTCAATAATAGGGTGTGGGTGCACATATAGTTTAATCCTATCTATAGGATCTAGTATTTTTAAGATTTGGGAAGATCTCTTAAAAGCTAGAAATTCTGGGATTTGTAATCCTCAAAACCCTGGAGGGCATCATGTTAGGCAAGACTATTCTAATATGTTTCTCCATCAAATAACATTAAAAATGAGGTTTTTTTCTGATTTTCATCTCAAACGGAAAACAACTGTTTATTATGCTTTTCTACAAAAGCAAAAGCACTGTTCTCCCGAGGCCAGGATTTTCCAAACAGCTATTAATTCAAATCTTAAAGTTTCCTATTCATTTAAAAGATACAGGGATTTATACACATAAAAACACACAAGCTTTCATGTTCTTTCTTTTCTAAAAGAACTGAAAGCTTGTTCTGTTATAATATAAAAAATATATAATCCATTAATGTCTGATTCTGAATTTAGTATTTTGTCGGTTTGAAATCATCAGTTGATTTCAATGCAAAGTTCTTTATATGGAAGAAATTGCTGGTTCATTGTTTTCTATGCTATAGGTTAGTTGGGATGGCACCAATAGTGCATTTTTTTTCCATTTCAAGCCAATTTTGAATAAATTTTCAACTGTATATGTGACACAATAATTAAGAGTGCTTCTAAGGCTCTTCAAAATTGACTTTTTTCTTGATTAAGATGACATGCTGATTTTTTTATTTACTGATTTAGGTGTGTGATTTATCCAGACTGCAAATCTTCTACTATTTCCAGTCTACTTTGCTTCCATAAAATGAGCACTATGACATACACCAGAATACTATGCAGCTCAAACTGAAGTCAGAGACATAAATTGTAATACAGAAGAACTATTTTTCATTATTTGCATTGTTTAATTGTCACTGAAAAATGCTTACAAGTATTAAATGAAAGTTTCCTTGGAAAAACAAGAGCTGCAGAAAATTATTTGAAAACACAATTCTGATTCAAGGAAGCCTGCACACCAATTCCAGCAAGTGCTTCAATTCCTCTGCTGCTTCAGGACAGCCTGTGCTTTATTTATTATCATCATCATCATTATTATTAATATCATCATCACCCCCATCCCCACCACCAAACAGAAACTTTCTGTGGATTGCTGAAACCCATTTACCAGTTCAGACTTTACAGAAAACTATACTCTGATTCAAATAGTAAGACTCTTTCTTATACAGAGAAGAAGAGGAAGAAGCAGAGGTGGTATTCAGCAAGTTCTGACCAGTTCTGGAGAACAGGCAGTGGAAATTTTGAGTAGTTCAGAGAATCGGTAGCGGAAATTTTGAGTCGTTCGGAATACCACCTCTGACTGGCCCCACCCCATCTATTCTCCGCCTCCCAAGTCCCAGCTGATTGGTTGGGTCTTCTTTTGTTGCCCTGCACAGGAGAACGGAGCTGGAAAGCAGGTTAGTGGGGTGAGGAGAGAATTAATATTTTGCAGTATCCTTCCCCTGGAGTGGGATGGGAATGGAGATTTTACAGTATCCTTCCCCTGCCACGCCCACCAAACCATGCCCACAGAACTGCTAATAAAAAAATTTGAATCCCACCACTGGGAAGAAGAACCCTTTTTGCAATGTCATAGCAAAGAGAACCATCAGAGAAGGCAAATATCTTTTAAACCAGGTAGCATGAATTTTAACATCACAGGAAATTGCTCCTGGACCGCTTCCCCAATTTATGTTCTCCACATTAATTTTGACATAACTCCTGCATATTATTTGTTGTTTCCATACTGTACCTCCGCCCTAATTTTGCTAATAGCAAAAAGCATTTTTAAACCTCATCTATCTGGGCAAGAAATAATCCAGCTAAAGCAATGTATTTGTTAAAGCATTATAACAGCTACCCTGCAAAAAGTACCAGAAGGATCTACAGAAAAGGAACCATAACATTGTTGCTTTTTCCAGGTGAAAAATCTTTTAACAATTATTTCAATAACATGTTATGCAGTAAGTGCTATCATTCACTACAGTGACAACCAGGTAAAAATGTCCTTGAATCTTTTGCCTATCAGGACAATGTGATTTGGCCATCCTTGAAGACTATCTCAGAACTGAGCTGCAACCTTGCATAGAAACCAGGATGTAACTAGCTATTAAACAAGATTAGGCACTTTGTGGCCCTTCAGCCACAGATTTTTTCTCTTTGCAGCTACTGGAAGCTAAGGCATATTTCTCCATTATTTTCAATTGAAAACAGATGAAAACTGTGTTGTTTATTAGCTATGGGGAATGTCAGCCCTAAAACATATATATCATAATTTTAAAAACCAACTCATTAAACTTTTCCTCAAACCATCCCGCCTGCAATGATGAGCTGCCATGACCTATGCAATGCTCAGACTCTTCAAAGGTAAAGGATGGCCTTTTGCCACCAAAAGATCCCTGCATTCAAGAAATTTATAGAGAAAGAAGTCTGAATTTTGCTTAAATACTGTTTTCTACTTTTGCCAATAAAATAATCCTTCCTACCTTTTTCTCTGTGATCGATGCCTTCCCGATGTCTTCTATCTTCCTTGGTTTCTCTCCAAATAGGCCTTTCAAGTAACTAACTTGCAACATGTATCGTGGCAGTCTTTCTGATTCCTCCCCTGAGAATTAGCTAAAAATGAGTATGCCTATCTCAAAATCCTGATAATGTGCCACCATTTTTCTTACATTCAGTTGTGAGGCCTTCAGTCACTAGGAATTTCTTTAGAGAAACTTTCTACAACTGTGTAACTTCAATATGTGTCACAAGATTTATTTCCAGAATTTTATGTCATGCCAGCTGGAAAATCTAGTACCTGCAATCCTTAAACATCTGGAGAATGCCAGAGTGGAGAGGCTCACTTATAGTTAAAAGTAGTACTCCCTATCACCTTCCAAATAGATGTAATGGCTTCAGTGACTGGATGAGAAAGCTAATTTTAGAAACTGAACACCAGCTTTAGGTTGAAACAATATGACATAGCTCAGAAAAAACAACTGGTTTCAAGGTGAAACATATCACCTAACTCTTAAATTTAACAAAATGAGAGCTTTTCTTACAATGCAACTTTAATAAAATATGCTATCTTTGCAATTGTTCTGAATGTTTTATACTAATTAGAATTTAAATCTTTAATACTGTAAAATAAATACAGGCACAGTAAGTAAATCTTTCATCTAAGTCATAAAATCTCATAATTTAGAAAGACTAACTTTCCGTGTTCCGGTTCCATGTTCATAACTAAACATAGTAGCCAAATCTTCATCGGAACAAATAGTACTTAATCAGTACTTAATAGTAGTTTAGAGTTCAACCTCCATATATTTTAAAATTTTTAAATTCAATTGAATGGAATCTAAATGGACAATTCAAAAGAAAATTGAATTTTAACTTACGTTAAAAGTTGCAAATGCAAAAGACTGCTAGATAAAACTAGTACAAACAACTTCCTAGACCAAAATATGTCTTTAAGCCACATTTGTCCATATCTTGTAAATGAGAACATAATAAAAGAAATAATCATGTATAAGGGTAATTATCATTGAACAATACAGTAAAATCTTAGAAGGATGTTATACTCTCCTGCTCATCCACTTAAAGGGTTACACTGACTTATTGCACTGAAATTCAATCATGGGGCAAAAATAATACCCTGTAATTACTATAGTCAATGTGTAAAATAGAAGTCAGGGGGGAAAATGGCAGTTCTTATAGAAGAGTGCCCCAGCTGGATGTCTCTGGATTACAGCTACCCTGCTGCTCCTTGTTATGCTATCCATGCTTGATTGATTGTATTAAATCTATTTTTCTCATCTTCAGAAAAGAGTAAGGGAAAGAGAATAAAGGAAATGTTTGGCCTGTTTGAAATAGCAAGCCAGTTCTCATTCCATGAAATCAGCAGACCATCAGGATAACTCAGTATAGATTCTACTATGAGATAGCTTAAAGAAGAATGTTACAGCTGAAATACTACTGGGATATTTCTAATCTAAACTCGAATTAAAACAATATAGATAAGTCTTAAGTAAGACTTTTGTTCTTTAGAACAATATAGAATCCATACAGGTTAGTAAGTCTATTTTTCCCCATCAAAAATAATTTTAAAGACATAAAATAATGATTTATACACCTCAAATACACTAATCTTACAGATGTTCACTTTATTTGATGAGCTTTTTGCTTCTATCAAATCTTTACAAAGGGAAGGCAAGTTTTGAAATTCCAATGACTTTCTCTATGTTCACTATTTCAAAAAGCATGCTATTTAAGCAAAAAGAAAAAAACATGCTATTTAAGTGCTACACTTCAAAATTTAACATTTGTACCCATATGATCAAAAAACAATATACACAAATCTATAGGAGTGATGGTGTTTTTTTTTTGCAACTCACAAAAGCATTGCTAGAACACTATACCATTTATGCAGTAATGTATTTTGCTGTTATCAGTTATTACTAACTTGTGAGCTTGGTTGAAATAGTTCTCCATATTGTACAGTTCTTTAATCATTAGACTGCTTAATCAACTCATAGATCACTGCCCAAGTAAAACTCAAAGTTTCATCCCCCAAAAATGTTGTCTGAGTTAATCATCAAGACATTTCTATAAACAGTGTGCAAAGTAGCACTGGACATCTCCTGTTTCTTCTTCAGTAACTAACACCCCATATCTTTCAGTTAGCCAGGACATATTTTTGCTCAAACCATTAGAACTTACCTTTGACCGATAAGACCGGTCTACTGGACTTCTTAAGTCGGAGTTGAAGACCCTCTGACCATGATTTAGACTTAGGAAAATGTCTGAAGAGTTTGCGGATTCTCTTTGTTACTAATCCAAAGCAAGCTGCAGCTCCTGCTTCTTCTTCTCCCTCTGTCATTCTTCTAACGGAAGATCAATAGTTTCTTTGGGCACAGCAGACAGGCAGGCAAGTGCTTGAATGCGGAATGTTACAGAAAGCAGCAAATGTTTTATCTCTACAATTTATTTATGTTACACAATTCAGAGTCCTGCGCTTGCAGTTTTCTCCTTGCCTTTTTGTCTCCTTTTTTCTCCCTTCAAACTAAAAGCAAACATTGCAGTCCACAAACTTCCAGGGCAGCTTCTGTAATGCATGGAAAACTTTCTATTTCTGGGACTTTTTGCCTGATAAGATAAAGCAACATAACGGAAGAGACTACAATCAAGAGGGAGCCAGAAGCCATCTCTTTCTTTAGCAAAGCTTCTTTCAAATATCCTTAGCTTTCACAATCCTTTTTTTAAAATTAAGATTATCTTAGACTATAATTAAACAGGTAATCTTAATATGCTGTATCTTTAAGGATATTAAACATTAAAACAGGTCTGTGGGTAATAATGCTATTATGAATAAGATATTCAAAGTAATAATAGAATTAGACCCTCCTGACATCTTATTTTCAACCACAATTTCCCTTTGAACTGACAAAATAAAGACCTAGCCTGGAAAGAGACCATGTTATTTGTTTTAAAGTATAAATACGTATTTTCCATAACAGCAAATAACAAAACCTCCAAAATATTGATGAATATTTGTACTATCAAGACACACACAATCAAATATGGACATGTCTAATGGCATAAATAAAGATGGTTCATGGATACCCATTGGTAACTACTCATAATAGGTCTGTATTCATCTTCTACACATGCACAATTACCTTACAATATTCCTACATGCTTCATCATGAATTCTCTCTCTATGAACTAGAGTTAATGATTCAAGTACTAGAAATTGTGATCTGATGAACAGAATATTGATTGAGGCAGGGACATGTAGCTGGATTAGGAGAAATACAGTTTGCTACAAAGAAGGTGGCCAGAAAGACTCAATCACAAATAGTTCTTGTTTAACAACCACAATTGGGACTGGCAACTCAGTTGTCAAATGAAGCCATTGCTAAGTGAAACTGCAACTTTGCTTATGGTCTGACATCAGGTATCCCCTGGAGTTGTAAATGGTCACAATTTGTTTTTCATCACCATCGGAATTGTGAATGGTTGCTGCCAAAGACACTTGCTAAACAAGGACCACCTGTACTTTTATTTATATTTTAGTGTAAGCAAATCTTAACTACTTTTGCCATTTTTGCTACCGCTATTCAGAATGTACTGCACTGCAAAACATCATGCCTCCATTTTACAAAGACAAAGGTAATTTCTGTAACTTCCAATTCTTTTTCAATTACTAAGGTTTTGGCTAGAAATTTAGTGGCTTGTCATCCAAATAGCAAATGAGAAGGCTGCATTAGAATATTCATCAAGTTGTTTATGAGATTTGAATATCTAGCTCATTAGCCATATTTTTCAGCTGGGGCAAAATGTATACAATACCATTTTGCACATCTTAATCTTATTTTTCTTCCCAGAAACTTAGGTTTATCTCACCATATTATCAGCACTGAAGGTAATTTAAAAGAAAGTCAGCAGGGTTGCAACTCAAATTTCTCACTTCATCATAACAAAATGCAATTCGCAATGCAATTTTATTCTATTCTATTCTATTCTATTCATTCATTCATTCATTCATTCATTCATTCATTTAGGAATCAGTTTAAATTCAGCACATATCTCTATAAAAAATTCCCATCTATCTTGCAAAGATCATAGCTGAAGCTTTGATAGTTTTACACAATTTACTCTTAAATAAAAAATAAATACAATTGTCTTACCACATTTTGTAATTGCCCACCTCTCTCACAGAGGGCAGTGTATAATAAACAGCAATCACTGTATCCTGGAGGGAAATTATAGCTTCTTTGTCTAGATCGAAATATCTACTGAATACTCTTTCTCCCCCTCTCATACACACACACAGACACATCTGTAATTACTAAACATGCATGATAAGGCAGCTATATTCAGTATCTTAACACTATAAAATAGCTTTCAAATGGCAACTAAAACTACTATATTTGAGAAACCTGATTACACGAGCTAAGAAAACTCAGAAGAGAGTTTGCTAATTCACTAGCACAATCCATATTGCAAGGTCACTATTAATAAATACTATAGCAAAAGAAAGATTTAAAATTCTATCAGTTGCTCTTAATAATAATGTTAATATTATAACTTACTGCAATCAAAGTCCTAAAACTGGTACACTGTGGAAATATATTGATTGTAGCTTCTTGTAAGCATTAATAATGTGAAGATGGGCCAAGTACAAAAAGAACAGTCATGAAGATCTGAGTAAAGATTAGTTGTGTGGATTTTGTCAGGAGCTCAAATCCTATGAGTGAGGTTCTAACTCCTAAGGGTTGCTATGCATAACTCCATTTCCATTTGTACATTTGCAATTTGACCTCTTCCTTCAATCAAGCACTAATAAAAGCTTACTTTGGAATATCCTTCTGAAATTGAATTTTAAAGTGGTGATAAGCCAATTGTTAGATTCCCAAAACCACATCTATGCATTTATTAAAGCCAAGATGTCCACAGCAAGAATTGGCTGGATCATAGTATGAACCGACTCTTTCATTTTCAGACCAACTTCCATTATTTCTGACAAAGGTTCAACTCCAACATTTCACCATTAGCCCTAATGTCTGTATATCTATCATTTCTGGAGAGCCCGTTTGGTCTAGTGGTTAAGGCTCCAGGCTAGAAAGCATGGAGACTGTGAGTTCAAATGCTGCTTCAGCCATAAAAGCCACCTGGGTGACTTTAGGCCTATCATCTCTCTCAGCCTAAATTACCTCACAGGGTTGTTGTTGTGGAGAACAGAAGAGGAAGGCGGCGTTGAATCTGCTGCACTGAATTTTGTGTATAAATAATAAATGTGGATATATAAATAAATAAAGTGATTGCAGAAAGAGGGAACGTCATTCCAAACTCTGCTGTTTATAAAGATATTTGCTCATTGTTAACACCCATCATTTCCTGCCATGAACCATCCAAACAAGGCCCTACCTGCTAAAGGAATGTGTTACCTTAAACACTTTGCAAAAACAAAGCGATTAAAAAGTTATAAAGATCTATGAATCATATGGAAATGTAGCAACTACAGTGCTTCCTCTGAAGAGTAATCAAGAGATAAAAGCAAAAAATAGTCACCTGATATATTCTGAGGATAGCTTTAGTTTCTGTTATAGGTCTGCCTGGTGGCAAACCCTTTCACCAGACCCTAGTATAAATTTGGCATTGGACCAGAAACACCCCTCCCTGTGGAATAATCTGGGAAGAATTGCTTCTTTTCTTTGTTTGATTTCCAGAAAATCACCTTGTGATATTTAACTCACCGCAGTGGGCCTAACCTATTCAGAATTAGTGAGGTAGAAATCTGGTTCCCAAAATAATATTGTGGTACCAATTTGTCCTAATTCATCACTAGCCTCTCTCTCCCTGATATGAGACAGGTAAATCAAAGTGCATCTTCTATTATCAAGAATGCCTCTGGGTCCCACAAGTTAAAAAAAAATTTTTTTTAAGGGAATTCCATCCCAGTGTCTTTTTGGAAAAAGGACAAAAGCAAGCAGGGATTAGAAAGGAATGTCCTGCCGGAAGAAGAGTTGTTAGGTAGTCTTGTACTAAATAGTTCTTTTTCCATGGCAGATATTTTGTATATAAGCAAGCATCATTGATCAGCCTTTTTGCAAAAGCCTTCACAACTTCCTTCCTATGACCCTGTAATCCCTTAATTCAGGATAGAGTGGGGTAACTGGCCGGATGCCCTTCCTGATGCCACATGGCATTCGCAGCAGATATTTGTTCTTTGTACCCCAGGAGAGAAATGTCTGTCGCAACCTAAGATTGAACTCTCAACCTTCTGACTGGGAGTCAAGCACCTTCACCACTAAGCCATCATGCTGCTCTTGCAAGAGCCCCCAGAACACCTGAAAATATTAAATCAGCCAACTAATCAAAAAAATCCCTGGCCTAGATGAACGAGTCACTCAACTGCAGTACTTACGCATTTTCTCAGATTCTTGCATCAATTTTTGGCTGCTATGGTTAGGCAATTGCCTGATTTTCTAATGATTCTCTTGAGATTGTGATTTTATTTTATTTCAAAATGACCGGCTTAGTTCAGTGTAATAATTGTTTTACAGCTGTCTTTCGCAGTACTCTTTTCAAACTTGGATACTGTCCTCTTTGTAAAAAAATTACCAGTCTACATGGACAGATTACCTATCAGAATCTCTAATCTGTGCTCTCCAAGCAGAAATTAGGTGCCCAATCCAGCCATCTATTGAGCTGCCATGCTACCAGCCCCCACTACCACAAAGATCCTACAGGAAAAGGGCAGTATGGACAGCCATGGGATCTGGCAGGGTGAGAGCTGTGGATCATAAACTCAAAGCTTTTGCTGTGTCCCAGCATAACAGATACAGTGTCCTTGCTGACCTTAATAGGGACACTAAAGTGACAGGTCAAGGTAGTTGTGATAATAATAACTCAAGTAAGTCGGGGATCATGGTCCTAGAAGAAGAACTTATTTTGGAAAGGAGAAAGTGTGAATCAGGTATTATGTACCAGTCACACAAGAAGAGCAAGGCATCCAAAAAGAGAAGCCACTTCTGGTTGGGGACTCAACTGTAAGGGATGTAAATTTAGGAAAGGATACTGAGGTTTTGAAAGAGGTCAGGTGTCTACCGGGTGCTACTGCCAGCAGAGACAAGAAGCGTATTCTTAAGATAGTCAAGAATGCCAGCAAGGAATGTGATGTTGATGATATTACACATCTTGGTACAAGTGATCTGTCCCAGAAGGATGTACTTTCTGTTCAGAAAGCCTTCCGGAGCTTGGGGTATGAACTTAGTAATATGGGCTGTAGGCTTATCTTTTCAGAGGTTCTACTAATATACAGGGAACAAAAAGGGAAAGGGCAGCGTGTAGCACAGTTTAATGTGTGGCTAAAGGAGTGGTGTAAAAGGGAAGGCTTTGGTTTTATTAGTCATGATGTCTGCAGCTGGTCCAATGAAAAACTGTACAAAAGAGATGGTTTGCATCCATCAAAGAAAGGGACTGAGTTACTTGGCATTAAATTCACAGATTTCCTAGATAAACATTTAAACTGAACAGCGGGGACAGAGAATTAATGTATTCAGAACATTTCTGTCTCCAGCAGCCTAAAACTGATAAGGGTACCAGTGCATACAAAATAGATGTTTGTGCAGGTAAGATTATCAACCTTGATGCCAACCAAAACCAAGCATTTAATAGTGAGTGCCATACCATGTGCACTAATCAAACAGGTGGCAGAAAGGTGGCAAGAAAGTAGGAACAGGCAGGCACAACACAGGTTATGTAGACAGTAAACACAGTGTCAGACATCAAGATCTCAAGTGCCTATATACAAATGCACAAAGTCTGGGGAACAAACAGGGTGAACTCGAACTACAAATACATGAAGTAAATACGATATAGTTGGAATAACAGAAACTTGGTGGGATGAAACCCATGACTGGAACATACTGGTAGAAGGATACAAACTATTCAAAAAAACTAGACCCCATAAAAGAGGAGGTGGAGTTGCACTGTATGTAAAGCACCACTATATTGCTACAGAAATGCATGAAACCAAAGATGAAAACCTCCTAGAATGCATATGGGTCAATATAAAAGAAAAAAAGAATGACATGGCCATAGGTGTATATTATAGGCCACCCAATCAAGCAGAAAAAATAGATGTCCTTTTTGCCAGCCAACTAACAAACATATGCAGGAAACGCACAACAATAGTAATGGGAGACTTCAATTATCCTGATATCAATTGGAAAACTAATTCTGCATCAAGTGAGAAATCAAATAAGTTCCTAACCAACCTAGCTGACAACTTTGTTGTCCAAAAGGTAAAGGGTGAAACTAGAGGGACAGCCATACTGGACTTAATTCTTATAAACAGAGAAGAAATGATAGAGGGAGTTGAAACTGCAGGAACCTTGGGTCAGAATGACCATGTCATACTAAAATTCAACATAACACAAACACAAGCAACAGAACATAATGACACCAGAGTCTTGGATTTTAAAAGAGCTGATTTTAATAAACTCAGAGAGAACTTGGGAAAGATTCCATGGATGAAAATCCTAAAGGGGAAAACAACTCAAGAATCTTGGGAAATTCTATAAAGTATGATCATAGAAGCCCAGACCAGCACAATACCACTGAGAAAGAAAAACAAGAAATCCAAGAAGAAATCAGCATGGCTGCGCAAAGATCTCTCTGGTAAATTGAAAGAAAAAAAGGACAAGTACATAAAATGGAAAGAAGGACATACAACTAAGGCAGAGTATCAGCAGATAGCCAGAATCTGCAAAGACAAAGTCAGGATAGCAAAGGCTCAGAACAAACAAAGGCTTGCAACAAAAGTCAAAGATAATAAAAAAAGTTTCTTCCAACATATAAATAACAAGAAAAAAATCAAGAAAACAGTTGGTCCATTAAAGAGAGAAAATGGCAAGGAAATAACAGGCAACAGAGAGAAAGCAGAACTGCTTAACTCATTCTTTGCATCTGTCTTCACTCAAAAAGAAATTATAGTTCAACCCACCAAAACCATAACTGTAAAAGACAGACCAGAAATAAAAGTTAAAATAAGCAAAAAAATAGTAAGAGAATACCTGTCTGATCTTGATGAAAACAAATCACCAGGGCCTGATGGATTACATCCCAGAATTTTAAAGGAGCTGGCAGAGATCATCTCAGAACCACTGCACCATATCTTTCAAAAATACTGGAGCACCGGGGAACTACCAGAGGACTGGAAAAGAGCTGATGTGGTTTCCATCTTCAAAAAAGGAAAAAAAACAGACCCAGGAAACTATAGACCAATCAGCCTAACATCAATACCTGGGAAGATACTGGAAAAGATAATAAAAAAAACAGATCTGCCAACATCTAGAAACAAGTAAAGTAATAACTAGCAGTCAGCACAGGTTTGTTAAGTTTAAGAACAGATCATGCCAAACCAATCTTATTTCATTCTTCAATACAGTGACTAAATTAGTAGACCAGCAAAATACTGTGGACGTAATATATTTAGATTTCAGCAAGGCATTCGACAAAGTAGACCACAACCTACTGCTTAGTAAGCTAGAAAAAAGTGGAATAGATAGCATAGCACCACCACTAGATGGACTCGCAGCTGGCTGGCAAACCTTACTCAACAAGTAGTCCTTAATGGGTCTAATTCTACATGGAGGGAAGTAAGCAGTGAGGTGCCACAAGGTTCCGTCTTAGGCCCAGCACTCTTCAATATCTTCATTAATGACTTAGATGAGGGAATAGAAGGGGAACTTATCAAATTTGCAGATGATACTAAGCTGGCAGAAATAGCTAACATCCAAGAAGATAGGCTCAAGATCCAGATGAATCTTGACAGACTAGAACACTGGACCACATCTAACGAAATGAAATTCAGTGTAGAGAAAAGTAAAGTCCTACACTTACGCAAGAAAAACCAAAAGTACACATACAGACTGGGTGAAACCAGGCTCAACAGCAGTAACTGTGAGAGGGATCTTGCAGTTTTAGTGGACAACCAGCTAAATATGAGCCAGCAGTGTGCAGCAGCAACCAAAAAAGCTAATGCAATCCTAAATTGACTTAACAGAGGGATACAATCAAGATCAAGGGAAGTACTAATACAACTCTGTAAAGCCTAAGTAAGACCATACCTAGAGTACTGCATCCAGTTTTGTTCACCACATTATAAAAAAGATGTTGAGACTCTAGAAAAAGTAGAGAAGAGCAACAAGGATGATTAGGGGACTGGAGACTAAAACATACAACAAATGGTTGCAGGAACTGGGTTTGGCTAGTCTAGTAAAGAGAAGGACCAGGGGAGACATGATAGCAGTCTTACAATATTTGAGGGGTTGCCACAGGGAGGAAGGGGTCAAGCTATTTTCTAAAGCGCCTGTAGGCCAGACAAGGAATAATGGATGGAAACTGATTTAACCTGGAAATGAGAAGAAACTTTCTGACAGTGAGAACAATCAACCAATGGAACAGCTTGCCCTTGGAAGTTGTGGGAGTGCCATTTGTGACTTTCAAGAAGAGATTGGACTGCCATTTGTCAGAAATGGTGTAGGGTCTGCCACTTGGGCAGGGGGTTGGGCTAGATGACCTACAAGTTCCTTCCAACTCTGATTATCTGTTATCTAATGAAGCAATTAAAATTTGCCCCAAATAGAAGTGAAGGACCCGCCTTGACTTTGACTTGGCTTTGTTGCTACATATTCTGTGATCCTTTACTATAAATATCTGATTTTCTTCTAAAAATAAGGAATATTAACTATACTATCTCTGATATCAGGAATTGCTTTTATTTAACTTTTTTTAAAGACACAGTTTTATCCCTGACCTGAGAGATTCTAATGACACATCAAGCTGGGTTACCAGCTGCTTTGCAATTCATTTGCAAGCAACATGCCACTGACACTTAAGTAGCGCAATCATCATTTTACAGTCTCTCAAAATGCACCAGTTACACTTGGCTGGGCAGCCACCTGGGTCTGTTGGGAAGGAAAGCAATTCCACATCAGCATTAACCAGGAAAGGAGAATTGAGATGGCAAGCAACACAATACTGAAAGGAAGGCAAACAAGAAATAATTCCAAGCATTTCATTTTCGGATTTCAAATAATATTATTTTGGAAGTAGCATTAATTTTGTCCACTTTAAAGCCTAACTTAAACCCTTTGTTGATCTGTATCTTTTATTATAGATAAGAAATTCTCAGGACATTATTTAAAATGAGGAAAAGATGATTTTATTTTTAAAAAAGTCATTCTGAAAAGTATCTACGGTAATTTGCATGTTGATTTCTCTGTGATTTATCAAAAGTCCAAACAAAATCTGTTGTAATGTTCTCTGAACAAAATAAAATAGCAAGCTACTTCTATTGTCATGATTATACATGATGAACAGTATAGCCTGTTCACTTACACAGCATATAAATTTATTTTGTAGTACAGAATATAGAATCCAAGTTAATAAGGCACCAAGCTAAAAAACTGAGAAACTGAGTTCTAGTGTCACCTATTTTCCTTGGTTCTAAGATCACCGCAGATGGGAACTGCAGCCAAGAAATTAAAAGATGCTTGCTCCTGGGGAGGAAAGCTATGCCAAATCTAGACAGCATGCTAAAAAGCAGAGACATCACCCTGCCAACAAAAATGTATATAGTCAAGGCTATGGTTTTCCCAGTTGCAATGTATGGCTGTGAAAGTTGGACCATAAGAAAGGCTGAGCACCAAAGAATTGAGGCCTTTGAAGTATGGTGCTGGAGAAGACTCTTGTGAGTCCCTTGCAAGGTGATCAAACCGGTCAGTCCTAGAGGAGATCCATCCTGACTGCTCTTTAGAAGGCCAGATCCTGAAAATGAAACTCAAATACTTTGGCCACCTAATGGGAAGGAAGGACTCACTGGAGAAGAGTTGGGAAAGATTGAGGGCAAAAGAAGATTAATGCTAGGAAAGATTGAGGGCAAAAGAAAAAAGGGACAACAGAGAATGAGGTGGTTGGATGGAGTCACTGAAGCAGTAGGCCTCCGGAGGATGGTAGAGGACAGGAAGGCCTGGAGGAACGTTGTCCATGGGGTTGCAATGGGTCGGATACGACTTCGCAACTAACAAGTATCATTTTAGGCATGAAAGCCAGCCAGGTGACTTTCTCTCATCCCTTTCCACCTCATAGAATTGTCATATTGGGGAAAACAGGAGGAGGAAGGAATATTAGGTACGTTTGCTGCCTTGGTTATTTATAACAATAATAATGGTGGTATATAAATAAGTAAGTAACTGAAGAGTGAACAAAGCAAGCAGGTCTCCCAATCTGCTCCTTCAAATCTGAAGGGGACAATCTTAATCCACTTTCCCCCCAACCTAATTTAACAAATCCCCATCTCCAGCCAATGTATTGGTGGCTCAAGATGATGGGAGTTGTAGTGCACTTGATCTGGTTATTCTCAGTTTAGAGAAGGCTTGGCTATTTAGTATTGGAATGCAATGAAAATGTCAGGATTAGCCACCATGCTTGCAACCACAGCAGACTATTTTAACACTAACTTCACAAATTTCATTTTCTAATCACTTTTGGAACTTGCTCATTAACTACTAAGCTATTAGAAACTTTCAGAATGACAAGTTTGAAAATGCAGGGTGTGTCTTTAATCCTGAACAAGAGAAAATTTTAATCATAATTTTAGGAATGTAAGGAAACTGAAATAAACAACAAAAAACTAAATAAGTTTTTAATTTTAAAAAGTTACAAATGGACTAAAGATCCAAATAAAGTTGGAATCTTTAAACTTTTACAACAAGATTTTGGAATCAATTCCAAATACTATTTCTAATAAGAAATAGATCCTGTTTGATTTTTACAAGAGACAACATAAATAATTTCAAAAACTGGACACTAGAAAAGACTAAAGATTTTATGTACAAGAAAGATATACAGCTCTGCAAGATGGTTCTGACAATAAAAATACTAGAGGAGACTTCTTAAAAATGGAATCAGAAAATAGTAACCACGGAGAGTAACAATGACAGTGATGATGTCTGCTTTTATGAATAAAATATGCCCAAAAG
The DNA here is from genome assembly GCA_023653725.1 of Bungarus multicinctus. Taxonomy (NCBI): domain Eukaryota; kingdom Metazoa; phylum Chordata; class Lepidosauria; order Squamata; family Elapidae; genus Bungarus; species Bungarus multicinctus. The sequence continues at coordinate 87,944,398 of CM042842.1, read as the reverse complement.
ATATCATTGAACAAATGTCAGCTGTAGAACAGATTTTATCCGACAAAATAGAGATAGTATTGAATATGAATTTACAACTGACAGGCCAAGAGACTAATTTATAAAAGGATATTTCACTGGAAACTTTCACAAAAGAAAGTGGTTCAGGTTTCAACATAAAAAAATACAAATGACCAATTAAGAGAGAGACTTGGATTATTTTTGCCTACTAGATTTACAAAACAAACTTATTCATGCCTTGAAGAACTCTATTGGACAAAGGAGATATGAGGAGAAATTAAATCTTAAGACAATATTCAAATAAAGAATAAGACTGTTAAAAGTAAAAAGAAGAAATATAATATTGGTTTATTTGATTAAAGTTAAAGTAAAATACATTGTTACTTCTGGCTATGCTTTATGGACTTTCTGTTGATGCCAGGGCTGAAAAGATGTTTTATGAATTTGTTTATAGATAAGAAATGGGATATGCAATGAAGTTTGTAACTTTAGAGTATGTGAAGAGTTTCCAATTTTTTTATATTTGTTATGAAGAAGATTTGAAATCACTTTATATATTTCTTTTCTCTTTACTATGTTCTTACTTTTTTTCTTTTTCCTTAAACTTTTTGTTTGTCTCCATTTTTTTCTTTGTTTAGTTTGTGTTAGATTTTACCAATCAACATTCTTAATAAAAGTTATGTATTAAAAAAGGAATCATTGAAAAGAAACCAGGCAAAATGTATTTCCTGACATCTAAAGGGCAGGAATTCTTCCTAAATATATCCAACTTAAATATTAAAAGCTACATGGAATCTGCCCTAAGCTCTTTGTATGAAAATAGAGCATCTATTAAATAAATGCACCAAATGATTTCAGTGTCAGAGTAAAAAAACTGTTACCTTTCATTACACTCTAATAAAGAACCTTTACACATTGCACTAAAACCATGGCTGTTTATCAATTTAGTGTATAATTTATCAATTTAGTGTATAATTAAGTAGTTCACAAAATATGCTAAGTCATTAATCCCTAAATACTTATCAACAGGAAGACAGGATACACAAATGATTTACAAACCAAATTGAGTAGGTTCATTTGACTCGATACATCAAGACCAAACAATATTAAATCTTAACTAGTGCTGAAACTGAACGACAGTAGCCCTCAACTTATGACAATTGGAACAGGAACTTCAGTTGCTAAGAAATGGGGCCATTAAGTGAGTCATGCCCAATCTTACAAACTTTTTTCTGCAGTTGTTAAACGAATGTGGTTTCCCTCATTTATTTTACTTGTTTAAGGCACCCTGGGAAGGTCACAAATGGTAATCACATGACCTCGGGATTCTGCAGCTATTGTAAATTCATGCTAGTTGCCAAGCGCCCGAATTTTGATCACATGATCATGATGACTGCACAATCCTAAGTGCAAGAACAAGTCGTAAATCACTTTATGTAGTGCCGTTGTAACTTGGAATGATTGTTAAACAAATGGCTATAAGTTGAAGACTACCTGGTGTAGTCATATGTTCGTATATTGGATATGAACTAGCTCCCTGTGATTCAAATATAAAGAAGTTGTTCAACTGTGATAAACTTTACTGCAGACTGAAACTCAGATCTTCTGATCTGTTTACCTCCCAATCCGGCTGTGATCAAAGTCACAGTATTGTAAGAGACTGATCATTAGAACTAGTTCTTAGTCCTGTATTTCACAAATTTGCAATCTTCAAATCGTGTGGTGTTCAATTCCCAGAATTTTCCAGCCAGCATGGAATGTAAGTGGAATTGAAGTCCACGCATCTTAAAGTTGCCAAGGTTTAGAATTGCCAGATCAGCATATTTCATTCAGAATGTTTATCATCCCATTTCCAGTTTAATCTGTATTTTTAAAAAAGTGTGACTGAACATTTATATATACATATTCCTCAAAAAATATTCACGGACTAGATCAGTTTTGATTCCTTCAAAATGCAGACCAAGCAAGGTCTCTTAGCATCTGTACCCATAGTAAAGAAAAAACAAGGATGGGAGGACTATCATCCTGACTCTAACTTAAACATTCATTTGCCATGTCATTTTAAAGTTGCTAAAACAATGTAGGCCTTTATTACAGGCTATATAAAGCTTTATAAGCAAAAGAGAACCATACATACATAGGGGTTGAGGTAACGGTAATACAAAGAACTTCCATAGGATTAAAACTTTCATTTGCTGAAAAAAAAATGACCAAATTTGACATATCTTTGCAACCAAATAAAAGGATTGGGCATAATCCTGAAGCATTAATATGCGGCTGCAAAATCCAATGGAACTCTTTTTTTCTTCAGCTTACTCTTCCCTTTTAAAATATTCCACAAGAACAGATTTAAACCCCATTCATTCTTCTGCAGATTCAGTCCCACCCAAAAACAAACAAAAAATTAGCCCTTAATCAAGTATGAACTTGAAAACAAACCATTAAAATCATGGGAACAAAAGAGAATCCAGGAAGGGAAATCTTGGATCTAGTAGAAGAAAGTTTTTCTGCTATTGAGAAGCAAATTGCAATACTGTCAAGATATCAAGGAAAATCCATGTCAGTTCTACAACTTGCCAAAAATGTGGGCTGTATAAGAGTACAACATTCAAAGTGGCAAGACTTTTCTGCAAAAGAATGAAAAAAACAACCATGCATCCTAGTTGCTGCCAAGAGCAATTAAAATAAGGGATTATCTTTTCTTGATTATTAAATCCAAATTGTTTTATCCAAACTTTACTATTATTAGGCCAAGTAAGAGTGTACGAACACCACCTCTCTAGTTTTTTTAAAAAACAACAACTATTTACCCAGCAAAATGACTTTATAAACCCAGGGAGAAAAGGGAATTGAGAAAGTAAACGTTTCAACTAAGTTACAGCCTTAGAGAGCTAGTCTGGATACCACATATGCAAAAGTGAGTCTAGCTGATATAGAGATATGTAAGCTGCATCTGTAACCTCCCCCCATACATACACACAAAAATCTCTAGGATGAGCAAACATGCAAGAAACTAATAGTTGATTCTTTACTTTAGGAAAGCATAAAATTCCCTCTGCTAAAGTTAATTCTTTCCATTTTTAGTGAGATAACAGATTGCTTGTAGCTGGGGGGGGGGGAAGAAATAAGTGAATTTGTTTTTTTTATATTAATAAGGATGAATATAATTTTAAGATGTTGTATCTTGCTTAGACTCAAAATTATCTTGTTATATTTCTTGTTAATGCTAAATACAACCGCTTTTGCTTTTCACACAGAGACCTTAGTTACTCAAGAGACAGCTGCAGTAGTGTTTAGTGCAGGATAAAATACTTTGTTGCTAAGAAAGCTGGAATAAAAAGAAAATACATATTTATACTCTTTTCATAGAATCCCTCAGCGGAAAAACAAGGTGGCATGTTTATATTCAGATCTGAAGGTGAAATTTTAATTTTCATTAAAAGCTACTCTCATTTCATTATTTCCATTAAATGATTAAAGCCTCACAGCACTACTTAAAGAGATGTGCTTGAAGCAAACTGTTAGGATTTTTTTTCCAACGTATTTTCATACTATCAATTCTAACTTACTTCTCAGATTATAAATGAACATTTTTCCTTCAGTGAACAGTTTATGCAGTTACTGTAGAAAGTTGTTGATAAAATAACCCCACTGAAATATTACAAAGTCAACCAGTCTTCAGCATTTATAGGAAGAATAGAGAACAGAAGCATGAAATACCACAGTAGAAATCCATGATGTATTCATAGCCATTTTGGAGAATGTATTTCTTCTAATCAATTTAAATATTCTTAGACTGTGCGGGACTCCACTGGCCTAGACATAAGTCCTACTGAATTCAATGACATCCTCTGAATTGCTCTGTGAAGGATTGCCTTGCTAGGTTTCAAGAAACAGCAAATCCTTTAGATAACCAATTGGATTTTGTAGTTAGAGAAATTCATTACTGTAGTAATTCAGGAGAAAAAAATAGATTGTTATAAAGCCTAGTTCAATCTAAAAGATACAAAATATTGTATAGTACATGATTCAACTACTAATCACTTTCTATATTAAATACAATAGATTGGTTTTTTAAACAGGTCCTGAGCCTCAGTAATCCCCATGAAGAGGTGAATGAATGAATGTGTGTGTACACATACACACACAATTATTTTACTCTCTACATATTCTCTCATTTGTTTGGAAAAGAAAAGTTGATCAAATCAAGTCATACACATATTGCAAATACCTATTATCCATACTATTTTTAAAAAGTGGCAAATGTATAAGTACATAGTAGCCAGCAGTGGGAACAAAATAGACTTTAGAATCACACAAATCACAACAGGAGGGAAAACTGGCAAGTTTCAGCACTGGAGAGATTGCAAAAGATTCCCCGCAGGAACACAGAAAGAAAACAAAAAAGAAATTATCCATCCATTCCAAATAAGAATATTGCATTGTATTACTACTGTCATTTATCTGAAAAGCTGAACAGAGTATTTACAGACCGTCAAGATCTCAGATCCACTGGCTTTACCTTTTATTCCTAACATGGGACAGAACAGTAAACAGAGATCAAGTTGAACAGTCTAAGGGACATAGATCAACACAATTCTGATAACAGCAGGGTAGACTTCTAATGATTGCCAAAATGGCCAAAATGCAGCCATTTCTAAAAGGACATCCTCAAAAGGGAAGAAAACCTCAATTGTAAAAGAGATTGAAACAGAATGACATTCACCCAAATGTGGATTCAGGTCAACAGTCAAGAGCTAGTTCAATGTATCTTGCACAGTTTTAAAGCTTTCTGTTCTTAAGAAAATCAGTTCAAGTACCACAAAGTGATGGAGGTCTGTGTCAGGCTTTTTGAGAGCTTTCATGAGGATGGAGACTGAATTCAATGAGGTTACCCAGGCCCTGTCCTGGGTAATAACTTATATACGAAACAGAAACACACACACAACACAAACATACACACACACACACACACACACACATACACATCACTCTGGGACAAAAGGAGCATTCCCAGCCCAAAGTGCTGGAGGCAGTAACTGGAGTTGGCTAGAGATGAAACTGAGGATGGAGAAGAACAAGATGATGGAGGCTTTCTGTTAAAGAAGCAGGAAGAATGACAGGGCTGCCCTTCCATGGAGTGAAAGAGAACACCGCTGACTAGTAGCCACTTAGTCCAACCCTGTAAAAAAAGAGCAACCCGACGCCGGGGATGGAATAAGAAGGAGAGAGAATGAATCGGTTCCTCTACAGTTATACCGCTTAGGGCCGGCAGGAAAAATATTTATGCCACCTGCCAAATCCAGGTAAGTCGGGTCAGACCCGGGACTTAATTCGCCTCTGCCACGTTACGGGCAAAAAAGGCAGGGAGAAGCGGTCCCCTACAGTGGGGCGGGACGAGAGCAACTTACTGGCACAGCGGAGCGCCCGTTGCTGCACAGCCTCCCCGCACAGGTCGCACCAGCCCCTCCAGAGAGTGAAGCCTTCGAAGCGGTGCCCTTCTCCCTTCTCCTCTCGCACTCGGGGGTCCCGCGGCTGCTCGAAAATGGTGCGCACGTCGGGCAGGCGAGGAGCTCCGGACCTCAGCCGGAGCCGCTGGTGGTGGTGGTGGTGCTGCTGGCCGGAGCGGAAAGGCTTAACCGCGGGGCCGGAGGAAGCGGGCAGCTCCCGGGGTATTAGCGCAGCCTCTTCTCCGGGAAGGATGGGAACCGCGCGAACCTCGGCTCCGTCCTCAGCCGCTTGCCCGACGGGCGCCTCACGCTCGGCTTCCACTGCGCTCCCGAGGGGCCTTCCGCGGCAGGAGGCGAAGGGCAAAGCTCCGCGGCACTCCGTAGGACGCTCTCGCAGAGCCTCGGCGCGTCCCGCCTTCGCGGCCAGCAGAGCGTCCTTCTCCAGCCCGCTACTTACGTCCGCGCCCCACTGGGACATAGCCCCCGCAGCGCGGGGAGGCTGCGGCTCTTCTTGCTCCTGCAGCTGCTGCCTCCGCCTTGGCGGCGGCGGCGGCGGCGGCAGCGGCAGCAGCGGCGGCGGCGGCGGCTTCATGTCATTGGAAGCTGAGCGCTTGAGAATCTTCTTCCGTTCGTTGGCGCTCAGGCTCTGCAGGAAGAGCTGCTGTTCCTTATCCAGCAGTAGCGGGTACGGGTACTGCCCGATGGCCGGGGAAGCCATGGCCCTGGCGAACGGGCGGGCGGCCGCAACAGCTGCGACCTGCCGGCGGGTGGCCAGCAGCGCAGGCGCTCTTCAGAGGGACCTGCGGAGGCTTGCGAAGGAGAGGGAGGGTGGAGCGAGGGAGGGAGAAGGCGGGCGGCGAGCCCCGCGTCGCGCAAATCTCCCAATGCTGGTTTGGCCCGGCTTCCAAATTGGTTGGCCTCGCCAAACGGAATCCCACGCTTCATCCCGGGATCCATCCTCTTTTCCCTGAGTTGAGCTGGCTGGAAAAATTGGGTCGTGGGAAAGGAGTGTCATTCTGTACGTGCTCAGAGGCAAGGAAAGAGACCGGCTGTTGGCCAGGTTCTTCGTTCTACAGCTCGGAAGATTTTCTTCTCCGAGGTTTAGGGCGAGTGAGGGATGGGGGTGGGGATTCTTTGCCCTAATCAATCTGAGGCCTAATTTCATCCTTGAGGATTCATGAAATAATAGCTTTGCTGACACACAAGTTCCCCCATTCTCACACATGGTACCACAAACAAAACACGTCGTACAGCCTCAGTCGTACACGATTTGCAGATCAGATCAGTGAAAGCTCTTAAATTCATAGCTGGATATATTCAAGGCTTAATAAAAGAGGTGGGTGAGTAACAGGTAGTCCTAATCTTAACAACTATTCGTAATTGCAATGGCACTGAAAAATGGGATTACAACGGCTTTTCACACACAACTATGGCAGCATCCCTGGGGTCACGTGATCAAAATTTGGAGACTTGGCAAGTGGCATGTATTATAATTGCAGCATCTGGGGACGTGTGATAACCTTTTACATCTTTCGGGGAAGCTAGATTCACTTAACAACTGTGTTACTAACTTAAACAACTGAGTGGTTCACTTTACAACAGTGTAAGTAAGAAAGGTCATTAAATGGGGCAAAACTCACTTAACAATTGCTTGCTTAGAAATTGAAACATTAGGTTCAATTGTCATAAGTCAGGGCTTACCTGTGTTTATCTTGATCATAATATCTAAGCACATTATGATTTGGTGTATTGTGTGAATGCCCTGAACATTTTTTTTTAAAAAGTGAGTTTAACTTTCAGTATATCCAAAATGCTTTCTCCTTTCCCATTTGGAATAATAGGACAGGTTTTCTGCTCTGGGATGTACATTGCCTTAAACAGAAACAGGAAAACCACAGTGCAGTGCAGTGTGTAACTCCAGCCTGAGTTATATTTAAAAAGCTGCAAGGACCTTATTCATAGAAGCAGGGAAGAAGTGCTGTGGTTGGGAAGAGATATTGGCATTAAGGAATGTTGTGTTACGCAATTCAGAAACAGCATTGAACAATTGATACACGAGAAAGCAAGCTACTGGGGCATTCAGGCCTCTCATAGGCTGGGTTGATACACCGGGCTAAAGCATAATGGAGTTAATTGGGAGTGTTATTTCACTGTATGAACCTAAAACTTACCAGTTGAATGTCAAACACTTTTGTGACAGGGATATACACAACCCGAGTCTGCTCCCTGTTTTCTTACTTTCATTGAATGATTTCTGGAATTTGTCAGTTGTTTAATCTCAGCTTCTTCTGGGGATTTTTGGAGAATCATGGCAGGGAAATTCCTGGCTGTATACCAGTATAAGGATTAAAGTCTCTGTCTTTCTAAGTTAACCTTTTGATTTCCCATTAAGAAGTGAAACTTTGTAGAAGGAACCAACAAACAGGCCACACAGAGAACAGTAACTTAGTTCTGTTGGGGCTCCAAGGACACCAGCCGAACACTGATGCCCCAGAATGAACTCTTGAAAAGTGAAAGTGAAAAGCAAATAAAAAACAGCAAAAGCAAACAAAAAATTCAGGCAAAGGCCTGATCAGGACTGGGAACATAATTTTTCAGCCTGGTACCTACTCAGCTAGGAATGGAAAAATCAATATACCTAGAGAATTGTTTGAGTTGGTCATCTCTTTAATGAGACGTACACATTCAGCTAAAGTGGACTTTGGTTCTGTGAAGTTTAAGGATGGTTATAATTCCAAGAAACAGCTGGATCAATATGATATACTACATCATTTACTGAACAATTCTAGACACAATTTAAATCCTGTGGAATCTAATTTGAATGTCTGCAGCTCTGTTGAGTGTAAAACTGTTGTTAAATATACACATAATGGTTTGGTGTGGCATGTGAACCTAGTCAATTCTGGTCTATTCCTCAAATCATAATTAATCAAACTATGGCTTAATGAGATTTTGGTATGTTTGTAATGTCTGTAGGAAATATGCCTAGAAAATATAACTAATTTTTTTCCATGCTAATTTTGCCATCCCAGATTTACTTTCTTATTTCAGCTTTTACAGCCACATGTTCATGCCAGCCTCTATGTCAAAGATTTCACATAAAAAACAAGTATGAAGATTATTCCTTGCTGCCATTTTCTCCTCTTTGCTAGCCCGACAAATAGTTGAAAATGTACAAGATCTCTCTGGAAAAGTGACACTAATACAGGTAGCCATCTAAAGCACAAATAAGCCCAAACTTTCTGTTGCTAAGTAAAACATTTGTTAAGTGAGGTTTGCCCCATTTTATGACCTTTGTTGACACACTTGTTATGTAAATCACTGAAGTTATTAAGTTAGTGACATGGTTGTTAAGTGAATCTGGTTTCCTCATAGACTTTGCTTGTCAGGTGGTCGCAAATGGTGATCACATGACTTCAGGACACTGCAGCCATCATAAATATGAATCAGTTGGCAAGTGTCTGATTTTTGATCACATGACCATAGGGATATTGCAACGGCCATAAGGTGAAAAACACTGATATGTCATTTATTTCAGTGCCATTATAACTTTGAACAGTCACTAAATGAACTGTTATAAGTTAAGGACTACATGTATTCATTCCCAATATTAGGAAGACAAGAATGGCCACACACATCTCACCTTCACATATAACACTAAGCCATAGTTGAGCTGTAGTTTATTGAACAAACCACAATTATCTGCATTAACATACTAAGACGTAAACTATGGTTCACAATTCACAAAATTTGGATTCATACAATAATTACTGTATACAACTAGTATACAGTACATCTTAGCAAGATATATGAGTGCAATTGCAGGGCATGTAAGTTGTTGTAAATATTTCCAAAGAATTCATCAGTAGGGAGGTTAACAATTCTAAGGGTATGATTTAATGTAAACAGCAGGAAAATGTAAATCATTATTCATGTACATGCTAGAATTTCATGCATAAGCTCTGCACAGAGTTGGTCAGAAGATTGAGCAATGGAGGATTGAGCATGTCAGAGAAATTATTTTACTGAAAGTCTATGGAGATTCTCAATCATCCAAGTCCTGGTTGTCCCTATGGTTTGGGACATCCATGACCTGGATGACTGAGAATCTCCATAGATATTTAGGTATGCACTGAGCTGAAGAAACTTCTTGGATGAGAAACAAATGTCTTCAAGAAAAACCAGAAAGTCCAGTTGCCTCTTGAAATTTTGGGACTACTTTACCAAAACACAATTTGAACACATGGCACTTAATTACCAGCATCAGGTTCTAAAAAAATCCCAACAGCTAGTAAAACTTGGCAATATCTATAGGCTGTAATTATTCACCAGAGAACCAGTGTGGAGTAATGGTTAAGGCATTAGACTAGAAACCAAGAGATATGAATTCTAGTCCCATTTAGGCATCCAGCCAGCTAGTTATTTTCTCTCAGCCTTAGGAAGGAGGCAATGGCAAACCATTCTGAAAACTTCACGAAGAAAACTGCAGGCACTTAGTCTCCAAGATCAGACATGATTGAATGGAAGGGAGGGAAATCACAAAATGCAAAAATAGATACAATGTTTAAACAAATGTAAATGCACACTTGGTTTCCCCAGTGACAATCTATGGAAACTAGTTCTTGGACTTCAGACAATCTGGATATAAAGAGTTTGACAATCTTAAAATTGTTTCCTGAAAGCAGCCCAAACGTTTTATTCTAATGGGACAACTAGATGAATCCATAACAATTTAAGCCATAAATTATAAAAGCATAAAAACAACATCATTTTATTTCTCAGAAGAGCTAACGAGCTTCTTCTGGGTGTTTGCAAGTAGCAGATAAATTCCTCTCCTGTTATTTTTGTCTTGCAAATAATACATGGAGGCATGCTGCCAAAAAATACCACTGAATCTTCAAGAATAATAGCCAATGAAATATCTGTATTCCTTCCATGAATTTATCGCTTCTCTTTTTAAAGCTATCCAAATTCAGCACCATCATCACATTTTGTTATTAATTCTACAGGTTAATTACATACTGTGTGAAGCTTTTTGTTCCTAGAGCAGATGAAACAGAGCTCCTAATTAGCATTCAGTTTCATGATTATTACAATCTCCTGATGCATTTTTCTCCATTCAACACGTACTTCGGTCATTCTCAATCTTGTCTATTTTTACCAAATGGAAGAATTCCTGATTATGTTGATTGTCCTCTTGTCACTTTTTTCCATCTTTATTCTGTTCTTTTTCAAATGCAGACAGCAGAATTCTACACATTAATTTTAGATGTGGATGCATAATGTTAATAAGTTGCAATGCCTATGTTCTCAGAACATTGTCAAAAATAAGGAATCTACATTAATGGAAAGTGAAAAGGAATATAACATAAATAAGGTTACATCCTGCCAGCACAAATTACTTAACTTTAGAAAAATTAGTATCTTCCAAATCTCATTAACAAATTGATTTGTTAAATAGCAAATTGCCTATAGATTGCAATTCTATGGAATAAAGACAGTAATCGCCAGCTTTAAAAAGCTGATTTGGCTGATCTAGAACCAAAGAATTAATCATCTTATGAATTCATGTCGGAGGTGGTATTCAGCAGGTTCTGATCAGTTCTGGAGAACCGGTAGCAGAAATTTTGAGTAGTTTGGAGAACAGGCAAATACCACCTCTGACTAGAGATTTTACAGTATCCTTCCCTTGTCACGCCCACAGAACTAGTAGTAAAAAAATTTGAATTCCCACCATTGATCCATGTACATATGTTCAAATTAGTTTGACTCTGTCACTGTTTTTCTTTTATACCACTTAAGAGTTCCTGGAATTGACATGATTTAGAAGTTTCATAAATAGTGTGTTTGTAGATTTTGGAGCTTTAGGACATATATTTTACCAATTCCTTTAAAAACAGCCAAAAACATTTTGTTACTGATATTTGGCATTTTTTGTCCTGTGCATCATAACAAGAGTGGTGGGATCTGGGTGCTGTCTTTCTTAGTTCTTAAGCACAGTATATCAACTCAGACTTGGGAATTATTTAACAAATTATATTTAGAATCTTAGAGTTATATGAATATTTAATTTGGAGATTCAGTGTAAAAATGAATTAGATGAATTTCCAAATGGAATTAATTTTCCAAAGCAGAGGAGAAAGAAGCTTCATAATGTCTAACCAGATTGGATGCCTCTGAAACAATTGGGATAATTCTATACATGCATGGAACTGGCTTTTTAAGATCAATTTCAATTTAATGTACCCAATTAAACAATTTTGTCTGAATACCCTAATCAAATCAGGTTGATTTTATGAGGCAAATCAATAATTTAAATCAAATACTGCCTATAAAATATACTGAACCAATATATTCAGTGAAGCCCACCCAACCCTCATCTGATTGAGCAGCAGACCTAATGCTGTAATTCAGCTCCACAAGGTCACACATTCTCTGTCCATTAGGCCAAACTGACCTTAACTCTCAGTCAAATTATTCCAGGGCAAGAAAGATAACACTCTATTGTCATTGGATCCATTTTGAATTTGATGAGCCTATTCATCACACATTTCAGCTTGTTACTTCCTATTCTGGTTGTGAGGCATAGATTTTTCTGAACTTGTTTGTGTGCAGAATAGATGAATGGGTAAGTGGGAAATAGTTTTAATTTCATTTCTTCATTTTAAAATGAGATTTTAGGAAATTCCCAATTATTTTTCACATACACACGAGTCCAGATTTCTATTACTACTCAGAGGAAATTCCCTCATTAGGAAAATCATTTCCATTGTTTGAAATCTCTTCTGCAGAAGTCTAACTTGAATACTTTTGTAGAGTCAGCCCTTTCTATAGTATGCAGCAGCCTCTCTTAACCTGAGGTCTTCTTTGACTGCAGATCTCATTACCATGTTCAAGACAGTGATATGGGAGTTATATTTCCAGATCTATAAGTGAGTCCCAGTTCAGGGAATGGTGATCTAAGAAGAGAAGGCATCCTTTCTGAAGGATGATTTTGCTCTGTCTTTAAATGTTTAGAATTTTAGGACTCAGTATAGTCAAACTCTTTGGGATCTATAGGAAGATTACTGTGGATAGAAATAAATGCCTTATCTCATAAATAAATTTATTTTATTTTATCTCAACTTTCCTTTGGTTTCCAGCAGTATAATTTAGGGTTCTTCTGCATATTTCATCTTCACAAAAAGCCTGTGAAGTTGTTTAATCTGAAAGCTAGTGGTTAGTCCTATGATGATGATGATAATGTTTAGTGAATTTCCTGGCTGAGCAGGGATCTGAAATCTGTTTCACTGTACACTCCCACCCCAAGTAAAGAACTCCTTTCCTTACAAATGGTGCTAGAAAAACAGTAAATATATTTACATTACCTACACAGAAAAGATATTCATGCATATCACTCATTAACAGTTCTGCTGTATTCTTCTATTTTTGCTTGTTCTCCACACCTTTTCTCTTTAAAATGTGGAATGAAGAAAACTTTATTACAATTCAACTCACTGAAGTATAAGAATAAGTAAAAAAAAAAATTTAACATTTAAAATGTAAACAATGGAACATGTTTTTAACCGTTGAGACTTATTGAATAAACAGTAAAATGAGTTCCCAAGCAAACCTGTCAGCATTTAACATGAATGCTTAAATAAGATATGTATTTTTGCCTAACCATTTCCCAGATAAGAAACAGTTTTTTTCTCTTCATAAAAACATATGTTCGTCCTCCTATAGTTTTCTATCATCCTCATGAAACACATAGGAATGCACACAAGTGCACACACAAAACCCTTGCTAAAAATCTCTGTGAATTCTTCCATTAGGTTAAGGATTTCTATTACATTTGCTTTTATTTTGCACAAAAGATCCAAATGATGCTTTAAAAACATCTCTGCCTATAATCTAAGAAAAATGGGTGGAATGAATTTCTGGTTAATTTATTTCAGCACGTGCAGCAGAGTCACAATGCACATTCATTGGTGAATAACAAATTTTAAAGAAACATGGATGAAAACACCAATTGCACTAAAACAAAGAAGTGGAGAAACACATACACACTTTTTGTCCAGGCATGCCAACATTTATCTGAGTCAGAATGATAATTACATGCTATGAAAGGGTGAGCATCCAGACCAACAAGCCAAATACACTCACCAAAGAAGACTCCCATTTCCTGTACATGGTAAAAGGCTTTTTGGCTGTTCAGTTATGCAGTGAAAGAGATTTAGGTCAGACTGTGTATTACTGTAAAAAGTGATATTATACCATGGATAAATATATACATTAAGCAATTACTGTTTCATGTCCGTAGAGCTATGACATAGTTGACAAAAAGGCTACTCTAAAAAGAGTGACTAGATGCAGCAGCATCTTTAAAAACAACAAAACCCTGTGTTAGAAATGTTAAAAATACAGGACCTGAGTTATGGTGAATGTTTTTTGCTTCTAGGCCAGAGGTGGTATTCAACAAGTTCTGACCAGTTCTGGAGAATCGGTAGCGGAAATTTTGAGTAGTTCGGAGAACCAGGCCTCTGACTGGCCCCACCCCCATTCTCTGCTTTCTGAGTCCCAGCCAATTGGCTGGGACTTCTTTTGTTGCCCTGCACATGAGAACAGAGCTGGAAAGCAGGTCAGTGGGTTGGGGAGAGATTTTGCAGTAATCTTCCCCTGCCATGCCCACCAAGCCATGCCACGCCTACTAAACCATATCCACAGAACTGGTAGAAAAATTTTTTGAATCCCATCAGTTCTAGGCTATCCACATCAGCCAACTGCTCCCTAATTTTTCTCTCACTCTAGATGTGGAACTCTACATCCAACACCCGGAGAGCATCAGGTTGGAAAAAGCCTACCTTCCCTATCTTCTTAGGTCTGACTAATATCACCCTTTTGGAGAGGCAGAATGAGTGCCACAAGCTAGAGGTACCAGATTCATTTCTCAGAGGTCGGAAAAAGCTTTGTATGTTTGGGAAGATTCTATACAGATTCCTTCTTCCAAACAGAGATTGACACTTGCTGGAGAATAACAGTGGACTAGAGGGAAAAACAACCAACAGATCTGCTATCAAAGTCTAGTGTGTTACTATAGACTTTAGACCTAAAGCCTAGTTCTCCAAGTCTATTGCACTTCAATACCTGTCATGTCCAACCAGTATCTTACAGCCATTGCTCACTGAAAGTGATGGAAATTCAATGCTGAAAAAAGGCCAATTTAAAAATCAAGAGAGAGAAAGTGAAATATAAGCTGGTTTCATTCATTACTGTAAATCGTGGTGTGATGTGGTGTGGTTTGATTTTGATTTAGCTTGAAGTAAATCAAGGCCCAACCATTGTTGTTTATAAGACTGTTACAGCTGATAAGCCATGGATAAAGCATAGGTAAATGTTATATAATCCAGGTTGGTGTCATATGAAGTCATAATGAAACTTATTTTTGGTGTAGCACATATGAGCTTACTTCTTATGGTTTTCTGGTTATGTGTCAATAAGCTTTTGTTCAATAAATCATGTTTAAAAAAATAAAAATATTCCAAGCCGAGCTTACTCAGCTAGGTTTTAGGCCAAGAGTGGATTTGAACCTAATTTCATGCCAATCCGTTTGGTTTTAGCTAATGGCAGATGCCAGCTCTGTGAATATTCATTGCCACTTAGCTGAGAAGTAGCATCACTTACACAGGAGAAAGATTAACAGTGCATGGATGGTAATTTATCTCTAAGGGGTGGGGAAAAGGATAGCCAAGGGAACGCCATTTCCTTTTCAACCATCACTTTCCTGAGCCTAAAATATTTATTTTCAAAAAATGGGGATGCTACCCTGACATTCAACACAGCCGTTCCTTTTTCTATAAGTGATATTTATCACTGAAATTGTTTGTGCCATCTGCAGCTTGGAGACTCTGCAGTTTGGGGGGGGGGGGGCAATAAATCACTTTCCCAAGCAGGTTGAATCGGTTGCAAGGTTGGAATATTGCAGCTGCTTTTCCAGTGGCAAATAGCTTCCTGATAACATCTGAATGCTTGGCACTCCAGGGACCTGGTGATTCCTATATCATTGTATGACACATTGTGGCTGCTGGCATACAGCTGAGACAGCCTCTGGGGATTACATAGGCCCTTGCAAGGCCCAAGGTTAAAAAATGGTGTGTGTGTGTGTGTGTGTGAGAGAGAGAGAGAGAGAGAGAGAGAGAGAGAATAAGTGCTTGACAAATTCCTGAAGCCAACAATCGGCAAAGCCCATATGGAATTTTTCATAATGGAGAAGCTTGCCAGCCCCCATCAAAAAGGAACTATACCAAAAGAAAATAAACATACTACAAAATGTACTGAAGTAATAGTTTGTCCAATTTTCAGTGGTCTGATGAAGACAGATCAGGGATTGCAGATCTATGGTATAACTCATCTTTAATGTTTTCTATAGCTTTCAGCTCTACAGAAGATAAAAAATGTGTTCATCAAAATGACCTGGGAAATTTCTTTCCAATCTCATACTGGCAGAGTGTTAGAAAGGCAGTTCATTGCTATCCAAGTAGCCAGGAAGTCATGGCAAGTCTAGTACAGACTGTCACCAAGTCGTACACTATCTTTCTTTTTGATAAACAGAAATCGGAGGCTTTACAGGATTCAGTCTTCCCCCTTCCCCTGCCCCAATTTAAATTCTGCAAGAGGCTGACAAACCTCCTCTAAAACTTGAATTTGGGATCCTACTTGCAATAAATGCATCATACTCACTATATGTGCATACAGCACATGTGTTCAAAATCATTTTTCCTCCTCCTTCCTTAATAGTTTGTTGATCAAGAATGTTTTCATAAGGGTTATGTCAAATATTTATTGTAGCCTGTTGAGCCACAAGCATGCCCTAGGTACCAGAGTATTTTTGTCATCCATAGACACAATTGTGATTGCCTCTTGGCATATTTAACTTTTCCTTTATGTAAAAATCAAACTACTGTATATAACATGGTAGCACAGACACTGCTGATTCCATGGAAAAGGTCATGTGCAGTTGTAATGACTACATGCTCAGTAGATGGTAGCACATAGCCAATCTTGACTGATCTTGAAAAAGTTAAAGCTTGGCTTGTCCTGGGATGGAAGACAACTAGAGACCTAGGATGCAGACAATGACAAACCAGTTTTGTACTTTGGCCAAGAAAACTACCTTTATAGAGGCAGCAGAAGTCAAGCTAACTTAGGGAAATCGTTATGCAGAAAAGCTCAGTGGTTCTGTTGTGGTCTGATGTGTACGTAAGTTTACATATCTAGGAGGCCATGCATTCAATGACATGTCAAAAGCAGGTTCTGAATTGCTGTAAGAAACTGGTCCTCTGGGATCCAGAGGGACCTCTTCCTATATATTAGATGGAACTCTTCAGGATCACAATACTCCAGATTCTATTCAACTATCTTGTTTACTTAGTTATCTATAAAAGAAATAAACAAGCAGAAACAGTTAGCTTTGCTTACTCAATACTTGTGGAATGTTAAGTGAAGGAAAAAGAAAAATACAAACAAACCTGTAAGTTGAATATCTATCTGCGTATTTTTTCATCCATCTGTCTACTTTTGTTTGTTTGTTTGTCAGCAATAAACTTCTAAGTCCAGCTAAACATAGTAACATCTTCTCAAACCAATATAACAACTAGGAAACTTTCCAGAATATTTTATTGAAGTGGTCTGTGTGGCTTGGATAACATACAAACCTTATTAAAGCTGAAAACACAAACTTAATTTGTTCTGGCTGCCCTCCCTCTGTATCTTGTATGAAGAGATGCCACAAATATGGAGAAACATCAACAGCCTGTTCTGTGCAGATATGATAAAAGCAGAGAACTAAGCCCTCCTTAGAGCCCCACTATATAGATTTCACATGGGTCTTAAAAACTGTCCCACTTTATGTTCAAATGACTTTGTCCAAGATTTCCATTATTTTGCTCTAGCTTTCTAGCTTCCTGCCTATCCGGTTTTGGGGTTTTTGTGGATGTTTTTTGTTTTGCTATCTGGTCCAGAGGTGGTATTCAGCAAGTTCTTACCAGTTCTGGAGAACCAATAGCGGATATTTTGAGTAGTTTGGAGACCAGCAAATACCACCTCTGACTAGAGATTTCACAGTATCCTTCCACTGCCATGGCCACCAAGACACACCCACAGAACTGGTAGTAGAAAAATTTGAATCCCACCACTGATCTGGTCCCTAAAAACAAAGGACTAATTTAGCTCTGCTAGAGAGAAAGGGCACTTAGAAGCTGTTGTGGTCTGGCAGCCATAGCAGCAATCACTCAAAATCAAGAAAGCCAGGATGTCTGACCAACCATCTCCAATCCATACAATCCTCAGCTTCCAACCTTATCCCAAACATATTCCAGTACCTGAGGGATAAAGCAGCCATTTATGACTTTCCAGGAGGTTAAAAGGAAGGGGGCATACCAGGTCTTAGATGAAAGGGTTCCACAGGTAGATGCTATTTAAAAAAGGCAGGTTGTGGATCAGAATCACTTATCAACTGTAAATTAATTTCAAAATAGATATATTTAGTAGCTCTTTCATAATCTATAAATTTACTTTTTTTAACATTATATAGAAATTCCACATCAATTGCATGTAGTAATGCAAAGTCTGGGAGTATGTAAGCATCCATCTGGATTATTGATAGATAAGGAAAGTATTAATATTTATTTTAGAACAAGAAAAGATATTATTTGATAAATGAAGAGTATATGCTTATACTAGGAGACTTGTTTACTACATTTCTTGGCAATTTTCTAAAAACCACCATTGCTACAAACGAAGCAACTGTTATCACTCACATGAGTTCTCTTTCTAGCAGAAGAACCGAATGCGTGCATAAGATTAGCAATCAACACCATGAGTCTATGAGGTTACTGCTTCTAATCCAATGGGAAATGTAAGTTAAAAGGTGATGCATCATGTCATGTTGAGAACAACTCAGAGGACATTTGTGAACAACAGCCTAAGAGGTGACAGACCTCAAGAAATTATCACTGTCAGTCCATCATAAATTATTACAGTAACTCAAAAAGAAGGGTACCTTGGGGACATTCCACATTTGTAATCCTTGATAAATGTTTTAATGCTTACATGTCCATATACCATATCTTGATGCTTTAGATTAAAGTAACCTTGTATAGATGTAAAAGATACAATTTTGCTTTGAAGCAGTCTTTGAGGTAACATATCCAAAGCCTGTAAAACAAATAAGCAAAATAAAAACAATACAAATCAGTACATCACACAACTCATAAATACATATTATAAAAAGAAAAATATTTTATAAAAACACAAACTTAATAATACCTATAAATGAAGGCAAGGCTGCAACAAACACATTTGCAGAAAATAAATATTTTGCTTTTTGAAAGAAAAACTATAAAATTGGCAATACAGAATGTTTTTTATACTAATCAAAATATACATAACTTGTAATCTATGTTCTTTTAAAAAGCAACTTTTATTTTGTCTTATTTATATTTGGTTTAAGAAGAGCTTACTATATTTAGCTAGACTTAAAGTATATTGCAAGCCAAAAAAAAAAACCTCAGGCAATCTTCTCTTTCTTTATTCCCTTGTCTTGTCATTGTAACCTTTCACAAGGTCCTGGCATACAATGCGAGATCACAACACAGATAGTTTGCCAGTAACCTGCTGTATCTCAAGCTCAGAGGTCTAAGTTCAGGGGTCTAAGTTCAGGGGTCTTCAACCTTGGCAACTTTAAGCCTGGAGGACTTCAACTCCCAGAATTCCCCAGTCAGCTTTGCTGTCCTCCATGCTTAAAGTTGCCAAGGTTGGAGGCCCCTGCTTTAGTTATGTGCACCAGAAAAACCAATATCCTACTCAAGAGTTCACAATAAATTTCCTGAAAAGATCATTAATATGAGATAGTATGAAAAAGAGAAGGGAAATGCTGTTGGTCCTCAAAGAGATTTAAGACACTCCCATCTGAAATGTTTATCATTCTTTTTATACTTCTTTACTTTACTTTTTACTTTACAATAGTAATACTGATGCTATTCTATGCTATGCTGTTATGCTATGCTATGCTACTTTATAATTCAAAATCCTACCAAATCAAAGCCTATCCAAGATGCATAATTAAGCCAAATGAGTAAACCCAAACCCAAATAAATTTCAGTGCTGGAATTTTTTGCATAGGATTATTCTGCAATTTCAAGTATAACTTGAGCATTTTAAATAATATGTGTTAAACATATTAGAATTATACAGATTAAAAATAATCAATTCAATTCAAGATGCTATTGGGGAGAGGTTTGCAATTGTGTAAACAGGGGGAAAAATATCAACCTACTTTATTGAGACACTGCTGGCATCCCAACATTTCTGTATCTGCAGTTAAAGATCTATTCAGAATCTTCAGATGCTTCCTTATCTAGGATGCTTTCCTAAAAAAATAAGATGATTACAATCAAATTGTTATTAATTCATTTTATATTTCAATGGAGACTGTGTGGAAAGAGTTCATAGTTTTAAATTCCTAGGAACTCATATTTCCGACAAGCTAACTTGGTCAGTCCACATTATGGCCACTGCAAAGAAGGCCCAACAGCTCCTGCACTTTCTGAGGTTGCTGAAAAAGAATGGTTTGGGTGAGAAGTTGCTGATTACTTTTTATCAGTCTACCATCGAGAGCATTTTGGCATACTGTGTAATGGTGTTGTATGCTGGATGCTCTGCAGTGGATAAGAAGACTCTCCAGAAAGTTATCATCGGTTGTTCTCTTTCTTTTTTGGAAGAGATTGTGAAGACTAGAACACTCTAGAACACTAAAAATCTCCATAGACTGTTCTCATCCTGGACACTCATATTTCGAACTGTTACCATCAGGGGGTGTTATAGGTGTCCTAAAATCAGGACTAATAGATTGAGAAACAGTTTCTTTTCCAAGGCAGTAATTGTCTTGAATCAAACAGTGCGTTTGTGATTTAGTCCTATTATTATTATTACAATTATTTTAATTTTTAAAAACTCTGTAGTGTGATTGTGATGTAGTGTTTGGGGCTCTGTTATGGAGTAGCTTTCAAATTTTATTGTATTCGTGGAATGCAATGACAATAAAGGTATTCTATTCTATTTTGATATCTTAGTGCTTTCCATTATTATTGTTCTCAGTGCAAAGGTCACACAGCTGGTGTTTACTGTTGGTGGTGCTAAATTTTATAATATGAATATGTAGTTTATATAAAAGATAGTTTTCTCCCTCCGGGAAGATGTTTGGATAGCAAAATTTCCATTTCTAACAGCTCATGTCTACGTGAAGATTCCTCATAATAAAAGGAAAAAACTAGGCCACTCAGAATATTTTTAAAAGTTTTAAAAATAACCTTTGGATGAAAGGTCCGTAAATAAAATACAAACCAATGCAAAATATTAAGAGAAATTATTTTTAAAAAAGACATAACAAAGGAAAACTGAACAAATTCCATTTTTTTCCAATGTGTCTTGAAGTTATAGTGGAGAAAATTGGGGAGTTTTCTTTGCCGGGAACTACAGCAAACACACACACAACAATGCTAGGAACTCTACTAGACACTGCTGAGAGAGTTATAAATTGACGGTGATATGTAGACAAATGGGGTCTACTATGGTTGTCTCTGTAAGGAGAGCCATTTATTTTTTCAAATGTATATAGCCACCTATCTTAATCAAATAACTGGGTGATTAACAAGGATAAAAACAAACATTCATAAAAAACAATGGAAAACACAATAAAAAGTCACAAGTAAAAAATAATTAACTTCTCAATCCGTACAGGATAGAAACATAGTTCATCAATATTCTGGCCTTAAAGCTTGAGAGAAGAGCCAGATTTTTAAAACTTTACCAAGGCCCAAGATGGGGCATCCATACCCCCAAGAGGAGAAGCAGTTCCAAAGGGCAGGTGCCATGGCAGAGAAAATACATTTCCTTGGTCTCAACAAACCACACTCTTCACGGAAAGGACTGGTGTGTGTCCATCCTGCCAGTTGTGATGGGATAGGCAGAAATCTGAAACAGTCTTGTCCTCCTTTCTAATACACTTAGATCTAAATGTTAAAAAGCAAAAAGCAATACAAAGAGCAGTTGTAATCTGTTGCTTGAGCAGACCAGCCAGCGTCTCCTCTATTTTATCTCCCTTCAGGAGAAGCTTGTGACTGTGGTTTCTTCTGAGTAATCTTCCTTGTCCTGACTGTCCTTTCAGAGTTACCAAGTTGGCCAGTTAGACCTGTTCCTCCTGTGCCTTATAGGTGATAATTTCCTTTGCCCTGTGCCACTGTGCAACCAGACACTTTCCATTTGACACCTTCTAAGAAAGGCAGAGGATCTAAGATGACTGCTAGGTTTCAAATTTGGTCTTTATCTGTGCTTCTGATACTGATAAAGATCCAACTAATTGTTTCTCAAATAGATATCCACAGCCATCTAATGATGCTCTTTTTTTTTGGAATGAGATCCACTGTTCAACATGAAAAGATCAAGAGCCAGCAGGGCAAATAACATACAAGACATCAGACAAGCAGCCATTACCATTACTGATAGATAGGCTGCTGCCTTACCTTCCTCATGACTTTTAACTCTGCTTGCGTGCAAAAGAGTCTGTGCGCACTTATGCTCACACAGAAATGGTATATGTAGAAGTGAGATGTTCTAGGAAGGCTTTGGTGTAATTCAATTTATCTTGAAGGCCTAGAACTGTGTTTCTCAACCTCATCAAATTTAAACATGTATGGACTTCAATTCACAAAATTCCCCAGTCAGCACTATTTGCTATCTTGCTGAAATTGAAAAAAAAAGTCTTGGGCCCAGAGGATGAAGAAAGAGTGTATGGGGTTATTCTAGAGCAGGGGTTATTCAAGGGCTGGATCAGCATTGTACTTCTCCATGGTTTGGCCGATGGGGGAGGAGATGGGATGGACATCTCCTGCAGGACCCTACCAGCCAAAATGGGGCATGCAGGGCCGCACCCCCCCCCCCCCCCCCAATGCCCTGTTTTGGCCGGCAAGGTGCTGTAGGAGGCAATCCAGGCAGAAAACTGGGCATGCGCTTTGGTAGCTTTTGGCTGCCAAAGGTACCACGGGCCGGTCCTTTGCTATTTCCAGGTTGACCTGTGGGCCAGATTTAAGCACCCTGGGGTCAGATCTGGCCTGTGAGCCTTGAGTTTGACACCCGTGCTCAAGAGCTTCCAGTATTTTTTTAAAAAAGTGTTTTCCTCCTCTTCCTTTCCTTTCAAGCAGGGGCATCTGAGCAGGGCGATGTCACAAGGTGAAAATCATGGCCACAATCATGCAATTGAAATTCCACCCTTTATGTGTGCGTGCAACACGCATACACATAAAAGGGACATAACTTCAAACACATAACTAATCTCTATCTTTACTTTTGTCCTCTCCTGAAAATGTCCCTACTTTTAAATTCATTTTATTTTGTCTAAAATTAAAACATTTGATTTTATTTAAGATGACAATCTGAAGCCCTAGGGAATAATCTGAAGTGGCAAAATGAACTAATTTAAAAGTCTCATGAAATCTTCTAGAAAGCAGCAACCAGCCAATCTCATGTTAGTAGGCAGCATCACACTATCTCACTATAATATATAAAGGCAGCTGCTATTTCTTGGGGTATCATTCAAAGAGGGAAATTATTTGTGCACCTGAAACAGGATTTTTAACATTTCATTCTGATCACTTGGCTTTTTCCTGAACCAATTTAAATGTAACAACTTATGTTTCCCCAAGTACTATAAAAACTAATCGTGATAACATTATTCGTAATCTTAATATTTAGGTGAATCCAACAGAAAAAAATGACAGTGCTTTAAAAGCATTTTGCAATTAAAAAGAATAGCTGCAGCTGTTACTATTTCCTTAAGTGACTGTACTTTCCTCAAGTATAATAAGTCAATATATGGCTCTCAATCACCTCAGGACAATTTGCTCTTTGCATTATTCCCCAAACACTATTTAACATAAAATCATTCTTTCTAAGTGCAACTCTTTATCTTAATAATGGCTTCATTCCAAGATAAGAAACCCAGTTGATTCTTAAAACAAGAGACCATCAATATTTTTATTCCAAGGTTGGAAAAGATTTAAAACGTGCAGCCTTGTGAAAAGAAGGCCTATATCAATTCAACAGTGTAATTTTATTTATAATGTCTCAGTCATACATAACTTGTTTTATAATGTTGTACCTCTTTATTATAAGGGAAAAATAAAATCTCATATTTCAATATTTGAAAAACACATTAGATACTAATCAGGAAAATAGATCTTATCAGAGCTGATGATTGATTGCAAAGTTAGATACACAGCTTTAAAAGAAGCATGTCTATATTGAAACATCATAGTAAATGCCAGTGGTTGGATTTATTGAACACACTAAGCCAAAACTAAGCAAAGCACATCTTTTATTTTGTACAAACCAAAAGATGCCTGACTCATTTATTGATAGAGCATAACTAACCGCCATTTCGCCCCTAAACTGTAACTTTGGTTCAAGTAATTCCATTTTGTCCAAAAATGTTCGTTTGATCCTACTTGTTAATAATCAAAAAAATGGAAAATTAACATAATAGCTTTGCAGGATGATTGTATACATGGACTTACATCAGTTCATATATAGAAATAATCTATAAATAATCCTGAAGACTAAAATTTAATGCTTTTTCAACAGCTAATGAAAGAATTCAAGGAGTATGTCAATGGTGTACATTAGCATTTGTTTACCTAACTGATGAATCAAATGTTTGTTGTAACCTAGACCTAGAAAGAAAAGAAAGAATTGGTATTATGGATTACATGTCAATAATATAATAATAACACACACACATATATAATAAATGGGGGTAGAGGATCACTTTTCTGTAGGACAATATATTCTGGACCTTTCCATGTCATCAGGCCTTACCGCCCGGAGATGGAATGATGAAATTTAGTTACTCGGCAGCCAAACTGTGGGCCCTGAGGAATGTCCCCCTTTCTCAGGTTCGGCCCTCGGGTCTTTCCCTGTCATACCTCGAGGATGGTTCTAGGGTACCAGAGAGATGACATGGCGCAGTTGGGGTTTTTAATTATGCTGATTTTAAGGGTTCTTTTAAATTGTTTAAATTTTTGACTAAATTTTTAATGGGGTTAGGGAGGGGGAAATTATTATTGGGGTTAGGGAGGGGGACCGGACTGGGTTTGGGGGACAACCCATCTGGGAAAAAGGCCAGACTGGGATATGCCTGTGACCTGGAGGTCTTGGGACCGGGGATGGTCGAATCGAGGATGGGGGCTTCTTCTGGGGAGAGGGATGAAAGGACCATCCCTACGATCGGTGGGAGAGGCAGGTATGGTGTTGACAGGGGGTCTTATCAAGTTATGGGAGCCCGCCCCCACTGTTTACAAGCGGTGGTGTGCTCCGGCCCCCAGGTCTCGTCTCGCTCCCTGAGTTGTTTGAATGATCGGGCCCCGGGCCTCCGACTGATGCTATGCAATGCCAGGTCCATAGTGAATAAGGCCCCCCTTGTTTACGATCTTGTCACGGAGGGGTGTGTGGACCTGGCTGGCATTACCGAGACCTGGCTGGGACAGGAGGGGGGTGTCCCTCTAGTGGAGATGTGCCCAGACGGATTTCAGGTTTTTCATCGGCCAAGGACCCAGGGGAGGGGTGGGGGGTGGGTTGCGGTAATTATTCGGGAGGATCTGGGACCTAGGGAATCCACTGTTCCTCAGACGACCGGATGTGAGTCCCTTTTTGTAAAGTGTGGTTCCGGGGTTCAGATGGGCCTATTGATCACATACCTGGCTTCCTGCTATGTGACATCGGCTCTGCCTGAGCTCCTCGAGGTCATAGCCAGTCTGGCGGTTGAGACCCCCAGGCTGATGGTCATGGGGGATTTCAACCTGCCTTCGGCCGGTGGGGCCTCAGGGATTGCTCAGGAGTTCTTGGCTTCCATGACAGCCTTGGGCCTGACCCAATTAATTAGGGAACCCACACACACTGGGGGTCACATCCTGGATCTGGTTTTTGTCTCTGGACAGTGGCAGGATGATGGGGATGTTGGGGATGTTTCTGTTGAGCCCTTGTCATAGTCAGATCATTTGTTCCTTAGGCTGGACTTCCAGGCCGCTCCTCCCCATCGCAGGGAGGCGGACCAAATATGATGGTACCGCCCCAGGCGCCTGATGGATCCAGACAGGTTCCTGATGGACCTTGGGCCATGTCCTGACATTTGAACACACGACTCGGTTGGGGACCTGGTCGCCACCTGGGAAAGGGTGGCGGCTGGGGCCCTAGACTGGGTCGTGCCCTTGCGGCCTCTGACCTGGCGCCACTCTCACTCGGCCCCTTGGTTTTCCAGGGAGCTGAGGGAAATGAAGCGCCGGAAAAGACGCCTGGAGAGTATTTGAAGAACTACTCACTCCAGACCCAACCGAACACTATTACGGTCTTATATTAAGACCTATTTAGTGGCGATAAGGGTGGCAAAGTGTTCTTACTTTTCCACCCTTATTGCGTCCGCAGGAAACTGCCCAGCCGCCCTGTTTAGAGTGACCCGCTCCCTCCTGGAAGGGGGAATGTGGGAGGACCCCTTGCAGGGACAGGCTGAGGACTTTTCGAATTTCCTGGTGGATAAAATCGCTCAGATCCAGGATGGGTTGGACTCTGAATGGGCACCTCTGGGTGGGGGGTCAGGGGTGGAAATTGAGGCAGTCATTTGGGAGGAGTTCGATCCTGTGACCCCCGAAGACGTGGACAGTTGCTGCGGGGACTGAATGCTACCATATGTTTATTGGACCCGTGTCCCTCCTGGCTGGTGTTGGCCACCCGGGAGGTGACACGAGGTTGGTTTCAGGGTATTATTAAGGTATTCCTTGAGTGAGGGGTATCTGCCCGCCGCCTTGAAAGAGGCGGTGGTGAGACCCCTCCTCAAGAAACTGTCCCTGCACCCAACATTGTTATCTAATTATTGTCCCATCTCCAACCTCCGTTTTGTGGCGAAAGTTGTTGAGAGTGTGGTGGCACAACAGTTTCCCCAACCTGGAAACTGTTGTGCCACCACACTCAAGCTTCAACCTGGATGAAGCTGTCTATTTGGATCCACGCCAATCGGGCTTCAGGCCCGGGCACAGCACAGAGACGGCATTGGTCGCATTGGTGGATGATTCTGGAGGGCCTGTGACAGAGGTTATTCCTCTGTCCTGGTCCTCTTAGATCTTTCGGCGGCTTTCGATACTGTCGACCACAGTATCTTATTGCGGCGGCTGGAGGGGTTGGGGGTGGGAGGCACTGTTATGCGGTGGTTCTCCTCCTTCCTCTCTGACCGCTCGCAATTTGTGTTGGCAGGGGGGCAGAGGTCGGCCCCGAGGCCCCTGGTTTGCGGGGTGCCTCAGGGGTCGGTGCTCTCGCCCCTTCTATTCAACTTTTATATGAAGCCGCTGGGTGAGATCATCCGTGGCTTTGGGGTGGAGTTCCATCAGTACGCTGATGATACTCAGCTGTACATCTCTACCCCGGGCCACCCCGATGAAGCCGTCGAAGTGATGACCCGGTGCCTGGAGGCCGTGCAGTGTTGGATGGGGCGGAACAGGCTTCAGCTCAACCCATCTAAGACTGAGTGGCTGTGCTTCCCGGCACCCCGGTACAGCCAGCTGGTTCCATCACTGGCTGTGGGGGGGGGGAAACTCTTGCCTCCACTGAGAGGGCTCGCAATCTGGGTGTCCTCCTGGATGTGCGGCTGTCATTGGAAGACCACGTGGCAGCTGTCGCCAGGGGGGCTTTTGGCCAGGTCCGTAGGATCTACCAGTTGCGGCCCTTTCTGGATCGGGATGTGCTTCACATGGTCACCTCTGCCCTGGTGACCTCCTGCCTAGACTATGCCAATGCTCTCTACATGGGGCTGCCTTTGAAGAGTATCTGGAGGCTCCAGCTGGTGCAAAATGCAGCCGCGAGGGTGGTACTGGGGGCTCCTCGGGGCTCCCACGTTACGCCACTTCTGCGCGAGCTGCATTGGCTCCCGGTGGCCCTCTGGGTGCACTTCAAAGTCTTGGTTATTATCTTTAAAGCGCTCCATGGTTCGGGACCAGGATATCTGCGAGACCACCTCCTGCCATTATTGGCCTCCCACCAACTGATACGCTCCCATAGAGTCGGCCTCCTCGGGGTGCCGCTGGCTGGACGGCTGGCAACCCTGAGGATGCGGGCCTTCTCATTGGGAGCACCCCCTCTCTGGAATGAATTACCCCCGGAGATGAGGGCCGTCCCTGATCTCATGACCTTCCGTCGTGCGCTAAAAACTTATTTATTTCGGCAAGCCGGACTGGCCTAGGGGGTTTTAAATTTTAATCTGGTTTTTAATTTTTCTTAATTCTTTAATTCCTTTGTTTTAAATTTTCATAGAGCCAAATACATCTAATTCTTTTAATTTTTAATATTGTGATATTGTATATATGTTTCATATGTATATTTTTATTCTGGCTGTTCACCGCCCCGAGTCCCTTTGGAAGAGGGAGCGGTATATAAATTTAATAAATAAATAAAATAAATAAAAAATATGAGAGGAACTCTCGTAGAATATAAGATAGCTGAAGAATTAGGATTTACTGCATAGATTGCACATTCATTGAAAACTAAGGAATTTGGGAATTCAGTTCTAAGGAGAGGAAGGGAAACTATCAGAAGATTTATTTTTTATGAGAACACCAGACACAGAGACAATCTAACAGCTAAAAGATACAATACATTGCACTCTGACCAGTTACAGCCCTCTGTCTTATCTAAGGTAGGATGCTGTTCTGCTATCTGTTGATGTGTGTTGATAAAAGACTAAAGACTAAAGTGCCAGGTCAGCTGCCTTCTGTACATGCAACAGGCGAGCATACTATCCTATTTTTTACTTTAGACAGCAAAATATATTGGGACTGAGCCAGGTATTAAGTTACTATGCAGTCTTGAGCATCATGTAGGTTTAGTAAAAGGCCAGAATTACAATAACAAGCAGTTGAGAATCACCACTTTATTTTCCCACAGTTCCTTGAAGATGAATTTCATTTGAAGTACTGTAGAAAAATCTATATGATTTTGAACTCATGCTCCTTGATGTTCTTTAAAAAGAGTCAATCATCATAGTTGGCTGCTGAGGATGATGCCATTCTTCCCATGACTCAGAACATAAAAGTTGTGCTGGCCACAAAAACACAGAATTATTTCCTTTAATTTGTCCTTTTGCTTAGTTTCTAACCAATTTGTATAGGTTTCCAAATTTTCTATTAAAGATGGAGACTCTAATCACTTCACTGTTATATGAAGGAGACTTAACAGGACCAAGATCAGATGCATGTTGCTTGAGGACAAGATTGTCTAAGGAACAAAGTTAGAAATAAAAATAAATGAACACATCTATTAAATTACTTCATAGACTGGAGACTCAGTTGTTTGTAATTATCAATAGGCTTGATTCAGGAAGAAATGAATCAAAGGAAACATAGAGGCTGCAACAGTTGCGATGGCTAGTTTAGATCTTGGTTTCATAAGCTGTAGGAAGACCTTAACCAGAAATTCTGTATCTGAATTAAAGTATTTTTTTAATGATTCAAGAATACCAGGCACACAGGGAAACTAACTTTAGTTGGCAAGCAAGGTATATCACTATACTATAATTGGCAGTTCTTGAGATTCTCCAATATAGTGGAATCTTTAGCTAACCACTACAATCAGCTACAAGGTCAGTATCAATTCATTACTGAATACAAGCATGATAGTTTAGTGCCACCCAGAGACATATGTCCCTGACTCTTCCCATGTAGAGATGGGAAAAGTTCAAAGAGCTGTCACTAGTCACTATTGATCACATGTAGCCAAGGTTGTCTTAGACACTCTGGCCCAATAAATTATATATTCAGAGAACGATGCTATGCTGAAATACCTGTGCCACATAATTTAACACAAGGAAGGTAAATGTGTTCTGAGCATAATTATCATTATCTTATGTAATCACAGAAATAATTACTCTATGCCCCCATTGATCACTTAATATGAAAAAAAATATTAGGTAATATTAATCTATTTTATTTCAAAAGGGAAGACAGTTTCTAGCCAATTTAAGCATAAAATTGAAATTTGGTAGGAAAAAGAGATCAGTTGTCATACATACTGTGATGTTCAGTATTGTCATATATCAACCATGCACACACCCCAAATCACTAGCATTTGTAATTTAGTGGGCAGGTATAAAGAGTACATAGTGATAAAGAGAGTCAGATAAATAGAATGAACAAATTCAATCACATAATTGTACACTCCACCTACTAATAGTTTACAAAAGACTTCATTACTTATGAGCCTCAAATATTCCTTAAACAAAATTTATATTTTTATAATAAATTAAAGCAGCCTTTCTTCCAAGCACAACTAAACATTTAAGTTATGAATCAGGGCTGAGACTCCTTTTTTTCCAAATATGATTTTCTATTTCCAGCTATTCTCCCAGATCATACCCCATTCATGTGATTATCTCAGCAGACATCAGACCGCATCAAAATATAAATTTTAGTACTGACAATTATATGTTGATTTTATAAACTGACCATTAGCATAATATCTGTTTTGCTATGCAAGATTTTTGCTGAATTTTTCTGACTCTGGTAGATAACTATTGGCAAACCATGACTCATCAGGTCTGAAATTACCAATGGACATTTTATTTTTGTAAATGTATATGTCTCTCATCTTACTATCCAAAGTGACAGTATGCCTTTTCTGGACAACCTAACACGGCACCCTCTTTTTATTGCCTTTTACATTTTTACAGTGTTCCTTTGCTGTAATGTATTTCCCACAGCAGTCTTGTTGACCATATGAGTTTTCATCATTGTACTTAGGTGAGTCACATTTTTTTTTTTCTGCACTGTGAATACAATTATTCTTTTTCGTTCCCTTCAATTCTTGCTTACTAGGTTTCCTCCCATATCATATCATATTATTAATACTGGTCAGTAAAGAGCTTTTGTGACTTTTCTGTGAGGAACACACAGTCAAAGTAGGTGACACCATGGACACAGGCTGGATTAAATCCTAGTTATGGGTGGAAAAAACCTTTCAAGGGCAATCTATTTTTTTCTCTTCCATTTGAAAAAGCTTAGTAATCCCTGCCTTTACCAATAAGTAAAGCTATCCCTGGAAATCCATAATCCAAGCGAATGGTTTCTTCTCCTCCAGCTTTAGGTAAAAATAATTCTGAGACTGGGGGGGAAATATACATCGGTCTTACTAACCATCCCTCTGGTAGCATTTCTCTTTCTGCTATGACACTCCATGCAGAAAATAGTTCCTTATGAATAGTAAGAACCAAGAATTAATACAAACCATATTACTTGAACTTGTGGCCCAAATACACTCAGGATATATAAAATCAAGTAGACAAATCCAAACAATGGTTATTGGCTTTCTAGCTTGTAGTGAAGATGGGAAATGGGAGACACCAAAGGGTATATTAAATCTTGTGTGGTATGGAAAATTGGACAGGGACATTTTTTGCTTTCTGGGTCTTCCACTGGAACTCAATACAGGGGGATTTAGAGTCAATGCACGAAAGAACTAATGTGCAGTTCATGTCACTGTAGTGATGGTGACCTGTTGAAATATTTCTAAATGGGGAATGATAAGAAATACAGATTGGATAATAAATGGTTACTTGATTTAACTCCACTGGAATCACAAGCAGCTATCGTATCAGAGAACAAATTATCTGCTTTATTATGACCTTCCCAAACATCCTGTTGAGCTTCTTGAATACATTTGGTTGGCCACTGTGGGTAATGGACAGAAGGAACAACTCTGAGGAACAGAAGGAAGAGACTCCCTCCCATCATCTTCATGAGAACTGGGGAAGATCTTGTCTGAGATGCTTACTTGGATTACAGTTTTACCCCAAACTTGGATTTGCTTTATCTAACTATTGTCATGATAGTAGCTCTTCCACCTGTTCTTCAGTTCGTTATTCCTTCTGCATATTGTATTGTATGACACAAAAAACCCTGAACTAGATGGTTTGATTTGGCAAGTCTCCTATCATACGTTGACATGTTTTTTAGTAAAGAAAGCATATTGCTTTAACTATTTCTGAACAAATATAATTGTCTACTAGATATAACATGAGCCATGCTGGTTAAACCACATTTTTTTCTGCTGCAACCTTGTTTTCCAATATTAGCCAAGATGTTTCTGAGAGACCTACATTCAAGAGAAGAGCAGTCTCCTGTCTCTGTTTTCCAACAAGTATAATAGCAAGGAATGAGGTATCTGATATTGAAAGTAGTACAGTGATATTCTGAATATGAACCCATGGAAGCCTTGCCTTATATATTCCCTCTAATGACTGCTGCATTATCAAAATCTTTTGGATTTTTGGGGTTGAGACAGTTAAAGAATGAGGATTCATACATCATGCTAAGCCACAGGGCTTTTTAAAATCATGTTGTTTTGGTACAAACTGCAGTATTTTGTATAATATATAGCATTAGCTTATAAATTATGAAGTATAAGTCACAGTGGTTGGATTTACAGATCACACAAAATCAAAGAGATATCTAAAAATAATGTGATGCTTCAATAATAACAACCTCTTTTTTAAAAAAAAATGCTGTTTTCTTCATGTCAGCAAAATTAGTTCCTGGAATAAAACTGAGTGATAGTTGTGTCACAGCCTTTGAACAATGAACATTCCGTTCTACTAAACTTCTGTCATCTTTTATTTGAGTCTGTTCCTTTCCCTTGTCAGGAAAATGTACTGTACCGTCACTTGGCATTTGGAGATGCTACAGGCACATCTAGAAATGTCTTCATTAACCTGGACCAAATTAAAGATGATGGGGGAGGAGGTGAATAAAAAGAGGCAAGAGAACCTGTTTTTTACAGTATGTATGTGCATTAGAGAAAATATTGTATGTATGTATGTGCATTATTTTGCAGAAGCCTGATAAAATATTCACATTTCAGACAGGATCACAAAAACACAATAATTCTCAACTGAAAGTCATTTGGTATCCTTTGAAATATAAAAATACTATCTTGACAATCCTATTCTTGGTTTTATTTAATATTCAAGATGGTTAGGATAAAAGAATATGAAGATTAAGATGGGGGTGTCATCTAGGTTCTGAACCTGAAAAAATATGCACATATAACAGGAAATATTATATAAATGCTTGTCTTAGAGGATTTATTTTTTGGTCCAAAGTTTACCTATTTTCCCTCCAAGGAATTTTATAGGATAAAATAAAAATCAGTAATAAAAACATTCCCTAATTTAAATTTCTAAAGGCAACTTTTTAACCTGGGTTCAGTGAGCATATCTTGATTTATTAAATGCATTTTTAACCTACGTTTATTGGCTGTAATTCCCTTCACATAATGTGGAAAGTCAAGAATCTTCCATTAAAGTTACATTCAAATCAGTAAACTATAGTTTAAATATTGAGAAGACCAGGATGTCAATTTAAAATCCTGGCTTGTTTTGAACCTCAAAACCATAATAACCTGAAACAATTGTATTAGAAATCATAGTTCATTGAAAATATAAGGCAGGGGTTCTTAATGTTTTTTTGCTCATGACCCCTTCTGACTCTAAGCCTCATTTATCTATGTGACCCCTTCTCTATATTAATTGTTACAGGCTGCCTTTTTCATTAAGATATTTATTGTAAACTGTAGCAGTTCTCAATATTTATGCTTCTGAAATTAACAGAGACTAGGATGTGGGGATTATAACAAACTGATGTTACATTTGGCAGTATAGTTTGGATGGCCCTCTAGAAATATAATGTGGTCTCTTAGGGGAGTATATGATCCATGTTAATATAAGGGCCTGGGTGCAGAAGGAAAATGTTTATAAACTCAGCTTCCCCCCCCCCCTCACATTTTGGCTTCTGAACTGAGGTAACCATTATCTGAACTGGGACAATTTATCTGAACCCAAAGAAACATGCATTGGAAATCTATATCATATAACGTGTAGAAGTCTTTTGGTGATAAATATACTGCTAAATTGAGCTCTCCATCCACCATATTTGGGCCAATAGGAATAATTACTTTATATTTTCTGAAATGCTCATAATTCTTGGAAGCTGATTCTATTATTATTCCATTAGCTAGCATAGGAACCATTGTATCATCAGACTGAGAGAAATGTAGATCATACTGGAAAAGTCCAAATTGTGTATCCCATTAAAAAAAAAACATTTAGTTTTACCAATTGTTTTCACTCACCTCACTGGGTCCAATAGAAAAAAATATTATTGTAGTAACTGTTAGTGATCCTCAGCTGCCATCATTTATATATTGTTGTTCTTGTTGCTAATGGTGGTTTTTATTTGAGTTCCAATTTTATGTTAGACATCCAGAATTGCTGTTGAGAAATGGACAATTCTATATATTTCATTATATATTATTTCATGGAAATAAATGATAGATAAAGAATAAATAATGGCAGGAGGAAGAGACAGAATGTAAGGTTTATTTTCTTATGACATTGTAATCATTGCACACAGCATTAATCACACTAAAAGCCTATCTTGCCACTATAAGCTCCATTGCTCAGAAGCAGCACATAGGCCAATCACCCCTCAGCCCCAGGTTCATGGTTCAAGGCAAGCTATTATCCTCTTTGACTCAATATTGCATGCAAAAACCATTGCAAAATGTGAAGAACTAGGAACACTAGAATCTATTATATCAAGGATAAGAAACCAGTTGCTTTTCAGAATTTATTGTGTTAGAGGTCTCAGTATTTCTCCCCATTGGCAATATTAGTATGAATTGCTCAGAGTTTTAATTCAGCAACATCTGTTGGGCCAAATATCCCCACCCATATATTCCATAAAGGCTAGAAATTATTTGTCAAATACATCATTCCCATTCATTAAATAGTTTACTTTCATGGTGCGGAATTCAGTAGGTATCAGCCAACATCCTACTTCCATCTCCATTTTGCTATTAGATACATATTATAGTTAAGATTGGTATAAGCCAGGACTTCCGGTTTGTTCCTTGTCGGAAACAGAGTGGAATCCGTGATTGTGTGAGATTTCGCCCGAACTCACTTGCTGGAGGGTCCCGATTGAGACCAGAACCACCCTGGTGGGGTGGTGAAGAAGAGGGAAATCACCTGGAGAGTTGAGGGGAGTCATAAATCCCCTCCATGACAGGAAAACACCTCCCAAATGCAAGCTGTAGCATTGGTCCTAAAATGGCCATCATGAAGACAAGGAACACTCCGGGAAAGTAAGTTTTGTGCTGGAGCAGAGAAGTAGTGAGCAGAGTATGAACCAGGCAAAGGACATCACTTTTGAGGTACCCCAGTATTAAAATAAAGGGATATCTTGGAAGGAAGTGTGTGGAAGCGGCGACCAGAGAAAGTTAGAAAGAAATTAGATCCTATAAATCTTGGATTGGATTAATTTGGAAAGTGTCTGGTCTTCTCAAGAGTTTGGATTTTGGAACTTAAAAGACAATAAAAGAAACTTTATTATTCTTATAGAACCATCCGAACAAAGACTCAAGAGTATGCATTGTTGATATTAGCTGAAATAATATACTGGACTCTGGGATTGAATATATCTATTAAAGAAGAGGATTTTAACTATTAAGGAAGAGGAAAGAAAAGGAAAAAAAAGGAGAAGATATAATGGAGAAACTATTTGTTGATATAAGATTGGACTTATAAGAGTCAAGATTGGATTTGCAAGATATAAGGCACATGATAAAACATTAAACTTGAAATGTGCAATTATGTACTATAGAAATTAGAAATGGTGACTCAGCATACACAAGAACAAAATAAACCAGAGGGGGAGGAGTTCTATAAAGAAGAAGCCAACATTGAAGGACAAAACGAACAACAATTATTTAAGTGGGGGGAAAGGAATTAGAATTAAAAATGTTGTGGAGCGACGGAATAACTCAGGCAGAGACCAGGTCAAGGCTTTCAGCTTAACTCTTTATTTACAGGCAAAGAGGGTTACCGCTACTGCCGCGCTAACACGGCAGCCAGCTGGAGCGGCAACAGCTGATGCCGTTTGACAGCCGCCTTTTATAGCCGGCTGTCAAACAGCTCCAGCCAATGGGAGAGGTCCGTGCTTCCCGCTGGAAGCACGGACCTGAGTGAAGACTCAGTCCATACACAACACTCCTCTCTCCCAGTGAGGAGCATGCGTAGTCCTTCAGATACGCTGGACGCCTGCGAATTCGTCCGGATCTTCTAGGCTCCGTCAAAAATGGCGTCGGGTTGCAGTCTGGTGCCTTCTGCGTGTCTTCGGGCGAAGGAGAGGCTGCTGGGCTGTCTGGAGCTGGGTCTGCACCTTGGTCAGCTTCCCCATCTGGTAGGTCATCGTTCCCGGTGGGTTGGAAACTGGTTTCGTCGAATGGTGTGGTTGCTTCTGCAGGGGGCTCGTCTGGATGACCTCTGGGTGCGGTGCTCCAACGCTTCCTCAGGTGGTCCACGTGACGCCGCCAGGTCCGTCCATCAGGTAACTGGACTCTATAAGACTTGGGACCAGTTACTGCTATCACAAGCCCTGGTAACCATAGTGGTTGCCCAGCA
Organism: Bungarus multicinctus; assembly: GCA_023653725.1. Taxonomy (NCBI): domain Eukaryota; kingdom Metazoa; phylum Chordata; class Lepidosauria; order Squamata; family Elapidae; genus Bungarus; species Bungarus multicinctus. The sequence goes on along the minus strand of CM042842.1, from coordinate 87,908,365 downwards.
AAATTTCTGACAAACACCTTGTCATTTATCAGGAACCCTCTATCTTGGCTGTTTGACCCAAGGGGAAGCAAAGGGGCATAATTTGGGTGCAGCCTGTCCAAAGTGGTCCTCAGCCGGCGTCCCATTAATATTTCGGCTGGTGACCTATTAGTTGAGGCACAGGGTGTAGTATGTTGGCTCAATAGGTATTGGGCTAGCCTGGCATGCCAGTTGATCGGACCCAATCTTTGTAGCACTTCTTTGGCAGATCTAACTGCCCTCTCAGCCAGCCCATTGCTGGCAGGATGAAAAGGGGCCACTAATATGTGCCTGATGCCCAAACTTGCTAGAAACATCTCAAATTCACAGGAGGTGAATTGTGGGCCATTGTCGGATACAACAGAATCAGGAAGGCCATGAGTGGCAAACATCCTAGCTTTGCTGACTGCTTCCGTAGTGGTGGAGTGCATTAGAGTTAATTCCACCCATTTTGAATATGAATCTACTACCACCAGGAAAGTGCGCCCATGGAAGGGGCCTGCTAAGTCTATGTGTATTCTGGACCAGGGGCTGCCTGCTTCCTCCCAGGTCCTAGGGGTGGTTGCTGGTGGTAATGCCCTGGTGGCCTGGCACGCCTGGCAAGAATTTACCCATTTAGAGATTTGGGCATCCATGCCTGGCCACCCTATGTAGCTGCGAGCTAGGGCCTTCATTCTCACAATCCCTGGGTGACCCTCATGCAGCACCTTCAGTATCGAGGTTTGCAATTTGTGGGGAATGACTACTCTGGTTCCCCATAGTAAACAGCCTTGCAAGGAGGAAAGTTCCTGCTGGCGTAATTTGTAGGGTAGGAAGTCTGAAGGATAAGGGGCCGTAGGCCACCCCCTCCCTACCCAGTCCAGGACTTGGGATATTACCTGGTCCTTGGCCGAATGGGCAGCGATGTCAGCAGCAGTGACTGGAAGCTTGAGTTCGTTGATAAGAAAGACTGTGGTTGCAGGTGCTGGGTCCACGACTGGCATTGGCAGGGGACAGCGGCTGAGTGCATCAGCATGGCAAAGGCTTTTCCCGGATCGATGGATTAGAGTGTAGGAATACGCAGCCAGGAAAACCGTCCATCTGGTCATCCTTGGGGACAAAATCTGGGGAGTCTGTTTAGTGCCGGATAAAATAGCTAACAGTGGCTTGTGGTCAGTAATGAGTTCGAAATGATGCCTGTAGAGGAATTCATGGAACTTCTTCACTGAAGCCACTGCAGCCAAGGCCTCCTTGTCAATCTGGCTATAGTTGCGTTCAGTGGAAGATAGTGTCCTTGAAAAGAAAGCTATAGGTGCTTCTGCACCATTGGGCAGTCTGTGGCTCAGGACAGCCCCAATTCCGAATGGAGAAGCATCGGCTGCTAGAATGAGTGGTAAGTCTTTATTGAATTGGATTAAGACGGCCTTTGAAGTTAACAATGACTTGACTTGTTTGAAAGCAATAGTTTCCCTTGGTCCCCAGTGCCATGGTGAGTTCTTGTCTAAAAGTCTATGAAGGGGCTCGGCAACAAAAGCTTTATGGGGCAGGAACGAAGCATAGAAATTCAAGAGGCCCAGGAAAGCTTGAAGCTCAGTTTTGTTAGTAGGAGTAGGTGCATCGTGAATGGCCTTGACCTTTGACTCAGTCGGGTGAATACCCTTGGCATCAATCTTGTAACCTAAGAATTCCACTTGTGGAGTGGCTATGGTACATTTTTCCCTTTTTAGTTTGAGACCAGATTGTCTAAAACGGTCAAATACACCTCTGACCCTTTGTAGTAATTGTTGTAGATTGGTAGCGGATACCAGAATATCATCAAAGTAAGGCACAACGCCTGGTAACCCTTGCAGGATTCGTTCCATAAGGGACTGGAAAATTCCAGGGGCCACACTAACTCCGAATTGTAGGCGTGTGCATTTGAAAGCCCCTCTGTGGGTTACTATTGTTTGCAGTTCAGCAGTTTCATCATCAACAGGAAACTGTTGATACGCCTGGGACATGTCCAACTTTGCAAAAATGGAACCAGGCTCAAGGGAATGGAGTAAATGTTGTACCACAGGGACTGGGTATGCACTAACTTGTAAATATTTGTTTATGGACGACTTGTAGTCTGAGCAGATCCTCAAGCTTCCATCCTTTTTTAACGGTGTTACTATGGGGGTTTCCCACTTTGAGAAGTCTGTAGGTTTCAGTACGCCCTGCTTGATTAATTTGTCAAGTTCCTTGTCTAGTTTAGAACGAATTGCAAAAGGAACTCTGCGGGGCTTCAAACGAATTGGTACTGCCTGGGAGTCTACCCTGAAGGATATTGGGGTTCCCACGTAGCAGCCTAGGCCCTCACTGAATACGTCTGCATAGTCCCTGAACAGGGATTCAACTTCTGAATTGGTAATTGCGTGGATTCCCCCTATGTGGAGGCCCAGGGCTGGGAACCAATCTAGTCCCAATAGGCTTGGGAGGACGCCATCCACTATCACTAGAGGCAAGTGACCCTTAAACCCTTGAAAATGGACAAGGAACTTGCCTTTTCCGATGACAGGGATGGTTCTGCCTTGGTAGTCCCGAAGTGTTAGATTGCAGGCTGGAATTTTCTGTCTTGACATTCTGGGGAGTAGCTTCTTTAAGGTGTCCCATGATATGATGGATAATGCAGAGCCGGTGTCAACCTCCATTCTGCAGGGTCTACCTTCTATAGAAACAGTGACACTAATTTTGTTAGATTTATTAATTTTTTGTATTTTAAACTGATAGCATGTGAAACAGTCCTCAATTTGTCTGGGGTATTGAATGAGCTTCTGTGGCCTTTGTGGCTGGTTGAAGGTTTTCCCTGCCTGACAAATTTTGGCCAGATGGCCTTTCTTTTGACACCTTAAACATATGGCATTCCTGAATCTGCAGGATGCCCTGAGGTGATTTCCCCCGCAGCTTAAGCATAAGGTTTGTAAATGTGGGGTTTGACTTATACCTTGCCAGAACTCTTTTTGATTTGCGTTGGGCTGTCTGAGGTGGTTTACCTCAGTAGCCTCTTCTGGGCCATTTTCTGTGGAGGCTTCCTCAAAATATACTGTTGGATTTTCTAGTCTGCTGGGTTTTCCCTGAATTTCAGCTGCTGAGAGTGCTGACAGCTCAGCAGCCTGGGATTCCTCTATGGCTTGCTTTAGGGTTAGATCCTCTTTGGCTAATAAACGTCTTTGTAACTTGGGGTCTCTAACGCCACAAACCAGCTGATCGAGCAGCATATCGTCCAGGTAATCTCTGAACCCGCAATGCAAGGCAGCTGTTCTCAGTGCTGCCATATAATCACTAATTGTTTCCCCCTCTGTTTGGATGCGCCTTCTGAAAGCATGGCGCCTAGCAATTCTGGAAGGCTTGGGGGAGTAGTGATTTGAGAGAATTTCTTGCAGTTCCTCCCAAGGGATAGTCTTTATAGATCTAGGGGCCAGTAATGCTGATGCGGTGTCAAAAACCGTGGCTCCGCAAAAGCTTAGGAAGTAAGATTTCTTCCTATGCTCAGAAATTTCTGACAGGTCTAAAGCATCTAAAAAGCAGTCAAACCGGTTCTTGTATGACTCCCACGTCTCAGCGGTCGGTCTGAAGGGCGGGAATGCAGGATTCGTAGTCATCTTCTGTCAGCTGTGAAGTTTTTCCTCAGGCAAGTTAGAGACGGCGCTTCATGGCTAGAGTCAGCAACTCTGTAGCGATTTCAGCTCTCAGCTAGTGATTTCGCTCCTTTCTTTCTCTTCCTTGCCTGGCTTGCCTTTATTAGTATCCCACCCTTGTCGCCAGTGTTGTGGAGCGACGGAATAACTCAGGCAGAGACCAGGTCAAGGCTTTCAGCTTAACTCTTTATTTACAGGCAAAGAGGGTTACCGCTACTGCCGCGCTAACACGGCAGCCAGCTGGAGCGGCAACAGCTGATGCCGTTTGACAGCCGCCTTTTATAGCCGGCTGTCAAACGGCTCCAGCCAATGGGAGAGGTCCGTGCTTCCCGCTGGAAGCACGGACCTGAGTGAAGACTCAGTCCATACACAACAAAAAATTTGTGGTCTGATGGGATGATAAAAGGGAGAATGGTTCGGAAAATGGATAAAGGGAGAGGAAAAAGCAGAAAAAGGAAGGGCAAAAGAAAAATCAAAAGAGGGAAAGAGAAAAGTTTAATAACTGGAATGAGAAATGGAGGGGATAAGAATGGGGAAAAAGGAAATTAAGAGAAAGGACCAGAAAACAAAGAGGAATAGGAAACAAACAAGGATGAAAAGAAAGTACATTGTCCAAAGAGCGGGAGATAATGGGTGAAAAAAAAGGATAAGGAAGGAGATTCCGCAAGGTAATATGTTGTGATATATAAGAATATATTGAAAATAGTATTTTGTAATGTATAGATGATTCATAAGGTGTTTGAGAAAATATAATGCGGGAGAAAAAATATAATGCTGAGAAAAATGTTTGTGTGTGTGTGTGTTAAATACTAGATAGGGAGATTAATATTAAGGTAGAATGAAGGTGGCTAGCTTGAATTATTAACCAGAGGGGACAATTATATTTACAGATAAGGATTGATAAAATGACAAATGTGACAGAAAAAAGTAATATGAGAAATGACAACAGAAATGAGATGAGAATTTTAACATTGTAAAATAAGATATGAGAATGTATTAATATAACATGAATTGGAATTGGATAAGATAAGCTTAATATTTAACAATAATAAGGATGATGCAATATGAAACTAAACAAATATAATGAACAGGTAACTATGGTCATGTTTGTATTGAGATGTGAAACCTGGAACCACACTGCTTGCCAAATGAGAATTTTTTATTTAAAAAAATAAAATAAAAGTAGGGAGAAAATTGAATAATGGAATTAGTAGATATGTTTAACTGATATGGTGGTAGGCATTTGGAGAGAGCTTTGAAAGGTTGAAAATAAGCATTGAAGGATTACGAATTAATATGAAATATATGCATTGAGAGATATGATTGATATTATTAATTTTGCCTATACTAAAATGTATGATATATTGATGCCGTACTGTTAATGTATTGTTGCGCATATGCAGATTGAAATTAAAAAATTGGGGGGGGAAAAAGGTGGGTTGCTTAGATCTGTCCATGGGGCCACCCTGGAAACAGCGAAGGTCTGGCCCACAGTTTCTCTGCCAACAAAAATGGAGCTCGGGAGGGCCGTGGGTGGCCCTTGTGAGCTCTGTTTTAATTGGCAGAGAGTTGCAGGAGGTTGTCGCAGCTGAAAACGGATCTCGGGAGTCCATTTTCTCTGGCAGAGTGCTCGGGCCACCACAAGCGCCCCCGACACAAATGGTGGTGAGCTGGCCACACCCACTCTGGCCCTCCAAGGTCAAACACAATCCTGATGTGGCCTTCAATGAAATTGAGTTTGACACCCCTGGAATAAACAAAGGTCTTTTGAGAATATCCATGCTAATCATTCAAGTGGTTCTGAGAAACTGTGCTTTTTGATATAGAGGTATATGTAATATGGATTGTTATAAACTCTTCTGTCTTTTTATTTCTGCTCTGTTGTTTGGGTCTGCAAACAGACTCTTTGACTCATGTTCCTTTTTCGCCTACTGAACAGTGTTTTCCTACCAGAAAATTTTGTGCACTAATAATAATATATATCAAGCTATTTTGTTTTCTGGATGAACTGAGCAGTATGTGTGCTTGCTCTGACCTACAAGGAATGACTGAGAATATGCTAAGTGCAAACTAAATTGGAAATTACCCACAGTAATTTTCTAACATTATTAAAAGTGGTTTCTTATTTCAAGAAATAAGTTGAGTCAATATATGAAAATTCTACAGTGTTCAATTATCTTGGTCTGCCAGCACAGGTCTTGATAGCAGGGTCTGATAAAAAAAATTGTATAGCCACAAAAATCCCTGTACCATGATTTTATCATCAATAACATTGCTACAGTCATACTATCATCATCGGTCAGGGGATCATTGATGCTATTTTCTAACATGCCGGTGATAAACAGTCATTCTGCTCCCTTCTCCCTTGCAAACTCTCAGATCTGGGTTTAAAAAAAAAACAGGGACTATAAAGCACTCTCAGATGCTATTAGGTGTTGGTTAATAGGAGCGACATATAGCATAATTGGCTCGGGACCTGGGTACTTACGGGACCGCCTGCTGCCATCGTCAACCTCCCGCCGCCCAGTACGCTCCCACAGGGTTGCCCTGCTTGGGGTACCGCCGTCTGGCCGTTGTCGGCTGACGGCCCCGAGAGTTCGGGCTTTCTCTGTGGGGGCTCCCTCCCTATGGAATGATCTTCCCCCGGAGATACGGTCTATGACGGATATCCTGACCTTCCGGCGCGCGGTGAAAACTTTATTTTTTAATCAGGCCGGCCTGGCCCAGTAACTGTGTTTTAGGTTTTTAATTAAATTTTAATTGGGGTTTTTAGTTTTTAACTTTTAAATTGAATCTGAATTAGACAGCCGGATTAAATTATTTAATTTATTTTTAATTGTATTTATTGTATATCTTGTACGTTTTAGTAGGCTGTACACCGCCCCGAGTCCCTTTTTTGGGAGAGGGGGCGGTATAGAAGTTTAAACAAATAAATAAATAAATAAATAAATATAGCTTGAAGTCTTGTTTTCATTTCAGGCAGACTTTTCATCTCTGGAACCTCCCCATCTTCAACAGTAGTCTCATATCTATTATGGGAAAAGAACAACAAGAACAAGGGCAGCCTGGTTTTAATCAGTAAACAGTAGATTTGCAAAATGACCAAAACAAAGAAAGAGTATTTGGTGTATACAAGAACTAAGAATTCCATCAAAAGAAAGTTAAAGAGTTTTCAGAATGTAGGAGGGAAAGGTGCAGTTCACTAGCCCAGTGTTTTTCAGCCCTAACAAATTTAAGATGTGTGTACTTCAATTCCCACAATTATCCGACCAGAATTCTGGGAATTGAAGTCCATACATATTAAAGTTGGCAGTTTCCTTACACTAGCCAATGAATACTTGCCTAACTCTCTTTACTGCAGTGGGCATTGGCTGCCATGTGTTGTGTTACGGTCCCACCTACCCAGGAGCATCTAAATGCTGTTTGCAAGCAAAGGGGAAAGAACTTTGGACATGCATACAAGTGAGAAATAAGGAAAGCCAAAGTTTAAGAATGTTAAGTAAAGAGCAAACAGAAAGAAAACAGGCCCAAATGAGATAAGAAGGCTGAATCTGGGAATCAGAAAAATGCAGCAAAATCATGAGGAGAGAAGAAACAGGGAACCTAGAAATGCTAATTTGTTGAGCCATTTCCTTGCATACGAGTAAAGTGACCAACTTTTTTACAGTGAAAAGGAGGACACAAATAAATTGAAGAAAAAAAACAAAGCCACTTGCATACAGCACACTCTCTCAAAACAATTCTCCTGTGTGGAGCGCAAGCGTCTCATAATTGCATCTCACCGCACTGTACCAAGCCTTGACGAATCACCATGTCAAATACAAATACGTCGCATCACACACAATCAGTAAACAGTAAACAGTAGATTTGCAAAATGACCAAAACAAAGAAAGAGTATTTGGTGTATACAAGAACTAAGAATTCCATCAAAAGAAAGTTAAAGAGTTTTCAGAATGTAGGAGGGAAAGGTGCAGTTCACTAGCCCAGTGTTTTTCAGCCCTAACAAATTTAAGATGTGTGTACTTCAATTCCCACAATTATCCGACCAGAATTCTGGGAATTGAAGTCCATACATATTAAAGTTGGCAGTTTCCTTACACTAGCCAATGAATACTTGCCTAACTCTCTTTACTGCAGTGGGCATTGGCTGCCATGTGTTGTGTTACGGTCCCACCTACCCAGGAGCATCTAAATGCTGTTTGCAAGCAAAGGGGAAAGAACTTTGGACATGCATACAAGTGAGAAATAAGGAAAGCCAAAGTTTAAGAATGTTAAGTAAAGAGCAAACAGAAAGAAAACAGGCCCAAATGAGATAAGAAGGCTGAATCTGGGAATCAGAAAAATGCAGCAAAATCATGAGGAGAGAAGAAACAGGGAACCTAGAAATGCTAATTTGTTGAGCCATTTCCTTGCATACGAGTAAAGTGACCAACTTTTTTACAGTGAAAAGGAGGACACAAATAAATTGAAGAAAAAAAACAAAGCCACTTGCATACAGCACACTCTCTCAAAACAATTCTCCTGTGTGGAGCGCAAGCGTCTCATAATTGCATCTCACCGCACTGTACCAAGCCTTGACGAATCACCATGTCAAATACAAATACGTCGCATCACACACAACGGATCGGATCGGCATCGATCAAATACAGAGATTTACAGATTAATCTTCAAATATCAAAAAGGAGGACATGTAGGAAGACACTTTTCGAGGGAGGACAGAACTTACAAAAGGAGGACTGTTCTCCCTAAAGGAGGATGGTTGGTCACCTTAATATGAGGGCATTTCTTGATATATGATGGCAACTTCTCAATGTTGCCTTTAAAAAAAATAAGAAATAAATCATCTTCTTCCAATTTGCCCAAAGGGGGAACAATGCTGTTCTCTAACTTCATCCTTGTTGTTTCTCTATCTTGTTGAATTCTGTAATACAGAACCTATATGAAACTGGACGAGCCAGTACTGTTTTGTAGCGGCAATAACGAGGCACACCCGGTTAGTGATTCAGTCTTTTTGTTTATTTACAGGAACACCGACTGACTCGGCGGTGCGGCAGCCCTTCTTTTAAAGGGCTCCCGCGCCTAAGTCAGCCAATGACGGGGCGAGGATCTCCCGCCGGAATGTAGACCAATGAACAGTAAGTATTTCAAATATAACCAATCCAGAACACCCCTCCCTCCTTGGTCCAGTCTGACCAATCAGGAGCCGCGCCTATGTTACGTAATCACGTAGATAGGCGGGGCTCCTGTGGGTCCAACTGGACCTGCGCAGCTCAGTTGCATCGTTGCTATCGGCTGGTGCGGAAGGACCTGTTGCTCCTCTCGCCTCCGGCCCTGGAAACTTCGAGCAGGTCGAGCCGGCTGCGTCACTACCAACGGGCCTAGCTAGGCTAGTTGATGTGGCCATGCCGCTCCCTGCCCGGCCTGGATTATCGTCGGTCCTGTCAGATGTTTCAGCGGGACGTTCTCCAGGATCAGGTGCGTAGCAGCGAGACCCGACCGGAGCTAGATTTGAGGGTGTGTGTGTGTGAGTTAGGGCGTCATTGTTTGTTAGTGGGCTTTCCTTATCTTGACTGCTTGGTGGTTGCTCCCCTTCCCCCCCAGGAAAATCGCAAGGTCTGGGAAGGGTGCGAGTTCTAAGTTGGTCGATGTGTCGCTTCCAGCTTTTGCCATCAGAAGTGGTAAGCCGGTAAGAACGTGGTCCGGTTAGATGTGTGATGGTGGCTGGCACCCATAAGGGGTGCCCTACCAGGTTTTTAGCGTAAACTAAATCCCCAATTCGGAATGTTCGGACTCTGGTTGAAGAATCTAGAGGCTTGTCTGTAGAGTATGTAGGGTGTAGTCTATCTAGAGGGGAACGTAATTTCCTCCCCATAAGTAATTCAGCAGGAGTTTTGTTAGTAGTGCTACTAGGTGTAGTGTGTTGGATAAATAATAATTTGTCGATGCGTGCTTGTATAGGGCCCTGGTCTAACTTAAGAAGGGTCTCCTTGGTAAACCGGACCATGCGTTCGGCCCGTCCATTCGCTGCCGGATGTGCCGGCGCGGTTAGGGCATGGCGTATGCCCAAGCTTGCTAAATAACCCTCAAATTCTGTAGCCGTGAATTGAGGGCCGTTGTCAGATACCAGGACGTCTGGTAATCCGTGGGTGGCAAACCATTTACTGAGCTGTCGTATGACAGCCTTGCAAGAGGTTGATTTCATTAGGCTTACTTCTAGCCAGTTTGAATAAACGTCTACCAGAATCAAGAAGGTATGCCCCTTAGTCAGACCCGCAAAATCTATGTGGATTCTAGACCAAGGGCCCCTAGGTAGATCCCACTCAGTGGCTGGCGCCTTTGGGGGTGAGGGCCGGGATGTCTGGCAGGGCTGGCAACCCGCGACCCAGTCGGTAACATCCTTGTCTAACCCAGGCCACCATACATAACTCCTGGCTAAACTTTTCATTTTCACCACCCCGGGGTGTCCCTCATGCAATAGTCTCAATATGGGATTTCGAAGTTTTAGTGGAATGACCACTCGATCCCCCCATAGTACACAACCCTTTAGCACGGAAAGTTCCATTTGTCTCTGTTTAAATGGTTTGTAATGTTCTTGTAAATCAGAGTCTGGCCATCCCTTTATGATCCACCTACTCACGGTATGCAGTAGGTGGTCGTTAGAGGTTTCGTGCGCGATGTCTGCTGCTGTCATCGGGAGGTCGGGCAGGGTTTCAATCAAAAATGTTGAGGTGCTGGGGTTTGGTTCAGGATCAGTGTCTGGTAACGGGCAACGACTTAAAGCATCTGCGTGCGTGATGGACGGACCCGGACGGTAAGACAAGGTGTAATTGTAAGCGGCAAGGAACTCTGACCATCTTGTCATTCTGGGTGATAAAATGTGAGGAGTTGGTTTGTCTCCCGCCAGAATACCTAGTAGGGGTTTGTGGTCGGTGATAATAGAAAATGGTCGGCCATACAGGTATTCATGGAAACGTTTAATACCAGAAATTATGGCTAGTGCCTCCTTGTCCAGTTGACTGTAATTTCTTTGGCTTTTAGACAGGGTTTTTGAATAGAAGGCAATCGGAGCCTCTCTGCTGTTAGGTAGAAGGTGGCTCAGGACAGCTCCGATCCCAAAAGGCGAGGCATCACAAGTTAATAACAATGGCAAAGTCTCGTTATATTGTATTAGTACCTTTGCTGAAGTGATCATGTCTTTAATTTTGTTAAATGCTGTTTCTTCCCGATTTCCCCACTTCCACAACGTGTCTTTGTCCAAAAGTCTATGCAAGGGTTCCGCCACCGTGGCTTTCTGGGGCAAAAAGACATGATAAAACTTTATTAACCCTAGGAAGGCTTGTAGGTCAGCTTTGTTAGTTGGGGTGGGGGCATTTTTGATGGCACGGGTTTTTCCTGCTGTTGGGTGGATGCCGTCGCCATCGATTTGGTATCCCAAGAATTCTATTTTGTCTGTGATTAGGGTGCATTTGTCTTTTTTGACTTTTAAACCAGCCTCAGTAAATTTGGTAAGCACTTTTCTTAGGCGGTCTCGCAGTTGCAATTTGTGTTTAGCTGCAATCAGGACGTCATCGAAATATGGGATGACCCCTGGAATTCCTTGAAGGAGGTGTTCCATAAGAGATTGAAAAATGCCAGGTGCCACGCTAACGCCAAATTGGAGGCAATTACATTTAAAGGCGCCCCGGTGTGTCACAATAGTTTGGGCTTCAGCTGTTTTTTCGTCAACGGGCAGTTGCTGGTAAGCCTGAGCCAAATCGAGTTTAGCGAAAATTTTTCCGCCTTTGATAGAATGTAACAAGTGTTGTACGACAGGCACGGGGTATGCGCTCTGTTGTAATGCATGGTTAAGGGTCGCCTTATAGTCCCCACAAATACGAACCGACCCGTCCGCTTTTATAGGGGTCACTATAGGGGTCTCCCATTTAGCGTGGTCAACTGGTTCGAGGACCCCTTGCTTGACTAATTTATCCAGTTGTTCTTCTATTTTTGGCTTTAAAGCAAAAGGTACCCGTCTTGCCTTTAGTCTAATTGGGGCTACCTTAGGGTCTATGTTAAAAGATATCGGGTTACCCCGGTACTTGCCTAATTCTTCGCTGAACAGGTCCTGGAATTCTTGAATGAGGTCTGCCTCCCAGTCAGCGTCTGTAATATGGTTGATACCGGTCATCCCTATTCCAAGCGGTTCGAACCATTCCAGTCCTAAAAGGCTTGGTCTGTTCCGGTCCACAATTGTTAGGGGAAGAATCTCGGTGTGGTTTTTGAAGGTTACCTGGAAATGTCCAATCCCTACTACCGGAATTTTGTTTCCCTGGTAGTCTTTAAGCGTTAAGTTCTGTTTGTCTAGTTCGCTTCGCCGTATGTCTGGGATCAAGTCTTTGATAGTGTCCCACGAGACCATGGAAAGGAATGATCCCGAGTCCACTTCCATTTCACAATTTTTTCCTTCAATTCTTACTTGAACGTGGACTTTTTTAACGTTTTTTGTATTAGAGTGTCCAATTATTACTGTTTGGTGAGTTTCTTCTTTCTTGTAAGATAACTCTTTAAATTTTCTATTCCTTTCTTCCTGGCTCCAACGGTTGCTTGTTTTCTTTTCTCTCTCTCTTGGAGGAGGACTTTCTCTCCACCTGGGGCTGTAGCTTGATCTGGCTCTGCATACTCTTGCGATGTGCCCTTTCTTTTCACACTTTCTGCATATTGCGTCTACGAAACGGCACTCTGATCTGGGGTGGTTTCCACCACAACGGTTGCATTCAAAATCAAACCGCCTGTTTGCCCGCTCTTTTTTCCCTCTCGTGGCTTTTAGGTGGCAAACCTCGTCTTCTTCACTACTGGTCTCAGTTTCCAGATCCTCGTAGTGTGTTGAGGTTTTTCCCCGTTCGTCTTCAGTTTTGGTGGCCTCTTTGGGATTGTGGTGTGCAGCTTGATTAATCTGTTTCATTCTTGCCGCCGATTTGTGAGCAGCTTCGGCTGCGGTGGCTTCTTCAATGGCCTCTGTGGCTGTTATCTTGGGTCGGTTTAGTAACTTACTCTGCAATATTGGATCTTTTAAGCCTAATACGATCCGGTCTCTCAGAGCCTTGTTGAAATCCGAGAATTCGCACTCCCCTCCTATTTCTCTTAAATCTGCCACGAAATCAGCGATAGGTTCACCTTCTTTTTGATTCCGGAGGTAAAACTCATGGCGCTTAATCAGGCAGGAGACTGTGGGAGCGTAGTGTTTTCGCAGGATCTTTTCTAGCTCGGGCCAGGTTAGCGTTTTGACATCGATTGGAGACGCTAACGCCTTTGCCATCCGAAAAACGGCTTGGCCGCAGTGGGTCAAGAAAACCGCTCTCTTCCGATGATCCGACACTCCGCTCAGATCGCTACTCTGCAAAAACATGAGGAAGCGGTCCACATACGTCTGCCATTCCTCCTTTGCCGGATTGAATTTCTCTGGCGGGGCGTTGCTTCCGGACATGATGCCGCTCGCTCTCCGCCGCTATTCACTCTCTAAACGTGTTGCCTCGATCCCACCTTCGTCGCCAGTGTTTTGTAGCGGCAATAACGAGGCACACACGGTTAGTGATTCAGTCTTTTTGTTTATTTACAGGAACACCGACTGACTCGGCGGCGCGGCAGCCCTTCTTTTAAAGGGCTCCTGCGCCTAAGTCAGCCAATGATGGGGCGAGGATCTCCCGCCGGAATGTAGACCAATGAACAGTAAGTATTTCAAATATAACCAATCCAGAACAAGTACCATAGTTTGTTCTGAAGTCCACCCCTCTATTCCTATGAATGCTCTCAAGTAATCCAGGTTGTTCCCCCACCCCCTTCTTATTTCAACTATATCCAGGGCCTCTCTTTGTCATTAACAGTCTTGGCACAAGGTAGCAATAATGATCAGCAATTCCTGATGCACTTAGTAAACATTAATAGCTTCTGTTTATGGAAAATCTGATATCAAGGATTTTCATCTTGCTAGTTAGTAATGTATGACACCAATGGGCAAGCCAGATACTTTTCAGAAAAGGTGTCTTTTAAAAAAAAAATTGCAGAACAATCTCACACTGAATGTGGATCACGAGTCATTAGTCTTTCTTGGCTGAGCTCAGCAGAATGCTAACAGTCACAAAAAGTTTTCCTATTTAAAAAATACAAACTGAATTTCTTGAGGTAGTACTTCAAATCCCTTTGAGATGAGAGCCAACCAGAAAACCCTCAAGCATATAATTCAAATATAATGTCATCCAATACTTTGAGACTAAAACTTCCATTATTCCTAGCCAAAAAGGTCATTAGCATGATGACAGCTGGAATCCTAGAACATCAAATTGAAAATGATGTTTGCTACTGGCATGTGGAACATTTTGTCTTAGCAAAGAGCTGTACCTTTCTTTAACTGTTGTTGCTGGGGTCTGTACTCCAGAAGTAGGCAGGATCAGGATAAAAACAAATGTTGAATTAATTTTGTTTTAAACATTTTGAAAATTAAATAAAATGCAGTTAAAAAGATTGCACCCATAATTTTAATTTCCATTATCCCCTTAAAACAAATTAGAAATAAAAACCTGGAGGCAAAATATAGAGACACTCCATTTGGAGAGGAGCTATTCACTAAGCATTTTTGTTCCGGTGACTAAGAAACAACTTTTAAAGATTGTTTCAACTGAAAAAGAAAGCAAAGTGCAAAATGAAGGAGCTAGGATGTAGAGCAGAGAAAAAGATGGAAAACTAAATATCAAAAGAGAAGGGTTTTTGTGTTGGAGCACGGCAATCTCCTGTCATGCAGCCTTCCAGCTGCTTTCTATTCAAGCACCCGTCAAAGTGATTGCTTTGAATTTGGGATCTTTTCTCTTCCTTCAGTCTGAATTAAAGTATGGAAAAAAATTCTGCTAAAGAAAATAAGTTCCAGGCTAAATAGTAAGGTAACATGTGTGTCATTTTGATATACAAATAGTAGCTATAGAAAAAGTACTTGCCTGAGGACTACAGTGTATCTAAAGAATTTTACTTTTTTTTCTTTTAAAATAATCAAGGAGGTGTTTGCCAAAATATATACAGTAGAGCAACAATTCCAAGCAAGCTGAAGTATTGTACATGCACTGAAGAGTAACACTTACAGCCCTAGGATCTTCACCTTGAATCAAGACAAAGTTCTTACTTGAGGCATAAATGATCAGGTTCCTATTATTCAAAAATCCAGAACTTTTGAAAAGTTCATAATGCTGGGAAAATGGAAGGGAAGAGAGAAAGAAGATGACTAATAGCAAAGTGGGTTAACAAAATTACAAGAGCAATCAGTGTACCATTCTTTGAAACCTAAAAAGCTTGGTTTAGAATATACCATTCTGGATAATTATCTATGTGGTTGCTAAGAGAAGACACCATTTCCAGCCTAATTTTGAGCACTGGTATTGTTGTCCCAGAATAAATATGTAATTAAATCAGTTCTATCCTACATGGAAATGGGATAACATTTCTACAGTACTAATCTAAAGTCTCTCTTGCAATGTTAGCACAAGCATTTTTGGATTTAAGTTGCAAAAGACTATTCTTAGAATATCTTTATTAATAGTTAACTAGATTCTCCACAAAATACACAGAAAATTGCTTCTGGCCTGTTTTCTGGGTGAAGTTTCCTCTAACTCAGCTACTGCTTTCCACAATAACCACACGATCGTCTCATTGCCTCATTTCTACATTTCAAAAGATAATTCTGACATCTTGGAAACAATGACAATTTTAGCCACAGTTTCCATCTATAGGTTTCAGGTCAATATGAATGTCTGCACAAGTCAATATGAATGTCTGCACAACTCCAAATTTCCAATTTCTATCTTTTTTTTTTTTGCAAAGTGAAGCAAATTTACAGTATTTCCTCAACTAGTGAAAACAAAGTGAGAAGGAATGAATAGTGATCATTCATTCCTTCTGAGTGAAATCAAATTTTGAAAATCCTAGACAGATTAATAGATAGATCAGTTTCCTTATTTTATTTGGTATCTGTATGGTTTATGATTGCCTATTGAGCTTATCCATTCTATATTTGTTTATTCCTTTGAAGTGTTTATATGTTGCCCAATAATAAAGATAATAACCCTGCTACAACATATAATATTGCCAGGTTCTGTACAGCAGCATTTAAAATGCATCAGATGATAACCTGTGTCATAAATTAGTCTTTAATGAGCAACTCATTTATTATTCTAGATTGCTTTCTATTGCAACAGTTTTAGCTTGCTGTATATTAATCTTTATGCTCCCCTATACTCATTTAATGCCTCTACTCTTCCTTTCAGACTTTCATTTTTTACATATAATTTTGTTTTATATACATTAGCTTTTTCTTATTTTTTATCCTTTGAGGTATTTTCAGTGTTTTTTAATTCACTGTAATCCATCCTACTTATGTTGTTTGTTTTTACTGTGAAAAAGGATTTGATTTCTTTCCCAACCTCAGCAACTTTAAAAATATGGATTTCAACTCCCAGAATTCTCTAACCAGCATACTGGCTAGGGAATTCTAGGAGTTGAAGTCCATCCATCTTAAAATTGCCAAGATTAAGAAGACTGCTTTAAAGTGGTAAAATGTGCTCCAAAGCAAGACCCTATATAACTCTTAAGTCAACTCTGGATTGAGCAATACTTTCCCAGCTATGGAACTGATATTTTGGATAGGAAATCCAAGTACTCTTCAGGGTTCTCAGTCAGTCTGTGTGCCACAGAAAAGCTAGTTTTGGAAAAAAGCCTTAATTTGGGAGCCAATGGAACTTTTTATCTAGCTTAATTGCAATATAATTTGCATGTATGCAACATTTTAACAACTAGAAAGAGAAATTTTATTTACTCTGAACCAGGATTCTATAAGCACAGAAATGTTGGGGCAAGGTGAAGCTATCAGCTCAGTAACATTCATGCACAAATCATATAATTATGAACCAGAAACAGCACTTTAGTGTACGAGGTAAATAAGACAACATAATCCTGATCCTATTCATGTGGTGATCAGATATAAGAGAAAGAAGAAAAACAGGGAACTCCAAATGAAGGTGTCTCCTGCACTACTAGTAAGCCATGAGAATGATCAAATTTTTGAAAATACTTCCTGTCTCATCAGGTAATACATGACCGATACAAGAGTATGGAAATTTGCATGCTATAAGCTATTTGGAAAAATGAGAAGAAAGATAATAAAAAGTTCAAGGCTGATTTGAAGACATTTATGAAATTTCAAGATTGATACGTCTTAACCAAATTAATGTCTGATTTCTTGTTCACAAAGCAGAAGCAGGAGACATTTTATTTACTTTATCCAATACAGATCTCTGACAATGAGTTCTTGACATTGCAGAAATGAATCAGGAGATGCCCTTAAGGTTTGGTGAGTTGCTGTGAACACATTCAATTTCTAAAACATATAATATATAACATTTGTTCAGACAATATGCAATTATAGACCACAACAAAAAATGCACATGATTTTCCACTCACAAGGCATTATAGTTCCTTTTCCTAATACACCAAGATTTTGTCTTTTTCCCCAGTTACAAACTGTATCAAAAGTTGTGAAAAGTGTTGTTTCAATGGTTTTGTGTATTGAAGCACAAATAGTATCTTGTAAAAATGTATGAAGTTTTCTATATCCAACCCATTTATCATTTATAATCAAGAGCTCTTCCAGGTATACATTTTAAATATTTAATAGGCATTTTCCAAATCAGCAACAGGACAGTGCAGCAGAAGATGGGACTAAAAATTGTTATGGAAATGAAAAGGCATTGTTGCAGAAGAAAGGAAGAAGTAAGTCAGAACAGGATATTCCCTCCTGTGGCCTTTTCAGAGAGATCCATAGCAGAGAGGGGTTGATTGGCTTAGGATGAGTGATAATGGGGAGGAGCAAAGAAAAGATGAAGAGGGAGAAACAAAAACGTTTTTTCTATCTTCAATAACTCTTTCTTTGAAACCAACTTCAACATACATGGATAATGCAAGGAAGGGGAAGACTGGCCTCGCTCTTCACCGATTAATTTGATACATTATGTAATGGATTCTTATTCAAGTGTAAACATGTGGTTTCAAGAAGCAGAAATAACTCCCTCTTTTAAACTAATAGTCATGCCATTGACCAGAAGACTTGCCAAAATTTAATTTACCTGGTGTAAATATACCACATCAACATTGTTCTGCTTATTAATGTTTGGATGGCATAAAGCAGACAGATCAACTCCACAAAAGCATCCATACAAAGTCTTTTTTATTGGTTCATCGGGCATCCTATCAACTCACATTTATGACGAGGTTGTTCTTAATGTCCAATCCTTTGCATATCTGAATTGTGGTGTAGAAAGATAATAAAGTCTCAACCCCATGATGATTGGAGCGACTACATGGTAAAGGATTCAGGCTATGATAGAAGCAGCTTCATGGTAATGGATTCAGGCAAGAGTGAGGGAGCCTCCCCCAACTCAACAAGGGTCAATTTAGTGACCAATCAGGATTACAGATGTGGTCACATGACATGAACTACATTTCCCAGGATACCTTAACTACATTTACCATGATGCATTCCCTTGAGGGGACAGCTCTCAAATCCTAACTATCCCAAATCCCATTAACTCTAAACTTTCTGGACAGCACACAGATGAAAATTATTCACTTTTGTTTAAATGCCAGCCATTACAAAAAAGGCCAAGTATATCTTATAGCTATCAATAACATATCTGAAGTAGTTTTCAAAATACTCAACTTCTTCTATGTTAATTTTCACTTATATTTTTAAAGGGATATTCCTAACTCCATGTTAGGAATGTTTCAAAATGCTTTGCTCTATTTTCATAATAGTAAGGACTGATGTATATGAGAAAAAGACTACAATGTAACATAATGGCTTTTTTTGCCTACCATTGTTTTGGAAACTTGTTACTTTGATTCACTCAACATGGTTTTCTATTGCTTATAGTTTTACTATGCAGTCAACCCCAAAGTAAAACAGTTACAGTATGAATTTGGAGTTGGTTTGGACATTGTTTCCCTACTATTTTGCAGCCTTTCTTATAAATGAGCCTCTTGTGGTTCATATTGATATTTTTCCCTTTTCCTCTCTTGACCAAAGGCCCCTAAACATCATCTTTAGTAAAAGTCCTATCAAAAAAGTAACAGCAAAGGAAAAATAGCTCAAGAAATCTTGCCAACTATTGCTGAATTTTAAACTTCTGAATGTAGGCCCACTAATCAAATCCCTTTAATTCCTACATAGGTGACTAAGTGAAAAACAAGTGACTTTTTTTTTATCCTGGAACAAAAATATATCTTGCTGTGTAGACAGCAACTTTGGGAGAGAATTTGGGAAATTCCAAGGATGCTGGAGAAAAGAAATTAAAGTGTATGTGATACTTCTCTTCAGGATTGCTAATAATTACATCATCGTCATCTACAGTCAACTAATATATATTTTCTCTGAGATGTCTATGATTTGGGAGAATAGAAGTTTTGACCTAAGACATCTGGAAAGAGGCAAGTTTGGGAAGACTGTCTACCATAGTACCATTCATGCAAAATCTGCCCACTAAATTCTGTACTTGTAGAACTGCAGTGACATCTAGCGCCCACACTATATCATTTACAAATAATGCTATATACAACATAGAATGATCTATATAGTGTTACAGCAAATCCAATGCATCATAGCTTGTAGTAAAGTGGCAAAGAGAGCACATGGATTATTGTTCTATGCAAGATGTCATTGGTTTCAGGGGGAAAAATCTGGTCAAATCCCCAACTTCCAAATTGTTTGAAAGAATTGTGACAAGCTCACATTTCAAACCACTGTAGAGAAGAAAACACAGTTGGTATTTCAGTACATGATTGCTGGCTGGAATTAACATATCATGCTACCTTATGTTTTTAACAATATGTTCCAGTTACACAGTTCCCTGGGCATAAATTACTTGCATATGAATTTGTGTACCTGAACAAATAACTGGATGGAAAAAATAAGTGAAGATTATATGTATAAACTAACCTTGAAAATGGAAATATGTGCAGTGCAAACTTACACATTTTTATTTAGAAAAAAATCCTTTGCTTATAATGATTTGCTCTGTAGTAATTGATCCTAGTTATCAGCCTAAATAACTCAAAAATTATGGGAAAATGTACTGTAGAATCACTCAGAAAAGTAATTTTAACATCTGTAGTCATTCATTCATCCAATTCCTTACTACTCACAGAGAAAGTATGTAACTGGGAGTTCATAGGACGCATAATGGCCCCATTCTCTTGTGCTTGGATATCATCTGTGGCTCCCAAAGGTTTCTCAGCTGTTATTTTGTACCTGGGCAGTAAAGAAACATCCCATTGTTAAGGAGTCAGCAAATAAGAAAAGTGGGATACCCATGCTTACCAGATTTAAATCATCTTTGTTTTTTCCTCTTTTAAGGAAGAAAAGATTGCTTCCATAGCTGGGAGACAGGAGATGAATCGTTTATAAGCTAAGCAGGTCACTATTTTCCAGCAGGAAATTGTAGTCTTTGTTGGATGGAAAGATTACATTCATGTTCCATGTTGGATGGAAAAGAAGCTTTATTTTATTTCTTCCCTACCCACACAAATGCTCTCCCAGGCACAAGATTTCCCTTTCCCTTATCCTGTTAGCAACGAGGAAACCGTAATCTGATAAAAGATCTCCTTAACAAATGACTATTTCCATGGATGAGAGGAGAAACTCTAAAGATGAACCGATCCCCTGCAGGTTTGCAGAAAGGGGAACAAGATAGGTTCTTTGAGATGAATGAAACAGACAGGAAAGATAAGGTGGGGGAGCAACTACTAAAAGGAACTGTTGTTGTCATGACATGTGTGCATAACCTGAACATATGGAAAATGTAATGCAGCAACATCTGGAGAACAACATTCTACTTTGGAAATGTATCTCTATGTTCATTTGTATCCATTTATAACATGTTATATTATATATTCCACCATATCATATTATAAATTCTTTGGCTCAGTATTTGTAAACAGCAATGGATCATGCCCAGTATTTTCTAGTCGAACCACAGACAACTACACTGATCTAATACATATCGATTTTACAGAAGACAATGTTGAAAAAGCACTACGCAATCTAAAACCATCTCTATCTATTGGACCAGACGGAATATGTGCCTACTTCTTAAAAAAACTATCCACTGCCATAGCCAAACCTCTAAGCATAATCTTTGAAAAATCTTTCAGGACCAGCTCCTTGCCAAAACTATGGTCACAAGCCACAGTCATCCCCATCTTCAAAAAGGAGACCCTAGCCTAGTTGAAAATTACAGACTGATCTCTTTATGGTGCATCACCTGTAAAGTCATGGAATCAATTATTAACCAATCCATCATCCTCCAATTAGAAATAAACAACCTACTCTCTAATAAACAATTTGGTTTCAGAAAAAAAACTATCCTGTAATCTGCAACTCTTACGCTGCAAAAACATATGGACTACACAACTCGATCAGGGCAAAGCAATAGACGCAATCTAATAGACTTCTGTAAAGCCTTTGATTCAGTGGTACACGACAAAATACTCCTAAAACTAAAATCTTACGGTATCTCTCGACACCTGCATAACTGGATAGAAGCATTCCTGTCAAACAGACAACAAATGATCAAAATTGAGAGTGTCCTATCAAATTCTGTACCTGTCAACAGTGGTGTCCCCCAAGGCAATGTTCTAGGACCAACTCTTTTCATACTCTACATAATTTATCTCTGTGATCATATTGAGAGCAACTGCATTCTCTTAGCTGATGATGTAAAGCTATTCAACACCACAGACAGTACTGCTACCCTTCAAAAAGAACTTGACTATGTATCAGAATGGTCAAAAAAATGGCAACTTCAAATCTCAATAAATAAATGCTCTGTCCTACATATTGGCAAAAAGAATCAGAAAATAAAATACAGGCTGAATTGTCAAGACCTTGTTGATGATCCAAACTCTGTCAAGGATCTTGGATCACTAATCTCTAATGATCTAAGTGCTAGAGCCCACTGTAACTACATAGCCAAAAAGGCCTTAAGAGTTGATAACCTAATCTTATGTAGCTTTTTCTCTGGTAATATTACACTAATAACTAGAGCATACAAAACATTTGCTAGACCAATACTCAAATATAGCTCATCAGTCTGGAACTCACACTACATATCTGATATTAACACAGTTGAGAAAGTCCAGAAATATTTCACAAGAAGAGTTCTCTACTCCTCTACTCATTGCAGAATATCTTATGCCACCAGACTTGAAATTCTAGATCTAGAAAAACTAGAACTACGCTGCCTTTAGTCTGATCTAAGTATAGTATATAAAATCATACATTGCAATGTCCTACCTGTCAATGAATATTTCAGCTTCAACTGTAACAACACAAGAGCAAATAATAGATACAAATTCAAGGTTAATCGCACCAAACTTGATTGCAGGAAATACAACTTCTGCAACAGAGTGGTCAATGTCTGGAGTACTCTACCTGACTCTGTGGTTTCTTCCCCAAACCCCCAAAACTTTAACCTTAGACTGTCTACTATTGACCTCACCCTTTCCTAAGAGGTCTGTAGGGGGCGTGCATAAGCGCATCAACGTGCCTACCATCCCTGTCCTATTGTTTCTTTTTTATTTTTCTTATATGTATCCATGTATTCATAACTATGTTTTTACTTATACCTATTATCTTGTAAGCAATTGATATAATAAATAAATAAATTTCCTAATTCATTAAATCCGGTAGACAATTCTTTACTTGGATCCCTACTTTGACTGAAAAAGAAAGCACCATGAGCTAGAAGTAGCCTGTTATTGTTTCTAAAGCATTTATTTCCTCAAGGCAGTCAAAACAAAACACAAACAAGTCTGACTGGTTTAAGGAAGAAAAAATAAATGCAGATAAATCTCATGCAGCAGCTCTGTCCATAATATTTAATATAGATTCAGTTGTAGTCAGATGAGCATTGCCAACACTGAAGAGTCGATGAGTTTTGTAGACACATATTATAAAATTGTTTATGGAAAAAGCAAGAGGAGAAAGACATAGCAAAAATCAACTTGATTCTCCAACAAGATAGAAATGCTACCTTTGTAGAACAGCCTAAAATAGCTAAGATGTGAACTGGAGCAGATGTTTCATTACCCAAACTAGGTAACATCATCAGTGTTAATCCTCAGAAACCACCAAAGACTCCTCATTTCAATGCTGAGTTACAAATATTACCAATTTAGTAATCCATCTGATATTACTTTTGATTACGTTTTCAATGCTATTAAAAAGCCAGACTTAAACTATTGTTTTTTGAAATTGAATGCAATTGCAAAAACAATTGTATTTGAAAGGTATTTACCCTCCCATTGCATGTGAAGTTGAATGCTCTTGAAGATTAGCTAGTACTGAATTTATTATTTTGCAGTATCTAAATGGTGTTTCTCTTTATTTTATTGTCCAATTATCTCTTCTTCTTCACTGCCTTTTCTTTTCCATCCCTACTCAGCAGAGCTAACTCTTCTCCACATCCTTCCTTCCAGTTTCACTAAAAGGAGGGAGGGAATGTGTATGTGCACCCTTGTTATCTACTATCAGTGAGTGGTTTATAAGAGATAGTGTAAATGGGGAGTATATATAGATGGAACTTAAACTGTAACCAATTGTATTAATTACAGTTTATTAATATTCATAGGTACTTCTGAATTTCACATTTTTGTTCTGGCTTTGTCTCTCTAGGTCTCCAAACCCTGGTCCCTGTACTAACACTGGGCCACAGCATGCCAGAAACTGAACCACGCAAACAAATGAAGCCCCATCTGTGGGATGAAAGCAGCATGTGAAACGATACCCATTCTGGTCCATGGAAAAACCTCTCTCTATGGAACCCATCCCTGATGCCCAAAAGTTTGGGGCCGCTGCTTTAGGTTTCTGAAAGAAATACATTAAAATGTGGGTGGCCCATAGACACATTTATAGAAAAGGAAGACATCACTAACACTAGCTTTAGGGTTGAAAAGCTGTTTGCAAGATGGAAAATGGATTTTGTATAGATGTTAGGGTTATGTTGTCTACTCTTCATTTTCTTGAATTCAGGGTCACTATCCTTTTGAGGAAGTGTGATATTTTCTAAATATTTACTGCTGTGTCTTTATTTCATAATACCTTTTATGCATAAAGACTATTAGAAAATGAAATTATTTTTGTAAAAATAATAAATAAGCAGTCCACATGCTTTACTCTGATCCATTAGATTACAAAGCTGCAAATTCAAATTCAGATCTCTTATTAAGCATTAAGCAATTCCAAACTGGGAGTTGTATATAATCATAATAAAAATTAAGGTTTGTATTATTCACAATGAATTGATCAAACTCTCATCATCAAATCCATTCTCAAACTCACAGAGGTGTATTCTATAGGTGCTTGGAAGAATTATTTCTGCCTCCCACTGGCCAATTGTATTAGATGACCGAGAGAACAGTTCCAATACAACAGGTGATTCAATTTCTATTTCCCTCTGTGCCTGGGGAAACCTATTAGGCTCACTTTGGAAATCAGTTGAACTGTTTTCTTTGGTAATTCAATTTCTCTGCTATAACCAGAAAATCAAAAAAGGAATAAGGCAGCTCTGGATTTTATTTGCAATTGTATTTTTCTCCCAGAACAATCCCTTTATTAAAAAATAGTCTTTATTAGTTAAAAAAATTCTGTGTTCTACTTTAGTCTCAAAATATTCTTCTATCCTATAAATTGATTCAAACCTTTCATTATCATACAGTTCTGGGGCAGTTCCAAAGTTAATTTGTGCCTATTTTCTCCTATTTTCCTCATGATGCTTCCTGTTTGATATCTCTATCGACCATTCCATTTTCATATGTAGATGATTCACACCAATACCAGAAAGGGAAAAGTGTCAATTATACAAGAACACACAATAGACACAAACTCATGGTTAACCGCACCAAACCTGATTGCAGGAAATACGACTTCAGCAACAGAGTGGTCAATGTCTGAAATACTCTACCTGACTCTGTGGTTTCTTCCCCAAACCCCCAAAACTTTAACTTTAAGCTTTTTACTATTGACCTCACCCCTTTCTTAAGAGGTCTGTAGGGGGCATGCATAAGCGCACCAACGTGCCTAGCCTCCCTGTCCTGTTGTTTCTTTTATTTTTCTTATATGTATCCATGTATTCATAACTATGTTTATACTTATACCTATTATCTTGTAAGCAATTGACAAATAAAATAAAATAAATAGAATATAGCTTAATTCCATGACTTAGAACATGGGAAGACTCTCATGGGCCTTTAGCAATACCCTGCTTGTTCACAGAAGGGTAGCAAAACTAATAAATCAGACAAAGAAACTCTGTGAAACTTTTTTTTTTCTTTGATTTTCCTTTTGATGTTTTTATTTTGGAACCATTGTGAAACATTCATTTGCAACTTCATTGAGGTGTATCAACACTGCATTTTATCATCAATGCTGAATACTTCTGCATCAAAGCCAGTATAAAATGCTTGCGGCTAGATGGCTAGATGGCTAGATGCCTCACCAGAGGCAAGGGCCTTTTGCAAATGCTGCAAGCCAAATGATTGCAAAACAGCAAGTTGAAAGAGGAAATGCAAGGCTTTCTTTTCTTTCCACCTAAAGAAAAGTACATTTCCTGAGTTGCAGAATCTGTTATTAAAGTGTGGTACTTTCTCAGGATCCGTGTTCTACACAAACATTGTACACTAATATTTATGCTTTCAGGCATCCGCAAACAGTCCTGAATAATTATAAAAATAATCTGATAATAATGCCATTCTGAATATGCATGGAATTTTAGTTTTAAAATTATTATTATATCAAATATGCAATAGTTTCAGAGATGATAATAAATTATGATTTGTGCTGTATTTACTTCAAAAACTATTTGGAATTGGGCATTTAAGGAATCTGCTCATCATATAGTGCAATTTTTAAAGGAGCTGCTTCTTTTTATCTGAGTTCATACAGAAATCTGAAAAAAGCCAAACTGCTTTGAGAAATAGCCAAGAGCTGCTGTTGTGCTTATGAGACAAAACACTTTTCCTTAATCCTTTTCGAAGTGTACAACGTAAGACAATAATGTGGGCGGGGGGGCACTTTGAAAAAACAATCTTCTGCAAGGAGATGGCAATTAGAGCCCTGAAAGTTTGACATAGATTTAAAAGTATTGACTGAAAGAGATATATTCAGTCTTGCCCAAGTTAATCCCAGATAAATTGTTCATTTTAGTTGTGATAGCGTGGTGATCGTATACAGTATGTTGATTTACAGGGAAAGAGTGGAATTGGGTCAAAGTTGACAACTCCTGGTCTAAAGTTGTCCCTTCCAAAAGAAAGACTGACCCTCAGGACAGGGCCCTCTCCTGCATCCAGGAAAATCCATCAATGTGTTCATTTACGTAAACAGTATTAGATGTTTTGGAAAGCTCTTCTCCCTCCACACCTCTCAGCATCTGTCTCTTTTTAGAAAACATCTCTATCTGTAATTCTTACATTGTCTAAAACAAGCTATCATTAATGAAAGTGGTTTGAGAACTACAGTCTACTTCTTCACATATCATACTAAAAGGGCCATACTAATGGCTCTTTTACCACAATCTGGAATCTACAACATCTGGGTTTAAGGGGAAAAATGGATTCACTTATTACCCCAAGCCACAAAATTGTCAGTTTGGTTGTCTCAGCACAACCTTGGCTATTTGTTAAAACAAATCATGACTTTGTGTCATATGCAGGGATGGGATTCGACAGGGTTAACTACCAGTTCGGTCATTTACGAGGTTTGGTGATTTACGATGTGCTTCCCTGCACGCTGCCGGCTGCACGCCTGTAAATCGTCATCAGCATGCTGCATGCAGAGAAGCAGCCTTTCAAAAAGCCCTTTTTTCCTGCTTTTTTAACTGCAGCTGTGCCTTGCATGGCAGCTGAAGTTGAAAAAATCAGGAAATAAAGGTCAGGTAAGGCCCGGGCGGATGGGTGGGCAAAAACATCAGCAGACATAGAACTGGTTCTATGTCTGCTGTTCTTCATAGCTACCAGTTCTACAGAGGTGGACAGAAACCGGTAGAAACCCACCTCTGGTATATGTGAATCCAAATACTGAGTATTTTATTTGAAAGATCATATAATGTAGTGGTTCCTGGAAACTGTTGGTTCAACATAATCATTTTGCTAGTGATGTTAAGAAAACTTTTTACTTCCTTATGAAGGTCAACAGGAAATTAATTCACAGCAATGTATCCTGCCCTATGAATAATTGTGGTGATGATAGCCTCAATTAAACTGATAGATCTTGTCTTCTCTGCTGTGTAGATCAAGGGGCATTTCAGTTTTAAAAGTAGGAACAGCTTTCAATTTGCATATATATCCCCACCCTATATATTTATATGTTTCATTGACAGTTTTACACATAAGGAATGACATTCATGCAGTTCAAAGGGAGCTTGAAAAAGGAGCAACACCACTACAGAGTAGGCCAGCCTCTTGAGCTGAGCTACTCCTTGGTACTCTATGGACATTGCAATAGCTACTTCAAAAGTTGAGTAAAAGAGTTCACCTAAAATCTACTTTTTGTCTTGATGGCAGCAATGATTCACCTGAACTGGCCACCAAAGGGCCCTGGAAGCCCCACTTGCCTGGCAGATGAAGGCATGGGACAGGGCAGCTCCATCCCATCCTTTGGCCAGTGCAAGGTTTATACCTCCCCAGAGCAACTTCCAACTTTCTCTTCCTCTTTAAAAAAATGTCTTTGATTGGGAATTGGGATGGTTTGGGATTTTGGTTAGTCTTCCAGACAGGAAAAAAACATGCAAAGCAAACAAAACTGTGGCAAATTAAAAAAAAATAGTTCCAATTTATCTGCCTCTTTCTTTCTTCTTTTTCTTTCTTTGGTTTTTAAATAAGCAGGGAATAAAAAACAATTCCAGAGCTGGTTGTTCAGCTAACTGCTGAAATTAAATCTCAAATAAAAATTGATAGCAGGATATAATAGAATCCAGGAAAAGTCCATACAAAGTCTATTTATAAAATTTCCTATAATTCTCCTGTTTGACAGTAAAGTCAGGAAACAGGATATAATAGAAAGAAAAGATAGTTGGGGAAGGAACCAACTGCAATTTATAGATTAGTAATAATGGCTTGTTGGATTATAGTTCCCATTCTCCATACAACACAGCCAAGCAAGTTAGATGATGAACCCTAGGCATAGCAGTGCCCAGGTTAAAACATTCTTATAAAATTTTCTATGTAAGAAACATTCTTGAAAACATCCATTTTAGAGATGGAAAATGTCAAAACTGAGGATACCCTTTGTTAACTAGAGCAGGGGTGTCAAATTCATGTTATCCTGGCGGTGTCATGTGATGTATTGGGACTTTAGCCGCCTTGGCTAAACCGGGTGGGGGCAGGGTCAGTATGTGATGCATCCAGCCTGTGGGTTGTGAGTTTGACACCCCTGAACTAGAGGAATGTATGATAAAAGAAACCAGCGATTGCAGAAGCTACGTTTGTTTAAAGAATTAAGCATTTGGTTTCATTGAACCAAATATTCAGATGACTTTTGGCTCAGATTCTGACAGGAAGTGACCAGACTTTGCAAGCTGTAGGAGAGATCAGAATCAGAGCCTCAGGCTATTTTTGATCAGTGGTGTTTATTTTTGCAGTTGGTGTTTATTTAAAAATAGTATTTCTTTCTGCAGTTCATTTCTTCTGGGCTTTCTTCAAGTGCAGCATTTAGCATGTTCAGATCTATCTCTTCATTCAGAGGTTACAGCAACACCCTCAATGAAGATTTAAAAGCCTTAAGGAGGAAATACAGTTCCCTATTTTCAGTTTTAAGGGAAAAGAGAAAAAAAGAAACACTACCACCTAAGCAAGGGAATTGATACAAGATGTTGAGGAATAAAAAAAATTCTGTTTTGAAACCTACTGTTGAGAAAGCACAGATGGGCAGTATACTCAGGCCAATATTATCCAACCTGATACTGCAATTCAAAATAAATCATACCACAAGGTGGCAGCTTTAGTTCAGATCTAAGAGTTGGAGAAAGAGGACTGAGTAGACTTGAAGCTTTGGAAACTGAAAGATGTAAAATAATTGGTGAATATTGAACTTCATTCAGATGCTCAATAGGGTATAAACCTAAGTCAAGGAATAATACTGCAGTATCAAAGTAATGAACAATTACCACTCAGAACGAAAGTGGGCCAATAAGGTAGCTGTTTATGTTCATATTGTTGCTCAGAGACCAAAGGCAATAATATTGTACATTGCTTCTCTTTGGGAAAGTTGGAGTGCAGACTTAATGTAGATTTAAAAAATCCAATGTGCTGAATGAAAAGATTGTATTCATTGATTTAAAAAGAGGGAGGAAGCTGTTCTATACTACATCAGACAAGTTATAGGTAGTCCTCAATTTATAACAGTTTGCTTAGTGACTATTCAAAGTTACAATAGCACTGAAAAAAGTGACTTATGACCATTTTACACACTTATGACCATTGCAGCATCCCCATGGTTATGTGACTTATATGTGGATGCTTAACAACTGACTCACATTTATGACAGTTGCTGTTTCCCAAGGTCTTGTGCGACCTTCTGACAAAGTCAATGGGGAAAGCAGATTCACTTAACAACTGTGTTACTAATTAAACAACTGCAGTGATTCATTTAATAACTGTAGCAAGAAAAGTAATAAAAAGATCTTGGAGTCTTAGTGGACAACCAGCTAAATATGAGCCAGCAGTGTGCAGCAGCAGCCAAAAAAGCTAAGGCAATCCTAAATTGCATTAACAGAGGGATACAATCAAGATCAAGTGAGGTACTAATACCACTCCATAAAGCTTTGGTAAGACCCACAGCTAGAATACTGCATCCAGTTTTGTTCACCACATTATAAAAAAGATGTTGAGACTCTAGAAAAAGTACAGAGAAGAGCAACAAGAATGATTAGGGGACTGGAGACTAAAACATACAAAGAACGGTTACAGGAACTGGGCTTGGCTACTCTAGTGAAGAGAAGGACCGGGGGAGATGGAATTCATAGCTGCCACACAGTTGAAGAATGTGGGAGGGGATGATGTAAATTGAGTAGCTCTTAGTAGACAAAATATATTATTTTAATAGTTCCAGGTTACAGAGTGTGGCTCAGAGAAGAATAAAACTTACTGTGGGATTGGTGCATGTGATCTGGTGATGAGGGAAAAAAGGTGGGGTTGTAGCTTGGGACTGTGTGGGGAATCTGGGGAAAATCAGTTCTGGACTTCCCCAATATGTGCCAACTACTGTTCCAATAAAAGTACTTTGAGATGGCTTGTGTCTTGGAGTTACTGGAAGGAATGGATTTTCTCTGGAACGCTGACAGGAAATACTATAGCAGTCTTCCAATATTTGAGGAGCTATTTTCCAAAGTACCTGAAGGCCAGACAAGGAATAATGGATGGAAACTGAACAAGGAGAGATTTAACCTGGAAATAAGAAGAAACTTTCTGATAGTGAGAACAAACAACCAATGGAACACTTCGGAAGTTGTGGGAGCGTCATCACTTGAGACTTTCAAGAAGAGATTGGACTCCCATCTGTCAGAAATGGTGTAGGGTCTCCTATTTGGGCAGGGGGTTGGACTAGATGACCTATAAGGTTCCTTACAACTCTGATTATCTGTTATCTGTAATGGGGCAAAACTCACTTAACAAATTTCTCACTTAACAAAATACATTTTGGTCTCAATTGTGATTGCAAGTTGAGAGCTACCTGTATTCAGTCTGGCTCAGTATTGCCTTGAGTTATAAAACAGTTCTCAAATTTCACATAGATTTCTCACAGCTTTTCTTAGAAAGTAACTGGGCAACATTTGTATGCACATTTTGCACTGTATAGATGAGAAGCCATGCCTAAGAGCAAAGGCTTATATAGAAGAGCAAGCCCAGTTAAATCTCTTCAATGTTCTATAAAGCTCAAGCTGTCTTCTAAGATTCAAAAATGATAGGAGGAAGATTTGGATCCACTGAATATTGGGGGAGTTCAGGGAATTGTAACCTGATGGGCATCAAGTTAAAACTCATCCTGCTGTGTTTCTTCTTTACTGGAAGGAGGGCAGCTGTAGGAGAACTTCATTTATAAATTGCCTTACAGAAAGCAGATTATTGAACCTGGAACTCAAGCTTAAGACAGAGAGTAAAATAACATTGCTCCCTTTGATGGATGAACTTCATGGGGACTTTAGCGGGGAAATCTATATCTCCCAGTCCTTTTTGAGCTCTCAGCAGCATTGGTCAATCATGGTATTCTTCTGGGCTGGAAATATTGTTTGAGAGAGAGCAGGCTGCTTAGAAAATAACCAGCACCTGTGCTGTTTTCTTCCCTTCTCTTTATATTTTATTCCCAGCATCAACACAGGTTAACTATAAAAGCTTTGCTGAGAAACAGCTGAAGGTATTTGTCGGAGAGAGAAAGAGAAGGTGTGTGTGGAAATAAAACAGCCAGAAAGGGATATTTTTCTCTAGCAATACTCATAAGGAATAGCAGAAGTAGGAGTAGCAATGGGAAAAGTGGAAAAGAGTGAATAATAATAACATGTGAGTATGTGTGATATCTAGGTACTTGCGTTGTTGGCTCTTTTATACCTTAAGCCTACCAAATTGGGTGTAGTTCAAAAGAAGCCATGACAAAGTGGTGTTAGCAGTGGGATATGCAAAAGAAAGTGGGAGATCCAATATAAGGTGCCCCCCACAGAGGTGTGATTGGCACAGGCCTGAGGAATTCATTAAGTTCTCTGAATGAACAGAAAACCTTAGCTGAAAAAAGGAAGGGAATAATGGAATAACAGAATTGGAAGAAACCCTGGAGGTTTTCTAGTTCAACCCCTTGCTCAAACAGGGGACCCCATATCATTCCATACAATTAGCTGTCCAATCTCTTCCAGAAAACCTCCAATGATGGAACACCCATAATCTTTGGAGGCAAGCTGTTCTGATTGTTTTAACTGATAGTTTCAGTTAGGGCCTTGCAGAACTCATATTTTGCAGGCAATCACCAACATCCTCACAACATCTAGTAGGAGAAACCAGAACTTACACCAAACAAACAGGGAAGAGAGCCTGGATTTGGAAAAAGGGTGAAAGAAAGGCAGAGAGAAGAATTAGGAGGTTGAAAAATTTACTTAAAGGGGTCCAGTCACCAAGAAAGAGACATTTACCTCTAGAGTTGTCAGAGCATTTAGAGAGAGGAGGAAACCTCAGATATGAAAATAGCTAGGTTAACAGAGAAAGAAGATGCAGAAGCTATTTTACTATGTTTGAAAGAGTTGCTACTGCTTGTATATAGCCTGAGAATTAATGGGTGACCAGATGAATATCTCTAAGGGCTTATTGTAGTCTTCCAGCTAGGGAAGTAATGGAGTATTACCATGTTAAAGAGAATCATATACAGGGATGATGTAACTCCTTATACTAATAGGCAGATATTTAGGAGCTACACCTATGACAAACTTGAAGGAATTTGTGAATTGTGGGCAACATTGGAAGATCTAAGTATGAAATGTTTGAGACCAGATGAAAGGAGCAAACAAAAAGTGCTACAGGAAATAATTTTTTTAAAGTTTCTATATATCTTACCAAAATAGGACCTTGACTGCAAAAAGCCCACCCAGAAATGGATCAAAGGACAGTAGACTTGGCTAAGAACTACCTGGCAGCAAAAAGGTCAGAGGCTGTTTGGAAGGAAGACCTAGAAGGAAAATAGTAAAGCCTATTCCAGAAAGTAGGAATCATAAAGAGCTGGAAAGGTTAAAGAAAAAGGTGTAAAGAAGCCTTTGGCTCCTGCCCAAATGAAAGGAAGGCATCGGGAACCTAGAGAGACCGATAATCGTTATAACTGTGAGAAAAGTGGACAATTAAAATATTGTAAAGGCCAGGAAAGAATGAATGTCTACAGTTGCCCAAGCACCTCTGGGAAAAACAATTATGATCCTAGCAAAGGTTAATGGGGTGACTGTTAAATGCCTAATGGATACTGGCAGTAGATGGACATTAAGTACATCCTCGTTTAGTTAAAAAAAGCAATATCTATGGAAAGAACCCCTTACAAGTGTATTTGGGCAAACTGAGATGGTCTCATTGGTTAAAGCCAGAGTATAGGCATAGGAAAAGCATGTGACCTAGTGACTGGAACAGATTTTCTACTTGCTGAGGGTTGGACTGGGATAAAAAGATTCAAAGAATAGTCTAAGACAATGGGAGTAATCACAAAAGCCCAATCAAAGGCAAAAGTGAGGGTGGAGCAGAAGCAGGAAGGGAAGGGACCTGGGATCCTTCCTAACCCTACTGATTCA
This sequence comes from Bungarus multicinctus, assembly GCA_023653725.1. NCBI lineage: Eukaryota > Metazoa > Chordata > Lepidosauria > Squamata > Elapidae > Bungarus > Bungarus multicinctus. The sequence continues at coordinate 87,875,340 of CM042842.1, read as the reverse complement.
ATAAGAGAAATGGGATGGCCTGGAAAGGAGATAGTCTCTTGTAAAACACCAACAAAGCCAGGGGTGAATCCACAGAGACAGACACTCCTGAAATGGAAATAAGATTCTTACAAATGAAAGTCAAAATGTTAGAGCATTGTTGGTCAGCAATAGAAAAGGAGGAAAATGGAGAAACAACACTCGGTTTCTAAGAAAAATCAGGATTGCTGTTCTATATTAAACATCCATATACAAAGGAATAAATTGAAACATTGAATAAATTGAATAAATGATAAATTGAAAAGTTAAAAATACTGCAAGGTTATATTGGAATTGGCCCATAAAAATTCATGGTCTGGACATATGGGTAGAGATACTATCACATTCAGAATATTAAATAGATTTTATTGGTCAGGAATTTTAAAGATGGGAAAGGGGGAAAAATTTCTAGCAGAATTGACAAGTAGCAGTAGGGAGGAATGGAGAAGAAATAATATAGATCTGTAATAATATGGATCTGTGTTGTCTAGAAATCATCCGGATGTAGTTTTAAAACTGGTTCTCCCACATTTATTGGTGATAAGAAAAATAAGATCTATACAAAATATTGCAGTCTACTTCATCAACAGAAATTCTCTTCTGAGATTATTATATGGAGAAGAAAGGAATGATGTGAGAAGAGAGGAAACAACCCAACCATGTAATAAAGAAATAGGAAGCTGGCTACTTAAAACAATATTTTCTATATCCTTATTCCATCAGTGTAGCTTGTGTAAACCTATTTCAGGCAATCACACTATGTCATAGGAGATTGTGGGAGGGTTGTAGAGAAACACAAAATTGTGATGGAATAAAGGAACACAATAGTTTCAGTATTAGCTTTAGCTAGAAAGGTGAGCTTCATCTAAAGCAAATGTTTCTCAATCTCAGCTACTTTAAGATGTGTGGACTTTAACTGTCAGAAGTGAGACTGGCTGGCTGTGGAATTCTGGGAGTTGAGGTCCAAAACTTTAAAACTGCTGAAGTTGAAAAGCACATATAGACTTCAGCTGAGGCAAGAAAATAGCCTGCATGGATAATGAAAGATTTCAGTACACTGTTTGGATTAGGAGGTTGATTTTGGTCTCCCAGCTCAATTTATCTCGACTGGGTGGTGCTTTGAACTCCTCAGAGGAAGACAAGCTATCAGTATTATAAATGAGTCAAAATATTTTCACACTGTGGGGAGTGACTACATTCACAAATGAAAGAGAAGCACACCAGCAACCAGGAAGTCATACCTTCCTGTGTTTCAAAAAACTACCCAAACTTTTCTTAACTGCTGTTTTATTTTCAGATGAGAATCAGTTAAATCATTATCTGAATTAGAGGGAAAAACAGCTCTATGCATTGAGGATGGAGTGTTTTGGAGATAATGTAGAGGATAGGAGAGGAAAACCAGCACTGTACTAGTTTAGACTCAGAAGAAAAATATGTTTCAGTTGCATTAGAAAGGCAGCTTTGACTGTAGCCATGTTGTTAAAAAAAAGTTACACATGGCTTCACTTCAAAAATTTCCTATGTATGAAGAAACTTCCAATTAACTTTGAGACCCTTTTATGGAAAACAAAATCATCTGTAGCCACATTGCCAGCTGGGAAGGGCAAGGGACTTCATGTCCCTCAGGACATCACTCATGATGCAAATTGTGTAATTTAAGTGATGTCCTGAGGTACATAACTTTATCATGGCCTATGTGAGACTTTTATGCCAGGCTAGTATAATAGTCTGGTTTACTATGCAAATCATGGTCACAGAAGCTTCTGAATGATCTGGACAAAACTCTTGGGCTGATAGCACATGTTTACTCCATCCTGCCAACATTGTCAGAACAAATCATGGCATCCTCAGTCCTTGTGAAACCAGAGACGGAAGAAGAACGTGTTGCAACCAGCTGAATTTCAAGCCTGCAAAAGAACAGTTTGATTAAACATCAAAAGCCTTCACTTTTCCTAAAATGGAAACTTACTGTAAATAATTAACTCCCTGGAACATACACACAGGAGATTTTTTAGAGCCTTAATTATAAAAATATGATGTGGTTATCCCCAGTCAAAAACAAAATAAGAGGTAAAGGGAAAAAATGTGGGAGGGAGGGAGGGGAAGAAAACTCCAACTGAATTAGGAAACATTTCCTTTGCATGCTTCTTTCCAACTGAGGTGACTTGGAGGAATGCTGGCCTCTAAATCTAGCTGCAGGCTCCCTTCAGCCCTGCATTAACTTGAACCTTTGTGGAATTGAGACAGCAGGAGGCAGCCATTCTCAGCCATTTCCTCTTAGTAGCTGGACAGGTGTGGATAATCAAAGATGGATGAGAACTGAGAAAACATGGAAGACACTAAAAGCAGCAGTTCATTCAGCCCTTAGTTAAGATTAAGGCTGATGGAGAAAAGAACTTAAATCCTTTGGAGTTTCAGAAGAAGAACCCTGACTATCAGATTTATCGTTATAAAAAATATCAGGCATGCCTACATACCTATCAAGATATTTACCTTCTAGGGAAAGCATTGTTATGCAAAGTCCAGAAAGGGAATAAATAGACAAAAATATTAAAAGGCACTAGAAAAGGGAGGGAAACATAATTAAACCTAATTTATATAACATTTTATCTTTTTGCAAACCAATCTTATTTCCATAACGTATATACTACTTCATACATTGTATTTTATTCCAGCTTTCATCTATTTTTTAAGGATCTTAGCAATTCAACCCATCTATGTCTTCTTCAATCTTTGTTTTGATTCATTTCTTCTTTCATATTTTGTAATTCAATCCTTATTTTTTCTATATGACCAAAAACTTCCCTGCTGGTTTCTCACTTCTGCCTACAATCTGTTCAGCATCCATTCATTCTTGATCCTGGAATTTTCCTGTGTTAGCCTGCTCATTTAAGTAGCCAATTCATATTGCATTCACCTTTTACTTCTCCTGACATAGCCAGTTGTCATTTGCCCACAATATGTGGGCTGAAATATTACATCCATTTTAATTTATTCTGGAAAACATTCGTCACAACAAACTTCATCTACTGTCTTTCTATCAGCATTTGCACATCTTAAAATTTATCCAATCTTTTTTTTATATCTTTGTTAAACATGTTACCAAAGTAACATTCTAATACTCAAGTTTTCATGTTTATGTATAACTAAATCATTCACTCCATTTTACTTCTCAAACTATCCTCTGTTCAGTACTATTCACCCCATTTTCCTTCTCAAACAAATGTAAGATACTAAAGACCAACTATCTTGGTTTTCAGTACCTTACATTTTAATTTTGTATGCCTTGTTGCATTTTACAATCTAACATTTCATGCATAATCTGCTATTATATTTATATTAATGTTAATAGACCTCTATCATCACCACAAGCTCTCCTTATATATCTATTAATAAATTGAGGCAAGGATATGATGCATGCTTTTCTTACTCCTGCTCCAAGGTGAATGATATGCTAAGCATGCTGTTCTAAAAAATGTTTCACTTTCATTATATACCACTGTTATTACATTCTGTAACCAATCAACTGAAGACATCTTTCTTTCTCACACACACACATACAGGTACATCAGGGGTGGGATTCTACCAGTTCGCACCTATTCATTTGAACTGGTTGTTAACACTCTAAGCAGTTCCGAGAACTGGTTGTTAGAAGAAATTACTGGCCTAATCCTGTAAGGAAGGCAGGAAGGAAACATTGTGGTGTTGCTTACAGAAACTGCTTCTCTGTTAACCCTTATTACGTTCTTGACAGGACTAGACTTCCTGTCTCAGGAACTTCTCTGGAGTTTTTTCTCCTCCTGTGCTGGTATTTTGCTTGTGTGGAGTGACCATTCAAAGTTACAATGGCACTGAAAAAAGTGACTTATGACCATTTTTCACACTGACTGTTGCAGCATCCCCACATTCATGAGAGGCCAGGCGAGGACATGTGTGCCTCAATGTGAGTGATATTGAGTTGGCCACGCCCAGCCAATAACATGACACCAAGCCATGCCCACCAACTTAGCCACGCCCACAGAACTAGTTGTTAAAAAAAATTGAATCCCACCTCTGAGGTATATGTATATATGCATATTTGTCTGTTATTATAGCTTCCACCTGAAATAATATATAGAGGGAGTAGGAAGAAGTGTTCTGAAAAATCATATATGTGAGTCAATGTACACCCAGTTCCAGAGCTGCACAGTACAAATCACACATTGCTCACTTTTGGCATAGTTGGTGCCTGAATCAATTATTGCACTATTATTTGTGAACCAACTCATTATGGGTTATTTAAAGCATGATTTAATTCAACCATGGCTTAGCAAAACAGCCTAGCATTTTATGTAAACCTAGGATCTAATTATGTTGCCCCATTCTTTCCTTCTGTCTTCACTATGGCTGCATATTGTCAGCATAAAGGGACTGGGTTATTTCTATGGCTATTCTGTTTGAAAAATTAACTTGGTCCACTGTTATTTTTAAAACTGTCTTCCCAGAAGTAGATTGTCATTTCTAGATACAGGATCACATCTTGGAGTAATGCATATAATGAAATACCTAAGAAAATACTATATGCTACTGTTTTTATGTTTAGAGATTGCTTCCCCTATTGTTCAATCTAAGTATCAACCAACTGCTTGGATTGGACTAAAAGGAACAAGGCTATGCTATATATTCACATTAACTTCTTAATGTGTGGGTTGATTGACATTCAAAGATTTTGAATTTCAGTGCAAGGAATTTTTTCTACAAAAATGAGACACATACACTCTACCATTTCGCTCAGATGGTCTTCCTAAAATGTCTTCTGTAACAGCATGGGAACTAGATAATTGACAGAGGTGTTGAAATCAGGGAAACTTCCTGGGGATGATTTAATATCCCCAGATATAATTAAGGACAATATAAAGTGGGAGGCTGTGTTGAAAATTCATTCATCCACCCAGAGTCCTTCTGTACTGAGGGAATTAATAAATCATATAAATAAGCAACAAACTGTTGAAATCCTCAAGTCCTCACTGATTTTAACTTGCCTTTTGATTTAATCCCACATTCAAGGTTTTGGAGGAAATAAATGAAACCTTCATAGCCAAATATTTACTCCCACTTAGATGGGAAGAGCATGAAAATGTATAATTAAGAATTTTATATTCCCAACAAGAGCCTTTTATGGAAGTGGTTCAAATGCAGAGAGGAATGAAACAGAATTATATTTTAACATGGCTTTTATTTATTAGGGCTATGCAGTGATTTGAATTTGATTTGGAACCATGCGCTGGAACAAGTGGGAACAAGTTGGGCCTTGGTGGTGCAGGCTGTTAATCATCTAGCACTTAGTGCAAGCTGCCTGCAATTAGTGCAGGTTCGAATCCCACCAGGCTCAAGGTTGACTCAGCCTTCCATCCTCTCGGGGTAGGAAATTGAGGACCCAAGATTGTTGGGGGCAATAAGCTGACTTTGTAAAAATGCCGCTTGAGGGGGCCAAAAAGCCCTAGTAATAAGCAGGCATATACAATGGAATGAAGGCTATTGCTGAGCACCTAGCATGGTGCTCCATAGACTGTAAGCCGCCCTGAGTCTCCGGAGAAGGGCGGCATATAAATGTAATTAAAAAAAAAAAATATGAACACAGCATGTATCTGTGACTTATTAAAACAACTGCCTCTTTTCCAGAGAACATGTGTGCTGAAAAGGTTTTCTGAATTTCTTTATTTGATCTGAATGCATGCACTATTGTTATATACAGACCTATCATGTCACTTCTCCATACTTGGTATGGAGATATTTACACAACTGACGTGGAAAATCTTTCTCTTTCATGTGATAGATTGAGTAGAGTTTTATTCATGCTGAAGTTCTACTGCAGAATGATTTTCTTATCAATAGCCAAAAAAATGAAAGGGAAGGAAAAGGAAGGGGAAAATTATTATTTTTACTGGAAAATTAATAAGACTGAACAAGTGAGGATTTTAAATATCTTGAGTTGTTTCATTTCTTCAGCATCACAAAAATGAGACACGTAAATTGTTGAGTTGAAAATACCATAGGAAGTTTACACTACTAGGACCAAAATAAATTGGTTTGTGGTCCTCAGTGAGAAAGCTTCATGGTGAAATATTGAATTCAATTTATAAAACACTCCATTTATTTTTCAATGTATTATTTGTACGGTGTGTTTGTTGTGTTATTTAGGGCCATATTAATAAAAAAATTAAAAATGAATTTTCTGAAATGCAGCAATCAAGCAATCCTATATTTATCTATTCAGAAGAAATATTAAGTTTAGTAGGATTCATTCCTTGGTTAGTATATATAGGAATAAATAAATACTAGGTTAAAGAATACTTAGGGTTTATACAAATTAACCGAATCCTGTTCAGGCATTTAGTCCACAAGGTAATATATAAGTTTACTTACAAAAATTGTATTGAAGTTCAATTAATATAGCTAGTCTTTGTTTAGTGACTGACTCATTTAGCAACCATTTGCAGTTACTATTGTGATAAAAAAATAACTTTGTGATCATTTATGATCTTCACAGGTCTGAAATAAGGTCATAAGCACAGTTGTGGTTTCACTTAATGACTGCTTTGCTTATGTACCAAGTTGCCAATCCCAGTTGTGATTGCTAAATGAGTACTATTGGTAACAACTATAACAGTAGTGAAATTATACCGAGTTGTAAATGTGCCACCATTAATACAAACATTACATCTACCTGTCCCATCAGGTCTAGTAGGAAGGACATGTTGCTGGTTCCCATCTTTGATTGATGGGAACCAATCAGGATCCAGGAGAATATGGCACCTGCCCCTTGGAATATATGGCTGCCCCAATATAACTCTTTTATTGGGAAGCAAGGTGAAAAATAAGGCATCTTTCAAGTCAAGCTTGACTTCAAGGATTGTTATTCTATTGGTAACAATAAAAAAATACTTTGTCTCTGCTTTCTTCTTGGGTACAGTTCAAAATACCCGCTTTAATGTTTCCTGGTAACTTCCCATGAAATACTAAACTGAAGTAATTTAACTTCTGAGCCCAGAGAAAGTTAACCAGATGCTATAACCCACTTTAGCTTTGGAGAGCAGGGAAGGTAATGACCTAGCTCTGAATGTCCAGACAGTCACAGTCAGCAAAGAATCTTAATTATTTATTAAAATAGTAACGGAGATCTTAGTCATTTTTATTATGCTTTGCAGGATGATCAGAGATGATAATCCATTTCCTACCAGTTGTGTGGGCACAAAGAGCCTCTTATCCCTTTAGGCACTAGAAGTTGCGGTTAGAAAGGTGTTAATTGAAAAGAGATTGCTGTACCAATTGCAGATAAATTATGCAAATGAAAAGTGATCTCTCCCTAATGTCTCTCCATAATCATGGGAAAATATATATGCTATGGGAGGGAATCTATTGCAATTTTATTGGTCAATAGAAAGGCAGACACTATCACATCTTTATCCCAGGACTTTAATCTCCTCCTCCAAAATATTTAAAGTTGTCTACTGATCTCCAGAAATATTTGTCTTTAATAATTAGAAATGCTGAAATGGTGCCAGATAATTATCTCTTTTTATGACATCTCATGAGATTGGCAATTTCTTTTAAATTTTAAAATATTCTTTATATATAACACATGCTGAGATATAGACTTTATATGGACTGTAATTATGAAATATAGAATTCATTTATACAAAATACAATAGATTAAATACATATTTCTAAGTTATACATGTCATAAGTACTTAAATAATATTTGCATTAGATAACTATAGAATTGTAACTATTTTTATGTGATGCTGTTTTTTCCTTCACTGTACATTTTTATTTTTTTTTAGCACATAGTACTTTCTATGTGTATATTTTTCTCTTTGACAGTGTGTTTGTTCTTTTTTTTTTGTTATTTTAAAAGTGAGAAATAAATAAATACATATAACACATGTTATATGTTTCTGGGAGAAACCTATACCTTCTGGGAGTTGACACCCATGCATTTTAAAGTTGTTGAGGTTGAGAAACACTACTATAAAGATACCAGCAGTGAATTGGCGTCATACATTCACCCTAAGGGGAAATCAAGCAGAAGATGAAATTTGTATTATATCTCCTGTTTTAACAGTTAATGTTCTCCATTGGCCAAGGGTGCAGCAGTAGTTCCAGTTTGACCATTATGGCCAATCATTACATAGAAGTTATTCTCTGTGCTACTATGTCTTGTATTTTCAGCTCTTCTTTGTCTTGGAGGTCTAAGTAGGAAAACTAGGGCAATAGACTGGGGATTAGCATTCCCGAAGGGAGTTAGTACCCCCAAACAAGAAACTTATAAACAACATTTTCAAACATTTTTTATGTGTAAGTTTACTTTTTATTCTACTAATATAGTATTGTGGAATATGTGGGTTGCCACAGAATTTGATGCTCCTGTTTAACATCTAAGTGAAATTGCTGGGGGAGATTATCTGTAGCCACAGGGTGAGGAATCATCAATAGTGTCGATGATACTCAACTCTACTTCTACACTTCTGGCAATGTAAGCGATACTGTTGATGTCCTGCCCTGCTGCCTGGAGACCGTTAAAAACGGTCTGAATGGGCTTGTATGAACTCTAGAAAGACGAAATAACTTTGGTTTTTACGGCTTCCTGAATCTGGGCCTTTACTATCTTTGGTACTGGATAGGGTATCACTACCACCTATAAACTAGGGTGCAGACTTGGGGGTCCTCTTGGATTCATGAGTCTTGGCCGATGAGCTGGGGGCAAACATGACCAGGAGGGCTTTTGTACAACCTATGTTCTGCACTAGCTGTCCCCATTCCTGGATGGTGAGGCTCTGCTCAGTTACTCTTTGGTTGAGGGGAACCAATATGAGCCTTTTCTGCAGCAGCACCCACCCTTTGGGACATCATCCCTCCTGAGGTGAGCGTATCCTCAAACTTTATGGCTTTCCAGAAAGCTTAAAAAAAAAATCCCCATCAAACCTTAGGATCTTCTGGTACCAGGGAGCCCATGCAATGGCTTCATCATGCATAACATTCTGATTTTGACCCTCTCACAATCTTGGTTTTAGCAATTAGTTTGAATTGGTTTTTATTTGATTGAAAATGTACAAGAGGGAACAATTACCAACATTTGTGTGAAGTGCAGTGTGGCTTTATGCCAGGATGTATGCAAAGCAGATTCTTGTCTTCAACAGCTTATGGAGAAATGTATGAATATAAGAAGGAAAATGTAATAATACAGTGGATCCTGCCTTCCTCTGCAATGCGGAAAAAGCCACCAAGTTGTTCTATATTTATATTCCCCATAGAATTAAAACCACTGAGAAACAATGTCCTTTCCAATTTGAATTGCAGGAAGAATATTGCCTATTTCAGCAATCCTTCTGTATGTAATTCAGAACTCAGAAGGTTGGCATGTGAAGGGGAAAAAGTAGGCTATTACACTCTACTTTCTAATCAGTATGGAATTGATGGGTCTGTAGTAATTGGATACTATTTGGAAATAACTGAATGAACTCATCTAGAGACTTTAACCCAGTTAAATGTATCAAAGTGTTTGCATATTAAAATATTTTTTCTTCTTCCTTTGCCTTTCCATTTTGTCATTAAAAAAAAAAAACTTTCCACACAGAACATTTTACAAATTGCTCATATTTCCAGTAATACGGATTTCAAAACGGAAATCTTCTGTGCTTACAATATTTTATTTCCATGATTAAAAAAATGGCAGATTTGGCACAGTTTGCAGGGACCTACTTAGAATATAGTGGCAATTCTCACCAACACACAGCTTACTCTCTGTATCTTTTGCAGAAATTAGACATCACACAATTTTATCTGTAGGCCACCACTTCCACCATACCCAAACATTTATTTCTCCAAAACTATTGCTAATGACGACAAAGATTTGTTTTACTTCAGAAAGGATTTTAACAGTTCCAACACGTTTACTCTTCTAATACTGTACCAAAAGAAAGAAGAGATGTACCTCCAATATTGTACATAATAGTATATACAAAGTACAGGTTTCTTGTTTTGCTTTTTGATTAGACAGCAAAATATATACACCGCATGTAGAGACTGGTGTAGAAGATAAAGAACAATTGAAAATTGCTTTTAAAATAAAAATATTTCCAAACCCATTACAGCTGCAATTAATTAAAAATGCATTGTTTGGACTCAAACCTGACTTCAAGGATTAGATTTTAACACAAAAACTGAAAATTGCTTCACTGTGCAACTGAACTGTGTTACATACAGTAGAATAAAGACAGCATTGCCCTTCTTTTTCAAATACATTTACTTCAGCATTTGCCGGGTTTTGGCTACATGGATTTCAGTCTGTCTTTTCTGTTATCTTTTTATCTTTTAAATATATTGCTCTAACATTTTGGCACTCACAGAGCCCAATCCATGAAGCTCTCTGTGGGCAGATTACTCCCTCTTACTTTCAGAGACAGAGTGATTAAGCAGCAAAAGTCCTTTAAAAAATTATTAGAATGCTGCTACAGTAATGAAGATAATTTTCACTTCACTTGTTTAGAAGCAAAAATGGCCCAAAAGATACATATATATATATAGATATATATTTAAATATACAATCTGTTCTTGCAGTGTTAAATTGTTTTAAAAAACTATCTCAAAAGTTTAAATATTTTCCACCCCATGCTTGCATGATCACCTCAGATGGAAACATTGATTAAATATTTTTTTCCTTTCCATTTAAAAGCAAGTGAATTGGAAGAGTTGTTAACATTTTTAAAAGCAGCTACTGCTCATGCATAGTTATTATTTGTGTGCTACACAGCAGAGAAAAAGAAGACTATTTCTCCATGCTTTGTGCAGTCTGAGCATGATTTCAGATTGGCTGAGGTTGGAAACATTTCTGAGAACTGTAAAGCTGTAAGCAATATAGAATGCTTGCTGTGAATAAAATGTATTAGTATTCACTTAGTTGTGGGAGATTATTCAGCACCATGTTCATGCCAACACTGGGAAAATAACTCCCCAAATGCATTGTCTCTTTGAGAAATTACAGCCTAAGGCCACCTCTTGATATTTTACAAATTGCAAATCTGACTGAAGGCTCATAATCAGAACTAGCTGCTTTTCTTCCTATTTATTTTTTTAAATTAAACTTCTGTAGTTACTTAAAGCCATCTCAAACTTGTACATTGCTTTCTAGAAAAGGTTCAGTGGAAATCAATTTTAGCCCTGAAAAGTTTTCAGTCCTGTGGGGCTATGGCCCATCTAGAAATTTGCTTAGAAATAAGCAAATTGGCTGTTAAGGAATTTGCGTGCATCTATCATGCTCAGATGCTTTCTGGAATCAAGAACAAATCAGAACTTGGAAACTGGTGGCTTCAGAATTTACTGTTTTTAAAGTTACTGTCAGGCCTCAATAATCAAGCCTTTCTCTTGAAACTACTCAGAAAACTGGAGACACCCACCAAAGCAAAAGAAATATAAAAGTAGATTTTTATCTTTCTGATATAATCCTTCCTCAACTCCCTTTTTCAGATAGCAGAAAAAAGCAAGAATGGTGATGGTAATTGAGGACTGGGCTTGTCTGTCTTCCTCTAAAATTTTGATTAAGAGATAATTGTGGCTAGCTGGGACAAGGAAGGATTAAGATCAGTTATGAAATAAAAACTCAAGTTAGAAGAGTTGCAAGTAAAAGTTGTGCAGCTCTGAATCTGATATGCAGTCATGATCCTGTAGGACAGGGGTGTCAAACTCAATGTCTGTGGACTGGATCCAGCCTTAGATTTGTGCTTAGATTTGACCTTGAGGCCACCCCAGAAACAATGAAGGACCAGCCCGTGGTGCCTCTGCCAGTGAAAACGTAGTCTAGGAGGTCCACATACGGCCACCCAGGCCCCGTTTTCGGCTGTGTCAGCCTCCTGCACCCCTCTGCCAGAAAAAACAGAGCTCAGGAACCTCCACTTTTGCTGGCAGAGGGTTGCAGAATGCAGCCATAGCCAAAAATGGGTTGCAGAAGGCAGTCATAGCCAAAAATGGAGCCTGGGCAGACCGCATGAGGCCTCCCTGAGCTCTGTTTTCGCTGCCAAAGGGCTGCAGGAGGCCATCATGGCCGAAAAGAGCCTCAACAAGTAATATTGAGCTGGCCACACCAACTCTGGCCATGCCCATCCCAACCACACACACCCCGGCCCCGAGGTCAAACACAACTCTGATGCGGCCCTCAAATAAATCGAGTTTGACACCTTTGTTGTAGGAAATATCAGCAAGTCAAGAATTATTCTAGGGGCTCATTATAAGTTGCCTATTCTTGAAGGGTCAAAACTGAAAAAGTTCCTTCTTTGCCTGCTCTACTCTCCATGTCAAGGGCAAGTCTATTACCTTAATAGAACAATATTTAAATGAAGAATTGTAGAGTAGTAAGAAAAACTATGATGGTTCATGCTCACAATACACAGCATTTTCCAGGCTTTTCCACAATATGAGTAGCAAAAAGAGTATTATTTTAGTGTTCAGACTTCTGCTCAGGAAACTAACAGCTAGTTGTCTTTCTTTCAAATGTCTGCTTAGATTACTTTCATATGTTTATCAGGTGATACTTTCATAGAAGTTAGGTTTCTTTAAGAACCTGAACTATATTGGTTTACCATATATGGCTGCAAGTCATAATGACTCAGCACTTTAACTGAAGCCAGGATATTGATTGGCTACAGGAAGCAGGATTACTATATAGCAAGAAGCCAGAGAGCAAGTGTTGTTGCTTGTGGTTACTGTGGCTGTTACTGGATGCTTCCCTGCTACTATGCTGCTTCTATTCTACTAGGCTACTCAGCAAGTATCTTCATCACTTTGCAACTATATTTCTCCATTGATGTATTGAAGTTGCTGGATTGCCTGCTGACTATGATGGTTAGTTATATATTCTAATGAGTGATGAACCGTGTATGAACATTTGGACTGAATCTTGGATTGTGCTTATACCCCTGTATATAAAACCTTTACTCTTCAACTTCTGTGCCTGTGTGACTCTATACTCACTGCTACAATTTTGCACACTACTTCAGTTTGCTGTATAGTTCTTGATAGACAAGGAAACTCTGCTAAATATTTATCAGAAGACACTACTTAAAGATCATGGTTCCAGTTATCAATATTTTGCTTTAAAATTCAGGAAGATTTTAACTAAAAAAAGCACAAAACTATGGGTAAGATTCCAGTTCCATAAAACAGTTTACGGCAACTTGTGTTGCAAAAACTGGATATTCCTATTTTTACTTTGCAGGAAATGTTATTAAGTTTGATGGGAGTTGTTTTCTAATTTTACCTGAATTTGGCTACAAAATATGATAAATGCAATGCATTTGTAGACATCTTATATTGAGAATGATTTATTACATGTTACACAGATTTATTACAGTAGCTAAAAAGAGTTATTAATACGTCTAGTCATAAAAGTTTCTGTATCACTGCTTAATTTAGATTACATTGCTTATGGCATGACTTTGTTCATAGTAGCAGCCAAAAACAATCAAAAGTTCTTGGCTGAAAGTTCTGTACTTCATCTGTTCCTGCTGGTAAAAGACCTTCCAGATATAACTTGCCACTATATATATATATATTGATGGATACTGACAAAAGAAACATTAATGTGCCATCTAATCCTTTCTGGCCATTAGCACCAAAGTTAGAATTGTGCCAATTACTTTTAAGAAGTCTTCTCTTCTATCCTCTGAACAACATCAGTACTTTCTTCTATGTATAAGTAGAAATAGGAACTTCCAAGTATCTTAAGAATTTCACCAAAGTAGAATGATGGAAATCTATGACTATTAATTAACATAACAATCAATGAAGGTTTGTCATGTCAATGTGGCCCAACTTAATCATCTCTCTTTCTGCAATACTCTGCTCATCATATATCTGGGGAAAGCATTTTACGTTTGAATGTGTAGCAGAAGCTATTCCCATACCTACAGATTTTAAGATAGGTGATTTAAGTATTTATATATGCAATATAAATCTCTGTGTACACTTAGATTCCAGTTGAGGGACACTTAATTGTATGTAAATTGAGAATTCTGCCAGTGGAGGATGGGGGAGGGAGGGAGAGAAAACACATACCAAAAGGACGGTTAAATAGACAAAAATTGCCAACTGCTACCTGCATAAAAACATTCTTAATCACACACACATACACACACAACCCAATTGGGTAACTGGAATCTTTCCAGGGGAACAAAGCAGGGTATAAACCTAGTAAAAATGAAGTGTAATATACTTGAGTTATTTTGATTAGCAAGGTTGCCCATCATCTTGCAAAATGAGATATGCCTGTTCACACCATGTGCTAAGGCTTTTCATGTGCTCTTAATGAAAGGGAGACTTTCAGTAGGCATTGGGGGTTTATTAGTATCAGTGCTCTAGGAGAGAGACATAACGCTGATCCTCCTTCTGGCCACCACAGGCAAAAAAAACCCCAAACAAACCCTCTGCCTTAAAAATTAGTATAATCTTTTTTAAAAAGTACTCTAAAATATCCAGTAGTTTTGCCTGAGTGAAACATAATAGGAAGGAAGGAGTTCTGACCAATCCTGAGAGTTAATTTCAGACTGAAGTACTCAAGTCTAAAAATTCAAGATGTAGAAGAAATGTGGACTCACAAACAGGGAAAAAAATGATACCCCAAATCCACATGGTTTGATCTGAGATTGTGAGGCCTTTTACAGGCAATTAAATATCCAAGCTTTTGGGAGGAAGGAGCAAGAAAATAAAAAGAAAAGATCAGTTTAAATAATAGCCATAACCTGAAAAAAAAAACCTCTGTCAATTTGTTCACAGAATTATTTTAAAAAATTAACTATAATCATAAGAAAAATAGGCTGGAATTGGAAACCTAGAGCATTAAACAAACACATTTCAGTTCTTTATCTCAGCATCAGTTGACAATTGGACAAGTAGAATAAAATCCATTTTAATTCAAAATCCTTCTTTTGTTTTTAGGATGTTACTATCTTGAATAGGAATTTATTTTCCAATAAATGAAAACCAAAGTCTTTGTCGTTTGTTGGAATTTGGAACCAGTGTAATCAATCATAGAAAATATCACATTAAGCTGATTCATAGGATAATCTGAAATACTTGAGGAAAGGGTAATCTATCCCAGAAATATGGTGCATACCGGACCATAACCTCAAGACTGCTGGTTTTCTTAAATTTAGGCTGCCAATTATATCTCAAGCACATAGCAGACTGGGTGAGAAAAACAAAATGAACTGTAATAGCTTGTTTTAAATTTTTAACCTTTCTTCAGTTTGTCTGCTAGGTCCTTATGAAAAAAAGGCTATTTAATTGAAATCTCATTCCGAAATATTTGGGTTTCCTTATGTTCTGGAAGCACCATGGAAATATATACAGTAAATAGGAAGTGTTTTATGCGTGTAAGATCTCATAGTTTTTCTTTCTCCCATAAGATTAGTTTAACTTTAAATGAACATACATGTCTGTATATAAACATGCCTTATTAGCCCAGGACTAGGCTTTCCAGGCACATTTCATAAGGATTTTCAACCTAGGATTGAAAACACTGAACTTAGTGTTTGAGAATGGGTATACCTGAAAAGAGACCAAAGAGAATGGAAAATTAATATATCTTGTAGCACTGTTGAGGAGTGAAGTCATGCGCAAAACCCACTTAGCCAGTGGCAACAAAAGCATCCATCAATAACAAACACCTTATTGTTTTCCCTGTAGTGGTTGAAGCAAGAAAATCCTTTCTACTAATATCCAAGTCATGTGGTCATTGAAACGTCTCCCAGCGACCAAATACTTGAACAAGGCATTGATTAGGCTAATTAATTGTGCCTTTCCCTCATTGATTTCACAAGGACCTCAGGCTTTCTGTCTCAGGTTACACAGACTTTTGACACCCTAGTAAATGCCAAGGGTGGTGTAATGCGAGGCTTAATTAGCTGGATTTTTCTTGGTGGGAACATTCCTGGCACCAGTAACTTATGAACTAATCTTTAGTAGAAGATCAATACTAATTAAATAGAAATTGTAAGGTCTCCTTAACAGAGGTTCCTAAGCTGAAACAAAAATTCTCTATTCACAGTAGGCTTTTCAGTTTTACACAGTACAAGACTTGTCAGTAGACTGTTGAGAAGCTGAGGCAACTGCAGCGCTTGAGGAGTTTGTTTTGGGGAAAACTGCTGGCTTTGGCCTAGTGGCTGGAGGTTTGACCTGAGCAGCCATTTTGACAGATTTTGCTGGCCTGAAGGCACAGGGAATGTCGCTTGCTGTGCTGGCACTCCGCTGAAAGGCTGGTTCTGGGTCCTTGAGGATTTGAGTATGCAAAGGGCTGGAAGGCTCAGAGGTGGGTGCAACTACAGGGGACATTTTTAATGGCTCCAGCGTATCAAGAACAACATCTGGTGTGTGTTTCACATTGCTTTGCCTTTCCAGCTCCCGCAACTCATTCAGAGCAGAATTCATAGTAGCTTCGATATCCTGCAAAAAAGAAAAAAAAGTGGGATGTGACAACTAGAAGCTGGGTTGACCAGTTGTCTATAGTGAATAGGAAATATGAAGCAAAATGGACAGTGGTAGACGCAAAGGCATGGAAGGACTTGGAGCCAATATTAATCCCCTTGGCAAGACTAGTATCATCCTTGCCTTGAAACTAGAATACTGCTAATAATATCTAAAAACCTGTCCTTAGGGTTTTAGATGGCAGACAGCTTAGTTGGCCATGCAAGTTTTCATATAATTTGTATAAGTGAGCTGTAGCTATTTTCTTTGAACTTCATCAACATTCTCTGTCTCCTTTTTTAATCCTTCAAACTAAAATCCAGAAAACCAGTGAATTCCATGGTTTTACTCTGATTCTAAATGATGGTTTTTAAATGGAAGCTTTTTTTTAAAAAAAGCCTTTAATTAGTAAAACTACAGCAGCAAAAAATCTTGAACAGATTATAACAGAAGTCAGAAGGGCATACTGATCTATATTTTCCTCAAATCTGTTTCCTCAATCTATAAAAAAGGAGAAATTACCCACATTTTGAGTATTTTTTATCCATTCCTTTGGTATACCAAGCTGAACCTTGAGAGTGCTGAGATTCCTGAAAAGAATGGAAACATGCTTAGCTGCATGCTAATTTCATGGTTAATGAGTGGTATTCCACTTTGCATCTGGAGCATGGCATATCTCAGCATCTCCTCATTGATGCTACATATTTTATGGCATTTTAAACATCCATAAGCTCTGGAGATGTATGAAAAATGTTGATCACATGATACTTGTCTCTTTATGTGGTTAATGCAAGAAATAATGCAAGAGACAAGTAGGGAAATGTGTCAGGCAAATCTCTTCTCTTGTTTCAGTTTTAAGTCCACAAATTTACTTAGCATTTCAGCTATGGATGTGGACTTGCCTGGCATAATAGATTTTTGGACAGCTGAAATGATTTAACATTTCCATGACTCACAATTTGGCTACAACATTGTAAGTTTCCTCATAGATATTTTAAAGGCACTCGGGGAGGTAAATCAGTCCAGGAGGAGAAAGAGGAGGAAGCAAAGACAGTAACCCAATGCCTCTGACTGCAGTCTGAAAAGATTTTAAACCAAAATACAGATCTCGGAGAGATAGTGATGTCAGATGAAAGATGAGTATCAGACCTGGGAGGATATGAAAGGGCAGCTATAATTTAATGTAACCTTTTTTAGTTTTATTGATCATATTCCCTTATGGAAACAATGAATTACATTTTGGCAGAAAGAGGAGAGAGGATAAAAGCAGATTTTAATTGAAAGCAAAAATATATAAACTATTAAAAACTTTGTAAAGAGATATCAAGGCAAAAATATCCAAGTATATGGAAAGGATAAAACATTTGTGAAGAAGAGAACCATAATAAGTATTAACAATTAGACTACAGAACAGGAAATAAAGAAGTTGACTCTTGCCCAAGTTGGTAAAAATCAAGCCATAACATCTACCTATTTGTTGGCCAACATCATAGAATTGGAAATGGTGTTAATATTAATTTAAGACTGTAATTACATGTTTTTGAAATAAGTAATGTAATACACGATTAGTATACGGTTATATTCCATTTGTCATCTGCTTATATCTTTTGCTAATTTTCAACATTTCAACACAACTTGAAAAGAATAACAAGTAAGAATTTCTTATATTTAGATTCTATCCTTTGAGAATGGCATAAGACTCTATTTGAGTGGCTGCTCTCAAAAAATGTTAAGCAAGGTCAGAACTGGTTAGTACTTGGATGAAAGACATCAAGGAAAACCCATGGTTGTTGGCTATATTGGGAAGTTGGGAAAATATCCTGAAAGAAGGTACTGTAATGGTAGGCCACTTTTATACTATTGCAAAGAAATTACATGAATATCTTCAGAAACTTGCTCAAAGCCTGCAAAATTAGGCAGGAAAAACACATGAAATAGTTAGGAGTTAAGGCTATGTCTTAGCCTATTAAATATAAGTACTGCTGCTATCTCAAAACCTCCTTTTCTGTGTGCTGCCTTTTAGAATATGACATTATGACTTTCCCTCTCAATTCCAGTATAATTTCAGTTTTAGAGTGCATTGTTTTGCACTGCAATATTCTCATGTTGTTGTTTTTTACAAACCGATCACATATTGAAAAAGGAAAAACTGGCCAAAAATCCAAACATAACTGAAGAAGAAACAGTAATGAAAAACTACTCTCTATGTGTAGTACAATATCAGTAAACTTAGCTGCGCTGTTGTTTACGGATACTGGAAGTTTTTTAAAAATTCCATCTGCTTTAGTATTGCTCATTTCTAATGTCTTTAAAATGTGGGCAGAGCTGCTGAAAAGAACTAATCAAACAAAACTGGATACAAGACCCTCCTGATGAACTTAAGATTTTTATAGTATGTTTATATTGGCTTGTATCTCATGCTGGATTATTTTAACCAGAATGCTGGACTATCGACCTTTCATGAAAGCAAAACATCAATAGTGAAGAGAAGGAGAGCCCCATGTTTGTGCACGTTTTAAACCTGGCTTCACCATCCAGTTTGAGAGAAAGTTCCAGCTAAGAGACAAGGTATTTTCCTGTGTGGGCTTGGTTTAAATATCTCAGCATCCATATCCGGTCACAGCTGTGTATACACACATGCAGAGAATACCAGCCCATATTTCTGCCAACAGAAACAAAGAGAGCTGCTTTGTTCAAAGGATAGCTTCTTATCACAGACAGACACTGAGAAAGGAAAAAGGAAAGAAAAAAAATCCTAAAAAACAAGGCAGGTGGCTATTCTTCTAGACGTCTTCTCTCGTGACTCTTCAACATCTAACCGGCCAAGCACACACAAAATTGACTACAGTTTGAAAACAATGACGAAGAAAGCCCTGCTTTTCTAACATTTTGTGCTCAGAGATTTAAACGCCGTTGGTAGAAAAGATGCTGGAATCTTATTATCTTATATCTTATCATTAAGAAAATGGCTCAGATTCCATAAGGTTCTTGCAAATATTTTCCCAGATGATTTATGAGAAGTAAAATGACATAGTAAAGCTTTATGAATAATAACAGTGATCAGAAAGCCACAGATTGAAGAAATAAATCAAATTTCAATTCAAATAGTTATTCTACAAAATAAGAGGAACTATACTGGTGAGAGTGATTAGGATGCTACTATGGAGTTCATTCCCTTACTGTTGGTCTCATTAGGACCTCACTTTATTAACTGCAGAAAACTAGAGAAGGGATGTAAAAATTTTCAGATCTATTTACAGTTCATTTTATTAAGGTAGATTATATAAGTCATAAGAGATGATCTTTGATTATATAGGATAAAATCCAATTAAAAAGCATACACTGGGTAAAATGTAAGATTTACTGAATCTGTTTATAGGTAACTACAGTTCCATGATGTTAAATATTTGAACTATGTAAGGAGAAAGAACTGATTTTCTATTTACTGGTGCTACTTTAGTTAAAGGGAACATGAAAATCTGGCTAGTTCCCTCAACAGTATTGACTATGAAAACTTTTTCTGTTGTATTACATATAATAGAGAACATATTTTTAGCATTTGGGTTTACCTCCAGAAACAGAATAAGCTTGTCCCAAAGTTTAGGAAGTTACAAAGTTCTCAATAAAATATGTATGTCTGTATTTAATGGAGATGCTTTTCAGCTCACGATATGGTTCTTTTCCAGCCCCCTTGAATCTGTGAATATTGATCCTACACAGACAAAATGTAGTAACTGTTTCATGCTTTTGGGACTGATTAAACATGCAGCAATCACAAACTGAGCTGATGTTTTAGAAGTGAAAAACAGACTTTCAATTTTTTAAAAAACTGTAAAATATTCAGATTTGAATTTGAAATTCAAAATCAAAGGTTACCTCATAATTCAAAACTTGACTTGTTTTGATCACCTCTAAGGGGACGTTTCCTGATCTGAAGCAAATACTGAAGCAAAATATACATTATTGACATCAAATAATACTTGTTGCCCACATCAAAATATTCAGAGAATATCTGGAAAATATTTTGAGTATTCTATGAATGTAATGAATATCAACATCAAACTCACCAAAGAGATTTTAAAATGATTGCAGGAGATGAAAGAATCGATTTGGTGTTCTTTTAAGATCACCCTGGCCAAGAATTTCATTACCTGTGCAATGACTTCAGGATCCATGGGTCGGTGGTTATTAAAGCTCTTTGACCTTCCTGCAGTCACGTTCTTCCGGATATGGGGGCTATCTATTCTGTTCTTCAGAGAGGCATGGCGACTGAGAGAATTGAGGCTCCCATGGCCACTGATACAGCATGCATCTGGGACTGGTACATCTTTTGGGAGGCTTTGGCTCATAATGGGTTGTGAGGAAGGACGAGGACTGGCTATAGCTCCAGATGGTGTGGGTTCCCCCAGTGAGCTGGGTAATCCATGGCTGTCACTCTGACGGAATGCTCTTCGTATACTCCCTGACTCAGGTTTCTTTCTTTGTCTGTCATTATAAAAGCAATAAAAATGTATTTTTCAAACAACATGGGTACAAATAACTTCTGGACAAAGGCAATTTCAGAAATGAAAGAAAGTTGTTCAATGAGCATTCTGCAGAAAACTACCACTTTACTTTAATTGTTAACACTAGTTAACAATACCTTTCTGGAATGCTTTCAAAATCTTTGCTTTTCAAACACTTGTTTCACATTGAAACTCAGGTATTTTAAATGGATGGAGTATGTTTCATTCGCAGAACAGGTTGCGTGTGCAACTTTTGCATATCCATATTACGTTGCACATAATAACAGACACTTTATCTAACACAAACTTGATTTTTATATTTCGGGATTTAAATAAAAAGCAATATTAAATAGGAACTGCTGTATCGTATAATCATGTGAACTACCCTATGTGGAGCCCTTATAATAAATCAATCAAATAAATAAAAGATTTTATAGTTCTGTACACATGATTTTACAGAAGCTTATAAGCCTGGGAAAGTTATATAAATGGGAACAAAAGAGCACAGGCCATGAAGAAAATAAGGTGAGTCTTTCTTTATTTGACACTGATGGGAGAACGAACAATCAAGCGGTGCTAAAAGGTATATCCTAAATACTTGAAAAATTAATAAGTCTCATCAACATTATAGATTTGGAGATCATAAGAGCACCTGATTATTTTCACTTCACAAGAAATAGTACTTTCTTCCTAGCCAATGGACTATTTTTATACTATAAAGAAATGCTGATATGGCTTACTTATTGATATTTGCAAGATAAATGTCAGCCACGTGGCTGCCACTTGGACAATTTGAACCAGCTCTGGCTGTCACTTTTTCTTCAGGTGGCTCGGAATTTATTTCTACTTCAGATTTTGGGCTTGATCTTTCAGACATCCCATCCTCACTAGGAAAGAAAGAACATACAACAACTCTATGTTATATTCTCAAGCTGCACTATTAGGGTATAAAACATAGGTGCCACAGACATTTTATCAACACAATTCTTTTACTCCCTTGCTTAAAGGGATCTTCCTTGGAGTAGCCAAAAAGCAGTTTGCAAAACTATTGAGGAAGATTTTATTGATAAGTTCAAAAACATAAAACATAGAAGCAACATTTCACAACACTCTACATGAACAAATGAAAAACATTTCAATGAATCATCTTCAGAAATAATGTTAAATGGATTCCTGCTTTTCTAAACACACAATTGTAAGAAGTAACATACGTGTCCTGGACAACAATGTACTGATGAGGGATCAAACCGTCAATGCCATTGTGACGGCCTTCCCACCAATCGTCAGAAGCCCGGTGATAAAGCAGGAGAGAAGCCCCCTTTTTGAAGGACAGCTCGCGTGCGGTTCTGCCCGAGTAGTCAAATTTGGCTATTGCTTCAATGGGCTCACATTCTAGAACAAAATGAGAAAATTTGAATTTGTATATTCTGTGTGTGTGTGTGTGTGTGTGTGTGTGTGTGTGTGTATACATGCATGTGCAGGTTTATACACAATGTCCTACAGGCTCCATATAAAGACATTAACAGAAGCACAATTTTATAACCCAGTGACCATTTTATAATCAGCTAAGTACCATTAACCTTAAACAAAGGGAAAGGTAATGTACACAAACAAAATAAATATTGGCAGCTAACAGAGTGACATCAGATTTTGAGAGCAAGTACAGCAAAGGTAATGCATGTCATCCCTTCTCTCTGCTTTTTTCAGCACCTTTCTATGTGCCCTTTCCCACCAGCCACCTAATTTCCCAAACTTAGCAGCATCTTCTCTTCCTTCTATTTCCTCAAATACTACTTCCATCAATGTGCTGGTTTATGCTCCCACTCCTTATTGCAATGATCTAAGGAGTATGGAACAGACTCTCCATCAGCCCATCTACCCCTAAGGTTTTGCAGTGTTTCCCTTTCTTTCCTTTTCATGTGCATCTGCCAATATCCTTGGCTTTTCCTCTTCTTACCCTCCTGAACAATTTGTTTGCTGCCTGTACCTAGAACAAAACAGTCTTCATTTTGTCCCATCACATCCAAATTGTCTGTTTTGATTCAGGTGCAAACCATTCCAAAACAGTTGTTCCATACACAAAACAATTTGTGCACAGAATGTTCTGCGCATCTTTAACTAAAACACTTATAAATTTAATACCAATGTCCAGTGTGTTAAATGTTCGTTGCCATCAGATAAAATGTGTGAATCTATTGCCCAATAGCAGTGGAAGGAAAAGAACATTATTGCAAAAGGAATATAATGGATTTCAATTTCAATTTCTCTTACAGCTTATTTTTCAGAATTCATAATGATATTTTTCAAGTTTTGTCAATACCCACAATAATGTTCTTCCAAGATGATATTTCAATGTTTCATTCCAAATATGTGAAAAAATGGGACTGTGGAAGAATCTGTCAGACACAGCTTACCATCATCACTTGTATGGTGTTCAATAGTTATATCCTGAGTGGCATCTTCTGTGGAGGCAGTCTCTCCATGAGGACTTTCACTGCATAAGAAAGAAATGCACAGAAGGTTAGACTTATGGCTGCCATCTTTATTGTAACCACAATAATTAAAATGGTATGTGGCACCTTTTCACATAACAGTATCTTATTTATTTAAATTTATTTAATTCAGTTTTGAAAAGCATTGTTGGAATAAAGCTGTGTATTATCATGTACTTCAAACTAAATATGCTGATAGTTGACTGACTGATCATTTTTCTCTTTGATTTTATTTCTGAATGGGAAAAGAAGCTCCTTCGTAACAGCGAAGGATAGAGATGAAGTGCTTCAGACAGCCAGAACATACCCTTTTGTGATATCCTGAAATAAGTGAGGTAGATGGTGAAAAATATTATCTATAGTAGCAATAGTGATCACCTGAATTTGCCTTAGTCTGACCCAAATCATTGATCCACATATCTCAGTATGGTCTATTCTTTATGCCTAATAATTTTAAATTTAAATCTGTGGCGTATGAGCTCTGTTGGTAAATGTTAACTTCTCTAACATTTTGCTGATATAACAAACATGTTTCAAATATGAAATGTTGGAGGCAAGAATCTTCAATTCAGTATTGCTTTAACTCAGAAAAAAAATACTTGTTAAGGTTGTGATAATCCTATGAGGACCAAGCTATTTCAGGGAGTGCTCTCCCATCCCTCCTGTTGAATTCCTTTTCCCTCAGACATGAAAAAAGATCTCTGTAGTTAATGGAAGGTGGTAGAGAGAAAAAGTCAAATGCAGAAGTCCCACAGCAAAATGCCACTTGAAGTTGGAGATTCCACGTTCCTACTGTTATAATAGAAAGGATTTTTCTAAAATGTATGATACTGTTAGGTTTTATTACAACATGAAATAACTCTATTAATTAAAAAGGAACATATATTTGTCTTGCAAGGATTTTGCTATATAGTAAATATATATTTCTTTCCGTAATATCAATGTAAGTTCAAGGGCTCACAAATAATTTGCTATGGAAAGGCAAGTAAATACTTCAACTATGTTGCCTCACATATCAATCTCTCTTCCCAAAATCATAATAATAATAAAAATATCTGTTTTCAAACACCCTGGTATGTATGTGTATGTGTGTTTGTGTGTTTGTTTATATTTTGCATTGCTTAACTGCCCATCTCTCTCAGAATAGCTTTTGTCTTTTATTTTTCAACAGACTATTTTTAAAAAAAGTTCTAAAATCACATGTGAATATATAGTGTGCTTGGTACAATTTGAAAAAGAGAGAGATTGAAAGGATATTAAAAGTGTAACAGATGACATTACTCTGATTCAAGACTCTGAGGCAGAAAACCAAATCAGAACCAAAAACTGGCATTTTCCATACTGTGGTGGTGGATTAGATATTATCAGGGTCAAAGCTCTGGAGATCAGTGTTTCTGATTCAACTGAGCAGACAAAGGCAGATGTACTCAATCTTTTTCAGTACATAAAGGAAGGGGCTGCTTTCTCCTGTCTTAGTACTAAAGGGGAGAAAGAAAGCTTGTTAATTGAGCATAAGATAACAAAGACCAGTCCTTTTCCACTGTGCAAATTCCTGTATTTCTTGTGATTGACTCACATGCAGGCATGAGACTTTCTTGTTTAGGCAATTATGAAGATGGGGAGGTTTAGGCATTCCTCCCACATTTCATTTCAACTTCCTTCTCTTTGTGAAGGAGTCATTTGTGTTGTTCTAGTAAGAAATAGGGGCAGAAGCATGCTATGGTGAATGTTTGTATCTGCAGAGGAAAAGAAAGATAGGGTTCTGATATGGGAATGTTTCTGTCTGTCGGCATGATTTCTACTGTGGAACAGATCAGCTTTATATTTTACAAGGATAAACAGAAAGAAGAATGTGATAACAACTGATATTTTTTAAAATCTCAATAAATAGGAGATATAAGTTCATGATCTAGTATCAAAATACATTTTTATCCTTTGTGCAAATGTCAAAATAAAAGTTGTTAAGGTCACTCAATTCCAAGAAGATTTTGTTGGTCTAAATAAGTCCAATGCATACATTAAAAACACATTAAAAACCACATAATTGCCCGGACCAATTCCTTCCTTCATTTTTTAAAAAAGCTAAATGGATATAATATCTTAAAGCTCCCCAAATCTTATGCACCAATATCTCCTTTAATCTTGCTAAAATCAAGGTTATTTTCTTTGTTTTTATGAGGTTTAAAAGGCAAGGCTACTTAGAGTTGATTGATTGGAGTGGCCTTTTAAGTATTATAACAATAATAAGAAAAGAATGGCTTAAGATTTTGCAGTATTTCAGGCATCCATTTTGCCCCTTTGCTGAGGGAATCAAAAATATCAGTCGGTCTCCATACTCTATTCTGGGTGACATCATGTACCTTGGGAGTAAAAGAAAAACCAAAAGAGCTCATCCTTGATACCATCATTATAAACTTTTTTTTTTCAGTTAGCAACTTATAGTAACATACTTCCTACTGTACTGTTACACATTTTTGTTAGCTATTTTTAATAAAAGTATATTTATTAGCATTTGCACACAAATTTAATGAAGTTTGAAATTACTCCACAGAAACTCACAAAATTTTAGTTTCCCTGAAGTTCTAAGCCTAATTGTTAAATTATGTATTAAATTATTTCTATATTTTCCAAGGCAGAATATAATATATAAAGTTAATAACTGATTAGTTTTCTATATTATATTTAGCATAAAATTTCATAATTAATTTTAAATAAAGTATATAATTAAAATGTAATGACATGCAGTGGAGAAAAAAATTACACTTCAAGTTGACATTTTACTGAGAAATGGTGCCTTTCTCTAAAATATATATTTTCTTTTTTACATGATCATTTATTTATATGCTGATATGGAAGAATAACGAACAGAAATTACAAGTGGAAAAATATGGGGTTTTTTCTTTAAAGCAAATTTGTTTTAACTATTACCAGACTCCTGCTGCAAGACTATGAAATCCAAGCAGTGTTATAATTATGAGGCATCACAGATGGTAACCAGTTACTAAAGTTGATAATTCTCCAAATTCAATTACTTTGTACAGAAAAATATCCTTAATTTCTTAATCTTTGAAGAACGAGTTGTAGAATGTAGAATGTGTTCATATGATTAAGCTTCCTTCTGGGAACATAGCAGTCTTTCCTTTTCATCTTAAAGTTGTGTTGGGTAACTGCACACTTGTATCCTGATATTATGGACAGTACAACTTCCACAGAGACTAAACCCACCATTTTCACAAGATTTTCAGAATCAAAACATTACAATTTGTTCCATAAATATTGAGCAAGTGCATAAGGTCGCCATGTTTATAGATATATGTGATTCCTGGGAAAAAATTGTGGCATTAGTACCACCCTTCAAGTGAAAGAAACTAATGCTATATAACCTAAAATGCAGGAAAAAGGCAAAAATACAGTATGAAAACACCCTTCATAATAAGAGTTAAAATACTGCTTGTGAACTGGCTTCATTTAGCTGTCTATCTTCATTAACTACTTTTTGTGTATCTAGCTTGAGAAAGTTTTGATAAAGAATTTGCTTTAACTTTGCATTTTTCACTTAGGGATCGTATATATATTTGTTTTTAATCTTCAGTTAAAATTGGTTGATTTAACACATTATGAATTCAGCAAACTAAAGGCATCTCTAGAAATACTCCTTGCTGCTCTTTCTGAACTTTCCGTCGCCAATAGAAAGGATTAGACACCAAACCTCAGGTTCTACACTACTTTTTAATTTTCTTACCATATGGGGAAAAATAAACAGAAAATTAGAAGATCTCTCTTGCTTCCAGAGTGTATCAAACCTGGTAGTGTCAGCTGGATGCTTTGGTCTACTTAACAATTCAGCATATATTGTAGAGGCAAAAGAATTAGAGCACAAAAATGGTAACCCACTGTGAGTGCTAATCACTGCAAGGTTTAGGGAAGACTAAAGAAATTTAGAATCCACAAATGCATCAGCAGCAATATAATTGTAGGTGGCCTGGGAGAAAGAGAATACATGTTTCATCAGCAAGCAGGGGAGACATGAAAAGTTTGTTTTAGCTCCTTAAAATAATCCCTCATGCATTTGGCAGCCAGTAAGTCCAACTGCAAGAAGATGGTTCTTGTTTAACATTAACTTCATGGTCCCAAGAAGCACATTGCTTCTCAAGAACTCCTTGATCTACTGTTGAAAAAGAGTTATTCAGGAAAGATCCCACAATGATTTAGACTTGTGATTCATCCAGTGCTGAGATATTAAGATTCAGTGCCTCATTTCTCTCTCATAGCTATTACCCTTTTTTTTTTGTGGGGAGCAAACATATTGCATCCAAGATCTTACAAATGCAAATTAAGCAGAGCATAAACCATGGAGAATAATGGAAATTAAATTGCTTTTGAAACTACCATTTAGAGAGACTCAGCTTACAAAAAACACACAAAAATATTAAATATTTTATATTGGCCTTCAATTATTTTTTCCAAAAATGTATTTTATTTTCTTAATATAGTATATACAGTTAAATGTCAAGCCAGAAAGAACATTACAACTAAGTAAATTTATTTACATAACATTTAGAATGTCTTGGCAAACCTCTTTGGAAGATTTAATTATATTCCAGTGCAATGAGAAGGGTCTTCAACTGTCCATGCTTATAGATAATCTATTTACCCAAAAGAAATTTTTGAGCCAATTGTTCACAGTAGGTGCTTCTGTTTCTTTTACCGTTTATCATAATTTAGAACATTTGTTAAAACGTGACCAACTGAAGCAGTAGAAACCCATTTTCCAGACCTTATTTCCCGCTGAGGATGCACAATATTCTACAGGCTCCAAATAAAGACATTACCAGCTCATTTTTATAGCTCTATGACCATTTTATAATCAACGTAGGGACATTAATCTTTAAACAAAGGGAAAGGCAATAGAAATAAAGAAAATTAAGATTGGCAGCTAAAAGAGTGGCTCCAGCTCGGTGGAATGGGTTTCTTTTGTGGAAAATGTGAAAATATTTTTTTTTGCAGCCTTGGGTTGGTATTTCAGAGAAGAAAAATGAAACCAACCTAATTGATTGCCCAAAGGTGCAACTGAATCAGTTGGGGGAGAGGATCATTTTAAACGGTCTTCCTTTCAATGAGTGGCGTATACAATTCCCTTCCTGTTTATAACTGCAGTATCTCCCTCTGCATCACCAACCCTGGTGAAAAAGATTATTCCCGTCGAATCGTTTGCAAATGTTGGCTTCAGAACGAAGGCACAAACAGGCCTCTTGTGTGTGGTAGTAGAAAGAAAATACATTTTTCTCCTTTGTAAATGCTGCCTTGAAATTAAACCATTTTTGAGCTTTCTTGGCTCACCTGCTATCAACTTTGCTTCTGAAGGAAAGCTGCACAAGACATGCTGAGCAAAGTGATGGATGTCAATGATGGATTCAGGCAGTGTGCTAGTACAATATTTTCACAATCTGGCTATGGTAATTTTATAATATCATTAGACAGTTTCATGAACAAGTCTGACTGGATTACTTTTCTGCAATATAATAATGTGTAATCATGCCAGATACCTTCTGCCGAATCCAAGAGGTCTATATTTTTAGTGTGGGAAATCTGGTTGTATTTAAGTCTCTCAATTCCAGCCATTTTGTCTTTACACAATACAGATAACAAAAACAGGATAAATCCTGGAATCAGCACTTTGAAGAAGCACACTGCTCCTTTCACTTCTTTCCCTTTACATCCTACCGTACCAGTAATCCTCAGTGCTTCCACCCCTGGTGTATACAGGTCCCTCCAGCTCTCTTGGTCCTGGGAAGACATTTTCATGTTGTATGATTATAGTTTTGATGAGCTCATTAACATGAGCTTGGCAGGAGACCTGATCATGGCCTTCAGGTACTGACATCAGTGTGGGACCAAAGCAGATGGCTAAATTATAGGGGTCCATCATGTTCTCTTCACTGAACTGAGATAAACTGTAGGAAAAAAAAGAAAACAGAGTGGCAATAGAGAACAGTATCTCAAACTCCCAGATATTTTCTATAATCGAAATCTGATCTAAAGTAGCAAGAGTGTCTTGAGACTACTTAACTAAAGTTATGTTTAAAATCGACTACACACAGAAGATAAGAGGGAGCTTTTCGGCATTTGATATCTTATAACTAGTTTAATTTTCTTTGTAAGGATGATGTTTCTCTAGCAGAAGATATTCAGAACATTTTTCTACTGTATAGCACATGGATTTATTTAATTAATAGTGGGAACAATTTTCATTTTATGTTCAATTAACACAGAGAACATTTGTTAAAAGTGTATGTGTGCATCTGCGTGTAATGAGGGATGGAAGACTCACCATCTAGCTTCATTTTAGTGCAGACTGCACATTATTGCCAGTATTTTTTTGGCATTTGTTCCATGCCCCCTGCCTAGAGAACAGCTGCATCAGCCACACCTCATAAACAGCCAAGAAGCAGATGAAAGTGTGACTGAATATGATGCTGCATGCTTCACAGCACAACACTATAAGGATTCTAACACACCCCTTTGATTCCTCCCCATTTGCATCCATTCTTCACAGCCAAAATATCTTTCTTTTTCAAAGAAAACACTAAAAGCTTCATACTAATGCTTAACATAGAATATCAATCATATGCATTTGAAGCATTGGTCAGTGTGACACATTAAACATTTCTGAAGGTAACAAAAAGGCTCAGAAGAACAGCTTTGCTTTAAAGGTTGGGAAAGCTTACCTCTACATCCTCCATACTCCACTACTGTCATTTATAAAATAGTGTTTTACACTGCCCAGAACACAGTTCATCTGCTGATGTTTCACCTTTGAAACTCCATAGAATAAAGGAGATGCACTCTTACCCCACACTTAGACAGCAATCTTTGAGTCACTTGAAAGCATTTCATAACCCTTCAATAAGAACTGGGTTTGACAGCTTGAAATCAGGACTCAGCCGAGAAAAAAATGTTCAGTGTAAAAAGTAATTTTACTTGAATAATTTGTCATATTTTTAACTGTAACTCTCCCTACAAAACACAGAGGAAGCATGCCAGAAATCCAGTACATTACTATTTATTTATTGTTAAGAATAAAATAAACTTGGCTAGCTAACAAAATTCAGTATCTAGCACTTGACCTTCAGCTTCTCCCATGCATATGTAACATTGGATAACATTCAAAGCCTACTTCACTCCATGTTCTTTAATTAGAATATTTGTAGAATATTTGAAAGGCAGAATGAAGTAGTTCTTTCGGAAGAACAAAATGATTCTGCCTTCTGAAATTGAAGGGATGGACTCGGACTCACGTCTTTTTCATGGTGACCCAATTCCTAGGGAATATACTTCCCCATAATTGTAGGGCCCTCCACATTTCTATCTTTTGATAAAATTACAAAGATATAGATTTTTAGTGTAGCATTTGAAGTCTAAGAGCTTGCTACATGACTCATTAACTCTATCTTTATTTTAATCTTGTGGGTTAGTTGCATCTCTGGAGCAGGGTAAACATTAAGATTTAATAAACAATATAAACATTAGAGGATATATCTAAAAGAGAAATCCCTTAGCTGTACCCCTGGATTATATACCAGCAGCCACCTGTCATGTATTTAAGAAAATATCTTTCCCAGCAGTCTGCTTGGGGGTATTTATTTACTTAAAGATGAAACTTCTTTTAAGTTGAGATCACCTCCTGATGATTTTATAAATATATCCATTTTGTTTCTTGGCAACAAAAAGGAAATGGTTTGTCTCTGCCTATTTTGAAGATATTTGGTACTTTCTAATCTGGTATTTCCTAATGGTCTCTCATTCAAGGAATCCTATTTGTTTGTTTCTCCAAAACTAATCAAGATCAGTTAGATGTCTTCTATCTAGGCACTGATTTATTTTCTTACACAAATTATTTTAGTAAAAGCATCTAACATTAGCTGTCTAGAAATATCTAAATTCTCCAATGACAGCCCTAAAACGAATAAATAACTTTATTAAAGACATATTTTTTTATTTTCTCCCCTCTGCCCTTTTCAGCATGAATTACATGCTCCTAAACCATGCCATAACATGTACTGTCAATATCAACATCCTCAAAATTTATATACCAGGGCGCAAATGATAGGAAAGATAGTGACAGTATGAAAATGGCCTATTTGGAGAAAGAGTACAGAAATTCCCTTTATGAAAACTTTTATAGAAATCATTTTAGTATATATAGTAGAGTGAGGAAGGTGCTCATCATATTTTAAGCACAAATTCCAATATTGTGTCTCATTTAAATACTCATAAAAAGACAGAATAAATCCATAGAGGTATCTCCGTATAGGTGAGATACATGAAACCAACCATACAATATTCCAAATACAAAATACAGTCTACAAACAGCAGGATTGTACACATTCCCCATATATCTGGCAGAAAACTGGATACATACATTAGAATGTCAGCCTGCCCTTTTCTCTTAAAATAAGACTCTTAGCTGTAAATGCAGAACTGAAATCACATGCATCTGGCTAATGAATTATCAGGAATTAAAAGGGTAACATCTTAAAGCAAGTCAAACATGGGTGTGTATTTGTAGTGTCTGCAAAATTATTTTTTCCTTATTTCTTCCTAGTACTAGAAGGAAAATATTTGCTGTAAGATGAGCAAATATACCTTTCTAACTTAAGCAGGATATAAAATTCTGATGCAACTTCTGAGAATGGTTTAACATACCACAACAGTGAAATGTGAATTACACTTTCCTATATATTACACTTTCCTATATTCATATTGTTCAGTTCCTGAAGCCAATTAAATGGGAAATTTTGGAATTCAACAAAACAATTCTAAGGAATCATATTTATGATAGTTAACTTTTCAGATTATCTTGCAGCCTATAAAAGAGGATTTTAATGCACCTTAAGTACTGGTAGAAACAATTTTAGCTGAAACTTATAAAAAAATCCTTAATGCAAAGAAGAAGAACGGTAATAAAACCATCAGCAGGAAGTTAAGCAAATTCTTTATCAATGAAGATCTTCAAGCTGAGGAAGAACAACTTTCTGTTGGAGGTGCTTTAGCTATGAACTTCATGCAAGAAATAGGTGTGAGATTAGACATCCCCCCAAATTGTCTTTCAACTTTAAGATTCTAATATTTTCCTCCAAAATATCTGTGTAACAGCTACAGTAATCAATTACTTGAACACTTACTGGCTAAGGAATGCGAAGAGGTATCTCATTACAATCAATGTGGTTTTAGGCAATGTCAGCAGGACTTTTCGGATGTGCAGAGCTCTCTCTTGCAGGTTGTCCATTGCTAAAGAAAAAAAGAACAGCTACATAGACATTTGTTCAGACCATATGATAAAACCGAATAACTTAGTCACACTTTAGTTTACTACTCTAAGTTCTGGTTGACATATTCACAGGTATAAGAATAATCTGATTTTTAAATGTTTTTATGTTTGAACGTGTGTAAATATTATTTTATCACAGGCATTGAGAATTCACAGCATAGCAGAAGTGTTATGGATACAGATGGGGTGGTTGTTTTTTTTTTGCATCTTAGCAATGTAATTATGAAGGTTTTAAAAAAAGAGACTTGCCCCAGATAATCCATTCCATCCAGGATCCTCTTTAGCTGCCAGGCCACCACCTTTTCTACAACCCTCCCTAAGAATGGGGGGGTGGAAACTAGATGAAAATTGTTCAGGCAGGTGGTATCCAACGATGTTTTCTTTTAAGGAAGGACTGAACCAGGGCTTGCTTAAAAGCATCCTGAAATTTCCCTCCCTCTAGTGATGCATTAATCATTGCCTGGACCCATCCACTAGTTACTATCCTGGAAGCTGTCACCATCCAGGAGGGATAAGGATCTAACTGACAGCCTCAAGGGCCCTGTCCACTTCATCAGGGCCAATTGGATCAAACTTGGTGGTGCAGGCCTTGGTGGTGCAGGCTGTTAATCATCTAGCACTTAGCTCAATTGCCTGCAATTAGTGCAGGTTCGAATCCTACCAGGCTCAAGGTTGACTCAGCCTTCCATCCTCTCAGGGTAAGTAAAATGAGGACCCAAGATTGTTGGGGGCAATAAGCTGACTTTGTAAAAAAAATGCCGCTTGGGAGGGCCAAAAAACCCTAGTAATAAGCAGGCATATACAATGAAATGAAGGCTATTGCCGAGCACTTAGCATGGTGCTCCTTAGACTGTAAGCCGCCCTGAGTCTCCGGAGAAGGGCGGCATATAAATGTATGGTAAAATAAATAAATAAAAATAAACTGTTTCCAGATAACAAAGCAAGACGTCTCCCCGGGAATCTCACACAGACTATCTCCACACATGGAGTCCAATGAATGCAAGCGACTTTGTCCATCAGGTGCTGAACTCTGCCTGGCCAGATCCTGACTTTAAAGGGAATTCAACAAGTTTAACTGGTACAGGGCAGAATGTGGTTGCCCCAATGATATTGTTGAGGTTGAATGGTACACAATGACAACTGCACCGAGCCCACTTTAATGTGCTGGTTTAAATTTTTAAACTAATATTTGGAACCAAATTATATGATGTAATCCCTGCCTCCTTATCAGCCTGTCTGTTCTTTAAGGAGATCAACCGAAAATTCCTGTTACATGTCTGCTTGCTGAAAGCAATAAGAATTGTAGGCACAAGGAAAGAACTTCTGCAATGGCTCCTATATCTCAAGAATGCATTGCCAGGAATGCCTGACATAGGCTTTTTGAAAAACATCAAAGAACCATTTGTTTTTGGTGGCTTTTCTTGAATTTTTATTGGATTGTCCAATGCATTATATGATTTCTGATGGTATTTGGGGAGTGGGGATATATTTTTTTTTACTCAGCACCATTATTTTCATAACTATTTAACTTTGCAGTGTCTTTTATTTATTTTGGAGAGTTTCTTGCTTCTGCTCTTACCCTTAATGGTAGTCTATAAGTATTTTTTAAATAGAAACATAAATATAAAATGCAGAATATGGTTGAACGATATCATCTGTATGCAACCCTTCCTTCATTCCTTCCCTTATGGGCACCTGCCCTCTCCACCAGGCTTCACACCCAAGTAGAATGCTTATTTATTTTTACATATGTTTATTATTAATTTTAGGGAACAAGCTGCAATGCCTCATGTGGTCATCTCAAGCATAACTTTTATTTCCAAAAATGTTTTGGAACTCTGTATATGCTATAGGAGCAGGTTTTTGGGAGAAATTGATTAGGATTGACAGCCTACTGCTTTCTATGGAAATATGACAACCAGAACAGGGGGAAGGGAAAGATAAGACATAAAAATGAATCACCAGTCTCAATTTGCTATTAATAAGGCAATGCAATCACTTTTACATTCTTACCATCTAGAATGTTAAAGTTGCTTAAAATATGGAATGCTACATAATTTAAAACCAGAGAACTCTCTTCAATATCACACCCAATTCTTATATCAAAGCTAACAGGCTTTCTTGAAAATTTGCTTAGTCCTCTTTAAAGTACTATAATGAGATAAGAGAATAATCTTGAGGAACAGGAAGAGCCGCAATCCAGAAAAACATCAGAAAAGAAATCTGAATCCAAAATAGGAATGTAATTTGAGGAAGTCTCTCAAACTCAACCCTCCCCAAACCTTCTCCTTATTCAGTAACTACAATTCATCTGTTAAATCAGAAACAAAATGGTTGCAAAGCAAATACATATGAGAGAGAGAGAGAGGGAGGGAGGAAGGGAGGGAGGGAGAGAGAGATGCTGCCAAAAACACTTTTGTTTAGGTAAAGTTCTCATAAAAGCTATATCAGCATTGATCTCCCTCTGGCATGCCGTTGTGAGGGGTTCACATTTGGATGTTAAGTGCACATGTTGGTCAGAAAAGGATTTTTTTTTTAAATACTGTGTTTGCAAATGGTCACTAAAGGAAGCCACTAAACAGTGAGTGATTATAGTTCTCTTGAAAATAAAGGCAGAAAGAGGAAAGGCACTTTCAGACTTGCAAGATTCTGATACGATAACCTTATAATAAAAGTAGTATTATAATTTTGAACTTCTGGTCTGGACTACCTTGAAGGGCTGACAGTTGCTATTTTCTCTTCAGTCAATTCCATCAATTTATGTAAAGACAACTATAAAAAATAGTCAAAACTAGTAATACATAATTTTACACTACCTTACACTACACTATCAGTCTGTTTCTAGACTGAGTTTAAAGGACTATAATCAAATTGGTAGATATTAACATCTTTGGATTAGTGTCCATTTTGGCAGAAAGTTTTGAGAATCTGAAATAATTACACAATAGTCTTTAGTAATTAATACTAGTATGGCTTTTATGACCTTTTAAATAATTTTTCCTAGAATATACAAAATAAAACAACACAAGAAATTAATGAAATGTTTTTTATTGGTTGGCAAGTTACCTATAACAAAGCATTTGAAAATTAAAGTGCATATTTCTACGGTTCATTTGTATTTTTAAAGAACTGAATAAAAATCAGTATAGCAGCAAAAACATTAAAGAATTCCCAAAATTGGGAATTGGTTTCCAATCTTTTTGTGAAATCAAAAGAATATTCTTAATAAATCACCTTCATCTATATAGATGAATATGGATATGGAAAAATATCCAAATCCACAACTTCATTAGAATTACAGTTAAAAATATAATGTCTTAATATTATTCCCATCTGGGACAAATCATATATCTATGCTTTATGCTTCTGCTTTTATGCATTATAATCACCTTCACTGCTTTATTGGTTTTATTTTTTTTATTTTTTAAAAAGCCATACTGAGATAGGAGGAAGCATTCTGGAATGCAAAGGGTAGTGGCAGAGAGCACCCTCATAATTTTGCTTTTGGTAATTGGACATTTTTCTGTCCAAATTTCAGAATGGAACTACTGAGAATTATAGTTTTAGAATGCTTCATGTATGTAAAGATGTATGAAACATTTAATTATATTCTGGGTTAACAGAACAGGAAATGAAAATCTGAAGCTGGTCAAGTGTGGAAATACTGAATACTACCATTGTAGCAATTACATCAGATAGTCTATTACACTTAGTTTCTTAAGGTGGGTGTTTCAAAAGAAATCTTTAGCTTAATATTCCACAGGCAGATTAGCATTCCTGAATGATGAGACAAAGAGCTATGTCTACAGCAATATAATGGGAAAAAAGTGGGCAGCACAAAGCCTTGGCTCTGGAAGTTCAGAATTATTTGGCAACAAGCTACCCTTTTCATCTAACAGAGTTGAACTGTGTAGACTCATTTATTGTGAAAATGAAACTGCAGATCTTTTTAAGAGGATCTCTCCTATATCTTACTTCAAAGGCTTTTTTCCAGCATGGTCCTTCTTATGCTCTGACAATGAATTCACTGTTTGCTACAGAAGTGAGTCAGCACCAAGACGTTCACTGTAAACCTATCAGTCCCAGGGAAAGTACTAATACCCTTGAAATGATGAGGTATAAGTTACCAGCTTAATTTGTTTCCTATATGCTGCAGAAAAATATTGTGAGGATTGTCTAATATCTTTAAGGAAGATGCTGACCAGCAGACAGCAGTTAGCTGTCTTTCTGTTTCTCAAATAAATAATTAAGTAAATGATGAAGTCATATTGATCCTACACGGCCTTCAAATGATAAAGACAAAAAAAGACAAAACAATTCCTTAAAGGACTCCTTTTAAAGTAAAAATGTTCCGCATTGGATTATTTTTAGTTTACTAATTTACCTAGCCAGTCACTTTTCTTTAGCATAATCAAATGAAATGACATTGGGAAGGATAAGCTAATAATATGGCGGGATGGATAGGGGACTCAAGAAGGACTGGATCAAACCACCAAATAGGCAAATGTTTCAATATTAAAAAAAAAAGCCTTTGTTTAAAAAGAGAGACAGATCTTTATGTCTTAAATCTATATCCTTATTCTTATTCTTGCCAGCATTAGCCTTACAAGCTATGATTATCACATTAGAGTCTACTGGGGCAGCACACAGTTATCACCCTTTTAATCAGTTTATCAAAATGGAAGCCCCAGATTAACAGCAATGTGTGGTGGGATTCAGATGAACATTAAGAGAAATACAAATTGTTCCACTAGCTTATGACCCAGTGAGAGGCAAACAATGATCTTTTATTCTGATTTTGTATATTTACTATCTCAATAGCAAACTGACATGTTTCAGATCTCTTAGTCTCCTGTGAGATACTGTCAGGATTAAGGAATGTTCTGAGAAGCTAGTGGTACAGTTTCTAAAAGATAGCATTAAATCCCAAAAACACAGGCTTGAAGAAAAGATACTCAGCAGAGATAAATAGGGTGGTAATACACCACAGAGTAGAGATTAGATATAATCACTATTTCATGAGAAAATGAGCAGGGGAAGAAAATAATTTTTACTTCAAATATTCAAAGATCTTCATTTGTTTGAATCTATTTATAGGTCAGTATTAATTCACACAGACATACATATAAATTATTTCATTTCCTTGCAATATTGCT
The DNA here is from genome assembly GCA_023653725.1 of Bungarus multicinctus. Classification (NCBI taxonomy): domain Eukaryota; kingdom Metazoa; phylum Chordata; class Lepidosauria; order Squamata; family Elapidae; genus Bungarus; species Bungarus multicinctus. The sequence continues at coordinate 87,837,344 of CM042842.1, read as the reverse complement.
AACTGGCTTGTCATTTTTGTGCTACTTACTGACACAGGCAATCAGGTCATGAAAAATTTCCTTGGGGAAGAGGGGATGTTCTAGACCACGAAAATAGAGCTTTAGGACACCTGCTATTGAATCCATATCATGGTCATTTTGGTCTCCAGCCAGTGGATCTTCCCCTGGTTACCACAAAACAAAGACAACAGCAACATAGAATAAATAGGATATTTGCACATTTTAAAAAACAAACAAACTGCAAAATATGGGAGGAAGGAAAAATAAATAAGATTTTGTTTTGAAAATGAAAACAGACATTTGGCTCAAAAATAAATATAGTTAAAACATTAATACCTATTCTTATAAATGGCATCCAGCATAAGGCTAACACTATTGTAGCACTATTATTATCCTTATTTTCTCTACTACCTGCTCTTATTGGTATCATTATTATGATTATTGACCCTGTTGCTTTGCATATACACTGAGAGCTTCTGCACTGTAGAAAAATTCCTTGTATGTCTAATCACACTTCACCAAAAACACTTCTCTACTCTACTTTACTCTACTCTACTCTTAGCGACATGGTTCAAACTAGTAGATGTTATGGAGTGACAATCCAGGCAATTCACACTCTAAGGGGATACATACTGTAATGCAAAGGCTGATTTGGGGCAAAGGGGTTTAAAATGGAACAGGTTCTATTTTGGGATGTTCTGGTTTCAGAATGTTTGCAAAAATGTCAAATGAACAATACCAATAATCAGTCATTCTTAAATAGCATAATTAGAGAGTTTTCCTCAATATTCTCATCCGCAGCCTTTTGATAGAATAAGAAATCTTAATAGCATTTACTTTTTTAGTACTGTATGTGCTTTGACAAGAGCATGAGAAATGGATGTAGAAAATTTAGTGTTTTATACTACACTGACATCAAAGAAAGGTGATCTGGCATCCTTTCACTGAAAGATCAGATAGAAAAAGAATTGCTTCCATGACTACATTGTCGGTTAATATATGATAGATCTTCCATTTTATAGGTAAACTATTTACTTTCTTTTAGTTAAATATAATATTTACATAATAATGCTAAAACAGTTTGGGAACCTATACTTTCAGCTGTTGCTGAACTCAATGGTCCTTATACTTGGCTATGTTTATTGAGGATGTTGAAAGGTGTAAGATTTATACTTTGCATACATTTACCTTCTGTCTCACAGACAAAAATCCCATCTTTTCATGACTATATTTATTAAGGAAAATCTCAAATTCAATTAATTTAAATGATTTATATATCACCCAATTTACAAAACAAGCAGCATACAAATGATTAAAAACAAAATAAACAATATTTATAAAAGAACCACAACATCATGGTGTAAAGCTATACAAACAGACGGCAAAAGCACAGCATATTCAAAATCCTAAACCATTTTTTCAAACAACTTCATTCATATTTCTCCCCTCCTGAAATTACTTGTGTTTAGAAAAAGGCACAACCATACACTGAATGGTTTTCTTTTCATTGTAGGAAGGCATTCTTTTCCTTACAGAAAATTCTTAAATTGCATCCAACGACTTTTGTGGGACAAAATATGTAAGGAAACCTATCTCAGATCTGAAGAGTTCTTCCTTCAATCACTTCCACTGAACTTTCCCCTCATTAACTTCCTGCTGTCACTACCCCATTTACTTATGAAAATGTCATAACTTAAAGTAATTTAAAATAATTTATAAGGTCTTTTAGAAATTCTATGCACCTTCAGTCTGAAATGTTTATATAATGATGTGATAAGAAGCAGAAACCTAAGGGATTTAGATGCCAAAGATTACTGAGCATTGGGAAGTGGGAGAGGCAAGGATATGGAGTATATACTCATTACAGTAGCATGATAAACTTGGAAAAGAAGATCTTGTCCTCATTTGCAACTTCAGTCTTAGCATCTCTTAAATCCTGAAGCACAAAGAAAATGCAGAGGCAATCATAACTGCTCTTACCTCTCTCAAATGCATTTTTTATATCATTCACTTCAACCTGAGATCCAGATACCCTGAATATTCCTTCATGCTGAAGTCCTGGGAAGAAAATAGGAAGAATCTATGAAAACTGAAGGAACTACACAAATGATACCCTTCCACCTTTTTGGTAGAGGAAACGATCAATGATTTTATACTTTAAATAAATTGAAACAAAATGTCTTCCAGAATAGATTTAGAGAATTGTTACACATCTGTTGTACACAAATGTTACATATAGGTATATATATATATATATTTGTATATATGTATGTTGATATGTGAACACATATAAACACAATAAATACATACAGATATACTGAATAATTTTTCAATCACTTCCAAACTTGAAACAATTGACATTTTTTACATCAGCTAAGCCATTTTGAGTAATAAATCCAGTCCAAAAACATTCTTAGGATCTTATGATTCCTATCCTGTTTAGACATTGTGAGTCCTCAACATCTGTGGAGGTTCATCCAGGTTCCAAAAGTGCTTTTTCAAATGGCAACTGGACTTTTGCTTCTTGTCCAGTTCTGACTGAATGATGGAGGATGGAAGGATTTATATTCCTTGCGGCCATCTAGTCATTAGCACTCTTTCTGAAAGTCATTGAGGCCACTAGGAAGTTTATCTGTGCCTCAGGGTCATATGAATTGTGCAAATGCGTGTGGAACATTCTTGGAACTGCTGAAAGGACTCTTTGGTAAACAGGAGATAGACAGGGTCATATCCCTCCCCTTCTGTGGAGAGAGGGCTGGGCTGTTCAATCTTAAATGTAAATGTCCTCTTTGACCCTTCTTTCAAACCAGAACTCTTCTCTGTCCAGAATGTGGACGTTGCTGTCTTCAAAAAAGTGACAATGCAGGTGGACTGTTGAATCCTATCCTGATGAGTTTGTTCTCCTATGTTGTGCCATATGTTTGTAAAGTGGTTGTTGCGTTTCTCCAATATACAGATCCATATATGTCTCACTGCACAGAACTTCATATATGTGGTTCTTCAACATGTCTCTCTGTACATGTGCCTCAGTTTTTAGATCTGTCAGAGATTGTTATGAAGATTTGCACATTACATGTAGACAGAAGATAAATAATTTGGTTCTCTGATTGTGGTGACCTCTCTATGTGAAGGGCAAGCCTGTACCAATGTTTATTTGGTTAGAGTGCAATTCATCTAAGGTTTGTGGTTGCTGTGACAGTCCTGCCTCTATATAGCTTTTAATAACAGTTTTTAATAACAGCTTTTCTTCTTGCTTTTTCTTTTTTTCCATTGACTGAATCCTGTTAGAGATTTATTACTATAAGGTGAGTTTAAAATAAACAATATTTAAATAGAAAACAGACTAAATATTGGTGTTCAGTTGTATATGGGTTATCAACCTATTTGTAGTGCATAGAATGATTAAATTATTATACTAATTATACTAATTACAAAATTGCTTATATTTACTAGTCAATCCCTGGTGAGCCTTTTAGGCTAGATTAATCAGGAGACATTTGAAAGTAAATCAGTCAAATTTTCTTTTAAGCAGCAGCATATATATACTGTACATGCAATCCAAGAGATTGAGATACATGGTATATTATTCGGTCTATTATACATGATTTAGATCTACAATCTTTGATTTTTTAAAATGAAAGAATCCTTTGATATAAAATAGAGAACTTCTATTTATAGAATGAATACTCTGGACCCAGAAATATCTAAGTCGCCCATAAAAGATTTTTCATAATAGAAGTTGTACTTCTTCTATGGATATAGTGGTATGCTTGCATTGGCTTAGAAGGAAATTAGAACAACAACCTCTACAGAAAATGCACAGCTTTGATCTGAGGCCATTTATTTTAACATTGGATTATCTCTGATTTTATTATATTTCTCTTTTCCTCCACTGTTTTTCAATTATGTGAAAGGATACCTTATTTCCTGTGAATTAGTGTTTGTTCCATGCATCATTTAACTTGTGACAGCCTACAGATTTAAACAAACAGTTCTTTATTATGTAGATAAATGCATACTTCCCACTCTGATTGGAGCAAGTTTATGCGTGGGTAGTGCCTGATGAAACTTTAAAATTGGAAGGAGTTTCTTATATGTCATTAAGTGACAAAGAGCCATTTCTTTCACAGTTAACTTATTACTTTTTGATTATTACAAATTACTGTTGATAGAAGAACACTGAAAAAATCTTTGAAGCAAAATTTAAGTATGTTGGTAAAACACAACATAACAAAACATGTTCCCCTGAACAGGACAGGACAGAACAGAAAAACAGAGTTGGAACGGACCTTGAAGGTCTTCTAGTCCAACCCCTTGCTTAGGCAGGAAACCCTATACTGTTTCAAACAAATGGTTGTCCAATCTCCTTTTAAAAACTTGCAGTTTTGGAGCATTCACAACTTCTGGAGACAAGTCGTTCCACTGATTAATTGTTCTAACTGTCAGGAAATTCTAGGTTGCTTCTCTCCTTGATTAGTTTCTATCTATTGCTTCTTGTCCAGCCTTCAGGTGCTTTGGAGAATAACTTGATTCCCTCTTCTTTGTGGCAACTCCTGAGATATTGGAACACTGCTAGCATGTCACCCCTAGCCTTATTTTCATTAAACAATTCCAGCAACCGTTCTTTATATGTTTTAGCCTCCAGTTCTCTAATTATATTTGTTGCTCTTCTCTGCACTCTTTCTAGAGTCTCAACATCTTTCTTATATCAGGCGGTGACCAAAACTGGATGTGGTATTCCAAGTGTGGTCTTACCAAGGCATTATACAATGGTATTAAAATTTCATATGATCTTGATTCTACCCCTGTTAATGCAGCCTAGGACTACTGTATGTTGGCTTTTTTGTGTGCAGCAGCTGGCTCATATCTAAATGATTGTCCACTAGGACTCCAATGTTTGATTTTTACTATGTTCCTCCACTGTAGATGGCTAGAAAAATCATAAAAACAAAAGCCGAAAACAACAGCCTGTAGATGGCGAGTGAGATCTTGTTGAAACGTTGCCAAGATAGTCTCAATCTTACACAGGAAAAGACCCGAACACGCCAAGACCTGCATACCTGTACCCGTGACAATCTACGAAAACAAATATATATATGTGTGTGTGTGTGTGTGGGGGGGTATTTAGGTTTCTTCGGGTATTTTCCCACGTAATATTTGTGCTTTTATTAAAAGCACAAATATTACGTGGGAAAATACCCGAAGAAACCTAAATACCACACATATAAATACCCGCGAAAACGTAAGAAAACATATGTATGTATGTATGTATGTATAAATAAATAAATAAATACATAAATAACCATCCACTGATAATTAGCTCAACAGTCAAATGCTATCTAATTAGGAGGATTTTTATTGGCTAGTAAAGGCTAAAGAAGGGAAAGCACCAGGCAAACCTCTGCAAACTGCATTTTTGAGCTGCATTTGGCAGAGATGTTAAGTCAAAGAAATCCTAAAACTTAAGAGATGAAGTCATGAATAAAAAAGTGACAATATTGTACACTCTTTCTCTTTCAGACATTTATTTATAAATACCTTAAAACTGTGTCACAATCCTCAACAATGAAGTAAAACCCTGTGATTTTGTTTCCTTTTCACACTTACCATGTCTGCTAATGAAACGTATACAGCTCTCTACCACCAAAGGAATTGCGTGGCTGGAATCCTGGATGACAAAATGGACAAAATGTGATAAGAAAGAAAGAGAAAGAAAGAATTTTTGAACATCATATATTTTGAAATAGTCTACCAAGGAACATCTATTTCCAATTGTAAGATTGCTATACAGTGAGCCTCGTGCAAAATATATTATTCAATAAATACACATACTGGGAATAGAAGCAGGGAATAGACACATATTTATATATATGGTCAATGGTGTTTAATGACTATTACGGTAACACCCAAAAGAATAGTTTTACAGGAAAAAAACCGCGCAATATACTACTAAATAAAATTAAGGCAGAATTTTAAGATTTTTTTCCCTTAAGAAACTTTTTGTGATGATAACCATCAGGATATTTAAATACATATTGTTTCTACATATAGTCAGCTTCTTTAACAGTATCTCTGCCCAGTATCCCAAGATATTTCCATGTATCATTACACCTTTTGTCTTACAGATCTGATGTCATCAACTCAGGAAAGATATGTCTCAATGGCAGTTTCTTTTTCCATTATTTTTAGACTGCTTTAGTCTGATAGAAAAAATAGAACCCCCATTTTGGAACAGAGTTTCCCCATGTTTTTCTCAAACTTGTAAGATATTTTGCTATTTTAAAATAAGTTGCCAGTATGGTCATTAGTAAAAGAAAAAAAGGACAAATAATTGCTTATCATTTCTTATATTACATAATTGACTGGGGAATAGAAAAATAGAAATTTCTGGACAAAGTAATAAAGACTTCTATATGCTTTATTGTAAGCTAATAATTAAATGACAACAAACTACAAGTGAAGCCTCAAATCAAAGATGTTCTTAAAGAGGAAAAAAAAGAAACTCCAATTTCTCACTTTACTGTGAACATATGTTATAGCTTATAGAGCTCTATAAAGCATGCCGAGAGGTCTCTTGCAAAGCATGACATCGTGCAACATTAAAGCTGTTCCTCCTCTGGAAGGATCAGCATTGCTGCTTTCAATATTGCCCTTGGTGGTTTGTGTGTGTGTGTGTGTATGTGTATGTGCGCATGTATAGATAACACTTTTACTGTGACCATCCGTGAAGCAATGCAGCTGTATATGTACACACAGGGACAAAGAACCAGAATAACTTCCTTTAACCCTTCAAATAAGGGATATTTTGTACTAGTAAGCATTGTAAACCAGCTCTTCTGAATGCAATTTTACACCCTACTAGTTTTTCCAATAGTATGTTAAAAATTACCATGCCAAAGATAGGCATGGGACAAAAAGACACTGGATAGGGACAAAAAGATAGGGACAAAAAGACACTGGAATTTCTCTTACGGACACAGCACATGCCCCTCCTCCCTTCCCAATACAAACACACACACACATTTTCTCTCCCTCTCTCCTTCCCTCCCTCTCTCTCTCTCTCTCTCCTACCTAACAAACCAGAAAATAATGCAAGAGTGCTGACAGTAGTGCTGAAACACACAATTACAGTGAAATGGAGCAGTTAAGTTGTGAGTTACAAAGGTGAACCAAAGTGGAAAAGAACAAACTGCTCAGGTAAGTTCCAGCCATTAGAGGGCAACAGCTTCAAGTTCAAAAATTCCAAGCAGGAAGAGATAAGGGAACAATGTATACGGACCCATTCACAGACACATTTATTTGTTCTGTGCAAATAAAAAAAAATCAACTATAGATAAATGATAGCCTCAAATGAAGTTCAGCAAATTTTAGCCTCAAAACGAATCAACAGATAATTCACAGGGGCCTTTAGTTTGCATGAGTATTCACCTCCCCCCAGGTCCTCTAATGTTATATGCACAGCAACAACTGGACACAGGATGGTCCTTTTCACATACTCTGCAATTTGGTTGATATATTACTTCAAACTGGAAATTCACCCTAAATTGCACCCTAAATTGTAATGAAGGTAACTGATCTTCATTCATAAATACCTGGTCACCAATAAAGCTTGGAGAACAGGAAGAGGCAGGGAAACCTGTATAAAATATAGATTCTGAGCTATTCTCCACCAAGTGATATTGATGATCCTGATGAAACTTTATCTCAAAATAGGTTTCAATATTGTTGCTAATAATTTGTAAGTGAGATAAATTCTAACATAGGGTGAGTATTAATTGATTTCTCAGGAATCTAGTATCAGGTTATGCCTCATTCCGACAAATGTCCTTAGGCAGTTTCAGAAGAATGTTCCTTTTACCTTCTATGTAGCAGCTTTTTTGTTTATACATATTAGAAAAGGAATTATTGATCTGCAAACTTCACTGGATATTCTTTTGTGCTTGAGTTTTTGCTTCAAGCACTCTAGTAAAAGAGAATTTGTCATAATATATGGCAGCCTGTTTTACTGTTAATAGCTCAAACAGTCAGCAAATGCTGAAATACCTTTCTTCTAGTTTTAATTCAATGTTTCTGACCCTATCCTCCATGGCAATGGAAAATAAATCATCGTTTGTGTGACAACCCTTCAATATTTGAAGACTGCTTTCATATTTCATCTTAGTTGTCCTTCTTATAAGATCCTTGTTCTTTAACTACTCTGGGTTTGGTTTCCTTCACTATCTTGGTTGTGCTCTGCTGAACTTACTAGAATTGGTCCCCATTCTTTCAGAGATGCAGTGCTCAGAACCAGACAGAATATTTCATGTGGGGTCTGAGCCAGGCAAAGGAAAATTACTAATTAACAATTGTTTTCATGTTCTGGACCCTCTGCTCCTTTTAAAGCCGCCCACAAAATATTGCTGCAAAAAAAGACCAGAGTCCTGGGACAACTGACAGCAACAGTATGTTCAGTGACAGCCGACAACTATAGAGTGATTTTATTGTCATTTAAATAACTTTCTTACCTGCTTTCTTATAGTAGAACTGCGTCTGCTGTTGATCCAAGAATTCACATGAACCATTATCAACAGATGAGGGAGAACAGGAAGAGAAAGCAAGAGCATGTTTCAAACAAATCATTTACAACCAAAGTATCAGTTTATTTTAAATATAAATAGTTCATCAGTGAGTGGTGATAGAGAAGAAACAAAGTCAAGAAATAGTTCCATTAATTTATTTCAAGTTTTAAAATCTAATTTAAAATAAAAGTACTATAATGGTCAAACAGGTACAGCAGGGCGTATTGCTAACAGAAGGCTATACTTAACCTTTTACTTCCAATCTTAGAGAGCTTCACTATAAAGCTCCTTCTGTAATGTCATTTAGAAATTATTTAAAGGCAGTACCATGCTAAGAAATGCATACTCTGCTGGGTAATTTACAACAAGGATGAAGAAAATTCAAATTATTTTCTCTGAAACAAATTCAAACTTAATGGCACTTTATTAAAACATGTCTTCAATAAAAAAAGTAGCAGGATTGAAATAACAAGATCAAATACAAACCATCTCATAAATATGTTTGTGATTTCTTATATATTACTGGGAGACTCAGAAAGAATAAAATGGTCATTAAAACAATTGTTTAGGTGTTCTCATGTGGAACACCTTGTCACTCATTTTAAATATATTGGAGTACAATCATATCTGCTGAGACTGTCACTTGAAGCAGAGGATTAATGGGTTTCTCAATTTTCAATGACCAAGGAATGTAGTGATATTAGAAGTCAGCTAGAGATTTATGCAGTGTATCTATGGTGGCAGCTAACCTAATGATATTTCTCAGGAGTCCTTAAGACCCACAGAAGTTTAGTTTGTCTTTATAATTTATCTATAGATCCAAGGCACTTCAACTTAATCATTTGGATGGCTCTCCTGAGGACCTGTGGAACTACACCTTGAACTGATGTGATTGAAATCCTTCCTATGGGAAAACAAGAGTTGACACTAGACTGACTTATGACTTCTAAAATAACTCTGAAGGAAAAAACCTGGAATACATGACATACTCACTCCATACATTTTTTGGGATGAGATAGCAGTTAATACTAATATTCATTGTATAGAAAGTCTAATTTCAGGTAATAACTTTTCTAGGTAAACTATCACAGAAACAGTCACTACTTAGCTGAAGTAAACACCTCTAGATAAGATAGAGCAGGAGTGTCCAAGCCTTGGTTTGTGGATCAACCACACTCCATGGAATGCCAGAAACCAGATCGCGCAAACAAGTGAAACCCCATCCGTGGGATAGAGGCAGCACATGAAACCATGCCCCTCTGGTCCGCTGAAAAACCTCTCTCCATGGAACCAGTCCCTGTTGCCCAAAAGATTGGGGGGCCACTGATACAGAGCAGAAGTCTATCAAAAAATAAAGTAGTTTTCCATTTCCTTCTTCTGTTTGTTTCCTGCTCTGGTGTCCTATCAACCTTAGCATATAAATACAATGCACACCTTTTAAAATCTTACATATTTACACCCAATTTTCTTATTTTGACAACAGTTCCATAATGGTTACAAATAAATAGTTAACCTAATGTTATTGCCCCAAATCAGACACGAATGACACACACACACAAAGATTGATCTTAAATACTGCCTATTTATATATACTATTATATGCTTATTTGCACCTACAATGGACAAATAGATGCTTGCAATTACAATGTTTTTCATGAAGTTTACTTAGAAGCCCAGACTTATGCTCACTTTTCCCTATTATCCATTAACTGAAAGCAATAGTCTCACAGGGAGGGTCTCTTGCGGGTCCCGTCGGCATCTATGTGCCTGCTGGTGACCCCGAGGAATAGGGCCTTCTCTGTGGGGGCGTCCGCCCTCTGGAATGGGTTGCCTCCGGAATTGCGTACAGCCAGGGACCTGGGGACCTTCAGGCGTGCCTTGAAAACCTGGCTTTTTGACCAGGCCGGCTTGAGCTGATTTTAGATTGGGGTTTTAGATTGGGGGTCGCTAGTGGCGATCAGAGGGTTGGGGTATTTTAATTTTAGGGTTTATAGTGGGCGTTTTAACCTGTTTATTACAGCCAGATTATTTAATTCAGTTTTAATTTTGTATATTTTAATGTTATTTTAATTGGATGGCTGTACACCGCTCCGAGTCCTTCGGGAGAGGAGCGGTATCTATCTATCTATCTATCTATCTATCTATCTATCTATCTATCTATCTATCTATCTATCTATCTATCTATCTATCTATCTATCTATCTATCTATCTAATAGTTAATAGAAGCCACTTCTCTGCTGTTTGTGTTGTCAGATAAATAGTAATTTTGATAAAGAAGATTGACAGGGATGGACAAAAATTAAAATTACGGATTAAATCTTGTTTACTTCTTAGTCTCCTCTTTGAGACTTCAATGAAAAGTATCATTAGGATGTGAGATAACATAAATGATAGTTTTTTTTTTCTTTTTTTTCTTAGGATTTCTATACCGCCCTTCTCCCTAGGGACTCAGGGCGGTTTACAGCCAAATCCAATCCCCAAAAACAATACAAAAATTAAAAAGTCATTAAATAGTGGCTGATTGTATTTAATAAGACCAACTTTAAAACCCAATTAAAAACCAAAAATTTAGGAGACAATTTAAAAAACTACCTCAGCCCAGGCCAGCCTGCTCAAAGAGCCAGGTCTTCAACGCGTGCCTGAAGGCCCTCAGGTCCGTGTTGGTGCGTAGTTCAGGTGGCAGAGTATTCCAGAGGGCAGGGGCCCCCACAGAGAAGGCCCTACTCCTTGGGGCCGCCAGACGACACATGGCGGCTGACGGCACCCGGAGAAGGCCCTCTCTGTGAGAACGCACCGGCGTGCTGGATAGTGTTTATATATTATGGTTTGCCAGAATATGATTGATTTGCTTTGGTGTTAACTTCCTGTGCTGCTTGGCAAACAAACTAAGCTTTAACTATCATGGTCTAGTGGAAAGTGGGAACTCAGTCATTATAACAAATACAGAGAACACAAAGGACACTATTCTTCTAACACAATTCAGAATATTGGTCCTTAGAATGGTCTATGCTGGCTGACAGAAGCCATCTATTCAAATTCAACCATTTTTTTTTCCAAATTCTCCTTAAAATGAAGCAATTTTCCTATAGCTGTTCACCATTGGTAGAAGGCAATACTTAGCAAGGATTAGTAGTCAACATACTTTATCTCAAACAGATAATATGAATGGATTTTCTAAAAATGTTAACAACTTTATCTTAGAATTGGGGGAACTTAAAATGACAAATATGGAGTATCGTGGCAATTTACTACTGAGATAATTAGGCGAGATATGAACCATCAGCCTGCAATTCATTTGCCATCTTGCTCATTGTTCCTTGATTCTATAATTAAAATCTAATTTCAGCTGTCCATGTTCAACTCAACTCGAAAGTAATGGAAGCAGCTGGCGATAGGTCAAACTGACTGATGTGTTGTTTACAGTGTTGTTTCAGTGTATGGTTTTATTACTTTATGAGTGTAATCCACCTAGAATCATAAGGGGGTGGCATATGATTGGCTGCATCATTAAATAAATAATAGCAAAAAGGAGCACCCCATTTTATCTTTTTGGAAATCAGCTCTGATAGACTCCCCCCTGCTTTTGCTTCCAATTCAGTTATTCCTGTTCTGACAAATGAATTGCTGGAAATAAAAGTTACTGGAAAAAATACTATATAATTCAACTACTTGCCAAAACAGATGTATGATGAATTTGAAAGAAAAGCAATCTTTCTTGTGCTTAAGAAACATATTTTTTAATTTTGTGGTGGTTTTTTTAAAATCAAGACTCAAGAAAGAATCCAGATGCTTCCTCTGTTGTTCTTCTCTCTTGTGCTATTTTTATCTGTGTTTTTCTATTCTTCTTTGTTTTTATACCTTTTGATAATTGTAAGTAATGAGAAGTTGCTGGTGTTGGGTTGTTGTTATTATTATTATTGGTTTGGAATATTTATATTTAATTAAATTTCTATACCGCTCCCTCTCCCAAAAAGGGACTCGGGGCGGTGTACAGCCTATTAAAAAACAGAATATATACACTTTAAAAACAAATTAAATATAAGAATCTGGCCGAATCCCATCAATTACAAAATACAGAAATTTAAAATTCCGGGATTAATTAAAATTAAGATTTAAAAATTTAAAACCAAATTAGATTAAAACCCATAAACCATTTACTGGGCCAGGCCGGCTTGCTGGAAAAATAAGGTCTTAACTGCGCGCCGGAAGGTCTGGATGTCCGTCATGGCCCATATCTCCGGGGGGAGATCATTCCATAGGGAGGGGGCCCACACAGAGAAAGCCCGTACCCTTGGGGCCGCCAGCCGGCAACGATCAGGCGGCGGCACCCCAAGGAGGGCAACCCTGCGAGAGCGTACTGGGCGGCGTGATGGCAGCAGGCGGTCCCGTAAGTACCCAGGTCCCGAGCCATGGAGCACTTTAAATACAGTCAGTACCACCTTGAATCGAATCCGGAAGGCCACAGGAAGCCAGTGCAGCCTGCGGAGAAGCGGTGTTACATGGGAGCTCCGAGGGGCACCCACGATCACCCGCGTGGCTGCATTCTGAACCAACTGCAGCCTCCGGAGACTCTTCATAGGGAGCCCCATGTAGAGAGCATTGCAATAGTCCAAGTGGGAGATGACGAGGGCGGAAGTGACTGTGCGAAGTGCGCCCAGATCCAGAAAGGGCCGCAACTGGTGGATCAGATGAATCTGACAAAAGGCCCCCCTGGCGACGGCTGTAATGTGATCTTCTAAAGACAGCCGTACATCCAGGAAGACACCCAGATTGCGTGCCCTTTCCATGGGGGTCAAAACCTCTCCCCCCACAGCCAGCGAAGGAACAAGCTGGCTGTATCTGGGGGCAGGAAACCACAGCCACTCGGTTTTGGTCGGGTTGAGACGAAGCCTGTTACGATCCATCCAACTCCGCACGGCCTCCAGGCACCGGGTCATCACTTCGACGGCTTCGTTGGGGTGGCCCGGGGTGGAGATGTACAGCTGAGTATCATCAGCGTACTGATGGAACTCCACCCCAAAGCCACGGATGATCTCACCCAGCGGCTTCACATAAATGTTGAACAGCAGGGGCGAGAGCACCCCACACAGTAGGAGCCTCGGGGCCAACCTCTGCCCCCCTGTCAACACAAATTGCGAACGGTCGGAGAGGAAGGAGGCGAACCACCGCAACACGGTGCCTCCCACCCTCAACCCCTCCAACTGCCGCAATAAGATATTGTGGTCGACAGTATCAAAAGCCGCTGAGAGATCTAACAGGACCAAGACAGAGGAGCAACCCCTGTCCCGGGCCCTCCAGAGATCATCCACCAACACGACCAACACTGTCTCCGTGCTGTGCCCGGGCCTGAAACCCGATTGGAGGAGGTCTAGATAACTCACTTCATCCAGGTACTGAGGGAGCTGATGTGCCACCACACTCTCAACAACCTTCGCAACAAAGTGAAGGTTGGAGACCGGACGATAGTTTGATAATAATGCTTGGTCCAGGGACAGTTTCTTGAGGAGGGGCCGCACCACTGCCTCTTTCAAGGCAGTGGGTAAAAGCCCCTCTCTCAAGGAAGCATTTATGATTCCCTGGAACCAGCCTCGTGTCACCTCCCGAGTGGCCAAGACCAGCCAGGAGGGGCACGGGTCCAGCAAACAAGTGGTGGTATTAAGCCCCCCCAGTATCCTGTCTACGTCCTCCAAAGTAACAGGATCGAACTCAACCCAAATGACCTCCCCGATATCCATCCCCGCCCCCCCGCCCGGAGATGCCCAGTCAGAGTCCAGCTCATCCCAGATCTGAGTGATTTTGTCCTGCAGAAACCTAGAAAACTCCTCAGCCCGCCCCTGCAAGGGATCCTCCCGTGCTCCCACCTCCAGAAGGGAGTGGGTCACCCTAAACAGGGCGGCTGGGCGGTTTTCCGCAGATGCAATAAGGGTGGAGAGGTAAGACCTCCTCGCCATCCTTATCGCCACTAAATACGTCTTAATATAAGATCGTAATAGTGTTCGGTCAGACCCAGAGCGGCTAGCCCTCCAACTACTCTCTAGGCGTCTTTTCCAGCGCTTGATCTCCCTTAGCTCCTCGGAAAACCAAGGAGCCACCTGGGATCGGCACCGGGTCAGAGGCAGCAAGGGCATGACCCGGTCAAGGGCCCCAGCAGCCACCCTATCCCAGGTGGCGACCAAGCCCTCAACCGAGTCGTGTGTGTGAGCTTCGGGAAATGGCCCAAGCTCCATCAGGAACCTATCTGGGTCCATCAGGCGCCTGGGGCGGTACCATTTTGTCGGTCCCGCCTCCCTGCGGCCGGGGGGTGCGGAACGGAAGTCGAGCCTCAGGAGCGAGTGATCAGTCCATGACAGGGGTTCTACAACTATATCCCCTATACCCAGATCACTCTGCCACTGATCAGAGACAAAAACCAGATCCAAGGTGTGACCCCCCCAAGTGAGTAGAGTCCCGAATTAACTGGGTCAGGCCCATGGCTGTCATGGAAGCCATGAACTCCTGAGCAATCCCCGAGGCCCCGCCGGCAGAAGGCAGGTTGAAATCCCCCATGACCATAAGCCTGAGGGTCTCAACCGCCAAGCCGGCTATGACCTCAAGGAGCTCAGGCAGGGCCGATGTCACATAGCAGGGAGCCAGGTATGCGACCAACAAGCCCACCTGTACCCTGGGACCGAACTTCACAAAAAGGGACTCACATCCGGTCGTCTGAGAAACAGTGGATTCCCTCGGACACAGATCCTCCTTAATAACCACCGCAACCCGCCCTCCCCTCCCCTGGGCCCTCGGCCGATGAAAAACCCAAAACCCGGCTGGAATAGCAATGGAATTCCAATATAATCCTAATAATAGCTGAATTATTATTAATATTAATTAAATAAAAATGGTGGTGATGCAGGTTCCCCTTAGAGGCAATTTAAGATATTTTCAAATGTTGATCTTAATACTACCATTATATTTAATACTGTACCACAATGAATTGTATTTCATTACTGCAAGTGTTAGTTCCCAATTAGGAACTATCAGCTGAGCTTGATTTTTTATTTTATTTATTTACTTGATTTATATCCTATCTTTCTTTCCACAGGGATATATAAATCAAAATAATTATTCCAGAACAGCTAATCTTTTTTAAAAAATACAAACATGTGCCATATGGACATACATCTTTCCTTCTAGGCCAACAATAATGGCAATTTGGAGATTTGTAACATTCCACAGAAGACCTATAAAAAGTTATTTTTTTCAATTATTATTTCCACATCTGAGGTGACATTTATGATAGAATGATTGATGTCAGGCCCAGTTATAACAAAACGTTTATTCTCTTCACTGATTTAATCCAATTCTCTGTCAGACTAGATGGGGTCAGTGGGGCAAAATGGAAGAAAACCTCTGTATGATTGATCTCTCCGCTCCTCTGTTAGGCAACCAAAAGCACTTCAATATTTTTTTTCAGGGCTTTTTATCCTATTGGATAGAGATGAATCTAGCAGAGCAGAGTGCTAGCCTGAGAAAATCTAGAGAACCTAAGATATATTATTGGCTAAATAAACAAATCATAGGCTAGGTTCACAATGAGCTAAACCAGAATTAAACCAATCAACCATTATGGTTTGTAAGGTTCATGGCTTAGCATGATGTGAGAACTCAACCAGTTAAAAAAATGCAGCACAGTAAAATGTTATTAATCTGAATCTCTTTTTCTTTCTCAAGTGCATTTGGTAATTGGAACATGATATGGGACTCTCCCAAGTTAAATTTTGCTTTTCATTTAATTTGGAATTCTTTACTGATATTTCCTTCTGAGAAGGCTATGGCATACTACTTCTATATCTTTGACAAGAAAATGTACAGACATATCTGTTACATATCTAAGTCAATCTGAGAAGACTTTATCTTTTACTGATATGTCCCATTTTCTACCAGCAAAAAAGTTCTGGAGCAAAGGTGAGGAAGCAAATGGTATTATGGTCTCAAAATACTTATACAACTATTACAATCTTTTGTGGCTAGGTGGACAATTGGATAGAGATATCCACTGCTAATGTAAAGCCATTATCATATGTAATAGCTCCTTCTGACCTTAGAGTGACAGTCAAATGATATGATCAATATTATGCAAATCTCTATAATGATCTAGTTGTAATCCATCAAAATTCCAAATCCAAATTCAACAATGCACACCAAAGGGAATAAATGGCATGACAACAATTTTTCACTCTGAACCACAGCCAATTCTTTTGTTTCTGATGAATATTCTACTTTACAAATGGCCTCATCTCCTAATATCATGGGTTTTTTTTTTTTTTTTTTGGGGGGGGGGGAGTGCGCTGCTCCAAAGATTTCTAAACGAAACCAACATTTCTAGGAACATTTTATAAATGAGCATTAAAAACCTGTGATGCCATTAAAGCAATGATTGTTTGGAGTTGAATTAGTTAACATTTGGTTTTCAGGAAACTCCTGTTTTGCCTGTTGGAAGATACTCAAACAAGGAAGCTGCTTGCTGCCACACCTACCTCGCAAGAGAGCAGTCAGTCCTTTGACCTGTGATGAGAAAAATGAAAACAAATTATGTTTTTAAACAGAGGGGAAAAATTTTTGCAGGAGAAGAAGGCATGTGAAAAAATGTGAAAGGGAACTGGAAGAAACTATTATGGGAGGGGAGAAGACACACAATTGCTGATTCCCCTCCAGAGCAGTCATTTTATCAAGAAAATCAGCAGCAAATTAGGTAATATGGAGTTCTTAGTGCTCTGAGCTTACTCTACCAGCTTTACTCTACTGAGGTAGAGTAAATAGGGCAAATTATTACATATAAATAGGCAGCAAATGTCACTGCCATTCATATTTATATTACCTAGTTGAACAATGAAAGACAATAATAATGAAAGATCAGGGAACACCAAAATCTCCAAAGTTCAACCTTAGCTACTAATATTTTTTTCTACTAGATCAGGTAATGTACAAAATAGTTCTTAGCTGTCTGAGGATTTGCCTTGCTCTTTAGACACTGACTTGCTATACCTCCTAGAATTGTTAAAGTGTAATAAGAAGACATGGCAGGAAGTATGGCATTTCTTTCTCTTTCTCAGCAAGACATTACTATATTTCAGACATTACACAGAAAATGTGCACAACGTTTTTAGATTTATTAGCATGGAAGGTTCTGTCCAATCTGGTCACGCTGGCTGTGGATTAACTGATCTTTCATGCCATACCTCTGGAGAGCTGCTGGTTGCTCTACAAGGTACAAGGTACTAGCAGACTAGCTAGTTCAGAAGTCCATAGTTTTATTATTTCCTGTCTTTTTATTTATTTATTTTTAAATCCACAATTATTTCAAATGAGGAAAAAGAAACCAAACTTCAATGCCCGGGGCATTATGGGCAATATTTAAAAGGTTCTCAACTTACAGTGATAGAGAAGATACATGCTATTTGACAGATAACAAAACTAAGATATCTTTCTCTATTGCAATAGTATTGATTTATATCAGTTATAATATTTCCCTCAAGATCAGAAATGAAACGAATCAAATACGGCTAATAGTTAATCATGGACAATAAATAACACATTTTAAACAATCACTTTCCCACTCCCAGGAGAAAAACTTAATTATTCAAAGCAGTTCATATTTTATAATAACATTAAACTAGAGTTTCTTACTGTTTGCCCCATTTCCATTACAGAATATTAATATGAATGTAACTACATGGCTTTAACAACGTCAAAAGGCTTTAGTATTAAATTAATAAATGCAGGTAAAAGATAGGAATTAATTATTCTGTACCAAAGAAACCTACTGATATTTTCTATTAATGGAACCTGCCATGTCCAGAGTAAAATAATTTACAAGTCAGAAATAGAATGGGGCAGAGAAAACAAATCAATACTGTTTGCCCCAAAGCTAGATAACCAGTAGTATTTTGCAGTCTGTTGAGCAATTGCTAACAAAGAAACAATGCCAAAGATTTCAAGCAAGCAGTTTCTGGTCCTACAACATTTATCAATAATGGTTAAGATAAACTTCTAAACTCCAATTTATAGCATTAGAAAGATTAGAAAGCAATGTATTCTTCCAACATTCTTACAAACCCAGATAATTCCATTTATCTCTTTTTAAATAGCTTAGATTCAGGACTGGGATCTTTGTGAGCAATGTGAATTCACAAAAGCTCCACTAAGGACCAGAAAAAGAGGTTTTCTGATTTTATGAAATCAGGCAAAAAATACCTTTGGTGTTTTTGATGCTCTCCCGGCAGGGAGTCAGTTAAAGGGACAAGCAGGTTAACAGAAGCAGTATGTTAGAATACAGAAATCAACAATGATTCATGAATGTGGTTTGTCACGGGGTCAGCTTGAGTATTATATGATGATACTCAAAGGGAGGGAAAATGCTCAAAGAAAATAACCTTCCTGACTTGTTTTACTTTACATGATAACGGAATAATTTCTTTAAACTGAAAAATCTTTTTTAAAAATATGCATACTGCTTCGTTTGACTTCCAGTGGGATGAAGAATAATAATTTTGGTTTATGTTTTTGGTTAAAAATAACAAATAATTTAATCCAATAATTTGTGTATTTAGGCCACAGAGCCCTTTCCAAGTCATCTGCATTACTTCTCCTAGAATTCTTCACAGTCTGAAGAAATAAAAATGTCAAGTTTCTATAATAATTCCCCAAATATAAAATATATACTTAAAAGCTGCCTGTGCTTGGCCAGGGGAACCCAGCCATATGGCTCAGGAAAAGATTTTATACGAATCAAAGAAAGTTCTGCAAAATATTGGTTCACTGCAATTTAGAATAAATTTTGTGATTTACATTTTCTCTCCAAAGACTTGAATGCTATAAGTGGAACCAGATCAATATGAAGAGCTACTTTATTGTTTGGAGTTGATTCTTGCAGTTAAATTAAAAGTGCATGCTATTCTGCCAATTTATTTAAATTCTCTATCCTTGCTCTTCTCAGATTATGAAATGGCATCCTTGATTCGGTCACTGGCACCAGACAATTAATTCCAACAATAACCACTGCTAATCCATTCATTTTATTAAAGTGCCAATAGGCTATATGCATGCTAAAGTACTTTTTAATTCTACTTGAAAACACCCAATTTTCCTGTGTGACTAAAAAATCCACACAGACATGGGAAGCAAGCTAGTTCAACAATAAAAGTGCTTCCCTAATGATAGAATATTTGCACACCATGAGGAAAAAAATGATTAATTGCAAGAATTAACCTAATTTGATTCTGTAGATATGCTGAAATGGGAGGGGAAGGGAGAGAAAATGGTTTCACTTAAACAAATAGATGTTGCACATTATTAGCTCATTAAGCACTTCCCTTTTGCCATTACTTAAGCAGCACTGCAGGGATGGAATAATAAATCCATAAAACATGACTTTGTCCACTTAGCATTGATAATCCAAGATTGTTATGCTCAGTCAGCTGCCTAATTTAGTAATTACAAAGGCTGCACTGACACACTGACAAGCAATTCTCATGCTTACTTTCTCCCAAAGTCTTCTGGAGGAGGTCATGCTTGGCCTGGAGCTTGGTGATGAGATTCCTCCCTTCCAGATATTCCTTCAATTTCTAAAAGAAAAAAAAGAAGGAAAAATATCTCTGAAGAATTAAAATTTATTTCATGAATATTTGAGAGCAATAAACCAAGGAATCAGAAAGACTTAAAAAGAGTCAATATTCTGCCATGTCCCATTTGAAAACTATTATGTGAGAAAGAATTTGGAACAAATTAACCACTGTGTTTGCTGTTAAATAATTAAAACCAATATAATTACATTTGTTCAGAAATCCTTTGATGGCACAGTAGTGTAAGCAAACTTTTGTGGATCAGATCAGAGATGGCAGTGTTGCTTGACGTAAGAACCAATCAACACTAGTAACCTTAATCTCTCTCCTTCATTGAATGATTTCATATCTATTTTCTCTGCCTTGTTCTATGGCTTTTAAAATAGGATTAATAGTAATAATAGTAATTAATTCAGACTAAGAATGGTAAAGTGTACAGATATAACCCCATTAATAATGAAGTAAAGATATCTGTATGCTGACTGAATTCCTTTTTCTAAAAAAAGAGTCCCATGTAATCCAAATTAAATATACAATGCTTTAAAAGAAAATATATATAATCCCTGGAATATCATATATCACATGGATACTTGAGACTAAAAGCCCTCTCAGATCATTGAAGATTCATCTAATCCAGCATTCAATTAGTACTCAATTGTTTCTGGAAGAACATAAATTGTAGTTGCTATTCAATAATGGAAGATATACTGCCTATAAATATATGGTTGCCCTGATACCCCAAAGGCGCAGAATTTCCAGTGTGATTTTTGTCATTTTGGTGAAAATAGTGAGTTCCTATGGATCCTGCTGGATCTATTCTCTCTTTGCATTTTGTGTAATTTGTGTGATGATATTGTTAACAAGTAACATAAATGGACACAAGTGATTTTATTTACTTATTATATATGTACATTTGCAAAAATTTGCTGTTCAAATAGATATTCAACAATAAAAACACAAAAGAATAAATTATAAAAAAAGAGAACTCAATGCTGAATATAATAACCTCAGGCACCTTTACTGTAATGGACAATATTACTTCACAGCTGATGAAATAGTTAATATGGAAAATATCTTTAATTTAACAATTTATTGAAGGATGTCTGGGGGAGGGAATTCCAGAAAATGAGGTCCATCAGAGAGAAATATCGTCTACAGTTTACATCAATCTCACCTTTGATAAATATGGCATACTCAGCACCATAACTAAGACAAATACATTTGGCAGTTGTGTTACATGTACAGAATAAGATCTTTAAGATATGTAGAGCTTTAAAAACTAAAGCCAATACTTAAAATTGTAAATGTTGCTATAAATCAGAAAACTACAAAAATGAGTGTGAACATAAAATATGCATATATTAACACCCCCTCAGAATTTGTAAAGCACTGAAAATTTGGATATGTTCCAACTCCTGGGAGATGTGAGGTTAGATAGCTTGTTGACAGATTTTTCTTCAATTGCTTTGTTTAGATTTATTCTTGGCAACCATTGTATGATTTTACTTTACTATTTTTAACATGTTAGCTTCCCAGATTCAAATTTGTGAAATCCACAACCATATAAATTGATTTAATACACACATACATACATTTAGGCCCCACTGGTCAAATTGAAATTTCAATTAATCCCCCACTGAAAAGAAGCTCTGCATTTAGATTTAATGCAGTATTTGTCAGTATTAAATAACAACTTCCTAATTTTGCTATGTGAACAATTTACACAAATACCTAAACCCATGACCCCACCTCTTTTAGTACAATTAAAGTAAATTATCATTTGAATAAAATGTGACACCTGAGGATAATGTGGACAGGTCAATGAATTTTTCTTGGCAGCAACACAGATTGCCACTGCTTTCTCCTCAAAAAGGTTTACTACCCCACCGCCCCCAATCTAGTTTGCAACTCTGGTTTTTTCAGGTGGCCTTCTGTCAAGTACTAGACTGGTCCCATTTTACTTAGTTTATTTCCCTTTTTTTCAGAGGTCAAGGGATATACATGGGGTTTATTTTATTTTATTCTTTCAACAATCTTATTAGATTGAGGAACAGTGACAGGACTAAAATTGTTCAGTGCTTTTTCACTGAATGAGTTTTCTCAATCTTAACAACTTAACACCTATATTATATTACATAAAATAATTATTTACAACAAAATTTTATCCTACATGAGGACAAAGTCGCCAGAGAATCCAGCTTGTCATTCCTTATGAACAGATATGCCAATTCAGATCACGAGAGAAGCACGAGGAAGTGCTAGAGTTGCCTCACCCAACAGATTTTGCATAGTAATAAGCTCCAGGGATTTGTTTCTAGGGTTTTACTCAATCATTTTAATCCTTGGTAAGATCTTGAAGATCTACAGTATTTGGATTATACTTTGCATGTACTCATTTATATACTGGTTTTCTTATAAAGAGCTCAAGGCAGCTTCACAACAACAATTCTATGACTTAAAAAACATGAGCAATCTAAAAGTGGACTTAAACCTGGATGTCCACGATTTAAGCCTACAGCTTAACTATAATAAAGAAAAATATATTGTGGTGACCATCTGAGACCATCTCTAAAGGACCCCATAAAACTGGGCTGGTTATAAGAACAAATTTCATATGACTCATTTTAAATATTTGAAATTACTTTCCTGAACTTCAAGGTTACAGTTCTTTTCTTCTTACAATATGTATGAAAAAGTTATATGAGTTTCAAAAGAACATAAAAGGTTTATGCCCTATTCAAGTAAAAGTGTTCTTGAAAAGCGCTCAATGGAAACTCCTTAATCTTCTTAGCTGACACAGAGTTCATTAAATGCTAGAGATGTCTAAGTATCCACACTGTTGACATTTTGATGTCTGCATTCCTTATTCAATATTAGTTTAAATGTTTTATATTTCAGTGAACTGATTAATTTAAGAATTACAGGTGATGGCTTTTAAAATTGATGGCTAAACAAATAGGGTTAACCCCACTGCTTTAAAGAGCAAATTGCCAAAAATCAGAGCAATTCGGTTTTTAAAAGGTAGTAGAAATACATTTTTGAATAAAACAAAACAAATTTGTATATTGGGTAATGCAAAATTAAAACAACTCTCAAGATAAGGATAAATGAACACTAAAGCAATCTGTACTTCCCTGAGAGATTCAAGAAACAGTTTGCCAAAACAGTGATTGGAGCACCTTTCAGCATTGATATGTTCACAGTTCAATGGCTTACTCCCTGCTGTCAGTCAAGACTCCATTAAAATAAATAACCACCTGATAATAAGGCAGGACAATTGCCTGCCTAGAGCCAACTTAAATTGAAAGTGATATTCTGAACCCTAAACTATTAGGTCACCTAAGGAAGATATTTTTAAAAGCCCACAATGGACTCCTATTATTCCAAACATTTTGCTTCAAAATAATGCATAAACCTGATGCTGGTTTATAAATGCGGTCTGAGAAAAAATAAACCATACTGTGTCCCATTTTGGGAAAGCAACAAATTAAGATTCACACCTAACTAGAAAGATAGTGTCTTCTGATTCTTTCCGCATCCACAAAGAAAAACTTAAACCTATTTCCAATCTAAGACGTTACGTTCATCTGACATGCAACTTTGAAAAATATTTGGAACCCAACACTTCTGCCCCTTTAAAATGTGACTGAACAATATTTCAAAATGAAAAGGTATATTATATTCACTTTGAAGGACAGGACAGGACAAGGGGCTGAAACTGGTCAGCAGAAATTTTTGTGTCTCTAGCCAAAGACAGACGTTTTATAAACAAGGGACAGAAAGCAGAAACAAGATTTGGAAATGAGTAACCAAATGGCTATTGATACAAACAGAAAGACTAGCAAGATTCACACATCAAAGAGACTATCTATGTCAAAATTGAACAGCCTCTCAGTCAACAGTGGGGAGGGGAGATACGGCATCATCTATCTCCAGTCTACAACACAGTCCTTTCAATAGTTCCAAGAAGGCTCCACACCCATTTGCACTACTCAGGTGACATTGACAACACAGATAAACCTCCAGGTGGCCTTAATAACTTGCTAAAAGAATGCAAATGACCAGCTGTCTGCAAGGAGTATAAATCCTTCAATTCCCCACCATCTAGTCAGAACAGAAGAAGTTTCTTGGATGAGAAGTGAAACATCTTCAAAGAAAAACCAGCAAGTCCGGTTGCTTTTTGGAAAAAATAATTTTAAAAGCATCTTTTGGGATTCACATCTTAAGACTTGCAATATACAAAGTGTTGTAATTGAATGTGCGAATGACTTTGGAAGATTGGGGGAGGGAGAGATGCTGCCTAGGGAACAATGAGAGGGAGGAGTCCACTACTAGATAATGTGCAGAGAAAGACATTTAGATTCACCCAAACTATTCAGGCAATAAAAAGTTGGTGGGAGAATTACGCTTTCAGACTTGCAAGATTCTATTAAGGTAGTATTACAATAAAGTAGATGTCATCTCTCCCCCCGCCCCTTTAGTCTATCTGAGAGTCTGACAAATACAGAATTCCTGGGTCTGGTTAGACAGCAAATTACCTGAATATATGGCTTCCTAATGCTCTGCAATAAATCTACTTACCTAACATTTTAAGTCTGCTTGATAATATAAATAATGTGGAGCAGGGAGGGAAGCTAACTGCCATGCCTGCTATGAAGTCTTGCAATAAGTTTTGCCTTCCTGGCTCCTGACTGGAGAAGGACAGCCTGTTCTCCACTATTAAAAAATGGCTACAGAATCTCTTACAAACTCACAGACTATGGTTTAGCTCACCAGTCCTTATTCCAATATGAGAATGAAGTTGCAATGCAAATGGACCAGTTAACCCAGACAATGAACAAGAGATAGAACATAATTTGCCATTAGTACTGGTTCAAGGCTTTCAGTTTCTACTTTTGAAATCCTCCAATGCCTTCTCTTTCTGACTGTTCTATTGTGTAATAGACATCTACACAAATTTATTAACTTCCTCACTCATTATGAATTATACATATCTCCCTAAGACTTGAGGATATTCTCACCAATTGCTTTTTATAGGATTTATAATCGGTCTGATGACCACAACAGCTGCAGAATGAAGTTTGCTTTCTGAGATAGAATGCACTAGATTTGGACAACAATTGCATGACCTTCTTTAGGACTAACATTTGACAATTCTATTAAACAGGTGACTACCAACTGTGAAATTTGCTGCCTACAACAGGACAGATATTCTCAGTGCAGCAATACTCTAAAGAGTTTGGCTGCATTAATTCAATCTGTTTGAAGTTGATGGAAGACTTGTTCAGGAGGGAGAGGAAGATTCCACTAATCTCTTTCGTTCTTATCTTCTTCCCTTCCACACTGACTTCAGAATCTTCAGAAGCAGAACCAGTTTAGCAAAGCTGTATTTTCTGCCATGAAAAACTGAACCAATATTTGAGCCCTAAATATCACACTTGTGAAGGAAGAGGATATTTTGCAAGCAGGTACCCAAATTGCCCCAAATCTAATCTATAAGCCTGTCCTATCCTTTAAGTGTTTAGAGGCTTGAGCTTCAGGAATTAATTAAGCCTATATGTGTGATTCAGTCACTTAATCATTCCTGTAATGCCACTGACCTAGAAGGGCTCAGAAATAAAACTGCAAGTCCTAATAGCAGTGCCAATCTGGTGCTAGTCTGTCACAGAATCCTCTACTGAAGGAAATATGCTCTTGGTATGTAACCTGGTGGATTGCCCACTTTCAGTGACACTATCTATGTCTAGCTTTAATGCTTAGGACTTAACCTTGAGAACAGTATACTTGCTATCAGCAATCATCAACAGTCCATGCAATTTTATTTAGCAGTGCTATTGCATTTTTTTTTTAAAGAATCCTGGGAATTAACTAATGTTATCTCCCAACAAATTCACTGGGATGGGAATAAACATCTGTTTCTCCAGCTTGCAAACTCACAACCTACAGGACCTCTTCCATTCCCCAAGCTTCCTCTCTTGCCTGCAAAATACAGTACATAAACTATGATAATATGTTTGGAAAGTAGATAGATAGCATGGATCTGCCCTGCCATCAATTATGTGACTATACAATCAACCTCATTTGGATCCCCATAAAAGTCAGCACTGATCTACCTAAAGGACTGTTGATGAAAACTTGCAGGAAGACTTTATCTGCCCATAATCTTCCTCTGCAAGTGTTGCTATCTTTTAGGGAAGTCTCTCTCCATTTGGTCCATGATCCATTCTTGGCAAATTAAAATGTGTAGACATTTCAACTCCCATAATTCTCCACCCATTATTAAATTAAACTCAAAACTTACACACTTATTTCCATAAAGAACAAGCATGAATATTATTGAAGTGTTCCAACTTCAATATCTATCAGTAAAATTGATTCTGAAGAGTGAAAGGTGTTTGGGAGTATGGGGATGGGAATGTTCTGGAATAGATGATAAGAAGATAGAAAAAATTGTGAGAATTTTCCACTTCAACTAAAAAAAAAATGGAAATCCTCTCCTCTCCTGAAATCTCTACTGAAAATGAAGAAGAGGTTGAGAAAGCAGAAAAGGAGGGGAATATTTTCCAACTCCAGCTAAATAAGAGGTGGAGAGAGATTTGTCAGCTCCAGTTGGTGAAACAATGGAAGGCCAGACACAACACATTTTAATCTTTCCCAACTGGATGGAGGGGAAGACATGTTCAGGTCCAAAGAAGGAGAAGATGGAGAGGGTGATACAAGGATTGAAGCTACTGTGGCAAAATTCCCATACCCCCAAAAAACCATTTTATAAACTAGGGACAAATAGCAGAAATCTTTAAGCTGAAAAACAAGTAGCCAATGGCCATTGTCTCAAAAAGATAGGGGAAAGAGACATATGACTTAAATCTTGAGACTAGCATATATACCGGATGGGATTCTTGGTTAGTACATGACTCTCTTATTCCTCTACTTCTTCTTAATTAACTTTGTTGAGCTTGCTTGGGAATTGAAGTAGGGAGATCACCTAACCCAGTATAAAGCTTGACAATAATGGATAGTAACACTGTCTCCCGGCTGCAGCATTACGGATAAAATTATATATGAAGCTAGGCATTAAAATGCTGATACAGGAAATGACAAAATTGAGATGTATGCCATTTATTAAAAATGCACTGGATGAAGCATTAATCTCAATTGTTGGATGCCAATTTGATATCAATTACATTTTATGTCCTTCTTGTGCTGGTATATAGAAGCAATCTTTTGAAATATGTATTTTGAACTGCAAATGGTAACAGTGCTAATCCAGCTACAACCTGCTCAAAGTCAAATAAAAGGACTTGAAATTGTAGTGCAGATTTCTGCTAGCAAGTTCTTTGATTAAAAAAAGTGTCATTCTATACTATGGGAATCTTGTAATGGTCTTTCTCTATAGTTGCAGAGCTATGAATATCATTCCCCTACTTTAGTATTCATTTGTAGGAAGCAGCTGTCAGGAAGAATAAATAAAAGGTTAAGTGTAAACCAACATAGGTCTTCCTGCTGGGTTTTTAAAACTAAATGGAAATACTGCCATATGTCCTATATTCCTCTCATTTTGGTCTGCAAACATATATACATAACATATATTTCTGGAATCAAGAAAGCCACTTCCTTTTTTTTAAAAGCAGCATGAACACTAAAGCAGGTAATCTGCTTCAGCAGAGGTATTCCCAGAATGCAATGGGAGAAGACTAGAGTATCACAAAGCTGCACAGTTGTTAGTGAGTAAAAAAGGGAGAGATAATTGCATTCTGATAAAAAGCAGCACGACACTGATTACAATCACGGTTACAAATAGTTTCATAAATCTTCTGGCTCTCATCAAGACTAACAAAATAAATTAATTGTGTTAATTAATGCATTAGTTATTTCAAGATTCTCCATTTATTTCATTTTATTTTATTTTCTCCACTATTCTGTAAGAATATTGAATAAAGGTTTGGGGCACGCTGCTTTTTAAAAAAACGTTTATTAAGGTTTATAGCATAAGTACAATGAAAATGCAGATTAAGTAAAGGGACTATGCAGGATGAAAAATAAAGGAGAGAAGAAAAATGGGGTTGACTTCAGACTCTTTAATTATGACCTCATTTTTTACAGTACCTATAATTATTACACACCTAACTACATAATTCAAACTAAATTCTGAATTTCATTTTTTTCTACTTCAAGCATTTAAAACCAGAAGCAATATTCCAACAGAAACAAGAGCAAATCATATCTCTCTTTAAAACAGTTTACATCATCCAAAAATCATTTTTTTCTTTTTTCCCTCCCTTGTGGGAAGTGATATATATTTCTATTTACACTTATTAATCTTTCTAACCTATCTTCATTTATTCTAAGAAAAATCATTATATGCATTCAAATTCTTTAATCTTAAAGGGAAAACTCTTTTATATTCATTTTAAGAGTCTAAACATTTCTTTAAAAGTTTCATCTTTATAATTTAAAACAATTAACTCTAATGCAACTTTTTAAACTTCCTTATAACATACATACTTTCAAATTCACTTTCAATAATATCTTGTAAACTATAGGAGTTAATGATATAGGTGATAGATGACACATGGAAGGGTGATATAGAAACAATTTTCAAAGCCACTTTATAAGCACAAACAACACATTGGGAATATCAGACATAAAGAATCAGAACCACACATTAAGTTTCAGTTAAACTGATTTATTGCTCATATCTATACACAAAAATCTAGTTGATTAATGGCCAGCACTAAATTGGCACTAGATAAGAGTTAACAGAATTCAAGGTTAGACTTGGATTGCTTGTGGAAATGTAACAGCTCTCTTGACTCCTCTCTTGACTCTGTCTACAGACTCTTCCGCTCTCCTATAGGAACTTCCTTTTAATTAGATATGTCAAATCAACAGAAAATCCATCCTAACTCCAATTAGTTTATCAAATTTAAGTTCACCACCTCCAGCTTGTCCTCATAAAATAAAATCCTTTTCTTCTTTGGAAGCCTATTAAATAAATATCAAGTTCTCTTTTTCTCAAGAGATTCTCCAATATGATTTTTTTTTTTAAATATAGGGGTTTGGTGCCATTTTGAATATTAAAGTATAAAGAAAGAAATACTCTTCTTTGTCCTTATAGTTAAAAGCAGAAATTGTTTACATTATGCAGTTTCAGTCCATTTCAGGTTCATTTGTAAATCTACAAATGCTACATTACTTTATTATGCTACTTCAACTAGCAAGTTTACTTCTGTTAATACATCTGAACATTATTCAGTTCAGATGATTAAAAATAATATTTAAAAGATCTCTTAAAATTCAACAACACCCATAACTGTAACTATCTGCCTCATAATCAATATTTAAGATATGATGCTGACTTCATGAACAGATCCAATGCACACATTGGAAAAAAATTACTGTAGCTGCATGTTAAAACAGATCCCAATCTCATACATCTAGAAATAAATCCTGCCGGCTTCAAAACGAAACCCAAGTCTCAAGTACATCTATTTTGGATTATATCTTAAACTTGGAATCCACAATATAGACTCATTACCCAAAACATTAATGCAAACCAAATTAAGAAGGTATGTATTTCCAAGATGATATGTGCTATACTTTGATTTATTTATTAAACTTGCTTATAATGCCCCAATCTAATAATTCTAGGCAATTTGCACAATACATTATCAAAAATATTATGGTAACTACATTAGCTGTCATACTCTGCATCAGTTGTAGTCTTCAAGGCAACTCTTATAGTGTTTTGTGGAGCGATCCTATCCAGAATGTCAACTGAAAACAATGTTCCAATGGGTGGAAGATATATATGAATGAATAGCAGCTCCACAATGCAGGAATTTAGTCTGAGCTTTCTTTGTTCCCTGTAAACTCCTGACACCAATTCAAAACTTTCACAGCATCTCTGATCTGGCTGGGCGTTATGATATACAGCTGAGTATCATGAACATACTGGTGATACCTTATCCCAAAATAACACATTACCTTTCTTAGAAGCTTAGTTCATATAGATATTAAATAACATCAGAAAGAGAACTGAGTCCCATGGTGGAACATTTCCCCTATGACTACAGACTAGAACTCAGATAAAAGTGGGCCCACCATAAAATCTGCCTTTAATCCCAGATGGTTCAAAAGAATATCATTGTTATATTAAATGCTACTGGAACCTAACAGGAACAGGAGAGACACATTTTCCTAATCCAGAACCTGCTGAAGTTCAGCCACCAGAATGATAATCCTGTGTCAGAGGACTTAGCTACTTCTATATTCTCTTTTGTTCTTCTATATATAATTCCTCAACAAATCTTCCCAAAAAGGAGTCACTGAAGATTAGGTAGAAGCCCTAAAGACAGCTAAAAAGAAGACATACCAGTATCTCTTTCAAGAATGGCGGCATTCCACTCTCTCAGGATAATCAGGGGACTGGAGATTAAAACATATGAAAAACTGTTACAGGAACTGGGCATGGCTAGTCTAGTAAAGAGAAGGACCAGGGGAGACATGATAGCAATCTTCCAATATTTGAGGGGCTACCATAGAGAGGAAGGGGTCAAGCTATTTTCGAAAGCTCCTGTAGGCCAGACAAGGAATAATGGATGGAAACTGAACAAGGAGAGATTTAACCTGGAAATAAGGAGAAACTTTCTGAGAGTGAGAACAATCAACCAATGGAAACAGCTTGCCCTCGGAAATTATGGGAGCACCATCACTTGAGACCTTCAAGAAGAGATTGGACCGTCATTTGTCAGAAATGGTGTAGGGTCTCCGCTTGGGTGGGGGGTTGGACCAGATGACCTATAAGGTCCCTTCCAACTCTGATTATCTGTTAGTAATTAATTCAGCCGCTCAAAAGTGCCAGGCTGATCTGGATCCAGATCAGAGTTTATACTTATTTATTTAGCCTATGGCATTGGTACTTGAAAGCTAGGAGTCTATAATGTTATTACAGGGTAGATGTTTGGCTTCCTAAGACTGCTAGTTCGTTCATTTCATGCTCATGTGCTATCCAGGGTGCACCACAAGAAGCAAACTTGTTCCACACACAAAGCAATTAATGGTGTTCTGTAGGAATGTAAAAGTCATCTGGGGATTTTTCTCCACCAGTTTTCGCCCCACATTCGAACTGATCCACCACTGATTGGTTGGTTGCTTCCACTATTAGTCCCACCAAAGTAATAACTATTTATTTGCTTACATCTGAATACTTTCAAACTGCTTGGTTGGCAGAAGTTGAGGCAACTGATGGAAGCTCGCTCTATCACATGGTGCTAGGGCTTGAACTGCTGGAATGCAAAGAACCCTCTGGCTGACACATCCAGCTTTTACAAGCTGCTGAGCCACCATGCCTCTTACAAAGTTTATACCATACAGGATTTTATTAATTTTCTCAGATTCCATGAGCTCAAAAGAATATTAGCTGATATCAGAAGATGTTACTCTTGTCCCCTGGCATGGTTCTGTCAAATGACATTTAATCTAGAGCAAATATTAGTGTCTTTATCTGTAAAGAAACTGCAAAAGCTTCACAACCGTCTGTAGGTGTCTTGTCTTCCACATCTGTTCTCAAATCATCAGGCAGGAATCCAAAGGAACAAAGAAATATACATATGTTGGTATTTTATTGCCATTATGTAAGCTGAAACTCAAGCATGCATCAGTGCTTGGTTGTGTTTGTTTGTGGTTTTTCAATATTGTACTTTATTTATTAATATAAAAATATTAAATTTGTTTGCCACCTATCTTGCTACAATTTTACTTTATTCCTTATATTTCCTTGGAGGACCAATCATCCAGCTGGTATTCTTAAGTACAAAGTAGCCAGTGAGAAAAAGATCACTGGTTGCCCCCACAATTATTGGGCAACACCCGAAGTGCCCTCTAGAAAACCTCAGGATCCATTAGGCTCTGGTGTGGATCATCCTAATAGGTCTATTGCCCCAAGGAGTCCTGTTTGCTCATGATCTGTCATTCAATAAAGGTGATTTCGAGCTTTAAATGACTTTTTGAAATACTTACTAAAAGCATTCTAAGCCCTCTAATTCTGACAGATTCCCCAAAGTATAGAAAAATAATTATGGGCCAGTTCAGCTAATCTGATGAGCTGACAGAACAGGCTTGTGTAATAATGCAGTACCTTTCTTCTTCAGAACTAATATAAAACTCACCTAGGAACACTGCAAACCTAGTCAGATGTCTTTTAACTTGGTTCACAAAAGTGTTATATTAAAATGCACAGTAATGTAATGAGTTGTTCTTGCTTCCTTGCATTTATTTTCTCCCATCATTAATGCTCAGTCACAACTATTTTCAGGTTGCATAGATCATATAATACTTTTAACTAAAGCCAGAAATTCATATTAAAGATATCCATACGCTCTTCATTTGGAAGATCAATCAAGTTTATTCATCCTGGATATATGAATGTGACATGACTAATGGTCCATCTATTTCCTCGAGGCAGAAGGTTAATGCTACTGCCATTGGTTGAGAGCAAGAATGTTTATACAATGTGAAGAAAAAAATTGCACTGATAAAATTCATATTGTTCATTTGAAAAGAGTTGAGTTTTTCCTAAAAACAACACGGAAGCTCAATTAAATAACCACAGACATTTATGAGACTCCAATTGCTTGTTATTTGAATCAATCCCCTCACCCACATTTTTTTTTTTTGGGGGGGGGGTTACATTCACCTTCCATTCAAACCTTTTAATTTAATAAGGCGTTTGAAGCATTTTTTTTCTTTTCTAAAAGAATGATATACTCTGCAGTAAATCTATTACTAAACCAAATCCAGGATAATTCACTTTATCTACTTAAGTAATTGGCAGAGTATGCAGCACTTTTGAAAAGTCCCATGAATCCCTTTAAGGGAAACATAGCAATATTCATTTTAAAACACATAGCCACAAAGCAATGAAGCAAAGCTTCTTTACATATGTGCCAGTTTGCATGGGGCCACATTCCACCAGTTGGCTGTTTGGAGAAAATTAAGAAGGGAGAAGAAGCAAGGCCAAACAATAGGCCACAGGCCACATCACAGAGGCAACAACTGTGGGAGTGTCAGTTTCTGTCTTGCTGACTGAATGAAATGTATACAAGAAATGAAACACATCAAGGATTAGAAGCTGTGTATCCGGAATGAATAAGCAGAATGACAAGATTGATACTGACAGTATTCTAATCACACTCTGTTCTCAAATGAAGGTTTTCCTAATGTTACCTCCAGAGTTTCAGTGCAACACCAGCTGTTGCTTAAAAATTGGCTGTAAATTAATCAATTATTTCCAAGGATCCTTTCCTAGCAACATCTTCTGCCTCTCTCTGAATCTTGAGACATCAGCATTCTCAGGGATTTAGTTAATATTTGGCTGCCTGAATCCAAATTGTCTTAGAAAATGGGCCCAGCACAGCCTCCCTGCAGGTCCTGAGTCTTGGGCTTGTGGAACTCTACCTTGTCCTTGAATGCAGATAATTCCAGTGGAATATGATAGCCTTACATTTTCATTCCTGAACATCCAATCACCAGAACTTTAAGAACAGAATTAAGAAGGAAAGTTTCCATTATATTCGGCTGCATGTGCAATCTTTTTCTAGAAGTCTGCTAATGATTGCTTTCATTTGCTCTGTTGTACTATTTAAATTAGGCATGGAATTTTATCAGTTTTCAGTAAAGTTTTAAGAAAACACGTATCTACACAATATACTGATTTTAGCAAAATTAGTTGGAAAATTCAATATTACCAGCTTTAGATTTTTTTTTCTCACCAGCAAAATTTATCAGACTGAACTTTGAATATATTCCATCTCTAAAATATTATTGTTTTAACACATGAAAGAAGATGAAAATTCAAGGTTCTTACTGTGAAGTAGAACTGTTCAGTCTCCTGTTGATTGGCTCGTCTCTTGGCAATGCTTGGCTTACTCATGAAGGTTTCAGAAACTGTTGATTTTACAGACTCCATAGAATTGCTATACTGGAAGCAATCGGATACATCAAAATCTTCAATAGTGACAATATCCTGAATAGTCTGTAGTGTGGCTTCCATTGTTTTTTTAACCTGACATAGAAATTGAAGAAGGAAAAAAATATAAAAAGTGAGGCTAAAGCATAACCAAAAATATATTAGATACTATTGCAATACAAAGACCTTCTGTAGAGATGCCGAAAAAGAACAACTCTAATTATGTATCCTATATACCATGATCTCGTCCTATTTCTAGGACATGATTTCTAAATTTGAGTAACTTCCCTTTAAGAGTGATTTCAATACATCATCTTTAGGGCAGGTGACATATGCCTACCCTCACCGCAAGGAAGCACTGGCAATCTCCAGTTTCCAGTCACTTGTGTCTGACTTGGCAGCCCACAGAAGACAGGAAGAATTAAAAAGGTTGTTAGAGATCTTATCCTGCCCACCAATGTGGATGTTGGTCTACTAATGTCTAACCCACAATGGGCATTATATGCATGCTATCAGCCTTTGGACTGATAGCATAAATGCCATGAAAAAACAGGAATATGGAGACGTATCAATGAAAAGAGGGAAATTCTTATCAGAGATGTGGAGTTTGGGTTCTTACCTCTTCATTTTCGATCTTCAGAGTTGATAGCCTAGATTGCAGCTGCTGACATCTTTGTACTAACTCACTTTGCACTGGTTGTTGGGCACATAGCTGGAATACCTAGAAAAGAATAGGCAGTTTTGCAACTTTCCAGACACTTGCTTCTAGTTCTTCACTTGTGTTAAAACTCATAATCAAGCATGAATGAGATATCTGCACTGGGCCATAGGATTACGAAACAAACCAGGAAACAAATTATTTTTAAATAAAATTCAATAAACAACAATTGCCTGGACGTTCACAAATACAATCATACAGTTTATTTTATACAATGGTTAGGCTCACACACTGGAATAAACCAAAAGGGCAGAGGACAGAGGGGAGATAAGTGGGTTCAAGAAAAGGAAGTCCTTTCCCTTACAGAGGCTTGGGACTAGAATGGACCAAACCAGGAATGACCTTGATTCATTCCTTGCCTAATGTTCAGTGGGATTTGGTTAATTGTGGCAATGGGGACTTGCCATTACAAAAACAATGCAGTCAAGTGTCATTGTGTTACATCACTTAGTGACAGAAATTTTGGGCCCAATTATAGTCATTAACAAAGGGCTAGAAGTATCACCAATGAATATGGAATAGCTGTTTGTTTGAAAACTGGAACAACACTGCATCACGATGAGCACAGCTAGGTTAACTGGGCTTATAGCATGCATTCAATACTAAAGGACTGTTCGCATTGCTGTAAGAGTCCTTGGCCAAACATGACTATAGTTTTTTCTGCTTCCTATGTAGACTTTTCAATTATGTCTGGAGTGAATATTGCAATGAAAATATATTCAGAGAAGGGGGGGGGACTAACCATGTCACCCATGTGGGGCTGAAACTCAAACTTCATGGGTGGGCAGAAGACACTGTTACACATTTCCATCAGACGTTGCTTGTCACTGTTGGCATCCAGATTTTCAACAGCATTCTCAATGGCATCCAGGCCTTCGTGCTTTGATTGTTCTAGATTCAGCTCTGCTGATAGGAATGTCCTAAGTGCCCTACCAAGGCTGGCATGATATCCTAGGTCACAGCACTGCTGGAAAAAAAACAGGAAAGTAAAAACCAAAGTAAAACTCAAAATGTTGAAGGAAAATGTATAAATGATACAATATACAGATAAATAAAATAGACAAATAATCTTCTCAAAAGATTTATTGTTTTCTGGAAGTCAGTGGTGTTTACACTAAAACATAACTTTATTTAATAAAGATATAGGCTCCCCAGATTGTATGAGACCTGATTTATATAAATTCAACTTTACACAAATGTTTTTATAAGCCACATTTAAGGTCAGGAGAAAACGGTTATACCGGCAGTGTAAAGTAGTACAGCTCACAGTTGAATATCTTATGTACACAGTTTGAATTTGCAAAGCTTTCCACAACTGATATGAGAGCACATGTAATAAGTATTTTCCCTTAAAAAAAATGCATCACAGAAACAATTTGTATTGTGCCAGATTAGGTCAACTAATTGCTTAAATTGAAAACATATAGCAATTTGTTTTAGATGGTGGAATTATAAAACACAGCTCAATCTGACATAACAGAATCTCCTGCTGTAGACTGATTCATCCACTGATCCAGCCCACAATAACTTATCTTCTTAGATAAACTTCAATCTTCTGAACTGGGACTATTCTCTGCTCTTCTGCTCCCA
This sequence comes from Bungarus multicinctus, assembly GCA_023653725.1. Lineage (NCBI taxonomy): Eukaryota > Metazoa > Chordata > Lepidosauria > Squamata > Elapidae > Bungarus > Bungarus multicinctus. The sequence goes on along the minus strand of CM042842.1, from coordinate 87,800,909 downwards.
GAAGTCTCTCACCTCTTTCCTCCACTGTTGTTCTTTTACCATAAACTGACTGGATTGGCACCAATTACTTTGCCTAGCTAAGATCCTATAACTAAAATCTCAGGAAAACTTCGCACAGTAGACAAGTCATTTTTAAGACACAGAGGTAAATGTTAGGCAAGAACTGTGTTCCTGTTTTGGCATTCATATACTGACTAGAACACCAGATATTAAGAACTTTTACAAAAAGCACAGAGAAACTGTGCATTTGACATCTAGTTGAGGGAAAACCCTAATTAGTTTATTGAGGAGAAGATAAACAAGTAGCTTGAAAATAACATTAAACATCATTTAGCAATTGCACACTTTATCTAGGATAAGTCTTCATTCAAAAACTAGGAAACTTATGCTTTTCTAAAATATACATGTTCAGTAAATGTTTGTCATTGTATGGCATTGTATTAATAAATGGATGTGAGCAGGGTATCAAAATAAATCTATCCCATAGGCATGTGGCCCTCACTCATGCTGGCTAATTATATCAAGAACTTGCTGATTCGGTCTATGAAATAATATGAAATAATAAATACATCTCTGCAAAGGGGGCTTTAAGGTACTTCAAAAGAGGAGACTACAAAACCTCTCTTGAAGAAATCAGTCCTGCAACTCAAAGATATTTTTCCTACTATAAATGAAATTCAAATACTCTTCTGCCTGCTTCCAGAGAAAAATGCCTATTATAGGATGCTCGGATGCCAATGTAGGAGCATGTAAAAGAAAGAGCAAAATCTTGTTAAGTAAGATATGTAATCAAGCAGCAGCTGATAAAGAAACAGATACTTACCACAATATCCAAAATAGAAATCTGAATTATTTCCACATTTATTATATTGTTACTAACAACGCATCTGTTATTTTTCAAGCCAAATTATATGAAAATAAACTCCTGCACTCACTTGATGAGAAAAAAAACTATGTATTAGTAGAAGAGGGGCAATAGTTTCAGCTGGTGGAAGGAAGGAAGGAAGGAAGGAAGGAAGGAAGGAAGGAAGGAAGGAAGGAAGGAAGGAAGGAAGGAAGGAAGGAAGGAAGGAAGGAAGGAAGGAAGGAAGGAAGGAAGGAAGGAAGGAAATCTGCTGAATGGATAAGTATCTATTTGTTTGATAGAAGTCACAAGCTTACATCTGCCTATACTAGACAAGTATTGCACATAAATGGTGAAATAGAAATGCCATGAATGAAATGAACCTATGCTACAGAGAGGAATCAGAAAGATGGGAGAGAATCATAAATGTATATGGTTAAACTGAGTCCTCCAATAACCTGTTCATTGTCACACGCTTGGGTACAGTGCCAAAAGTCTGCGGCAGGTGTTGAGAGTCTGCTTGTAAAGCAGTAATTGTTGGTTTTACTGGAAGCAGGCAATAAATTTAGGCAATAAACAATAAATTTAGTCAAGAAGCATAAAAACTAAATAAGGGTTTAAACAAAAAACGGTTGATTGAGAATCTGCACATGTCGAGGCTATTTTCATTCATAAATATTCAGCAGTATCAGCTTTGCAACCAAATTAACATTCCGTGTTTTTCACAGATCAAGGAAGAGAAATCGTGGGAATCTTGCCAATGAGGGAAGTCAAAAAGACTAATATTAATGTTAATATATGATTTACTCTATCAGAGTTGGAGCCTTATGAATAAAGCTTTCTCAGGTGCAGGTTTCTATTTCATAGAATAGTTTCTCACCATTGAATTCCTCTCTATAAAACTAGATTAAGTAATCTGTGTGGGAGTGGATGGGAATAGAATAGATGATTCTATTTTATATCTCCATTCATGGACTCTAAACTTGAAATTATAATTTATAATTCCCATTGGAAATCAGAAGAAAAAAATTAATTCATCTAGGTTTTCTAGCTCATTTCTCAGCGCTCCTTCCTCATTTTTTGCATTTTACAATATCCTTAAATTACATTTGCAAGTGTATCAGTCTCATCTTTCTTTCTTAGTTACATAAATACTTAATAGATGTTTTTTCCTAAGATTTTTTTTTTAAAATAAGAATTCAAACAAATTAAATTCTCAACATGACACTAAAACAATCTTGAAATACAAATCTTGTAGGATAGAGGACAAGAAAATGTCCAACATTCCAAAATTCAGTACAAAAAATATGTCTGACCACATTTTTATAGGTTGCACATCTATTGTGCAAAAGTACATTGAAGAATACTGTATATAGATACAAATTCAGTAAATGAAGTTTACTGCCTACAAGAGTGTCAAGATATTTAAATTTATAACTGGAATAGTGGCGGTTGTGTAAAGAGAATACACAGTTCTAGATGATAGATTAAAGAGAGCTGGCTACTTGCATGAAGCAGTCTAAGCTGTGATTGGCTGCTTTGAGTAAAAAGGGAGTGTCTCCTTATTTTCTGCTTTTTTGGCTTGTGTCCTATATATGCTCTCTGCTGATTTAGCTGATGATGTTCCTGTTGTGTTGATTTACTGTCTGTGCTACTGGTTTGCCTTTCTTATTTACTGTAAATATATTTATTTATATAAAATCACAAGTTCTTGTCAGCATTTCTCCATTTGGACACCGGCTGCACAATTCCCTAACCAAAAGATCCTCCTTTTTCTGTTTTGATTGTTCCTTATAATTAATCTTGCATTATTTTCTTCTTTCTTTTATCATATAGATCAAGGGTGTCAAACTGGATTTCTTTGAGGGCTGGATCAATACTGTAGTACTCCTCTGTGGGCCGGGGAGGGGGGGCAGGGAAGGCATGGACGCCTCCTGCAGCACCCTGCTGACCCAAATGGGGCCCGGGGCCAGCAGAGAGCTATAGGAGGCCATCCAGGCCAAAAATAGGGTGCAGGGTGCCTCATGTAGACTGCTCCTTTGCTATTTCCAGGCTGGCCCCAGGGGCTAGATTTAAGCACCCTGTGGGCTAGATTCGGCCCATGGGCCTTGAGTTTGACACCCCTGATATAGATGGTGTAAAGTAAACTATTCTAATGTACTAATTTATACTTTTGGGGAGTAATGTAAAAATAAAACACATATCAAAATTCTGGAATGCTTAAATACTTGTGCAATGACCTGGGGCATGGCACAAAGGCCACAGTCAAATAAGCAATAAGAGTCCCTTTATTATCTCCAACTTTGCCCCCAATGTCTAGGTTACCTTTGGCTGGAGAAAAACTGTCCCAGGAACAGCCTTTAACTATAGAAAATTCAGTCCAAAACAAGGTACACACAAACTGTGTAAAATCCAAATCCAAACGAACCAAACTGAAGTAATTAGCTTGACAGGGGAGGAGAAGGAATTTCAGATTTGGAACACGGCAAAACTCACACAGTTAGAAAGACACCAGGAACACAGATAAGCCACGACGATACAAGATAATTTCATGTTTGCTCCCAACAGCTTTTTTATACACTACGTTTGCACTGCAGCTAATAAAGGGAATCAGGGTCCTTTCCTCTCCCGTAAGCCATGCAACTCACGTTGCTCCCTTCTCCGTTCCTCCCTGCGTGCCCTAGAATGAAGAGGGGGTGGGCCTGGGTCTTCGTCTGAATTCCCTCTCCCTTGCTCTGCCCAGCTGGACTATGCCCTTCCCCAGTTTCTTCCACAGCCAACGAAGTCACACTCTCACTCCCTGTCAGCTGTTCGGCCTCCCCCTCTAAGTCGTATTCTGACAGGGGCATGACACTTGATACAAAAATGGATAAACCGGTTAATAAAAAATTTCAAATTAGAAAAAGTTGTATATGAAGTACATTTGGATTTTTACGAATCATGTGGATTTTATCAATATAGATTTAGCTCAACCAAGATTTAAATTCAATATAGAGTAGCCTGACAAAACTAGAAAAGAGGGACTTGTCTATCCCTACTACTAGTCTTCTATGGGCAGTGTACTGAGAGAGGAAGCCAATGATTTGCTTGTTTGAACATTTATTTCACATATCTTCCTTAATGTGTTGCACTGAGACTGAAAAGACCAATTACACTTATGAATATTTTCTGTTTCTCAGCCCAGTCTCATAGGGTTGACTGCTGTGGTGAAAAACCACGTAAGACATATTAAATATGCCAGCACACGTATCCTAAAGGAAATACCAGCTGTAGATCCATTGAATGAGGAGAAATGTTGATATATTCTTTGTGTAAACTTAATGCATTCCTATATAACCTTAAGAAAATTCACCATTCCTCTTAACAAATTGGGTTGGTTTTAAGATCATTTGGATAAATGAAGTTATTTGAATCTTTCAGACATTTAAGATGAATTGCAACCCATTTTAAGCATTCTGTTGTAATTTCTGGAAATCATTCAGCCAGTAAGTCAATACACAAAATAAGAAGAAAACATAAGGTACTCATAAAAAAACTATGAGATAAAGACATGGCTATTTTATAGTATGTCCCACTGATGTATGTAAGTTAAGATTGTTCCTAAAGCTTTCTATAGAGATTGAGGAATATGCAAACTCAAAAAATGATTTTAAAATAAGGGAAGTACCTGACAATTGCAGAATTTGGTTTGGCTATTTAATTAGTGCCTTGTTTAAATACTGTTGTCCTTCTATAATTGAATGAAACACAGATGGAACACAGATAAAAGATAAAATCTCCATATGGACTTCTGCCATTGAAAAAATTAACCGAGGAGAACAACATAATGAGGCTTGAAGCTGAAACATTCAGGAAATACACCACCAAAGTACACTTACATCAATGAGGTCTGACAGGTCATGGATATAATACTTGAATACAGATGCATTGGTGGCTTCCAGAGCCAGCAGATATTCATTCCTTGCCTTAATAGCCTTCAGTTTATTTTCTGTGTATTTTGCTTGGCGCTGAAAAATATACAAATGGATTTTTATTACAAAATAATTAAAATGAGGAAAGCAATTGCCTTGAAAGCAGGAAATTTTTTTTTGCAAATCAAGGAATTATTTTACTTTCTTTTTAATCCAGACTAAGAAACCTTAACACTTTTAGGAAAAACAAATGCATCATATAACAATGACTCAAATAACTGTTGAATCATGGAGAGACAGGAAGGTAATCTAATCCATAGATGCCCAAAAAGTGGCTCATAGGAACACATAAAGTTAACATATCCAATCCTAGAAGTATTTTTGCATCCTGAAGATCCCTGCAGAATTTTATTTGGCTTTGATATGGACACGGAGGACTGACATCAGCAGGAGGTACTAAAAAGCCAAGTGTGAACCATGGTCTGATACCCAAATTGCAGGGACCGATCATGTATCACTAGAACTTAGATACACCAACTGTACTAAACAGCTGGAAACTTAGGCCCGCATACATATTTACATTCCTCTGCCCATAATAATAGGAAACAGCCCTTCCTGGCCTAGTCCAATCAATACGTGAATATTGTATTTATGGAACATTAATAATTTAAACCTTCATCATAAAGTTAAAACTAATTGAAGATTGATTGAAAAAAATCCAAAGTAGGTGACATTTAAAAATACTTTACAATAAATTAGAATAATTAGAATTAAGTTGTAATGACTATATTTATTTATTAACAATTTAAATCTTAAATACAATGCAGTATAATTCTGAACCAGATGGGAAGGCACAGCAGCAGCTGTCTACCCAAATATTTGGTGAAGAAGTCTTAAATTGTCATCAAATTATGTTTATGATGGTAGCTGTCAACAGCATCGAATGAAAAGGAAATCCCACAGCTAAGACTGTGGAATCCAGGAAATCTTCCTATAAAGGCAAATTACATATAGTCCTCGAGTCATTGGGACCAGGACTGCTATTGTTAAGCGATGAGGTTGTAACATGTGATGTCTTGTTACTGTATCATTTAGTGGTGATGATCCAGGCAACCCCAGAAGCTGTCATAATCCCAAGATATATGGGTCATTAAGCAGGAATTAACAGGACCCAGAGGTAATGAGAGTGTCAGTGCCACACAGGTATGGGGAAGATCCTGGAAGGCCCTGAAAGCTACACACAAGTTGGAGAAGGGGGTGCTGCAGTGTGGCACAAGAGAAGGGAGGCTGGAAAAGGAGGACACAGAGTGAAAGGTGAGGATAGAGAGGCTCAGAGAAGAACAATGTAGGGAAGCCCAGCGAACGTTAATGCTGATGGGGCATTGCTTGCAAGATGAGGGAGGACTGGGAAAGAAAGATGCCTGTCTCCGTCTCTGTCTGTGTGTGCGCGTGTGTGTGCATGTGTGTGCGCGCGTGCGTGTATGTAAGCAGTTGGGGAAGGAGGATGCTGGTGGGTGTGCAGAGAGGAAGATGGTATAGTGTGTGTGAATGAACAAAGGGGAAAGAAAGGTGTGATGTGTGCATGAAAAGGAAGAGGGGAAGGAGACAATAGTGCATGCAAACGAAGAAAAGCAGGGGTGCAGATTTACTCAACAACTTGTGATCTTCCCTGTAGGCTTTCCCATTGACTCTGGTCTTGGTAAGTCAGCAGGGGAGGTCACAAATGGCAATCAAGCGACCAAGCAACATTGAAATTGGTCATAAATGTAAGCTAGTTTTCAAGTGCTCAAATTTTGTTAATGTAACTGTGGGGTTGCTACAATGGCTGAAACTTGGAGGGTCAGCTGTTAAGTCCCTTTGTTCAGTGTTGTTCTAATTTTGAAAGTCAAGGAATGGTCAGTCACTCAATGAATGGTCGTAACTGCACTGAGGACCAATGGTGGATGGGGAATCCATTGGCTACACGTATTTACTTTACTTGCTTCGATTGCTTCTATAAAGGTTGAAAAAGAAAGAAAAGAAAAGAGTGCTTGTATTTCTGTATCTCAATACAATGAACTTTTCCAATCAAAAATATTACTTCTTAAAACAATATATCCAAGGTAGGCTACTGCAAATCTTAAGCCTTTTTTTCAACTTTTTAAATACAGCCTCTCTGCCTTTGGCGCTAACTCTGCAAGTTAAAACATTTAAATATTAAATTGTTAACTGCTTGATATGTAGTATCTTTATGTACATATCTTTATGTACCATGCTAATCAGTTTCAGTTCGAATACATTTACATAGCTGACTAGGGATAAGAAGAAATGGATGAGTGGCAAAATGACCTTCTTATGCTTTTGGTTCCTGTACCTCCTCATTCCATCTCATGAATGCGCATGCCTAAATATAGTTTCTAGATCTCAGAATAATCCCTCAGCCATTAGGCCAGTATTTCTGCTATTTCCCCATTAAATAGCTCTTCCCCCTTAACGCCTTGATAGATATTCTATTGTGTTAGATTCACAGTGAACACTCAGCAGCTGCTCTTGGTGAAGAGAGCTTGGCAATTACCCAGCATTTAACCCTGTTGTGCACTCACCTTCTCTTTCATTTTCTCAATCTTCTTGACTGAGCTCCTTCGGACATGCTTTTCTTCAAACTTGACACTGGAGGCTGAATCAGGGGAGCGCGGAGTTTGCTTTTCCTCCTGCTTCACAGACTTACCAATCTGTTTTTCTTCTTGCTTCTCTGCCTCTTTCAGCTTGCTTTGGGCACTGATGCTATCAGCATTATACATATGATAGGTCTTCATTACCTGCAAAGGCAATTCTCACATGAAGCACCTTACTGTTTTTTTTTTTTTAATTTCACTTGAAAACACCTAAACATTAGTAAACCAATGCCTTCAATGTGAACTTAAAATTCAAATAGAAAAATACCTATAACTATTCTACAAGCCTACTGTATAGGCAGTCTTTAATTTATGATTGCAACTGGGACCGGAATTTCCATTACTAAGTGATGCAGACGTAAAGTATGTCTGCATCGCTTAACAACAGCAACCCCTGCAGTCCCAATTGTCACCCTTAATCAAATCCCATCGTTGTTAGGCAAGGCAACTTCCTGCAATTTCCACAATCAAGTCAATGGGGAAGCTGGTAGGAAGTTGTAAATCCCAGGTGACTCATGAGCAGGCTGGCAAGCAGATTAAATGGCTCCTATAGGGTGGGAGAAGACACGAGGGGGTACACAGGGGTGCGAAGAGGATGTGGTAAGGCTCGGGGAGGGTGGAAAGGAGGCACGGCATGACACAGGGAGAGTGTGCAAGAGTGCAAGGGAGGGAGGCATAGCAAGGGTTAATGAGCATCCATAAGGGTGCAATGAGAATACAAGGAGTGAATAAGGGAACAAGGAAGGTGTGGTGAGGGTCAGGAGAGGTATGAAAGAGGTGCAGCAAGTATCAGGGAAGGTGTGCAAAGGAGGCACGGTGAGGCTCAGGAGGGGGCACGATTAGTTGGTGCAGTATGAGCAGAGAGGGGCTAAGGGAGAGTATGCGGGTGGGGAAGACTTATCCCAGCAAATTTGATCATGGGGTGCTGCAACTAGTCTTAAGTGCAAGCTGGTGGTCAAGCATTAGATCATGATCATATGGCCATGGGTGTTATGGGATGGCGTGAACTCTCAAGAACAGGTTCATTCAGCACCATTATAACTTTGAATGGTTGCTGAAAGAATGGTCATAAGAATCACCTATAGAATTCAAAAGGATCAGCAAAGATATGGAACATTTTAAAACTCTCATGTGATTCTAATGGCTAAACCAGGGCCTCTATTATTTCATTCTAAATCTGCTTGTCAAGATTTGCTGGGAGTTTTTCTTTCTTCTTATTAACAAACATTTTTCATTAAAGAAATTTTTAAAAGAACAATATCAATTTTGAAAGAAAAACTATAGTAGTAAATGAAAAAGTGCAAAGAAATAGAGAAGGAAAGAAAATAAAAGTTATAAAGAAACAGCTTTGATACTGAAAACAGTTAGAAGTACATTTATATTTTACCCTCTCTAAAGTTACAACAAACTTCTTTCTATAATCTACCTTTTTAAATAATCAAACCCATAAATCACAAGTTCATTTTTTTCATTTTTTAGTAAAAAAAAATCCATTAAGAGGCTTCTAGACATTAACAAATGTGGGTTTTGTCTTTCTCTAGTCAGACAAGTCAACTTTGCATCTTTGCTAATTGCGTCATCTTTACCAGCTGTTCCTTCATTGTGGGTATTTCAGATTCTTTCCATTTTTGTGCATGAAATAATCTTCCAGTAGTTATCATATATATAAAAACAGCTTTCCATAATGCTTTTCTAATTGTTTATCCATTACTTCTAATAAGAAAATGTCTGCTTTCAAATGAATATGAATCTTTAAAATTCTTTATTTTTAACTCACTATATTTGATACCCATTCCCCCTTTTTTTTTTTTTTGCAAGTTCACCAACCATGATGAACTGATCCTTCACATTTTCCTCATTTCCAACATAAACTGAAAATACTTTTATACATTCTAAATAATTTCTCTGGAGACTGTAGCATTTTATAAAATTCTCTTTTAAAGTATAACATAATGTAAATTTCAGTCCTTTCAGCTATGTATTTCCTATTGTTCCTTAATACATTATGTTCAAAATTCTTGGGAGTTTTTTTTATATTTGTGAATGACAAAGTTAAGGACTTAGCTTTAGCAGAGCCCTTAAACATGTGAGAAACTCTACTTGGGTTCAAGATCATTTATCTAAAAATTCTGTCCTGCCATTTGACCAGGCCAATCGGATGGAGAGTTTGCCTATTAGGACTGGTGTAGCTAAGGACATCTACTTTGGTCATTGTGCATAGTGGAAATCTCTATTGTAGTCCATACAACAGAGCTCCAATGATTTTAACTTCTACTGCATGAAGTGATACACCCTATTAGCACAAGGCTATAAAAAGCCAGATGAAAGTAGGAAAGAGAGAGGAACTGCTAAGAAAGAAGTACAAGAATAATTCTATTTCCAGATGAAATTTGACTATGTAGGATGAGGAGAAAAGGGTCATTAAATAGTATTCCTTTGTTTACCTCAGGAAGTTGATATCTTTATTTTAAAAAGCAATTACTAGAAGAGAGACCATTTTTAACTGACTGCATGGCAGTCCATGCTCCATCAGTGCTAATCCTGCTCAGCAATACAAAAGGCAACACAGACAGCAGAGGCTGACTCTGCTAACAAGCAGCCTTTCTTTTTGTTTCTCTACAGTCCCTCCATTGTTTTGGATCAATACTGACTTTTCCCTTTCTCACTGCAGTTTGTTATAAATAAGCAAGCTCTAATAGTTGAACCACATATTTTGATTCCTGCCCTTCCTTGCATTTTGGCCCTCTCTGTAACCTTTTGTACTGGGCAAAGATCAAATATCAAAAAGTTTAAAAATCTCCAATTTATCTCCTTAGGATAATTAACACATCATGTAGATAGGTTTAAAACAACTTCTGATGGATGAATGGACCAAAGGACGGATGGACAGACAGGTTTATTTATTGAAAATCAGGTTTATCCTCTTTCCCACAGATTCTGATCAAAGTAGCTTACATAATAAAATTTAAAAACTGATTTGAAAAAATGGTATGCAGTCCTCCAATTACATTACAGACCTTCATGAAATATTAATAACTAATAATAACTGCTTTGTAAATGTGAGCTCAAACAGAGAAGAGATGTATGTTCCAATTTTAAAATCCTGCTGCAAGCCAACTCTGGCTTCAAATCCTTCCAGTTTCCAAGCATTAAGCCCCTGAGTCTTCTTTCACCTCAATTTGAACTTGACCGTAATTTTTGTTAGGTGGAATATATGCTCTCACTTTGTTACTCCTTCTGGAGCAATTAAAGCAACACTCCTTAGTTACAGGAAGAAGTAACAGTTAAAAATGCTAACCCACTCAGTATTAAAGAAAGCATAATTTATGTGCACGGTAATTCTGAATCATTATCAGTGAACAGAATTAAAGGTGGCATTTAGAATTGCCTTAAACAGGAAGGAGAGGTATTGTTTCCATGTACTCCTATTCCCATTACTTCTAATGAAAGACATCAGGGGCAAGGGATCAAAAACATGTAAGTCCCAGTTTTAATGGTTTCAGACATTTAAGGATGTGTCAACATGGTCGATCCATATCTTTCTGCCAAGACTGACACCAAGGTCGAGGGTCAAAGCAATTACATAAGGATTTAATTCTGGAGTCTAGGTATTATTATGAATACCACACGCTATTCTCATGAAGGGGTTATATTAAGACGTTAGACGAGCATCTATTTTGCCAGGTCCTGCCTTGTCCTTCTCCCTCTCTCTCTTTTAATTAGAACTCTCACACCTACCTACAGGGGCCTACAGTGAAAGACACGCACATAGGAATGAGCAAAGGAGTTTGTTTTGAGTAGCCCAACTGAATAGAGAAAATAAAACTCATATTTTTAAAAATCATACTCTTGATTATTCTATGCTTAATACAATTTACAAAACAGGAACTTGATCATCTTGATCAAACCTTAAAAGAAGAAAAAGGAGAATAATTTGGCTCTGACCATGACACAGCCCTGCCTACTTTGCAATACTGTACCTCTTCAGACTTTGTGCTTGAAAGATTGCTCATGTAAAACCAGATGTAAGACCAGATTCATGGAGGAATCTCACTGTTAGTATTTCAAGAAAATAACTGCTAAGAATTTATACACAGATTTGGAGATATTGGAGGTAAGACCTTCTCAGTTTGACATTCAGGTAGAAGGATTATCTGAAGGAGGCTCTTGAAAACATGTTGAAGAAGAATGCACAAAATGATACCAACATTTTGGAACGGGCTGCTTCCATTTATTTATTTAATTTTTCTTCTGTTCAGTCATGTCTGATTCTCAGAGATTGCCTGGACAAGCTTTCTTGGCAAGTTTTTCATAAGTGGCTTTCCACTCTCTCCTTTCTAGGGCTAAGAGAAAGCCCCAAGATCACTCAGCTGGTTTTGTAACTAAAAAGAACTAACAAGTTTCCTGGTTTCAAGCCTAATGCCTTCACTACTACACTCTAATTGGCTTTACTTCCCTATATATTATTTGCCTATAGAGAAGTGCCATAGGCATTTAGGGGATTCAATCCTTTTGATTTGCTACATGGGAAAAACTACGAGGAGTCCTAGATCAAATGAACTCCCAGGATCAAAGATTATGACTATGTTCTTACACAAAGAAAAAAAAAAGGCAAAAAACCTCAGTGGTATTATTTCAGGAACACCTGCGCAACTGATATCATACAAGGTTCTCGAAGTGGAAGGAAAAGTGTTTTTTGTTGCCTAATCAAATGCAAGCTTAAGCTAGGTGGCAAAGCATATTTGTGATGATCAGAAAATGGAGGCATATGTCACAAAATAGGTTTGGAAATGGAAAAACCACCTAGTTCATACAATTTTAAGAAAGTAGATTGATTCACTAGGAACATATAGATCAATATGGCAAAACAAATATATAGCTATTTACCAGATGCACAGAAAGTATGAAGAGACACATATCTTTGCAACAAAAAGCAGACTTTAGAACCACTCTTAGAATAAGTCAAGAGTTAAGTTTTATTAACCTTTCATACTGTGAATTCAGTGAATATAACCATAGTGATTTCTCCTAAATTAAATGGAAAATACTTTTTTTATGCAGACCTAAGGTATTTTAACCAAGTTTGATTGGTATTTTATGATAAGAAAAAATGACCAACTAGAACAGTTAAGTAAGGCAAAATACTTATCTACTTTAGACTAAAGTAAGGACTATTAGCAAATGCCTTTCTTAGAAATCTGCAAAGAGAAAACAGGCTTTATTATAGTTCAAGTCCCAATTTTTTGAGAATGTTTTTCATCTGAACTGGAGCTCTAATACCCTGACTAATAAGCAAAATTTTTCCAGACTGAGGAAAAAGTATCCAAAATAAATCTGAACAACATTATTATTTCAACAGTAACTGGAAAGAATACACATAATATTTAAATGTTATTTTCGCTCTTGAGGTAGCAGGCATAAGCATCAATGCAGCAGAATGTTAACCAAGGATTTTCTGAATTATCTTATATCTTTCAAATCAGAAAGAAGTTAAGCCAGAAGAGAAGAGGCAGCCTTTAACTACGAAGAAAAAACTAAGGTCATTATAGGGATTGCCATGAGGGAAGGAGAGAGAGGTCTATAACTCATTTTTAAAAAATCATAGCTAAAGTCTTAATCAACAAGAACTTGCCTAACAAAGCTTACTTTGTATAATCTTCCCATACATAAAGAGTAACAGATTTCAGTCTTCTCTCTGCTTTAAAAATAAATGCATTTGATGTATAATTGAGAGTGATAACACAAAACTCTGAAAGAGAAAACATATAATTCTTTATATTTCCCAAAAACTTTTATCAATAAATAAAATCAACTGAACATTGGGAATCTGAATGGGAGAAAATCTACTCAAGACAAATAGCCTCTAATGGACTTGAAGGGAAGATAATCCAAGATCTTACAGCATAGAGAGAAACCAACTGCAACCTGACTGAGAGAAAATTGACACCGAACTCTATAACCTCTTCCTTAAATCTTAATTTAGGAAATAGGTAACTTAGAAATAGATCATAAATCAAATTCACATCATGACCCTAAAATATGCAGGCTTAGATTTGTTTTATGCTGTCTTCAATACAGCAAAAAATATTCCTTGGCTGTTTAAAATTGCTAATCAACCAAGGTTTGAAAAGGAGTAATTCATGGAGGAATGCAGTGCAATTAGTTTGCTTGCCAACTAAGGCTTTAAAAAAAACAACCAAAACTGCTTATGCAGCTTACTTTAATAAGCTTCTTAATTAGAGAAAAAAAGTTATTGTTTTTTTTAAAAAAGCTGTCTATGCAATGTGTCATCCTCAACTCCTAAAAATCCAGAAATCAGTCTTTGTTCTTGAAAAGTTTCTCAAATCCAATTTAGGACATGTTTCTGTAGATGGATTAATCTAATTTTGCTTCTCCGGCAGATTAAAAGTAGTATTCAGAAATCCTTGCTCATCCCCTGTAAATAAGCCAAAGATCAATTGGTAGAATGAGATATATATTCTGCCTATTCCATTTTTTCTTGTTCTCATACACAAGGATGAGCAATGTAGATCTTATTTGAACCTTAATTCCCAACACATAGTCATTGCTAATTGATGCTGTGAGGTATAATCCAGCAACACCTAGAAAACCACAGATAGTGCTTGATTTAGAGAAATTGCTTAAGAAAGAAATTGATGGAACTCAAGATAAATTAGTTTTACCATTGGAAAATTAAATTAATGTAGTTTCTAATCCAACCCTTATATTTAATTTGCTGTTAAAATATAGATAAATAAAGATATTGCAAATGTTTTCAAATCCATTAAGTAGATGGATGTACCGATATCAATATTCTTCCTGCATATAGTGACTAAGACTCTGAGTGACCAAGACTCAGGATTATCTGTCTCCTGAATTTGTAACTGGCATGTTTTTATAGTGCTGATCACCAGGATGCTGCTCTGTGACTGTAATGAAGATTGAATTGAACTGATCACCAGGATACTATTAACAATAATTCTAACAATCATGACATTTTCATATTGATTAATTATTTTAAACTTTTGTAGGATATTCTCCTATGAGCTGCTCAGAGCATCCAAAACATGGGTGGTTCAGTCTTCATTCTGATAGGCTGAGCTTAAACTTCAGAACGCTCCTCCTCCTCCAAGGGACTCCTCCTTAGCGTTCCCCAGTTTTAGCTCAGCCTCATCAGAATAGGTTGTGTTTAGTGTTTGCTCTGGTCGAAAGAGGTGATTTAAATTATTCTTCATTTTCTCAGTTATTTCCTTGACTCTCCTTTTTATTCCTCTCCCTTCCATACCCTTCTTAAATTTTTCTTTGGGTTTTTTTCTGTTGGATTTTGGTTTTCCTCTAGAAAAAAGAAAAAATAATAATAAAAAATATATTAAAAAAAAAAAGAGAGAGAGAGCAGAGAGCCCTCCGTTCTCCCGACGGGAGAGTCGGGGGGGCATTTGATCCTTTCGGGAAGCACCTGCTGTGCCCCGAATTGTGGGGTTTTCTTGGAAACGTTGTTTTTCCAGCCCCCCCCCGCTATCCCTCCCCCTGCCGCTCAATAACGCCACATTTGCAAACAGCGTAGCAAGTTATTTCCTCCTTTATTTCCCCTGAATGCTGTTTCTGTTTAAAGTGAGAAGGCGCAATTCTTTTGTCTTTTTTTCCTGCTGCTGGGGCTTAAGGGGACAGGATTTGCCTGATCCCCATTGCAAGGCAGGAATTTGCTGTTGGTGAGCGCATGCGCCAAAATTCGGCCGGCCGCCATTTTGGCTGCAGGAGACGGCATGGCAGCGTTGTGTATTGCATAGGCATTGTTCTGATACTGACTGTGTGGCGTATTAACTGCTCTCTGGGGACCTTCAAGGCAAGAGTCCTAAGAAATATTGTCTTTCTTGATATTCTTACTATTATCTGTTGGCTAACACTCACAGTCTTTTCCCAGCAGCACAACAGCGAGCACCTAGGGCCTGAGTCAGCCTGTGCAGTCACGCTGTTGAGGGCCCATTATCTGCCAAGGCCCTGTTGGCGTTCTTGATTTGGCTAATTTAAATAACATTGAATTTGTTATCATATTCACATAGGGTGGGTGGGTGTAAATAGTTTTTGAATCAATCCTATTTTTTCTTGCTATGTATTTATATACATATACATATACATATACATATACATATACATATACATATACATATACATATACATATACATATATATATATATATATATATATATATATATATATATATATATATATATATATGGATCTTTGGTTCTTCGGGTTTTCTCCCGCGTAGAGTTGGAAATATCTAGGCGACGTTTCGATGAAGTCTTATTCATCATCTTCAGGCTTGTGTCTTCGGCCTTGTGCTTCTCAGAGTGATGTGAGCTTGCAGCTGCTTCTTCCTTTTAACTACTTGTGGGGGTGTGACTTAATTGGGTGGGGGCTTGGCTGTGTTCTGATTGGCTGGGGGTGTGTTCTCATTGGTTGGGGGTTTGGCTGTGTTCTGATTGGTTGGGGGTTTGGCTGTGTTCTGATTGGTTGGGGGGTTGGCTGTGTTCTGATTGGCTGGGGGTGTGTTCTGTTCTGGTGGGGGTTTGGTTGTACTCCAGTTAGTCTCAGTTGCTGGGGGATTTGAGCTGGTGAGCTGTGATCCTATTTTTTGGCTTCGTGTTCGTGGTCGTGCCACATCTTCATGGTGGGCATCAGTTCCCTTCATGTATGGGTTGGGGGGGTTTGAAGCAGGTAGTGATGCAGCTGTGGTACGGCTTCACAGCTCACCAGCTCAAATCCCCCAGCAACTGAGACTAACTGGAGTACAACCAAACCCCCACCAGAACAGAACATAGATCTATACTAGTCTCCCTTATTTATTATTTAAAATTATCAGCTTAAAAACCTTACACACACACACACACACACACACACACACATATATATATAATTTTTTTTAAAAAAACTCATTAATTACAAACAAGGGGAATATATCTTTCAGGGTACCCTGCCCCTTGCTGAGGTCAGGTCCCTGGGCGTGCCAACCGCCATATTTGTCTATATCCATTCAATTATATATCTTTTTTTACGGTTCTTAAACAAAAAAATGGCAGGTGGTAGCGGTTCTCACACATCTACCTCTAAAGGAAAATCTAAATCCAAATCCAAGCATGTGGGGGGGGGGGGGTTTTCCAAAGCCTCTGAAAGAGATGCCAGATGGCGACATAGGGCACTGGAGAAACAAATCGATAAGTGTGCACGGGAGGCACATAGGACTTCTCAACACCCTTCTCCACTCAGTCCAGGCCCTTCCTCATCTACTCACCCTCCCCCCCAGATATCTCTCTTCCATCCAGGCTCGGCCAAGACTCATTGGTACAACAGGCCCAGCCATCAGATTCGCCAAGTGCAAGGCGGGCTCCTGAGGCCACATTCACCCCAACTGCAGCGGGGCTTCGGCAAGATACTTCTCTTTCTGAGGAGGTGCCTGATCAAATCAGATCCTGGATGGAAATGGCCATCCGGCAGGGTATCACAGCCGGTTTGCAGCATGCAGCTATGACCAGACATCAGCCTGCACCTACTGAATTTGACGCTCAATCGGTTCATTCCCTGGTTAGGTCGGAACAATAATATGAACAGGTACTCCCACCAGGGGATTTTCCCATACAGGGTCCAGAGCAGGGTGACCAAGAAATGGAGGCACAGGAACTGTTCCAAATGCAGCATTTGGAACACAGTGACTTAGAATCCCCACAGGATAGTGACCATTCCTTATCTGAACCCGAATTTCTGAAAGGAGGGATGTCTGAGGATGAGGGGCTTACCCCTAACCAACCTACCTTTACTGGCCTGTTTCAGCCACAATTGTTTAAATCACTCCTCTTCAAAGCAAAAAACACGGCGCGCTTAGACGCAGAGACCCCCTCTGTCTCTTCACCAGAGGAAGGGTCTCAAGATCTCTTTTTTAATCAACCCACAGTTCAGGCTGTGGTAATTCCGGTCCCTCCCATGTTCACAGATCTAGTACAGAAACAGTTACTTTCCCCTGCAATGTGCCCGGCTCCCACGGGGTATGATAGGAAGTTCTTTAATCTGGCTCCAGAGTATTTAAAATTGTTGAATATTCCAGAAGTGGATGACCCCATTGTTGGGTTAGCATCTTCTTCCTGGGTGCCTAGAGAGGCCCTTGAGGCCTTAAGACCAGAAGATAAAAGGGCTGAACTAGCATTACGGAAAGCCCATCAGTCAGACACATGGGCAATCCGAACAGCCACGGCTGCGTCTTTCTTTAACCGGGCTTCTCTTAGATGGCTCTAGCAGCTCCAGGAACACGTTCCGAGCTCTAATATCAGGGCTCACCAGGTCATAGCTAAGCTTACAGTGACCACGGAATTTTCTGCAGATGCGACATTCCATACAGTCAAGTTTTCCACTAGAGCCATCGCATCACATGTCTCAGCGAGACGCTTGCTTTGGCTGAAACACTGGCAGGCAGACATCAAATACAAGTCCAAGCTGGCCTCAGCTCCCCTAGCGGGAGATAAACTATTTGGCTCCTCTCTCGATCCGCTACTCATTGAAACCCAGAGCAAGAAAAAAATTTTACCTTCCCCTTTTCACAAGTCAGACCCCAGATTCCCCCAGTCCTTTCAGAGGGGTCCATTCAGACCCTATTTTCAAACTTCCTTCCAATCCAGAATCCACAGGCCCCAATTTTTTCGTTCAGCATAGCCTCAAGACAGGACGGATCCCGGTGATAGATACCGGAGGGGCGGTCAGCCCAGAAGGTCCTTCAGGACCACCGGTAACAGAACTTTCAGGCGTCCATGCTAACTACGTGGACCCTAATCCCATAGGGGGCCGCCTTAAGTTATACGCGGACCGCTGTGATTCTTCTACAACTGACTCCTGGGTAAGAGACACTATAAGGTTTGGTTTGGCACTAGAGTTTCAGTCCGCCTCCCAAGATTTCTTTATGGCATCCACGGTTTCCAAGAATCCGGCCAAACGTAATCTTATGGATATAGCTATTCAGCATCTTTTGGGGATACGGGCTATTCAACTGGTTTCCAGAGATCAAAGGGGGCGTGGATTTTATTCTCTTCTCTTTGTGGTTCCTAAAAGTTCAGGAGAGTGGAGGGCAATTTTAGATTTAAAACGCCTTAACCGTTTTTTGGTTTATCGCAGATTCAAAATGCACACTTTGCAATCCATTCTTTCCGGTATCAGGGAGGGAGACGTTCTTACCTCCATAGATCTAACGGAGGCCTATTTGCATATTCCATCAGACCATCTCATCGTAAACCAACATGTCTTAGTTTTAACAGACAACACTACACTTAGCCCTCCTGTTCAGATTAGCCTCTGCCCCCAGAACGTTTACCAAGGTCCTAGCAGCCCTGGCCGCCCATCACCGCAGTGTCCCGATCAGACTGCAGTGTTACCTTAATGACATCTTAATTTTGTCATCATCCATTAACCAAGCAGTTAGAGATACCCAGACCACACTACAGGTTCTGCAGTTCCACAGTTTCCCCATTAACTGGACAAAGAGTCAATTGACTTCTTCCACTAAATTATTTCATCTAGGGGCTATCATAGATACATGGGCAGGTAAGGTTTACCTTTCCAAAAATAGACAGAAAAGTATTCAGCAACTAGTGTAGCATGTAGGGCTGAAAAGAAGGTTTCTCTGGCTGATCTTTCAAAACTCCTAGGTAAGATGATTTCATGTATATCTATTATCCCTTGGGCTCACTTCCACTCCAGATCTCTTCAATGGTTCCTACTACCGTTCCAGCGGTCCGGTCAAAGCAACTCCCCACACAAGGTCAAGGTTCCAACACAGGTTCTCACTTCACTTCTCTGGTGGTCCCAACCAGCAACAAACAAAGGTTGCCTCTTCAAAGAGCCCCACAGGGTCGCCATCACTACCGATGCCAGCATGCTGGGATGGGGAGCTCATCTTCAAGTGTCCACAGCACAGGGCTGTTGGTCCGCCGAGGAACAGTCAAACAATATCAACTGGCTGGAGCTTCGAGCAATACACCTGGCCTACCTCGTTCCTACCTCAGGCACGCAACCAACATGTCTTAGTTTTAACAGACAACACTACAGCCAAGGCACATATAAACAAGCAGGGGGGTACTCAGTCAAAACATCTTATGAAGGAGGCGGAATGTCTCTGTCGATGGGGAGAGAACAATCTACTCTCCATCAGGGCAGAACATATATCAGGCATGTGCAACACCCAGGCAGACTGGCTAAGCAGGGCCACAGTGGATCAGACGGAATGGCATCTTCATCTGACCCTCTTTCAAGAGGCAGTCAGGCTGTTCTGTCTACCAGAAGTCGACTTGTTTGCATCCCCTCTAAACGCCCAGCTCCCGAGATTTTTTTCCAGATATCCCTCTCAGGGAGCGGAGGATTTCAATGCGCTTCGCTGTCAGTGGCCTCCAGGGCTCCTATATGCATTCCCCCCTCTTCCTCTGATTCCCAGAGTCATCAGGAAGATGCTCGACGAAAAGGCAGAACTGATTCTGGTGACGCCCCATATTGGCCCAGAAGGCCTTGGTTTGCAGATCTTTACTGCCTGTCAGTGTCGCCACCGTGGCGGATTCCCCCTGGACAGGATCATCCTAATCCAGGGTCCTCTTCAACATCCGGACCCTCAATGGTTCCACTTGACTGTCTGGAGGATGCGTTTAAGCAACAATAATCTATCTAACAGAGTTATTTCCACCATTCTAGCTGCCAGGCGCCCCTCAACCACTTGCATTTACAATGCCACGTGGTCTATATTCATAAAATGGTGTACCAAGTCAAACATCAATTCCAGGTCTCCTTCAGTAGCACAAATCTTAGTTTTTTTGCAGGATGATCTCGACAGGGGGCTCTCACCCAATACACTGAGGAGATAGGTCTCTGCCTTGTCTTCAGTCATCAATTATGAAGGATTACCTTCTCTTTCTCATCACCCACTTATTCGCGCTTTTCTTAGAGAAGCTACAAATTTACGACCGCCACCGGTTCACTGTTATCCAACCTGGAATCTTAATAAGGTGCTCTTAGCCCTTACTAAGCCTCCTTTCGAACCGCTACGATCCACAATTCCTCACGTATAAGGTAGTTTTCCTGGTAGCTATAACTTCAGCTTGTCGAATTTTGGAATTAGCATCTTTATCAATCAGGCATGACTTTTGTGTTTTTCACGCAGATAGGGTTGTTCTCCGACCGGACCCTACTTTCATTCCAAAGATTAACACTGCTTTAACACAGAGTACAGGAGTTAATTCTACCAAATTTCTGTCCGCAACCTTCCCAAGGATTAGAACAACAGTGGCATAAGCTGGATGTTAGATGAGCTTTGCGAGTATACATCCATCGCACTGCATCATTCAGAAAGACCGATGCTTTATTATTGTTTTTCTACCACACAGTCAAGGTACCAAGGCATCTTCACCCACTATTGGTCATTGGTTACAAGCGACCATAGCCAAAGCTTATCAAATCCAGGCTCTGGCAGTGCCCAGGGGCATAACAGCTCACTCCACAAGAAGTGCAGCAACCTCAGCGGCTTGGGCCACTCAAGCCCCAATCACTGATATTTGTCGAGCCGCAACTTGGGCATCACCTTCCCCTTTTTTTAGACATTATAAAATTGATGTGTTTGCGTCAGCTGACGCTTCCTTTGGTAGGAGAGTTTTGCAACAAGTCCTGGAGGACCAGGAGAGAATCCAGAGCCAGACGGCATCCCACCCGTAGGACAGGCCAAGCTTTGGTATGTCCCATGTTTTGGATGCTCTGAGCAGCTCGTAGGAGAATAGGCGTTGGTTCTTACCTGATACGCCGGTTCTCTTCGAGCTGCGAAGAACATCCAGCCCCACCCTAACCTGCTTTCTATTATGATCTTCGCCAAAACTGGGGAATGCTAGGGAGGAGTCCCGTGGAGGAGGAGGATCGTTCTGAAGCTTAAGCTCAGCCTATCAGAATGAAGACTGAACCACTCATGTTTTGGATGCTCTTCGCAGCTCGAAGAGAACCGGCGTATCAGGTAAGAACCAATGCCTAATCACTACTTTATCAGAGAGCTGTTAAATATAAAAGTCTAGTGAATTAATAAAAGGATAAATATATAGTTGTAACATACATGTAAGAGTAATAGCTTATTTTGGGGTGGGCCTACATTTGCTAATCTAGAATGGCAGAGAACGTGAAATGAGTATTTTGTACAAAAATACAAAACAATTCTGAAATGGATTTCAAACATATAAATTATTTCCATCACCATACCTTGTATAAACCGAAAAACAAGCATTTTTTTCCTTTGAGCAAATTGATAAATATCTTTGATTTGCAATAGCAATGTAATAGCAACTTGGTTGTGTGAAATGGTTTTATATCTTTGAGTTTTGTTATTTTTGAACAATTTTGTTAATTTTGTACAGTTTTGTTATTTTTGTTCAGCTAGTGATGGTCATTGGGAATGGAATTTCCATAGCTAAGCAATCCGGTTGTATGGTAGAGTATCATCTGACTGCACCGTTTAGAGATGGGAGTTCTGGCATTTCTGATTACTATTATTAAACAAATCACACAATGTCACTGAGTGCAATGTCAGGTGGTCACCATTTGCCGCCGGCTTCCCCATTTGCTTGTTGAAAGTCAGTAATGAGGGTCACAAATGATGATCCTGTGAGTGTGGAGATGCTACAATAGCCACAACTACTAGGGTCTGCTTATTCAGCAACATTGTAGTTCAAATTTATGAATGAATGGTCATTAAGCAAGGACTACCTACATATTGTTGGCCAGAGTTATTCTGCATAAGGTGGTGAGCATACATAGCTAATCAATAAATAATGAATGAATTAAAGCTATTCTTATCCAGGTTAATAAATCTATGCTGTATCTTCTTCATTGTTTCAACTCATTTGGGAATTAATCTTCCTATTCTCAAAAGGCAACAACTAAGCAACTTTTTCTATTTGGTCATGAGTCATTATTCTTTCACATTAAAAATCTAGATTTCTTTTTAAAGGTCATTTGTAATGGAATGTGTAGATGACTTTGTGGAAAGAGATAAAGAGATGCTGCCTAGGAAACAATCAGGTAAGAGGGGCATAAGCCCCCAGTGGCTTAGTGGTCAGAGAAAGAAACTTAGAAGGACCTGCCCTAATGAATCAAGCAGTTAAAAGTGGCACTGGGAAGTTTTTACTTTCAGACTTGTAAGACTGGTATTAGCCTTCTAGGTAAATCAGACAGCGTTATATTACGTGAACTAATTGTACTTTATTATACTGCTACATTAACAGAAACTTGCAACTCTGAAAGTACAAATTTTCAGTCACTCATTGAAAAATATAATTGACTTCTTTACCTTCAGAGGTTTAACTCAAGGTTTCTTTCCCCCATCCTTCCAAATGTACTTAGCCTGGCACCTTTATGTAAAGTTATCTCTGCCCTTGATACACCATGAAAATTTGGCAATCCCCTGCCCCAGTTTATTATTATTTTCAATAATTGGCATACAGTAGCTTTTTCCCAGAAGTTCAACAGCATTACTTACTCTCATGTAAAAGTATCTGGCAATCAAAATGGCTAGGTGATATGCTTAGTAGCCACTAACTATGCAGTGTATCTATGTAGATTCATAAAGGGAAGGAACAAATCAATATTCTTAAATTCCTTGCAGTCACACTACACTGGACTCTAGTAATTACATTCCTTCAATGAATTTGTTACAAACCAGTATAAGATCCTTCCTATAGGAATATTATTAGGTCTCCTTTTTTCTAAAAAGCAAGGTTAAAAGCCACAAACAAGACACATCCTCTATTCATTTTTAAAAGCACTTCTGCTATATCACCAAACCAGTTGTATGTTCAAAATGCTGAACATCTGTAGCCGGAATTCAATTTAATCATAAGAAACACCATAGAAAGATTTTAGGCTTTGCAGCTGCCAGAAGACAGTTTCCAATTTGCCTATAATAAGATACAATCTTTATCCCTGTGTGATTTGCTGATTTATATAAATTAGACAAAATTGCAAAATCAGCCTGTATCCAGGCCATCATGATTACTAGTTGTACTTCATTTCAGGGTCTCATTGCTTTTGCCTCAAGAGTTTCTATGAAACATCTTTTCATGTGGCAACAGGGTGTGGAGAAAAATATTTGCCAACGCAATCACCCTAGCTGACCAACAAAATCCAGAAACTGTCTGGTGTTTGGGGAAAAGCCTGAAAGAAAACATTCAAAGGGCCCAAATTTCAAAATAGAAGTAATTTGCTCTCAGTTGCTAAGTTTAACAAACCTGAAACAGGTTTAGTAAACATTAAATATTTCCCATTCAAGCATGAAAGAAGAGATGGCCAGAATTTTTATCAGATTCTTCCTTGGTATTTGGGTCATCTAAATTAGAATTAGAATTATTTATTGGCCAAGTGTGATTGGACACAGGAAGTCTTTACAATTGAAAATAAATAAAACATCTAAGAACTGCTTTCCTCAAGCTAGTGATCTCCAGAGAGAATGGAAATAAGCCACCACAATTTCCAATTAGCATGAAGAAAGCTAGCTGTAACCTGAAAAAAACCATTAGAATCTTACCTTAATTATTAGCTCACTAGAGGGTGACTTTAAACAACTAGCAAGAAAAGAGAGGTTTGCTCATTTAACCAACAATTGCTAAAAGAAAATAATATGAGTGAGTCTAGATCAGGGGTGACAAACTCGCACCGTCACAGCTACATCACGTGATGTATTGTGACTTTTTTCCCCTTCGCTAAACCGGGCGTGATCGTAACCAGTGATGCATCTGGTCTGTGGGCTGCGAGTTTGATAGCCCTGGTCTAGATGATGGACAAACAAGTGAACTTGTAGGTAATGTGACTGATATAGGGAGCATGCAAAGATCGTATTAGACTTGAAATTTCAGATTTCAGAGGAAGGACACAAAAGGACAGCAATGGAAAGCAAATGGAATATTGTGGAATGTTTTTATGCAGCAATGCATTATTATAATTAGTAAAATAAATAAACTAAAGTTTCATGTCACTTCATATAGTTTCCTTTGCCATTTTCTTTAATGCTTCATTCAATGATACTTACTAATTAGTAAACAGCATCTTTGATCCAAAATGTTACTCTGAGAATATTTCATCAACAGAATAGTCAACGCCTGGAACGCCCTACCCAACTTCATTGTTACAGCCTCAAACCAGTACACCTTCAATCTCAAACTGTCTACTGCAGATCTCATCCCATTCCTAAGAGGTCCATAAAGGGAATGTGCATAAACATACCAGCATGCCTACCATCCCTGTCTTACTGTCCCCATTTATCTGTATTTACTTCCTTTGTTCATGTTGATGTTCATCTTATACATGTTTGACAAATAAATAAATTACTTAAAAATGACACAACACTTGTGTAACTTGTATCCTCCTATTTATTTATTTATTTATTTATTTATCATCATCATCATGCTCAGTAAAAATAAGCCATCTTTTTACTGGCTTTGTACTAGCATTTTAAGGATGGAACATTTCTGAATATTTATTTGTACTCAATTGACAAAAGGCTAGGTCTCAACAGACTCTCTTTCTTCCCTGGGGACCAGAGCTGGGCTGTAGATAATATAGCATGTGGTTTACTAAATCAAAACCTACTGCTACCAATCTTCTAAAAATCCAAATTAAAAAAAAGTTATACAAGCATCTAATGCAAATAATAATTTAGATAAAAGTGTATTGCATGACAAAAGCTTGTGCTTCATGCATTCTTACATTTGGGATGAAAGAACCCATTGTGTTTGGTCCGTTTGCAGCCAAAACTGACTTCAAAGCTGATACTATCATCCAACGAAGAGCCCAGTGATTTAACTAAACACTCACCAATGTTCACTCAATGTAGAAAGTAATCCCACAACAGCAGCAAAGGCAACAAGGATTGAAACCAGAGAATTAAAATGAAACAATAGAAGAAAAAGAAAATAATTTCACAGAGGAAGGTAAACGTTTTAATTTGTCACGACTTTCTAAAAAGAGCAAAAAAAAAAAAGCAAACTGGATTTACCGTGTAGAGCTCATTCAGAACTTTCATCAGGTCTTCTTGGAGCTGCTGTCCAACTTCTTTACTCTGCAAAGCAAAAGGAACAACAGACAATTGGAAAAAAAGGTATTGTGGATGCATGCATGTTAACAATGCACACAAACATGTCAGTCACAATTAACTGCCATTCAAATTAGCACACTCACTTATCTCCTATTATATCCAAACAAAAGAAATATTTTTAATAAAGTGAAAGGGGCTGTGCCCAAAGCCAGCCAAATATTGGTACGATTAAGGAAAGCAATCATTTCTATAGAAAACTAGTTCTACTGTTTCTTGAATTTTCAACCATGGTAATTGAATTTTACCAAGCAGGAAGAAAGGAGTTTGTGGAACTGAGTAATATGCATCTAGCGAATACAGTGACGTTCACAATTATCAACTAATCTGAAACAACCTTATGTGTTCCCAAAATATCAGTGGTGCCTCTGTAATTCTGGGTATATTTTAGCACAAGGCAGTCCCTATAAGTCATAGCTTTACAGCATAAATGGGAACCCTAAAGCTAGGAACATATTTAGTCCTGCTTCTATTATTCACACAGTAAGAACAAGTATCTTAGAACATATTCACATATCTTGTAGAGTCCTCCTTTACTTCTTAGAGCTAAAAGAACAAAGTTTTATTACTTGATTTGGCCAGAGGAGATTGCCCAGATGGGGGTGACACTTATATTGCTGTGAACAAACAGTTCAGAGTCTGTAATTTGGTAAACTTTTGCTCTATAAGTATTCATTATAAAAAAAAACCCTAACTTTGAAGGAACCGCATACATAATGTGGTCTTTTAATGCATGACTAATTCTAAATGCAAAGTTTTCATTGTTTTGCAATAAAGACAGTTTATCAACCCAACTAAGTAAAATAAAAAAGTTTTATAAGATAAATATTCTTCTGGTTACTCCATATCCAATAGACATTAGTATTTCATTGCCTTCTTCCAGAATGGTTTTCCATTTCCCAATCTAGCTTATTCTTCTGAAATGTTCTAATATAGTCCCTCCTGTTTGAGATCAAATAGGTAATGTAGGTGCTGTCACCAGTTGGGGATCCATTCAACCACGATCATCAAATTGTGAATCAGTGTATATCAACTCTTCACTTTGGAATAAAAGAGGGTTATAATGAGGTGAAATCCATACAATTTAAGACAAAATCTGTCTGGTTCTGCAGTCCTGCTGTAGGAGATATTGCGGGGGGGGAGGGGGGGCACTTCAGTTAAATATGGGTGGAATTCACAATATGAAATCATTCTAGCAGTTAAAAATTTGGGTATGCTTTATATGTATGGATGCAGAATTCTTGAAAAACTATGGTAGTCCTGGGATCTGAAATCCATATTTTAAAAGGATACTTAAATTTGGAAAAGTGGTTTAGATTAATGTCAGCATGCAGCCCTGTGGTCCCAGATTCCCTATTGTTCTACTTGTTAGCGGTAACTCTATCAAAGAAGAAATGCATTCCATTCAAGACTATAGGATTGACAAGGAATAAATTTAAATGTTTCCTGTTTTTCAAAAAAATGTTTTACATATGAAAGAGAAATTATGATAAATTACATTTTTATGGCTTGATTAATACCCATAGAGACATTTTTAACTCTAAGCTCTTCTGATTATGTCTATTACAACCTGGAGAGGAGGTCTTGCTTTTTTACAATCTTTGCTGAGTGCACATTGTGCAGTTTACAAAACCTGCTACTTTGCCTTACTTTAGACTTCAGTTTCCATGCCAAAATTCAGCACAAAAGAAACCCCACCCAGTGTACTTCATATTCATACAGTCAACTCTCAGCACGCCTTCCAAGACTCAGATGTGTCATTGTCTTCACTTCACAATACTGTCATCTATTTTTATCAGCAAACAATCATAATACACTTAGGATTGTACAAATATACAACATTCCATAGTTAGGAGAGCCTGGATTTCTGAACTGCCATGTTAAATCCAAGGCATCATGACTCATGCATATGTTTGCTTTAGTAAGAATTATTAATATAATAAACTAATCAAAGATAATTCTCTCCAATATGGATTTTACATGGAATTTTTACATGGACTATAAAACAGATTGCCTGAAATTTACTTTAAGAATGATTTTTCAACTTAATTTATTCCTTGTCAATCCTATAGCCTTGAATGGAATGCATTTCT
The DNA here is from genome assembly GCA_023653725.1 of Bungarus multicinctus. NCBI lineage: Eukaryota > Metazoa > Chordata > Lepidosauria > Squamata > Elapidae > Bungarus > Bungarus multicinctus. The sequence goes on along the minus strand of CM042842.1, from coordinate 87,773,261 downwards.
TCTTTGATAGAGTTACTGCTAACAAGTAGAACAATAGGGAATCTAGGACCACAGGGCTGCAATGCTGATATTAATCTAAACCACTTTTCCTAATTTAAGTTTCCTTTTAAAATATAGATTTCAGATCCCAGGATTACCATAATTTTTCAAGAATTCTGCATCCATACATATAAAGCATACCCAAATTTTTAACTGCTAGAGTGATTTCATATTGTGAATTATTAATAAACTATTCTTTATTTGTGGTAATTGGTGAAAAAAAATCTACATTCAGAACTGCTAAATAAAAGAACATATCAATCCATTTTTTTACAGCAGCAGCAATACATTCAGAATCAACATTACTAAAACTATTCAAAACTTTCCTTCTACATAAAAAGCTAAATCTAGGGGCCTAGACACGACAACTTCTGAAGCCTACATATTAAGCATGGGGATGTTTCTTTATGAAATATACAAACTGCTTTAACCATTAATAAGAGGAACAGCAATGCAAACAGTCAGAATTTAAATTTTAATTGGGTTTTAATCTTTTTAATACTTGTTTATATTTTATTAGAGCCATATTGGATTTCAGTTTTTAAATTTTAATATATCATGTTGTCTCATACTTTGTACATTGTATATGTGTTTTTATTGGCTGTTCACCGCCCCGAGTCCCTTCGGGGAGAGGGGGCGGTATATAAATCAAATAAATAAATAAATAAATAAATAAATAGTGCAGTAAAACACAATAAAGCACCATATAAAAACTAATAATAATATTAGTTAAAGAACAGAAAGACAAAGTTAAAACAGAAGACATGTGGCATGGCAAAGTATTGCATTGCTAGTTATCTTTAAAAAGTAGGAGGCAAATCAGATTATAAGACCCAGCAGTGGCTAAGAAGAGGGAAGCTGATGAAATAGACAGAGGGACTAATTCTGGCTGCCCAAGGCCAAGCATTAAAAACAAATGCACACAAAGCCAGTATTGATAAGAGAGCAACAGACAACAAATGCCGCCTCTGCAAATAAGCTGAAGAAACAGTGGACCACCTAGTTAGCTGCTGCAAGAAGATCAGTTAGTCGTTGCAAGATCACACAGATTGAGTACAAATACTGGCATGACAAAATAATAACAATGGTGCACTGAAAGATCTACAAGAAATGCCATTTGCCTGCAAGCAAGAATGGTGGCACCCCAAAATAGATAAAGTAATAGAAAATGAAGTTAAAGTTGCTGCTCTGGGACTTTAGAATTCAAAGGCAAGCACCTGCTACACAATACTTCAGCCTTAACAATAAGAAAGTCAGAAAAGTCTGAACAATTAATGTGGTACTACCCGGAGATAGCAGAAGAGAAAAGAAAGAACTACGAAAAAGAATTCACAAAAATACGAAGACCTGCAAATAGAAGTAGAACGACTGTGGCAAAAGAAAGCAAAGATAGTAGTAATAGTAATAGGTGCCTTGGGTGCCATCCCAAAACATCTGGAGTAGCACTTGAACACTACTGGAATTGACAAAATCATCACCAATCACAAAGAGCAGTTTTATTTGGACCATCTTTCATCCTGGGACAATACTTTTAACACCATCCAACAACATCTGCCTATTCCAACTTCTTGGGAAGGACTTGTTAGGTTGCTAACAATGTCAAATCCAGTCTAAACATCTGGTTAACTATGCAACAAACCATAATATTGCATCTGGAATCATTAGGTCTACAACAACCAGATTTTATAAACAGACTAGAATTATATTATATTTCCAAGGTAGTTACTGTTTCCATAATCTGTTCTATATGGAAGAAATAATATGAATAAACTCTAAATACATATCTTCTCTTTCCATATGAATTCTAATACTCTGATTTTTAGCAATCTTTGACTTATTTACAGCTGTCTGTTCACCTAATAGAAAACAATGCAGTATATCAATGTGTACCCATCAGCATGCACACAAGGCTTCAAATGCAATTTTTAACTATTCTTTTTTTACTATATTTTCACTTTCTAAAGCACAAAAGTAGCTGTATCAAAGACCAAGAGAAATCTCTTCATGTTTACAGAGTAGTTTATAATACTTGCGCAATGATGCAACCCCACCATTGAATGAATGACACTGGGAAGACAATGAAACCAATTAAAAAAAAACAATTAATGCAAGCAGATGTTTCCTTTCCTCCTAACAACAGTTCTGAAAAGGGATGTAACATGCGTTATCCCTGTTTATTTCAGCAGCCTGATGAATTGAGTGTGGCTTACTGCTTTAGTCCTGGAAATTTGTATTGTGCTTTACAAAGGACCATGAAACTTTATGTTGTTTAAAATAAAAGAGACTTGTGGAAAACCAAAGCTTTTCCCCTACACCAAAGCACAATCCACTATAAAAGTCATCCAAGGTTACTATATAGTTGTGTGTGTGTGTGTGTGTATTCTTTCTGTTTAATGCTCTGGCATGCTTTAAGGTGGATATATCTCCACCTTAAAGCATACCAGAGAAGGAAACTATTATAAAGATGAATCCCTGAGGACAAAGAGACAATTATTGACCATGTGAAACCTGGTCTTACTACTTACTCCTTTCTCCTTAAAAAAGTGGGACTTTTCCTTAGAATATTATAATGGAGGGCAAATAAAGGCAGGGAAAGATATTAGAACCAAAGCAAAATAAGAAAATGCTAATGCCTACCAGCCAGAAAAGAAATCCAGGAAGAGTGCTAAATAGGTTAATAGCAATGAACTCAAATGTGAACAAAAATATAAAAAAGCAACTCCTACGGCATAGATTGTTAGAAAAAATAATGATCACATCAAAACAAAACAAAATACAAACATACAATTTTAAAAAGATATTTTAGAACTGGAAAGAGAGCACATTGGATCAACCGTTATAAGTAAAGATTGAAAATATTTCCAGTGTTTTTGTTTTAAGAAATTAAACAGAAGATAGAAGCAACAAAAATCTAAAATTTATGAAATGCATTTAACAAATCTGGAATAGTTGGGTCATTCAACAAAAATGATTAGTATGAGATACAGAGCAGAAAAAAAGAAAATACTTGATTCTGTTAATTTTTTGGAATTCATTGACTGTAAAATATGCTCTTGTTTATGGAGAACTGAACATTCAGCTCACTGCAATGAAAAGTTGCTACAGCTATCATTACTGCTGAGATTTGTTTTCCATAAATAAGAGATTAAACCTATTTAATCATTAGATGACAAAGAAGGAAAAGAGGATATGGAGATAGCATAATGAACTCTTTGCCTAAGTCTTCTCTGACTTGCAACAACTAAAGCAGGGCTGTCAAATTGGATTTGTTCGAGGACTGGATCAGCATTGTAATTCTCTTCCATGGGCTGGCCGGGGATGGAGGGGGAATGGGATGTCCTCCTCCTGCAACATCCTGCCAGCCAAAACGGGGCATAGGGGACTGCATGCAGCCACCTGTGGCCCATTTTGGCGGCAGGGTGCTGCTGGAGGCCATGCAGGCCAAAAATGGGCTACGGGGGCTGCAAGTGTCCCCTGGGCCCCCATTTTTCACTAGCAGAGGCACTGTGGGCCGATCCTTTGCTATTTCCAGGCTTTCCCCATGAGCCAGATTTAAGCACCCCGCAGGCTGGATCTGCCCCACGGGCCTTGAGTTTGACACCCCTGATCTAAAGCAAAGGGCAGAACAACAGAACACATTATAGGATATCTTCAGAAAAATACAAAGTTAACAAATCTCTGGATCCTAATGTATCCACCTGAGAATTCTTAAATTCTCAAATAAAAAAATGATGACCACAAAAATATCTAATTTCTGAGGCATTAATGCTAATAGATTGGAAAGGAAAATTTAGTCAGACCCAACGTTTAATATATAATTATATTTCAGGTTTCTGATCACTACTTTTCATACTATTGTAGATAAGGCTGTGTCATGTTTTTAAGACAATATCCAATTTCTAGACTAATATACAGTATTTCATTTATACTTTAGGTATAGGTTCCTGACAGAGCTTGGGCCATTCCCCGAAGCTCATACACACGACTCGGTTGAGGGCTTGGTTGCCACCTGGGATAGGGTGGCTGCTGGAGCCCTCGACCGAATCGTGCCCTTGCGGCCTCTGACCCGGTGCCGATCCCATGTGGCTCCTTGGTTTTCTGAGGAGCTAAGGGAGATGAAGTGCCGGAAAAGACGCCTAGAGAGTAATTGGAGGGCTAGCCGCTCCGGATCTGACCGAACACTACTACGATCTTATATTAAGACGTATTTAGTGGCAATAAGGATGGCGAGGAGGTCTTACCTCTCCACCCTTATTGCGTCCGCGGAAAACCGCCCAGCCGCCCTGTTTAGGGTGACCCGCTCCCTCCTTGAGGTGGGAGCGCGGGAGGACCCCTTGCAGGGATGGGCTGAGGAGTTTTCTAGGTTTCTGCAGGACAAAATCGCTCAGATCCGGGACGAGCGGGACTCCGATTGGGCATCTCCGGGCGGGGAGGGGGGGGTGGATATCGGTGAGGTCAATTGGGTTGAGTTCGACCCTGTTACTTTGGAGGACGTGGACAGGATACTGGGGGGACTGAATGCCACCACCTGTTCGTTGGACCCGTGTCCCTCCTGGCTGGTTTTGGCCACTCGGGAGGTGACACGAGGCTGGTTCCAGGGCATTATAAACGCTTCCTTGAGAGAGGGGCTGCTGCCTGCTGCCTTGAAAGAGGCGGTGGTGTGGTCCCTCCTCAAGAAACCGTCCCTGGACCCAGCATTGTTATCTAATTATCGTCCTGTCTCCAACCTTCGTTTTGTTGCGAAGGTTGTTGAGAGTGTGGTGGCACGTCAGCTCCCGCAGTACCTGGATGAAGCGAGTTATCTTGACCCCCTCCAATCGAGTTTCAGGCCCGGGCACAGCACGGAGACGGCTTTGGTCGTGTTGGTTGATGATCTCTGGAGGGCTCGGGACAGGGGTTGTTCCTCTGTCCTGGTCCTGTTAGATCTCTCAGCGGCTTTTGATACTGTTGACCACAGTATCTTATTGCGGCGGTTGGAGGGGTTGGGAGTGGGGGGCTCCGTGTTGTGGTGGTTCACCTCCTTCCTCTCCGACCGTTCGCAATTCGTGTTTACAGGGGGGCAGAGGTCGGCCCTGAGGCCCCTACTGTGTGGGGTGCCTCAGGGGTCGGTGCTCTCGCCCCTGCGAGAAATGTTCAACATTTATGTGAAGCCGCTGGGCGAGATCATCCGTGGCTTCGGGGTGGAGTTCCATCAGTACGCTGATGACACTCAGCTGTACATCTCCACCCCGGGCCACCCCAACGAAGCCGTCGAAGTGATGTCCCGATGCCTGGAGGCCGTGCGGAGTTGGATGGGTCGTAACAGGCTTCGTCTCAACCCGACCAAAACCGAGTGGCTGTGGTTTCCTGTGCCCAGATACAGCCAGCTGGTTCCTTCGCTGGCCGTGGGGGGAGAGGTTCTGACCCCCGTGGAAAGGGCGCGCAATCTGGGCGTCCTCCTGGATGTATGGCTGTCCTTAGAAGAGCACATTGCGGCCGTCGCCAGGGGGGCTTTTTATCAGATTCGTCTGATCCACCAGTTGCGGCCCTTTCTGGATCTGGGCGCACTTCACACAGTCACTTCCGCCCTCGTTATCTCCCGCCTGGATTATTGCAATGCTCTCTACATGGGGCTCCCCTTGAAAAGTCTCCGGAGGTTACAGTTGGTCCAGAATGCAGCCACGCGGGTGATTGTGGGTGCCCCTCGGAGCTCCCACGTTACACTGCTTCTCCGCAGGCTGCACTGACTTCCTGTGGCCTACCGGATTCGATTCAAGGTGGTACTGATGGTATTTAAAGTGCTCCATGGCTCGGGACCTGGGTACTTACGGGACCGCCTACTGCCATCGTCAACCTCCCACCGCCCAGTACGCTCCCACAGGGTCGCCCTACTTGGGGTACCGCCGCCTGGCCGCTGTCGGCTGACGGCCCCGAGAGTTCGGGCTTTCTCTGTGGGAGCTCCCTCCCTATGGAATGATCTCCCCGGAGATACGGGCTATGACGGGTATCCTGACCTTCCGGCGCGCAGTGAAAACCCTATTTTTTAAACAGGCTGGCCTGGCCCAGTAACTGTGTTTCGGTTTTTAATTCAATTTTAATTGGGGTTTTATCAGTTTTAATTTTTAATTGAATCCCTTGGATGGACACAGCCGGACCAAATTGTTTAATGTATTTTTAATTGTATTTATTGTATATTTATTGTGTGTTTTTAGTAGGCTGTACACCGCCCCGAGTCCCTTTTTGGGAGAGGGAGCGGTATAAAAGTTTAATTAATAAATAATAAATAAATACTTTAAAACTGCAAGTTGGAAGCTGAGAAGCATTTTCTACTTGAAACTGACCAACTTAACAAGTTATTAATTAACTTAACTTAACAAGTTATTACTAGAGCCTAATATTTGTCTCCCCGAAGAATATAAATATTTCCTCCTAATAATCAACTCAGAAGTCTAAATCTAAATGAACAGTACAGGTATATTTTTTGAATTGCTGATGACGCCTAGGAAATCAGATTGAATCATATCTACCCAGTGAAAATGTGGACACAATGCATAATTCTTTAGAATCAAAGCACCATGGGGGCGGAGCAGAATATCCTTACAGCACAATTTAGCTCAGGTTAATAATACTGAGGAACAATGGAGGAAGAAAACATAATATAACTGTAAATATCGATCATCTATTTATAAAAGAGGCAGGAGAAAAAACATCTATGAAATTGCCTACTTTTGTTTCAAAAGTATAATCTTAACAAAAATAGTAATCCTGCTGTTTATTAATCTGTATTTAACAAAAGCTAGTCTTAGTCACACAAAGAAATGTGCAATAGTCAATTCTTTTATGTACAGTATTATGTATTTTATTTTACTTTGTTTTGCTGTCATACAAGATTGATAACTCATCCAATCACTGTAAAATTATCTTATTATTGGACACTGGACTATCATTTAGTAAATGACCAAATGAGTATGCCTAAAGAAACTAATATTGAAAACAGAATGGATTGGGAGGTCATTCACTAGGTCATGCTTTCTGCTTTCAATGAGCCTATTAGTTATGATTTTGCTCTAAGTTTCATTCCAAAAGATACACAGCTTTTTGAAAAATATGTGTGTAATTTGTGATCTGTTACCTGTGTCCTGATAAATTATAAACTATTCACAGTTTATGATTAGCTGAATTGACTCTCTAACTCTTCACCAAATATAAAAATAAGAACATCAGAACGTTCAAAGGATTTGAATTTTCACTCTATTTTAATATATGCCCTAAATTCCTACATAACCATCCATAGGTGGCCAGATTAATTGCTAAGTAAATAAATCAAAGCTGGAAATTGACAAAGGAAAACCTTTTATGAATGCTGGAGTTTGTTAAAAAGCAAAATAGAGGAAAAAAGCTATAGTGTCCCAGTAATTAAGGAATTCTGCAGCTGTATTCAGTCCTCTTTCAACAAAAACAGGGAAATTAGAACTATTTTAACCATTGCTACTATGAAAGGCGCCCAAAAGATATCATAGATGTAATTTCCTTAATAGGAACTATTTTTAAAAAGAAATGACATTCAAAGCATCCCAGAGCTTTAATTTTTTTAACCAAAATATTCAGTACTGGTGCTCAGTTTTATGACTATATGATCATTTACTGTCCAAGCTATTCATTTTTAAAATGTGGTTGATTTTTCACTCTTTTATTCCACATTAACAGATTATGCACTCATGCAAAAATGCTCAAGTGGAACTGTTTGAATAACTGTGGACAAGAAATGCTGAAGTTCAGGGAAAAGAGGAAAGACATGCACAAAAGGAAATCAGCTAGCTGATAACCTGTGTCACACCAAAATTAATGAATATAGAGCATTAAACAGGAAATGTCACAGTTACAAAGTCAAATTTGGAAACTAGAGGTCTGAATTATGGAATTAGGAGTCAATGCACATGGTGGCAAAAACACTAGCTAAAATGGTCAGAAGGGAGATTTCACTGAATATGAAGAGACAGTAAAAACAGACAATATCCGAAGTTTTCCAAACAGTAGCACACAATTCAGTTGTATAAGTAAAATATGTGTTCTTGGATTCACAGAAAGCAGTAAAAAAAGATACCGTTTGCCAATAGTGCAACATGAAAATAATGGAAACTCAAAGAAGAGTCCCACACTAAAAAAATTAAAACCTTTTAAAAGACAAAATAAATCCACTTTTCTTTAGTGGTGGACTATCATTCATATTTAGAGCATTTATAAAAACTGTGGAAAAATAAGCTCACATTCTTGACCTAAGATCAAAATCTTACTTAATTGAATAACTAACCTGTGTGTGTGTGTGTGTATCTGTATATGTATGTGTGTGTGTGTGTGCGCATAGGTATATATATATGTGTATATATGTATATATAACACATACTCACAGTCAGTCTTCTTCCACTGCCTCAAAGCTTTAGTCTATACATGATTCATGCACAGAATTGTAGGTCATTACCACAACTGGCTGGAACGTTAACTCTCAGAAGCTAGTCAAGGCTCTCTTTGTTCCCCCAACCCTGCCTGCATTTAATTTAATCATTATTTGGGGGAGGTAGAGAATCCTGGGCAATGGTTATTTGACTGTTCCACATTCCATTGAAAATATTCAATTCAAAATATTTAGAGGAATGAAGAAGGCAAGTTAGATTATATTGCCCAGATTTTACAGCCTAAATAAAACATACCTTTGAAGCACTGTCAGAAAGCATGGTAGAAAAACAAGTGTAAGGTTTGGTAGCCTTCACTCCATTTCAAAAATCGAAAGGATTTTGCCACACTATTATTTTGTAATTATGACGACAATTACGTATCGCGTTAACTGAAGCTCTGATTGCTTTCAGTTGTTTGATTTTTTAAAAGATCAATATTCCCATGTTACCAACCAAGTTATATTACACAGACAATTAGAATTAGATTTTAGGATCCTAGATAAGGCTTGTGAAAGTTTAAATAACAGAATAAAAATCAAATGGACAATGAAACAAAAGCAAAATAATATCTACTGATCAATATGCATTTTTCTCCATTGTTAAAAAATATCCACAGCTTCTTATTAACATTTTCTATTAGAATATTTTCTTAGTCCCTTTAGCATGAAATACTGCACATATATCCTATACCTTTATAATATATCACAACATCGAGACATAGGATCGAGAACCATCTAGATTACTTTGGCAAGTAAAATGTCATATCAGTTGAGGAATCAACAAAGGAATTTATCTCCATTTTGCAGGCAACAATAAAGTATTTTTCCCTATATGTGATTCTATCTCTTGCGTAATTCTACCTCTTTCTTCTCTGCTACTTATTCTGTATCCGCCCTCCCCTGCCAATATCTGTATGTTTATATCTATTCCTGCATATTCCATGCATATATAGAAACAAAATTACCTTCTACAATGAGTGTCTAGCTAAGATTGCCAAACAACCAACTACCTTTATTTGTGAAGCCCGCTTATGAGTCTCAACCATGCACAGGTCAATTTAATTTTTTATATTGTTCTTTGAGAAATATAATTAAGGGTCATTTGTTAATTATATTCATTGAAGATGGGGGTAAACCACTGAGAGTCAATGAAAACCACTGGTATAATAAATAAATATTGTCTCCACAGTTTCATTAGTTTTAATTTAAATGTTGCACAACAGTGAGATGAATGCATTATTGACTCTGGCAATTTAATTCACCTCTATAAAAAGTTAATTCAGTATAAAATAATCATAGCCTTGCTGTTTAGTTCTTTGACTCATAAAGTTGCCTCCAAATATTTCCTTAAATGCTGTGAAACATCCAGTGTTTCATCATCCATATGAATGAAATGAACCATGAAGGCAATTTTAAGAGGTGGCAAACTTTACCAGCTGCCTGGAATGCCAGCAGAACATCAGATACCATGTCCTGTAATTTATCTTGCACAATTCCAATTCTCCTTACAAGATATCCTTGCACTCTACCTTTACTGATGCCCTTTTTCGAACTGCTAAGCAGAATCTATATTGACTGATTTGTCACTTACCGAGTGCTGCTGCCAATTCTTTAGCTGATCTGAAACTAAACCAGGCAAAAGCAAATTGCTCCAAAAAGGTCAGTACAGATTCTCAATAAGTACATAAGTTTTTTCCCTCTAAGTAAATTATACGATATATTTCTGTTGTTCATAATTTTGCAGCAACTATTCTCAAACTAATTTCTTTCTCATCTATGTCCCCTTTCATATTATTTCACAAAGCAATCTTGGAACTCCACAAATTCTGTGGTACTCCATAAAATTATTTTTTTCATTCTAAACATTTTCTGCAACCACTTTTCATCCATTCTGTTAATGAGGTTAATTAATATTTCTCTTGCTGCAGTAATTTTCCTTATATTCCATTTACTTTTCAACACACATTTTAGCCCTTTCATTCATAGTAAAACTTACACTTTCATTTTTCTACATGTATTCATGAATGGCATCCGCCAAACTCAGACCACTTTCATTCAGCTTTATTTCAGTCTTCACCTTTCTCTTAGTTTCACAGACAGACAACACATTCTATTTTGACGGGTCTTAGTGCTCTCTGAGCTTGGTTGCTTTCTTGCAGATGTTTCATTACCCAAACTAGATAATACATAAGTTTGGGTAATGAAATGTCTGCAAGAAAACAATCAAGCTCAGAGAGCACCAAAGACCTTTCATTTCATCCCTGAGCTATAAATATTTTCCTTGGCATTCTATTTTTCTTACTTTCAACTTTATTTTGTAAAAAAATTACTTTACACTGGGTGGCTTTGTTTAATTAAGCAATCATTGGTTAACCGATTGTTAGGAAAAGTCTCTTTGACTACCTGATGTACAGTTTTATATAACTATTCATGACCATATCTGCTATACTCTAGTACAGCGGTCGCCAACCGGTGGGCCACAGCCACTGGTGGGCTTTGAGAAAATTTTGGTGGGCTGCAGAGAAATCTCACCTCCAGAGCACACCCCACAAAGCAATTAATCCACAATTAATAAACAAGGCTGCAGCGCCCACATGGCCCGCAGGAACACTCTCTGCCCATTCACTCCTTACACAGAAAATGTGCCTGCTAAAATTGCTATTTTTCCTTTTTCTGACCATTATCTGTTCTGCTGTGCCGGGAGATTTAGATTAGCTAGGAAGCAGGAAATGGTTGGATTTCTTGCTTTCTAGCTAGTCTTTAGATCTTCGGCTCTGCTTCCCTTAGGACTGAAGGTTTGCTTGCAAGCAAATTCAGTGCAGACTCACAGCAAGGAAATTTGAGAGACTGAGCTAGCTGATGGCAGATAGATAGATCACTGAATGGATTCTGTGAGCAACTCAATCTGCCTGTTTTGCCTGATTTTGGGTAAAAATTGCTTTTTTAAAATAAAAAATTCAATATTACATGCATGGTGTATTGTGAGTTAATTTTGAGTTTGCTTGCAAGCAAATTTTATGTGATAGATTGAGCTAGCCAATGGCAAATAGATAGATTTCTGAATGAATCTGTGATTCTGTGAGCAACTCAATCTGCTTGCCTGCTTTGCCTAATTTTGGGTAAAAGTTGCTCTTTTTTATAAAAAATACAATATTTATATAAATATTTATAATATTTACATATAAGCCATGCCCAGCCAGCCACATGACCACCAAGTCACACCCACAAATTAGGCCATGCCCACAAAACGGGTTAATGGTCCCTGGGATCTAAAATTATGAGTTTGGTGGTCCCTGAGGTCCAAAAGGTTGGCGACCCCTGCTCTAGTAATCAAGAGAGAAAGGACTTCTACATATCAACTGAAGTACATGAATGAATGGAGGTATTTTTTAAAAATGAACAAATTTTAAAGCAGAGATTAGGCTTAGAAAAATACGTAAAAATATTTATAAACAGGGTTCTAAATGTATCAGTTCATACATGTATATCATACATGTAATATCTTGAGGATAATATTATATTTTCAATCTTTTACTGTTACATAACATCAAAAAGATTTTAAAGTACAGTAAGGGGAAAAAAATAAACAGATGCAATTTTAGCTTAGAGTTGCGATATTTTTGATTGCAAACTTAAAATGGCCTATATAGCAACCTTCTTGCTACCAAGAGAGAACCATAATATGTCAACTTATCTGAGAATGAAACTCCATATTTGGTTTCTTTTTTCTCATACTGAAATCTGGGAAAAGATTATGAGGATAATTTTAGGATCCATATAGAAATTTTTGGATAAAAAAGCACATTAATTTAACTTGGTCTCAATTTACTTAAAGAGTATTATAAAAACAACATACTGAATTGAATTTAAAAATAAATTGGCAACAAATGCAGATTAAAAGTCACAGAGTTTTACAACTTATTTATTCATTTACTGAACTGAAATAACTGGTCTCAGTGAACAATTTTGCTGAACTATTTTGGGCCAGCTGAAATTTCCAGATTGTTTGAAAGGATAACTGCACATACAATGAGCTGCAGTAATTCAATCTCAAAATTACTGGAGCGTAAAATATTTCTGCCCAGATACTGCTGCAACTGGTAGAACTACTCAAACTAATGAAAATAGCTTTATATATCACTAAAGCCACTTGCTGTTTCCAGTCAGAAAGATCCTGAAACTATAAAAGTGACTCTTTAGTTTGAATGCAAATTGCATCGGAACAGAATGAAAATTATTCCATGATGAAGCTGGAGATTTTTTTCATCCAGATTGTATTAGAAGACTCTAACTCTCCTCCATTTCCTCTGGGTTGTGTTCATATGTACAATATATCTATATATACCCACACATGGGAAGACTTTGTAATTTTAACCTTGTATGAGGAAAATATGTAACTGTAACTTCCATAACAAAATTATCAAGCAACAACGTAATAGTTCACTAACATCACGGCATCTCTAGGGAATTTCTACATAAAAATGAGCCTGTATCACAATTCAGATTATCTGTCAAGAGGCATGCTGTGATTTATGAAATGGAAGGCCAACTGTATCGATAAAGCTGCACTCTCCACTTCCCTTCCTTGAGCCCAGGCAGCTTCCATTCTCACCAGCCTTAAAGCTAGACTGAAACCGATCTAGAAAATTTATTTCATCTAAGAATGTAATTGGATGTAACTATAACTGAACCCCAGCACTACAGGGCTGTGCATCTAATCATGCTGACAGTAAATAAAATAAGAGAAGATCCAGTGATTCTTGTCTTTACCAAATACTAAGTAATATAAGTTGACAGGCCTGAGGCAAAGACAATATTTCGAATTAGAGGTTTGGAATTGTATGTAATTTCCTGATAATAAAGGAGTCTAGTCTTATATCATAGACAAGAATGCCATAGTCTCACAGATTTCATGCAACAGAAGGAAGAAGAAGAGATTGCAGCAAACTTTTATAATATAATTGGAACTCAGCCACTAACTGAGCATATGCAGGAAACAGTGTTATGGGAAGCAAGATTCTGGTGACCCAGAAGACTACAGTGGAGAAACAAAAGTAAAGCCAGACATGCTGAGAAGATTATCCCCGCTTCCTTCTAGATATAGTATCGCTGATATGGTTGTTACATGTAATGTACCTTTTAGTTGTTTCTGAGCAAAACTAAAATGTACATGTTCAAGAAGTGGGGAATTTAAACTGATGTCAGTTTTCATTTTTTTTATGTTATATTGCATGTTATAGCTGATCAATAAAATCTATAGAAGATGTGTCTCATCAATAAGAAAGAATAGAAAAAAAAGAGAAAAGATACAGGCCCTCAATGGTTCTGTAATGCAAATTGTTGACAGTTTAAACACAAACTGCTGTCCTTCAGTAAGACCTTAAAAACCCTCCAGGAGAAGAATTATTGTATCACCTGGATTATCTATTATTTTGTGTTTCTCATACTCCACATTGAGTTGTATGACAATTAAAAATCTGGTAAGTTGATTAAAAAGACTAAAAGCATAATAGTTCTTTCTTAAAAAGTCAATGTGTAAAAAAATAAAAACAAACAGCAGAAGAACTCGCTCAACATCCAATTTTGGATCCATGTAGAACAGGGATGTCAAACTTAAGGCCCGTGGGCCAGATTTGGTCTGAGGAGTGCTTAGATCTGGCCCACAGGGCTGCCTTGGAAACAATAAACGACTTGCCCACAGTGTCTTTGCCAGTGAAAATTGAGTTCGGGAGGGCCACTTTCGACTGTGATGGCCTCCTGCAACCTTCTGCCAGTGAAAATGGAGCTTGGGAGTCCATTTTCACTGGCAGAGCACTTGTGCCACCACAGGCATCGACTTTACTGACATCGAGTTGCCCACCCTGGCCCACACACCCCTACCCCACTCCCCCAAGGTCAAATACAATCCTGATGCAGCCCTCAATGAAATAGAGTTTGACATTTCTGATGTAGAGATATTGCAGGCCCACATTAAAAAAGAAGACAGGAAAGTTGGAATGAGAAGTGAGGTTGGAATGAAGGAATTTATTGTTCTTTTCCAAACTGTTTAAATGCCTTGCTTTCAAATTTTAGAGTTTTAAAAAGAGCACTACATTTACAAAAGAAAAAAACATTACTGATGCTTGAAAAGAAAAAATGGAAACAATATAAAAGTAATGTATCCCCCAAAGATTTATAGAATAGAATAGAATAGAATAGGCGTTGGTACTTACCTGATATGCCCGTTCTCTGTGAGCTGTAAAGAGCATCCAGTAGCGGGAGGTGCTTCAGTCTCCTCTTGGATAGGCTGGGCTTAATTACAAGGACGCTCCTCCTCCTCCACGGTACTCCTCCCTAGCGTCCCCAGTTTTGGGGAAGTCGAAGTGTGGACACATTTCTGTTCTTCACCCTATCTAAGAGTTGGCCACCAGATGGAATTGGGTGGGGCTGGATGCTTTTCACAGCTCACGGAGAACAGGCATATTAGGTAAGTACCAATGCCCTTTCTCCCATGAGTTGTTCAGAGCGTCCAGTAGTGGGACATACCAAAGCTTGGCCTGTCTTACGGGAGAGATGCTGTCTGGATCAATGGTCCCACTTGGTCTCTGTGGACTCTTTGCAACACTTTCCTACCAAATGATCCTCCGCAGAGGCAAAGACATCAATTTTATAGTGTCTGATGAAGGGCGATGGAGAAGCCCAAGTTGCTGCCCTGCAAATTTCTTCTATTGGTGCTTGCGTGGCACATGCTGCCGATGTTGCTGCACTCCTTGTGGAATGCGCCATTATTCCTCTAGGTACTGGAAGTGTTTGGGCCTCATACACTTTGGTAATCGTGGCCCTCAACCATCTGCCAATTGTAGAAGGAGAAACTTTGCGCCCTTGGGTGTTTGGTTGAAAAGAAATGAAAAGAGATCCCATTTTCCTGAAAGCAGCTGTACAATCTAAGTAAATACGTAGGGTGCTTCTCATGTCAAGTCGATGCCATTGGTATTCAAGTCTATGAGTTGGTCTCCGGCAAAAGTTTGGAAGAATCAACTCTTGTGCCCTGTGAAAAGCTGAATTGACCTTCGGCACAAATGTTGGATCTGGGTGGAGAACTACCCTGTCCTGGTGAAATATACAGAGGTCCTTTCTTACTGACAATGCGGCTAGTTCAGAAATTTGTCTTGCTGACGTGATAGCTATCAAAATCACGACCTTATATGTTAGAAAGTGAAGGCTCATCACTCTTAGAGGCTCAAAGATGAGAGCAGAAAGGACCTTGTCAAGATCCCAATCACTGGGGGTCGTATATTTTTGGCTCCCCGAATGAAACTACGAATGCGAGAGTGATGTGAAATGGAACGCAGATTACCCAAAGAAATGACCGAAGCTAAGGCTGCCACCTGCCTTTGCAAGTGTTGGGTGAAAGACCTCTGTCCAGACCTCTTGCAAGAATTCTAATATTTGTGCCACTGATGGAGAAGTGGGATCAATATTGAACCTAGTACACCATTTACAAAATATCTTCCAGGTGGCATTGTAAATACGATTATTCGATGGGTGCCTGGCCACCAGAATGGTGGAAATGACTCTGTTGGAAATTTTCTCACCTTTTAGACGTCGCCACTCAATCTCCATACCGCAAGGTGGAGCCATTGAGGATCCGGGTGTAGGACTGGACCCTGAGATAGAGAGGCTCTGTCCGGTGGAATTCTCCATGGTCCAGATCTCGGAAGTCTGCAAACCACGGCCGCCTGGACCAGTATACTAGTAACAGTTCCGCTTTCTCCTCCAGAAACTTTTGGATCACCTTGGGGATCAGTGAGATGGGGGGGGGGGAATGTGTACAGTAGACCTGGGAGCCAATGGCATTGATGTTCTCTGCCCCCTGGTTTGGGTACCTCGATATGAATCTCGGGAGTTGTGTGTTGAAAGCTGAGGCAAATAAGTCGATCACTGGTTGTCCAAATTTCAGGGCCACTTCTTGAAATAGTGACGGATGCAGTTTCTACTCCGACTGATCAACCGTGGCCCTGCTCAGCCAGTCTGCCTGGATGTTTGACAGACCGGAGATGTGCTCTGCCCTGATGGAGAGTAAGATCCTCTCCACCCAAAGTCACAACTTCTCTGCCTCCCTCATCAGTTGACCCGAGTGGATACCCCCGTTTGTTTATATGAGCCTTCATTGTAACATTGTCTGTTAAAACTAGGATGTGTTTGGACTGAATTAGTGGAAGGAAGCTGCGAAGAGCCAGAAAGACAGCTCTGAGTTCCAATAGATTTATACTACATGATTGTTCTAGAACAGACCAACACCCCTGTACCATGTGGTGTTGTTTGTGCGTTCCCCATCCAAACAGGCTAGCATCTGTCGTGATGATCGCTCTGTAGGGTTCCTTGAATAGGCAAACTTTGTTGATGACAGGTGCGGTCCACCAGCGAAGGGATCTGAGGACCTTTGGTGGCACTAGTACCTGTGAGTTGGAAGTGTCTCTTCTTGACCTTTGGAAGGGCAGCAGGTACCATTGTAGGGTTCTGGAATGCAAGCGGGCCCAGGGAACAACAGAAATACAGGAGATCAGTTTCCCTAATAGTTTAGGTAACTGGATTAGGGGTACCCATTTAAGGATCCTGAACTCCTGAGCTAGGAGCCTAATGCTCTCCTGCCTCTCGGGAGAAAGGAAGACTCTCCTTTCTATGGTATCTATGATGGCCCCTAGGTGAATTAGGTGAGTTGATGGGGTTAAGTGACTCTTGGCCTAATTTATTGAGAATCCATGATGTTGAAGAGCCTCTATCGTAAAATGGGTGTCTAGTTCAGACTGACTAACCGATGATGACAGAATTAGAATGTAATCAAGGTAACACTGTAATTGGATGGGTCTATCTCGGAGATGTCCGGCCAGAGCTGCCAAGACCTTAGTGAATGCCTTGGAGCTGATGCTAGCCCGAAATGAAGAGCCACATACTCAAAGTGCATATTATTATAGCAAAATCTAAGAAATTTACTGTGGGAAGGCCGAATCGGAATGTGCAAGTATCCCTCTGTTAGGTCTATAGATGTTAAAACATCGCCCTTCCTGATGCCCAGTAGGATAGATTGTAACGTGGTCATCTTAAATTTCCGGTATACCAGAGAGCGGTTGAGGCGTTTTAAATCTAAAATTGCCCTCCATCGAACTCTTTGGAATTACAAAAAGGTGTGAATAGAACCCCTGTCCTTGCTGATCCGGAGCTACTGGTTGAATGGCCTGGATCTCCAGTAGATGTTGTATAGCTGCTTGCATAAGAGATCTTTTGGCCGGGTCTCCAGACAGGGGCGATTTCATAAAGAAGTTCGGGGGCGGGGGGTGGATTGGAATTCCAGAGCCAAACCAAATCTAACTGTGTCCCTAACCTACAAGTCAGTGGTAGAGGACTCCCATTGATCGGCAAAGAATTGTAGCCGACCCCGGATAGGAATTTCCTGGGATTCCTTACTTGGGACACCGGAAAAACCTGTTTCCAGTCCCCCGGAAAGGTCTCTTGCTTTGACCTCCCCTTCTAGACCTGTCTCCAAGGTCGGACCTTTCGGGTGGTTGCCCTTGCCTATATCCCTGGGACCTTTGGGATTTGTTGGAGTAGGAACTCTGGTAGAAGGGCCAAAAAGGAGTGTCTCCAAAAGGACTGATAAGTATTAGCAGAGCGTCCTTGGTAACAAGGATTACGCAACAAACGAAGGCAGTTTGCAAAGATGTAGCAATGTTCACAAAGTTACACAACCACAGAAGGTAAAGGGTATAAAGGTAAAGGTTTTATATACAAGATATAGGCACAGTCCAATATTCAATGTCAAGCAGTAATTCAATAAGTCATACACAGTTAAGCAGTCAATACAATAGAAACTAACCAGGATAATCAGTAAGCAAAATAGCAACACCGGAACTCAAATACAGCAATGGAGAGAGAGAGGAGCTCTCTGGCTTCCTGCTTTATAGTAAGCCTGCTTCTTGCAGCCAATCAGAACCCTGGCTTCAGTAATTGTAATGAGACATCATGGTTTACAGCGATATATGGTAAACCAACTATTTGGGTTCTTAAGTAAACCCTAACATTCTCCCCTTTGGTTTACTATATATATATCCAACATATACACATCCACAAAGTTACATTGGATATTTATAGTGTTACAGTGTTAAACCGTATTTCTTACAACAATCACTGTGTTTTTGAAAATCTTGTGCCTTCGTGAAGTTATCAGCTATATTCTGTTCACTCTCACAATACTTAGCACAATCAGTTTGTTTTCCACACATTGCTGTACATTCAGATACCTTAAATCAGTATGCTTTGATCTTGTTTTAACAGCAATACTGGTTGCCAATTTTATAGCGGCTTGCTTATCTTCATACACAATAAATGGTTTAGTTACATCCAACTCGATATCTAAACAGAGTTGTTTGAAATAAATCAGCTTTGTACATAGCAAGGATAAGCAAGAAAATTCAGCTTCCATTGTTGAAAGACTGATATGTTGCTGCCTAATGGACTGCCATTCTATCAATGCGTTCCCTAGCATTATTACCAGACCAGATGTTGATTTCCTTGTTTTGACATTGTTTGCAAAACTTGCATCAGCATACACGGTGAGACTTAATTCTTTATCAGGTTCTAAATACAAAGCATAGTTCAAGGTGTTCTTCAAATATCTAAGTATTTGTTTTGCAGCCTGCCAATGTTTAACATTGGGCTCTATAGTGTACCTGGCCAATTGATTAACACTATAAGCTATATCCGGCCTTGACCAATTTCTCAGATATGACAAACTACCTATTCAGGACGGATAAATCTCCTTATCAAATATAGGACTATCAGTGTTATCATTGTTAAACTCCTTCCCCATAGGAATTTTGGAAGTTTTGCATTGGTCCATGTTATACCTTTTTAATAAAGCGGTGATTTTATCCACCTGTGATATCTTGAACCCTTTTTGTGTCTTACATATATCAAGTTCAAGATAGTGTCTAATTTCCCCTAGTGTACTTATCTTGAACTTTGCTTGCAAACTGCCTATTATATCCTCAGTTTCCTTCATACTCTTAGTGATTATGGCAATATCATCGGTAAACAGTAATAAAAATGCTAACACCCCATTCTTTTTTCTTTTTAACAGGCATGGGTCCGTCAAACCACTCTCAAAACCTATTTTGTTTAGTTCCTTTACTATGCATTTGTTCCACTCATGGCCTGATTGTTTAAGTCCATATAAGCTCTTCTTTAGTAACCAAACCATTTCCTTCCTATTATCACCTATCCCCAGAGGCTTTTTCATGTATATAGTATGTTGTAACGGTGCATGTAGGTACGCTGTTTCAACATCTACATGGTTCACTACGTATCTGTTTTTTGCTGCCCATAATAGCGCTGCTCTTAAAGTGCTAGCCTTTAGGCTTGGAGCAAAGACTTCGTCGTAGTCTAATTTTGTTTGAGTGAAGCCCTGGGTGACTAGGCGTGCCTTATGGGTCACATTTCCTTCCATATCCTTTTTAAGTTTGTAAACCCATCTGCACCCAATTGCCTTTTCACCTTTTGGAAGTTTGACTTCATCAAATACCTTCAATGCAGTCAATGACTTTAGTTCCTTTTTCATAGCTTCATTCCAAGCTACTCATTCTTTTTCAGAGTAAGACTTAATGTCTTCATAGTTAGAAGGTTCAAAACCGATTTGCTGAACAATATTAGCCTGGTATCTATCAAGAGGTCGTGACACTCTGGAGGTCCTTCTGGTCAATACTGGACTAGTCACCTGAGTAAACTCCTCTTTTACCTCCCCTATCGAACTCTCATCTACTTCTTCCTCTATATAGAGGACTCCTCTATATCTGAATCCTTATTTGGTGTCTTCTCTACAGGTTCATTATTATCGTTATCCTTAATTGGTACCTTTGATTCTACAATGACATAATCCTGGTCTATTTTCTCCCATCCTATGTGCTCTAGGAGCTTCGCATTTGCACTACAATAAACCTTAGTTGTGCCTGGTTCCTAAAATCTGAATGACCTGGGGTTGGATTCGTATCCCACAAAAAACAGTTTTTTAGCCCTAGGTTGCCCCTTGTGTCTCAGCTGAGCTGGGGTATGTACCCATGCAGGGATTCCAAACACATGGAGATAACTGAGCTCTGGTTGTCTACCATGCCCAGCAAACAAATGGCAATTCGCTTGTTGCTGTGTGGATTACATTATTTAGGATATGGTTAGCACATTTGGTAGTTTCTCCCCAAAGTTTATTGTGCAAACCTGAATCACTGAGCATAGCTCTAACCATGGCTTGTAATGTCTGACCTCTCCATTCGCAATAGGCATTATGTTGAGGTCTATAAAGCGCAGACTGCTTATGGTCTATCCCTGCCTTCTTCAACATAGCTACGAACTTATTATTAGTGAACTCTGACCCATTATCAGTCACTAATGTCATGACTTTACGTTTTGTCTTTCACTCCACAAACCGCAACCAATTGGTAAAATTCTGACATGTTTCAGCCTTGCTTTTCATTAGATAACAAAACCCATATCGAGAATATAAATCTACAATACTTAATATGTACCTCGCTCCCCCAAAGCTGGGTTCCTTTGGACCGATCAAGTCCGCTACTACCACTTGTAGAGGCTCACTGACTTTAAAACCATTTGTTCTATTAGCAGGAGTTATTTTACTCTTTTCCTTGTTGCAAACATTGCAATCTACATAGTGATTACAGGGCTTTATCCTGATACCTTTTGATAATTCCACAGTTCGTCTTAACGCTCTAAAATTAACATGCCTCATACGTCTGTGTAATAGGTGAATGCATTCGTCATGTGGCTTTCTGTTCTCAAACCCCACCTTAGTGTTTAGCACTGGGTTATACTGTAACATAAACAAACCATTATCAAGTCTAGTGGTAACATGCTTCCCTTGTTTCTCTAGCACACATTCTAATCCTTTGAATGTTACCGTATACTCCGCTTTTATCAGTACACTCACTGATAACAACTGATATGTTGCGCTAGGCACATATAGCATGGGTAACTCCTCATTTAGACATGAACAGAATGCATTACCTTGTCCTGAAGCCTTGAGCTTCCAGCCATTAGCCAGAGAAATACTTTGAGCACTGTGCTCCATGTGAACAAACTGTTGCTTTCTATTTGTAATACAAAGTGATGCTCCATTATCCACAACCCATTTATCATAGTTTCCTGCTGAACCAGTATTACACACAGCTAAATTATTGCTTTTCTTTTTCAACTGTCTACCCTGTGTATTTTTCTTCTTGCAATTTCTAGCCAAATGATCCTTAGCTCCACATGTATAACATTTTTTTAACAACATAAACTGTAGCTCGTTCCTCAGCCGTAGATTGGTCGTCTTGTCTCAGTTGTTGTCTGTCCTTTCGCCGTCTTGACTCTTCTATTAGCCTCCCTGTTATGTCAGTCAAAGTCATTTCTTCCTTGGCTAACACCTCAAGTGAAGATACATAGTCATCATAAGAGTCATCTAAAGAGGAAAGGATGATATATATTTGATGAAGTTCGAAGAAAATCAGCTCCTGTTCATGAAGTTGTTGCAGAGTTCTCTTCATGAACTCCAAATGAGCAAGCATATCACCTCCCTTACGCATATGCGCTCTAAACAGCTTTCATGTTAGATTAATATGAGAACCAACACTGTCTCTAACATAGAGCTTCTTGAGGGTCTTCCAGCACTCGGCAGCAGATTCTACACCACGAACATGCATGAATCACCAAGAGTAAGTCCGATAATGCACAAAGCTCTCTCGTTGTCTCTGGCAAAATCATTTAGCTTCTTCCGGTCAGCATCGTTCGAGGCATCCAAAACATCTACATCCGGTGGATTGACAACAGCATTCCATAGCCCCTCTCTTCTCAAGAGCAAACTGCACTTGGTGGACCAGGTAACGTAGTTGGTGCCATCCAACCGGGTAATCATAGCTAAGCTGGACATATGTTCTTGTGCCATCTTTATATCAACCATATACCACAATGAACCTTCTGTATAGTGACTCACACAGTTCACGCTAACCACCTTTGACATTGGGTCTGGGCTCATAACCAATGATAAGTATTAGCAGAGCGTCCTTGGTAACAAGGATTACGCAACAAACAAAGGCAGTGTGCAAAGATGTAGCAATGTTCACAAAGTTACACAACCACAAAAGGTAAAGGGTATAAAGGTAAAGGTTTTATATACAAGATATAGGCACAGTCCAATATTCAGTGTCAAGCAGTAGTTCAATAAGTCATACACAGTTAAGCAGTCAATACAGTAGAAACTAACCAGGATAATCAGCAAGCAAAATAGCAACACAAATACAGCAATGGAGAGAGAGAGATGCTCTCTGGCTTCCTGCTTTATAGTAAGCCTGCTTCTTGCAGCCAATCAGAATCCTGGCTTCAGTAATTGTAATGAGACATCATGGCTTACAGCCATATATGGTAAGCCAACCGTTTGGGTTCTTAAGTAAACCCTAACAAGGACTGCGGGTTTCTATTGTTCAATTTCCGAAAAAGAGATGGCAAGGTTTTTTTCTTGTTCCTAGACTCTATTAGGAGTGGATCAAGGGCAGTACCAAATAGCTTGTCGCCTGAGATGGGCACAGAAGCAAGCTTCCACTTGTGTTTAGTGTCAGCTTGCCAGTGTCTGAGCCAAAGTAGTCTGTGTGCAAATACCTGAGAGGCAATGGCTCTGGAGGAAAATTTAACAGCATTAAACATTGCATCTGCAGAAAATTCTGCTGCGGCTATGAGCTTGGCAATGTCCTGATGCGCTCGTATATTAGAGTGGGGGATGGTGTCCCTCAGATGGCAAAGCCATCTTAAGAAAGATCTAGCAAAAAAGGATGTGGCAGTAGCTGCCCTTTTGGCCCACACATCAGCTTGGTGAGCTTTGCGAAGTGCTAGTGTCCTCCTGACGAAGCCCGGCCGCTGTAGGGGTGAATGTAGCCTCGGGGGCTCGACGTGCTGCAGACGTTGTGGCCAAGCTCTGAAGGTGAGGTTGTGAGATGGATCCCCTCCTGGACTGTGAGGACAGGTCGAGGGATGGGGAAGGAGGGTTTGGGGCTTCAGCTGGTTGTGGAGTAGGTGGGACTGTAGTGGACTTCTCAGTCTCCCGCATATTTCTCCTCAATATGCCGTTCAATGGTCAGGTGACACTTTTGGGCATCCTTTTTGGAGGCTTTAGAAGGACCTTTTGGGTTCCTTGATCTTTCATGAGCCCTGGTTGAATCTCTTGAGGAAGTGGCTCTGGAACTTTTGCCTCCTGCCATTGCCTCTAAAGATAAAATCTTTGTGAGTAGTAAAATAGCAGCGTGGGGCAGTTGGCAAGCCCAGGGGCCTGTTCCATGATTGGACAGGGAACCCTGTTGAAATTAAGAATACCCAATAATTTGAACAAATTTATTATTATTGTTATTGTTATTATTTATTTATACACACACACATACACACACACACACACACACACACACACACACATATATACACATATATTAAATTATTGTGTATATTTTTGTTAATAATATCAGTAGTATTATTTTGATATTATTGGGGGCCAAATTAGACTGAATACCAGGAGATAAATTTTGGAGAACACCTAATCAGGCCAAGGGCTTTGTACCTTAACAATAGGCCTGCTACAGCTGTTGTGCACAGGCGGACTTAGGCCTTGGTGCTTGCTGTGAAAACTGCTGGAAATACACTGTGATAGTCAGCCAACCGAAACTCTCTGATTGCAATAGCAGGGCTGAAACCTTTTGGTCTTATTGAGATAAGTCCAGTGGGAAAGTAAAATTAAACTCTATCACAGTAAATATACATTGCTTGGCTTGCGCGCTAGGCAAAATGGCGGCTGATGTTTTGGCGCACAAACCTCCAGCAGCTACCCCGCTTAAATCAGCGTCTCACACAAGAAAAGGCAAGCGGGGAAGGGTATCAGTGCTAGTGCTTCTACCCGCTGCGGTGTTCCATGGGGAAATGCCTCGGGCTGTAGAATTGACTGATCACGAGTCACTCTCATTGTTCGGTCTGGTGCTGCTTTAAATTCACAATAACCAGCTGAATGGAGCGAGGATATGAAGGTCTGTTTAAGCAAATGCGATGTTAAGGGAGAGACATTTGAGGCAAAAGCCTCTCTTCCCCCTCAGAGCGCTGAAGGCGCTAATGAGGTTTAGGAAGCTCCCTTGATGGTGATTCTTTTAGATAAGACTGATGGAGTTGGTAAGGAATCTCAAGAGGGTTATTAGAGAAAGAGAATCAAACCTGAGAGTCTTGGAGAGTCTTTTTTGCTATTCCGGCCAACCAACAGAAAAAGCTTCCTAATCCTGCAAAGGCTGAGCAAAAACTGGGGACGCTAGGGAGGAATACCGTGGAGGAGGAGGAGCGTCCTTGTAATTAAGCCCAGCCTATCCCAGAGGAGACTGAAGCACCTCCCACTACTGGATGTTCTGAACAGCTCAGGGGAGAATAGAATAGAATTCTTTATTGGCCAAGTGTAATTGGACACACAAGGAATTTATCTTGGTGCAAATGCTCTCAGTGAATATAAAAGATACATTCATCAAGAGTCAAGAATCATAAGGTACAACACTTAATAATAGTCATAGGGTACAATAAGCCCTATGATTATAATTCCATATATTATAGATAGGGAATTAAAATCTAGTATGAGGAAAGAGGAAGTTCATATACAACAGAAGAATAAAATTCTTCTCCCTACGTAGAAACAATCTATGCTTTATTAGAACAGTGATTTCACCTATTGTACAGCAAAGTGTGTGTGAGTGTGTGTGTGTGTGTGCAGTGCATGCATGTTCATGCACACACATAAACTGAAAGCAACAGCCCTGTTCAAAATTAACACGTAAAGCATGCCGACCCTACATTTATTATAATTTGAACACAGATACAAAACAGAATTATCAGAACACATTTTGACTGCAGAATTTATACGGGTTTATATTCAATTAGTGTACCATACAGTTAGTCTTCAATTTACCACTGATAATTTAGGGACCATTTTAAATTATAATGGACCTCCCAGGGCTACTTTTGACCCAGATTTGAAGTCCTCATGGCTGCCCCACTCCATAGTCAGGTGAAAGTGTTGTAGTGACCCACTTAACAACTGGCATGATTTACTACCATAATTCTAAGCTCAATTAGGGTCATATGTCAAGGACTATCTGTATTTGGAACCATCTCTTTGCTGGAAAAAACTGAATAATGGAATTTTATCCCTCTAAAACCTTCCATTTTCTTCTTTACTCATTGCTTTTCTCTGTTATACTATTCCAAGACCAGTTCAATGTTCAACAGCAAACATTAGCGTTCCAATTAATTGAAGGAAAATGCTATGATGGAAAAATCTTAACCAGCAAACAGCATTTTGAGTAAATTAAAAGCATTGGTAATACATTCTACATACCATCCAATTTTTAGCTTTGGCAGACAACCTGACTTCTCTTATCACTAAAGATACTTTTGAAGTGGTTGGCAGCCTTCCATTCATAGCTCAAATAAATGAGGCCCTTCTTCAAATCATAGTCTTGAAAAGAATCTCTTCATCATGTTATACAAAGATAACTCCTTAATTGGATTATATTAAACTATCTTGCAAGTGTTTCTAATGGCAAACAAATTTAACAGTGGAGACTGAAAACAGACTTCTGAAAAGCTTCATAAGACCTAAATATATAAATTGCTTCTGGAACTTTGAAAGTTAATCGTGTAACAGGAAACTGATGACAAAAGGATGACAGGCAAAATGCATGAACTATCCTTGTAACCTCTTTATTTTAAAACAAGAAAGATCTTGCAGTAAATGACAAGAGAAATTGTTGTGGCCTGCAAATTGCTCAGTGAAAGGCTAAGTTATCCATTTGTTTTGCATTTGTTTTACAGAAAATTTAAACTATTATTTGACGCACTGTTGAAAGAATCAAGAAGCAGCCACCTTTCCTCATGGAATCCATAACTATGTCAAGGTTCAGCAACTGTCAATAACTGTGACAGGATGCATCTTTCCTTCTTAGCGATAAGGGCTAAGGCACAAACTGTGTCTCATACAGACCTTATCACACTCACAGGCCCATATAGCCGGAAGGCTGGATTATAGCGGCAGGCATGTCTTAGAACTATCCTTGAAAAGGAGTTGCTTCATCTGCAACAGAAGCAGTTCATCTCTTGAGCTTCTCAGTTTATCATGATCATGCTTCACATTTAGTATTAACAATTCACTAAACATTTTGGTGTAATCTGAATCAAAATGAACTTTTGGAACTTGTAAATCAGGCATAATTGTAAACTTCTTTTCTCAGGCGTTATTAGGTTCCTGTTTTAAACACTTATTCATGTTTATATGTTTATTCACACAGATTTGAATAAATGTACATTAAGTATCTTTCATTTATTAATGTTTGTGCTTACTAGATGCAAGCTCTACATTATATATGCATTTATCCTCCAGATGCAAACTCTCATAATTTTCCTCATAAACGAAGCACAGCACAGAGGCAATAAAATTTGTGTCTAGATGCTTACATTGTCTCTTTATTTTTATTGTCCCTACTTTTTAAATATAAGCAGTTCAGAGTCACATAAAGTTGAATGACCTCTAAATTGTACTAAATAAATAAATAGGAACAGAAAACTACAAGGAAACTCAAAGAAAACAGTTATTCTCTTTCTAGCTCTGAGAAGTTATTTAACAATGTTATAAACATTCTTATAATGCTCTTAGGCAACATAGCTTTAAAGCTTATTCGGAATAAAACATGGATTAAAAACAGAAGATGAAAGGCCAATTAGTGTACAGCAATAGCAATAGCACTTAGACCTACATACTGCTTCATAGTGTTTTACAGTCCTCTCTAAGTGATTTACAGAGTCAGCACATTGCTTCCAACAACCTGGTTCCTCATTTTACCAACCTCAGAAGGATGGAAGGCTGAGTCAACCTTGAGCTGATGAGAAGCTGCACTGCACACCAGAACAACTAGACACAAGAACAGTTTTTTCCCGAAAGCCACCACTCTGCTAAACAAATAATTCCCTCAATACTGTTCAACTATTACAAAATCTGCACTACTATTACTGCTAATCTTCTCATCACTCCTTATCACCCATCCCCTCCCACTTGTGATTGTAGGACTGTAACTTTGTCCCTGGTATCCTTACGATTTATACTGACTGTTTCCTAGTATGATTTGATTGTTGATTGTACTCTATGACTATCATTAAGTGTTGTATGTTTTGATTCTTAATGAATGTATCTTTTCTTTATGTACATTGAGAGTATTTACACCAAGACAAATTCCTTGTGTGTCCAATCACACTTGGCCAATAAAGTATTCTATTCTATTCTATTCTATTCTATTCTATTCTATTCTATTCTAATCAAACTGCTGAAATGCACGGTCAGCAAAATTAGCCTGCAATACTGCATTCTAACCACTGTGCCACCACAGCTCATAAATGTTCAAAGCTTTACCCAAATGTTTTCTAGTAGTTGGATTTTTTTATTCAGCACAGATAGACTAGACAAATGCACATGCAAAACTGACTTTAATTTATACAACATGAGATTTCACATATCTTCCCCTAAGGACAAGATTAATAGAAAAGGACTATCCTTCGTGAACAAATCTATTTCAGTTACCTACATACTATATAACATATCTGCATTTAAATCAGATACAAAAATTAATGCAATTGGAAACTATCCAAACAAGACAGTATTATTATAAAACTACATGAAATCATGAACAAGCATCAGAAAATAACATTACCAAACAATGAACCAAAAAATCTACAATTAAAATTCATAAAAGATACATGGCATTAAAATCCAACAGCAAATTAAGCACTATGTGAGAAGGCTAAGGAATAAAAATATGTCTTAAGGTTTTCTTGTAAAGCTTGACAAAGAAAAGCTTCTCCGAATTAATGATCAATTGCATATTTCATTCAGCAGAGCAGGACTCCATGCTTAGAAGATCTAAAGACACCCTAGAGTCAAGCTCAGTTTCTGATAATAGTATTCATGCTGTTTTCTTGGCAGCGTTTCCTTGTTTTGTCCAAAACACAAAGTGGGGACCAATCTTATCTCTGTGGGAATGATGTTCCACTAAAAGGGAGCCACCATAGAGAAGCTTCTTCCTCCTGGTTTTGCTAAATGGACTTCCTTAAAGGGAGAGGATCTTTAGCATACCTACCACTTGGTCTGGTGGGTTGAGTAGATGTAATTGGGAAAAAGACAGTCCTTCAAATAACCTCCCCCCAAACCCCTTCCCTACCTTTATCATTATGAGAACTAGGTAGGTTCGTGTCTAAGATAGTTACTCAAATTATGTTTTTGCATCAGCCTCGTTTGTCTTTTATCAGCTAATTTGTTTGGTTACGGTTCTTCCTCTTGATCCTGCACATTATACACAAAGCCTTGCAACTGAGCTGAATAAACCTTCCCATCCCAATTTTTAAAGAACCAATAACTCATTATTCATGGTTTCTTTATTCTGAGTGTTACATTAGAACAAAACCCCCACATATGCCAAGGGATGCTTCCATATATTCTTGCATGTCTGTATTCATCAAATTAAAGTATAGATGATTACAGTGTTGAAAAAAGTTATTATTTGATTGGCAAGTGCTAATTTATTTTTACACAAGTAACCAATGTTAATTTGCAGCCCAAACTCAAGGGAAAATTTCAACAATTTTCATGCAACAACAGATTTCTTATTTTATAAAATTATATTGGTAATACGTTTAAATGAAAATTATTAGCAAGAAGCAAATAAAGTGATGAAACTAAAATCTTCTTAATTGTTGGATCACTTGTAAAAGAATTGTATATCAACTAGATATGATGTAGGTAGACAGGGTTGCTTCAAAGAGCTTTTGTCTAATTTTTACACAGGTAATGTTTGTTATCACTATTATCTTCCCAAGCCAATGCAATTCCTTCACTAAAGCTTATGGATCATAACCTACTATGCTGTTCCAGTGAGATTAGTAAATAGACACTTTTCAATTTTCCAGTCTAGGGCTGAGAGAAAATGAGGTCAAAGTCACCCAGTCAGGTTTCCTACATAACACCTGGGTCTCCAGGATCTCTAGTGTTGCTTCATTTTATGATTTGTTTTGTAGTTAAACAGGTTAGCTACTTGCTTGTTAACAAATCTGCCACTTATGAGCTTTGATACTCAACCTTTATCAGTTGCCTTGTGCTAGTTCACACTTTTCAGTTTGATCGTAACACTAAAGGAGGTTTCCAGCGAAGAAGATAATCAGGAGAGGTTCTGGGTACAGCCACATAGTATTTCCATTTCACATATCACATGTCACTTGAAGAAAGATTCCCCAGCAGGGACTGATACAAAGAGCTATAGACTAGTGACACACAAGCCAAAAGAGAGTTAATACATGAAACTGACTTGGCATTTGACCAAGTTGGCAGGGTTGTTACTTAGATACTAAAATCATGCTTTTTGTTTCCTGACAAGTAACAGCTCCTGCCTAGGCACATTTGAGCAGGGAGGAGGAAGAGAGAAAGAAAATTTATTATTTGGATAGAAAATAAATAATGGAATACTTACACTTATATTTAAAATTACAGTGTAGCTATTCTAAAATTTAATGAAAGTAGCAAACTTATTTTAAATCCCCATGATAAGTTACTGTACTTTTATGTTTTTATAGCAATTTCGTTTTAGGTTACCAGCCACTCTACCATATACTTTACTTTACTTTACTTTACCTTTCTTTCTTTCTTTCTTTCTTTCTTTCTTTCTTTCTTTCTTTCTTTCTTTCTTTCTTTCTTTCTTTCTTTCTTTCTTTCTTTCTTTCTTTCTTTCTCTCTTTCTCTCTCTCTCTCTCTCTCTCTCTCAAGCAGAGCTATAATCATTTTTCTTTCTGAGAAAATTCTAAATTATGTTGAGAGGCACTAAATTAGGCAGTTGCTATCATGATGCACTTTTAAAAAATAACAGAACCATGAGCCCAAGAGTAGCTTTCTCTATCGTAGTTCAACAGATCATTTTAATTTAATTTATTAAACTTGTATGCCTCTTGACTCTCAATGATTCTGGGAGGCTCACAAATACCAAACAAAATAGATAAAAGATAAAATATAACATCACAAACATGATAAAGTGAGAGTTTTCCTTCTCCCAAGGCCTGAGTGAAGAGCTAGGCATTTACAACTCTTCCAAACAAGAACCATCCGGATCTGGAGGAGTGACTTCATTCCAGAAGGCAGGCGCTATTACAGATTAACAATTTAAGGTACTATAATCCTTCTGGGTTTTACTGAACTCTGACACTGGCCAGTTGGGCCCAGAAAAACTGACAATTTTAGTAAAGATTTTTTTTAAAAAAATCCAACCATCAGTTACTGCACATTTACTTATAAGTAAAGAGACTTATACTTAAAAGCAAACATATTAGATTTCAGTCTCCTTTGGATCTTTTCTCAATGCCTAGTAGAATCAGATTTTAAAATAGCATCTTATTCTTCTAAATAGATTCTTTGAAAAGCACTCTCTGTGCCAAATGTTGATGCTATCCCTACATTTGTTAAGGCTACTGCTGATTATAGCAAAAATGAACTGTTTTGCTTATACATAAACAGGGTTACTTCAGATCTGAACATAAGTGAGTATGTTCAATTCTTCATTTATCTATGGAGAATTGAGTATGTTCAATTCTTCATTTATCTGTTTTTATTAAATAAAAAATGAAATTAAGGCATAAAAGAATAAAGAGGGAATGAAAAGTCTCATTAAAAGAAAACAAGCAGTGCAACTTCTAAATCATTAACACCATGCTCAAAATTTTATCTGTTCCTTGGAACAATTATGAATAGCTCAGATTACTAATAATTGCTCAGAACAGTGAAAAGATCCTTCTAATGCTTCTCTGAAAAAAATACGTTTCCACCAACCACTGAATAGCAAGCATAGAAAGAGCCAATGGACCTTCTCTAGGAAGTTATTCCACAACTTTGATGCCAGGATGCAAAAGACCTCCAAAGACATTCCCTTGATTATACAGATAGAGAAAAAGAAGGGCAGACTCCATGTTAAAAGATAGTAACTTTTAAAATACCTAATCCTGCCACATTATGAGTTTAACATTCTTCAAATCAACACAATAAATTGGGCCAGAAGCAAATTGGCAGCTAAATGAAAATAACATGACATCAGAGTGACATGTTCCAACCTGCATGCTCCGATCAGCAGCCAGGCAGCTGCCTTTTGAACCAAGTTATGCATTAACACAACTAGGCAAGAAACAATAGTGGCCAAGTGCCCATCTACATTTGCTACAACTATGTCTGGAGCCATAAAGAAGCGCACATCACAATAAAATGTTACCTTTTTGAAAAGTCGTCCAGAGTCTTCACTGACTTGAACAAACCGAGGGATTATATTGTTCAGATAGATGTCACTCAAAGTAGTGTGGTCCCTGCTCTCTCTCTTCACCTGATTTAAGAGGAGATTCCAGCAATTGACTGGAGAAAGAACATTCTGATCCTTCCTATAGGAGAAACAAAACCATAATATGACTTTTCTCACAGTGCATTATTTGACACACTGAAGTTTTCAAATACAGTTGATGCAGTTATCAGGGAAGGGAGGGACAATGTTGGTAAAATATCATTCTATAATCAAGACATGAATAGACAATCTACAGTAGTTCCCTTGGTATTCATTATGTAGTTCCCTTGGTATTCATTATTTTTACTCCAAATGCATCAAATTAGCTCTTTCCTAGCTTATGTGAAGTCATAACAAAAAAAAACTGCTAGCCACCGAGCTTTTGAAAATAAAAGAATAAAACTGCAATGTAAGAAAGAATATGATTAAATACTGGTGGTAGGTCTTACAGGATAATGACTTTACACATAAATATCATCAGAGTTTTGTTTGGGTTTTCAATATGGAAAATCAAAAGGTTTATCACTCAGTGAAGAAACACTGAATAACATGCAGGGAGGAAGTTAAAAACCGGCAAGCTGATGACCTTGTGAACTGCAGTTTTCCAGAAAGTGAACACTCAGGGAACAGAAAGTAATATTGTACTCTTCTCAGAATAGAACCATGCCCCATTCCCATCATAGCGACCATGAGAATTATCCCATGACAGGATATTACACATATACTCAATCATCATTTATCTCAACAGCAAAGAAACAATATTGACAAGAAACTTTTAAATAGAGGCCAGTTTCCAGCATAATCATCTCTGACCAGCATAAACAATTGTCCTGTCAGTTTTTAGGGCATATGTCAATGGATTATTACTATTATTATTTTGGCCATGGGGGTAAAGTATTTATACGGATTTATATGGCAACATCTAAAATATTTCAGATGTAATACTGTCCAGAATAGCCTCACTCAACCTGATGTCCTCCTATTGTAATGGACTTTAATTCTCATAATTCCAGGCCTACATAACCTTTAGCTAACAGTTATAAGAGTTGGAGCTCTGTTTTCTCTGGCAGAGAGCTGCAGGAGGTCGTCACGGCCAAAAATGGGGCCTGGGAAGGCCATGTGTGGCGCTCCCAAGCTCCGTTTTCATTGGCAGAGGCATCATGGGCTGATCCTTCGCTGTTTCCAGGGCAGCATCGTGGGCCAGATCCGGCCCCTGGCTTGAGTTTGACACCCCTGCCCTAGACCAAACTGGATCTTGGTACTTTTTATCTGGATTACCTCAAAGGGCTAACAAATAGCCATTACTGTGTAGAAAAAGGTTACATGTGTTCTATTTCCAGGCCAGATCATAAGCAAATCTAATGTATTCACCAATATTATATGCCAGAAGTGCCCAACTTGAAATCTAGTTTGTTTTTGAATGTCTTGTACAATATACATCCCAAAATATTTAATTTTACGTTCATCAATTTAAATCAATTTTTTGTCCTCTCCCCATTTATTTCCTTGTTCTGATACCATATGATTCAAAGATCAAGAAAGTCCTTTACTATCTTCCAAAACTGCATAAAACTGCTATGAAGAATAAAAGTTTTCAAGTCTTCAGAATATACTCCAGAAATACCTCTCTCTCTCTCTCTCTTTCCCCCTTTCTCTCTTCCCCCCGTCTCACACACACACTTACTTCCTGAAGCACCAATTATTCTACCTTCATGACTAACATTCAATATCTTACTACTTAGTATACTTTATATCACATTTCAGTTCACATATTTTTTCCACTGGAGTGCAAATATAATCCCACACTCCTAAACAAGTAAAACACGTTCACAAACACATATCCGCCAGATTGCCTCCTTCAGGGTAAGCAATACAATCCAAATAAATAAATGCCACTGTACAGTGAATAAATAACAGGTTTCCTACCTCAATGCTCCTAGAAATATCAGAAATACTTTGAATACAGAAATGAGCTTTGATTTCCAGTTATTTCCACAGCAACATAACACAAAGCAAGAGTTGATCTACAGTAAGGTGCAGGTTAATTTTATTTAAACGAAATTGCAAAATACAAGAATCCCATTTTCAAAGCAGCTGATCTGGCAGAGTTTACTGATGAAAAATGCCCCAGGAAGTTTGCAATCTGGATTGCTTCAGGAATTCATATACTGTATAAAGTAAGTGAGACAGTTTGATTCAAAGCAACTATTAGTTCTGATTGCCAAAAAGAAGTAGCACATTCAAGAAAGAGAAATACATTTATTCTGTGGTCTTGTGTTTGTATGCTGCTACCGCACAGAGAAGTTGAGACAAAGATCAAAAGGCAGCACCACGGAATATAACAATGAGTTGGCTGCAGAATAAACACTCTCTCTTGCATTCAAGTATAAAAATAGTAAAAGGTCTGCTGAACTATATTTATGCTCTTCCATAAAGCATCTGCTAACCCTAACCTGGGGCTCTTTGGATGCGTCAATACACCATACTTCATCTCAAGTCAGTGCAATCAGGAGAAGGAATGGTGTGGGATGTAGTCCTATTACATCTGCTGAGATTCAGTTTTGATTAGTTGATCCTACGGGCTTTGCAATTCTTAAGGCATCAGTCTACAAAATTTCAAATGACATTGCACTGGTACAAAAAGACACGATGTTGCTTCTTAGGGCAAGTGATTGATCGATTCCTCCACAGTAAAAGGCAGGATCTATTTTAGTTGCTGTAATAGCACAGGATTAGGCAGCCTAGGGCAATACAATAGTCAAAGGGGCACTGTGGGGACCTTACAAATTGCCTACAGGCTATGGTTTTCAAACACTAGCCTTCCTGTTACAAAGACTAGGTGCAGCCCTTTGTTGATGAATAGCAGGCAATGTCTGCTTGTTCATTTGTGACCAAGTAATTCTTTTCAGCATTCCAAATAGAATCAAATTGGCCACACAGAAAAAAAAATCCAACCACAGCATAAAGTCAAAAACTATACGCCGAATGGAAAAATAGAATGAAGTGCTTCCGTAACATATAACATTATAGAATTGTAGGATTACAGAACTGTACATGTTCTGCATGTTGCTGCCATCTCCTCTTCCTCCTTCTGAAAGAGCAGAATTAGAGTAGTATGCACATTTTTCTAGCTAGTCAATCGAAGTGATACATTGAATAAGGTAATGATTTTAACTCCAAGGGGCTGAGATTGTGAATAGCTTATTTGTACTCCTGGACTATTATTGCACACATTTCCTATTAGAATTACCTAACACTTAGCATTCCCCAACCTCACAACTAATCTTTAGAATAGAATAGAATAGAATAGAATAGAATAGAATAGAATAGAATAGAATAGAATAGAATAGCTTTATTGGCCAAGTGTGATTGGACATACAAGGAATTTGTCTTGGTATAAATACTTTCAGTATACATAAAGAAGGAACATTCGTTAAGAATGAAGAATCATAACGTACAACACTTAATGATAGTTATAGGGTACAATCAATAATCAAATCATACTAGGAAACAGTCAACATAAATCGTAAGGATACAAGTAACAAAGTTACAGTCCTACAATCACAAGTGGGAGGGGTGATGAGAAGATTAGCAGTAATAGTAGTGCAGACTTTGTAATAGTTGAACAGTGTTGAGGTAATTATTTGTTTAGCAGAGTGATGGCTTTCGGGAAAAACTGTTCTTGTGTCTTGTTCTGGTGTGCAGTGCTCTAGAGCGTCATTTTGAAGGAAGGAGTTGAAACAGTTTGTGTCTGGGATGTGAGGGGTCTGTAAATATTTTCACAGCCCTCTTTTTGATTTGTGCAGTATACAGGTGGGTAGTAATTGTTTTTTCTGCAGTCCTAATTATCTGTGTCTGACCTGTTGGGTTGCAGAACCAAACCAGACCCCTTGCTGGGCTAACTCATTGTGGCAGGGGAAGGGAGATATTCCAAGGAGGGATATACAAAAAATATTGGAAGTGTGTGCCAAGATTCCCAGCACAGTAATCCAAGTTGTGGAAGCCATCCCAACTGCCCAGTTAAAGCAAGCAGGCACCTATATTGGGCTGCAGTGATATGGAAGATGCTGGAAGCATATGATCACTTTAGTGCATTGGCATCAATTCATACTGTGTAGGAGAAAGCAGTAGTAAATCACACCTATATTTTTACCAAGAAAATCACATAGATAGAAAATATGAAATGATTGATGATATAGTATTGGATGATGAGTCCTAAGATGGGATGGCCTTCAGCATTCAGGATTACAGCCTTCAGGATATCTAGTTGCCGATATTGCCATATAGAACAAGAAAATCCAAAACTGCAAAAACAAAATTTACAGTGAGAACCAGGAACATGAGAAGATGAACATAGGAAAGCTCAACACCATGGAAGATGATATGAAATTATTAGAGATTAACTCCCTAAGCAGGAGCAAAGCAAGGTAGATTGAAAAAGGCATTGGTATTTACCTGATATGCCTTTTCTCAGTGAGCTGCGACGAGCATCCAGAGATTGGGAAGTGCTTAGTCTCTGGTTTTGATAGGCTGAGCTTAATTGGTAGGACGCTGTGGCTCCTCCTCCGACTCCTTCCTGGCGTCCCCCAGTTTTGGCGAAGACGAGAGCAATACAATCTCCGCCCTTGCCAATGTCAAGTAGGTTGATGACATAAAAACATTAATGAAAATATCATTGATCGGAGCAGAGTCAAACAGACGAACAACGGGTGGGGCTGGATGCTCATCACAGCTCACTGAGAACGGGCATATCAGGTAAGTACCAACGCCCTTTCTCCATTGAGCTGCTCCGAGATCCAGAGATTGGGACATACCAAAGCTTGGCTTGTCCTACGGGAGGATCCCCGTCTGATCTGAAACTCCTTCCTTGTCCGAGTGGACCTGTTGTAACACCCTCCTGCCAAACGAAGCCTCAGCAGAGGCAAATACGTCAATTTTGTAGTGCCTGATGAAAGGCGATGGGGAAACCCATGTAGCTGCCCTACAGATCTCAGTGATAGGCGCCTGGGTGGCCCAGGCCGCCGAAGTTGCTGCGCTCCTTGTGGAATGTGCTGTGATACCATTAGGTACCGACAGAGAGTGAGCTT
The DNA here is from genome assembly GCA_023653725.1 of Bungarus multicinctus. NCBI lineage: Eukaryota > Metazoa > Chordata > Lepidosauria > Squamata > Elapidae > Bungarus > Bungarus multicinctus. The sequence continues at coordinate 87,736,263 of CM042842.1, read as the reverse complement.
CATAAGCTTTAGCAATCATGGCCTTCAACCATCTGCCTATAGTTGAGGGGGAAACTTTCTGCCCCTGCGTAGCCAGCTGAAAAGAGACAAAAAGGGCCTCAGACTTCCTGAAGGGAGCTGTTCGATGGAGATAGATACAGATTGCCTGCGTACATCCAATCGATGCCAGAGATATTCTGGGCCCTGGGAAGGCCTGAGACAAAAGTTAGGAAGGATCAGTTCCTGTGCCCTGTGAAAAGTTGAATTTACTTTTGGTGTGAATGTGGGATCTGGACGAAGGACCACTCTATCCGCATGAAAAATACACATCTTTGCGTGCCGATAAGGCTACTATTTCCAAAATGCGTCTTGCAGACATAATGGCAACTAGAAAAACTACCTTGTATGTAAGGAAACGAAGGCATGTGGATCGAAGGGGTTCAAAAGGACACTTGGTAAGAGCAGTGAGAACCTTATTAAGGTCCCAGGTGGGATAACGATGTATTGTTGGAGGACATAAATTCACAGCGCCCTTTAAAAAACTGCGCGGATGATGGGAAATAGAAACAAAACCTTCCCAGTGCACTACCGAGGCGATTGCTGCCACCTGTCGTTTTAAAGTATTGGGAGAGAGACCTCTGTCCAAACCCTCCTGGAGAAACTCCAACACCTGAGCTACTGATGGTGAACACGAATCTACTCCGGAATTGGTACACCACTTATGAAAGGTAGACCACGTAGCATTATATATACGGTTCGTAGAAGGACGTCAAGCCGCCTGAATGGTATGCCTTGTCTGAAAACTTTTCTTGCCTTAGATGTTTCTGCTCAACCTCCAGGCAGTTAGCTGTAACCATTGAGGTTTGGGGTGCTGGATTGGCCCTTGGGAAAGCCAAACCTTATGTGGTGGAATCTTCTAAGGGTTGTCTGTGGACAACCTCTTGAGGTCTGCGAGCCACGGCCTTCCGGGCCAGTGCGGGGCCAGAAGAATCAGTTCCGCCCTTTCTTCCAACATCTTCCTGATCACCCTGGGGATCAGAGGCAGAGGTGGAAACGCGTAGAGGAGACCCTTAGGCGACCGACGACGGAGGGCGTTGAAGTCCTCTGACCTCTGCGACGGAAATCTCGAGATGAATCTAGAGAGCTGTGCATTTTGGGGAGAGGTGAACAGATCTACCACGGGAAGACCAAACCTCCAGGCCATCTCCTGGAAGAGATCCGGATGCAGATGCCATTCCGAATGATCGATAGTGGCCCTGCTCAACCAGTCTGCCTTCGTGTTGGTGACCCCCGAAATATGCTCTGCTGTGATGGAGCCCAGATTCCTTTCCGCCCAGTGAAACAATCTCTCTGCCTCCTCCATAAGCTGTTTTGAATGTGTACCCCCTTGCCTGTTGACGTGTGCCTTCGTTGTGACGTTGTCCGTGAGTATCAGGATGTGATGCCTGTAAATATGGGGAAGTAAACTGCAAAGTGCCATGAGAACAGCTCTGAGCTCCAACCAATTGATGTTGTTCAAATGCTCTATTACCGACCACAGACCTTGGATTGAAATGGTCTGGAAATGTGCCCCCCATCCAGACAGACTGGCATCTGTGGTAATGGTAAGTCTGTGTGGCTCCTTGAGAAGGGATCTGCTGTTGATTTTCGGCACGGTCCACCAATGAAGCGATAGACGGACTCTTGCTGGAACCAAAACTCTGTGTCTTGAAGTGCTTCGCCCTGATCTTTGGTAAGGAAGTAAAAACCATTGTAGCGATCTGGCATGGAAACGAGCCCAAGGAACAATAGAGATAGAAGAAATAATTTTTCCAAGAAGTCTTGAAAGATCAGCTAGGGGAACGCCTTTCAATGTCCTGACTTGTAGGGCTAATGTCCTGATACTTTCCAAATGCTCCGGGGATAGAAATACCCATCCCTGAATTGTGTCTATTATTGCTCCTAAGTGAGCCAAACGGGTAGAAGGAACTAAATGGCTCTTAGTCCAATTAACTGAAAAGCCATGCCGTTGGAGGACTTGCAATGTAGTTTGCACATCCAATTCCGCCTGTTCATAGGAATCAGACAAGATCAAAATGTCATCCAGATAACAGTATAGTCTTATGCCGGAACCCCGTAAATGAGGGGCTACTGCCGCCAGGACCTTTGTAAAAGTCCTCGAGGCCGACGCCAACCCAAAGGGCAAGGCAACATACTCAAAATGTCTGTTATCATAACAAAATCTGAGAAATTTGTAGTGAGAAGGCCGAATTGGAATGTGCAAATAAGCCTCCGTTAAATCTATGGAGGATAAAAAAATCTTCCTCTCGTATCCCAAGGAGAATAGATTGCAAGGTACTCATCTTAAACCTACGATAAACAAGAGAACGGTTAAGCCGTTTTAAGTCTAATATCACTCTCCACCCCCCCGAACTCTTGGGTACTACAAATAGAAGGGATAGAAACCCTGGCCCCATTGATCCCTAGCTACCGGCTGGATGGCCTTAATGTCTAACAAGTGATTAATTGCTGCCTCCATCAGGGCCCTTTTATTAGAATCCCTGGATAGGGGATATGTCATAAAGGAATTCGGAGGAGTAGATGAAAACTCTAGAGCCAGGCCAAATCGAATGGTGTCCCGAACCCAGGAATCCGACATGGAGGAGTCCCAATTATCAGCGAATTTTTTTAAATGACCCCCAATGGGAACAGGATCCCCTGTATTATCTTGGGTGATGAAACCCCTTGTTTCCGGAACCTCGAAAGGATCTCCTCCCCTGGCCTCCCCTACGAGGTCTATCACCAAAATCTTGTCCTTCTGACTGTTGGACACCCTTAAATTCTGGAACTTTTTGGAATCTGGAGGTGAACGTCCTTCGATAGTAGGGACGAAAGGAACTCTTCCGAAAGGACTGATAAGATCTGGTATCTGGCCAATGTAAAAGGGAGGGTAGAATTTTCTTCTTATTCCTGGTTTCGATTAATAGCATGTCCAAGGCCACGCCAAACAATTTTTCATTTGAAATTGGGGAGGAAGCGAGCTTCCATTTATGTTTAGAGTCAGCTTGCCAATTTTTTAGCCAAAGCAGTCTACGAGCCGTAATCTGGGAAGCCATGGCTCTAGCAGAGAATTTAACTGAATTATATGTGGCATCCGCCGAAAACTCTGCAGCAACAATCAGTTTGGCAATGTCCTGATGCATCCTAATGTTGGAGTTTGGAATCGCGTCCCTGAGATGACGGAACCATCTGAGGGAAGTTCTGGTAAAGAATGACGTGGCAGTAGCCGCCCTGATAGCCCATGCATCAGATTGGTGACTCTTTCTAAGAGCTATCTCAATTTTCTTGTCCTCTGTTTTAAGCGCATCCTCTGATTCTGTAGCAACTGTTGAAGGGGATGCCAATGCTACAATAGGATCATTCACAATAGCAGTATTAAGGTGATTTGAAAAATCTGGCGCCAAATTGAAGAATTTCTTATCAAAATTTGTGGGCGGGGGGGTACAGTGCAGCGGATGACCATTGTTTTTGGAGAAGGTCCAAGAATATTTGTGGAACCAGAATGACTTCAACTTCAGTAACGGGCTGGGAGAAAACCAAATCCTCCAACTGCTCCTGAGTTTGTTGTGGAGCAGATGGGGACTTATCCAAACGAGCAGTATTTTTTGCCTTATATAAAAGAGATTTGAAGAGTAGTGGTTGGAAAAGGCCAGTAAAGATGGGTTGGTCGGGCCTGATGTTCTCATCATCAGACATGCCCCTTTCTGGGGACTCGTCATCCAGAAGAAATTCGCTATCATGAAGAGAAACGGCATCTAACTGTTCCATGTGCCCCACACCTTCTCCCTCCTCCTGACTGTGTCGAGAAGGGGCATGCGAAAACAAGGAGGGCTCTGTTTGGGAGGGTACCTGGGGGTAATGAAAATCTCTTCTGGTCAAGGAACGTACAAAATGAACATCACATTCTGAGGCTGGCGCCTGTCTGGTCCTGATAGATTGTTGAAGACCAGCTGCAATACCTCTGCTGATCGCTACCTCCATCCAGGACCTCAAGGATTCTGGAACCTCCTGTGGAAGAATCTCTTCCTGACGTAGCCCAGCCACTGTGGGTGTGAAGGTTGCTTCTGGAGCTCTTCTCGGAACCTGTGAATGGCTGGGAGCTGTGATACTGGGTGAATGAGATGGCAAGGATAAATCTAAAAGTCTAGATATACTTTGACTCTGGGTTTGAGTAGATAAGTCTGCAGGGAGAGAAGCTCTCTCCTTATCCCTTGTGTGTCTCTCAATGTGCCTCTCTAAAGCCTTTTGACGCCTGGAGGCGTCCTTCTCAGCAACCTTTGAAGAACGCTTGGTCCTTTTGGACTTGTCTTGGGTTCGTGACGTAGATTCCCCTCTGCTTGCCATTGTGGAACGCCAAAATAGCTCTCTCTTACCCAGAATATTAATATGTGAATATATGGGTTTTATGGACTGTTGGCACGTCCGGACTCCTGAACCCCACCTGGAACAGTGAGTCCAATCAATATACTTCTCCCCTCTTTTTATTATTATTATTTGTTTTTTTTTTTTTAATAAAAAACCAACTATTAAATTACTATGCCTCTGAAATAATGAAAACTATTTATAATCGAATTAAACCCAAAAGGACCGAATGGAGAACTGAAATATATATACAAGGAGGGCTTGTATATATGAAATTGCCCTGAACAATAGTACCACAGGCCTCAGACCCGGGTAAACTGTTTTGGAACTGTGAGGGTAGCCAACAAAGTTAAAGAAAACCAACTCCCAAACCGGAGTTAAAGGGAGGAAATTCTTTTCTGTAGCCTCTTCCCTGCCTGGGAATTAAAGGAAATTAATACCCTCTCACAGTGAACTGGCCCAAATACTAAAGGGGCCTTCACAGACCACGAGATAAGGTCTGGCTGTGGGAAACACGCGCGCAAAAATGGCGGACAGTCCCAGTCAATGGCGCAGATAAAGGCTTTGGTGCCAAATCGCACACAATAAATTTGCCGCTAAACTGTAATGTCGGATCGGCAGCAGAAAAAGAGAAATGGGGTGGGGGATAGGCTCCAATGCCTTCCCCCCTGCATTCTCCTGGGGAGGAATATATTTGGGAGAGCAACGGGCAATGGCAGGAGAGGGAAAATGCCGGATTAACAAAAAGACCAGATAACGTTTCGAGAACTCAAGTGGCAGAAGGGGACCCAAGCCAGATGATTGCGACCGCGATCAGAGCGCCGATTGCGCTCCACGATTGCTCCGGCCGAATCTAATTACTTTTAGTCGAAGTTTGACTTGAAAAGAAATTTAGGAAGAAGGCCAATTTAAGAAGAAACAATCAAAATATCACAATATCACCTCAAGAGTCTGCTCCGATCAAAGAAAAGCTGCCTATCTCTGCAGGGCTGAGCAAAAACTGGGGGACACCAGGAAGGAGATGGAGGAGGAGCCACAGCGTCCTACCAATTAAGCTCAACCTATCAAATCCAGAGACTAAGCATTTCCCAATCTCTGGATGCTCAGAGCAGCTCAGTGGAGAACTGGATACTTTCAGTCAGAAGTTTTTTACTGTTTACTATTCACAACATAAAACCCAAAAAGGAATGGTACTGTTTCTATACTTGGGAAGAATGTAGCAGGAACAGTACTTGGCTACAATAAAATTAATGGCCAAATAATATCAACTAGACTTCATGGACCTGACCCATTAATAAGATGATCATCCATGGTTTATGCTCCAACTACTGAAGCAGAAGAAGACCAAGCTGATGAGTATTATGATTGAATTGATTTTGAAATCAACAAAGCATTTGTCAGAATATTCATGAACTGGCAGAGACATGGTAACAAGGTCAGCCAATGAATAGCATGGCAAGAGATCAGCCAATGGGAGCTGAATTAGAAACTGAAACTTGAAGAGGGAGTCTGGGCGTGGCTTATTTTGCTCTGTGCTCTGAAGCTGAAAACTAGTCTCTTCTTGTCTGCCTGTTGAAACTGAAACTATTCTCTGCTTGTGTTTTGTTTGTAACTAATACCATGCTGGAAGAATCTACTGTTGGTATTGTACATTTACTCATATCTCATTATATATATATGTATGTATGTATGTATGTATGTATGTATGTATGTATGTACGTACGTACACACACACACACACGTACACACACACACATACATACATACCCTGGAAAGCCCCAATCAAGGGAGGAAGCATACTGCTGTCTCCCTTAATTATTTATCAGCTCAAAAACCTAACACACACACATATATATAATGAATCCTGCTGAATCAGTCATCTGTGTGTGCTTTCTGGATTTTATTTCTGCATTAAACTGGGACAGCATTCAAGCAAGATGTGCTCTTTATGACTGAAGACTGAAATACTAAAGTTGAAAACATTAAAGATGAAACTGAGGTTGAATTGTATAGTTTGGGAATTGAAACAAAGCAGGAGACTGACTGACATTTTGCATTCCAATTATTTCTTCACTGCTTATACTGTCTTCAAACTATCAAAATGACACCTGCATAGATTGACATCACTGGATGCCGTATATAGAAATCAAATTGATTATATTATTACTAAAAGGAGGTGGAGGAGCTCAACTATAGTATCAAAATCAGGGCTAGGTACAGAACACAAGCTACTCATGTGCAAGTTCCAAGTTAAGCTAAAGAAAAAAGCCCATCACCTTCCTCAATATGATCTTGAACTTACAGTATATCCACCATTTTCAAGAGGAACATCAGAAATCACTTTGAAGTCCTGAACCTCATCAATAAAGAACCAGAGGAGCAGTGGAATGACAAGCCATTAAAACGAATGTGACACGAATGTGACACAAATGAAGTCAGAGTGTGTATAGAACATGGCAAAACAGATTGACTACAGGATGGCAAATGAGTTTTTATAGGCTGTATAATCTCCATTTACATACTCAAACCTATAGTGAATATTGAATATATATTAAGGGAAGCTGAATATGGCTTTAAAACTGGAGAAAAACCTCAATAACTTGCAGTATACTGATGATATTAGTCCAACAGTTGAAAATGAAAAGATCTATAAAATCTAGTAATAAAAGTCAAGGGGCATAGTTAAAAAAAGAAATAAAAAATAAAGGAGTGATAACAAGGTAACTGATAACAAGAAGTTTAACAGCCAATTTTAGAACTGCAAGTGAAGATACTGAAGAGGTAGATAGCTTCTGCCTTTTAGGATCAACAATATAGATGACAGTACTATGGTACATGTGCGTTTATTAAAAAGAGCAGAGAACATCTTTTCCATGTATAAAATCCCAATGAAGTTCCCTGACAGTTTTAATTTCAGCCCAGGTGCATTTTACACTAAATACTGTACCTGCCTTTTGAGTGGAACATGCAGGGTTAGGTGCCTTCTGTTTTGTATAAACCTGTAAGCCAGACACCTGGCTTTGAAAACCTAATTCCAAAGCTGTGAGCACTGCGTCATTACCAGGAGGCAGAGAAAGATGAAGAACCACTCACACCTACACACAAACATAAAAAAAAGCTTTATAGCAAGACTCCTTGTGATTAAAAAGTTTTTGGAGTCAGACATTCCTCCATGGAAACTAATTAGTCCCGAGTGAGTTTAGGTGGAGTTTTCAACTGTGTCTGAATGTAAACAAAGAATTTTGGAAGCAATGTCCAAAGGGGAGAGAATATAAGATTTCAGGAAATTATTACAGAGCTGCCTATCCATACCAGAAAGGCTCCATCAACTTTGTGCTGTACATATTCCCTACCCTCATACTCACCATATACTGACCCTGAAACATTTGCCCAAAGTTTATTTAGTTCTTGGCTCAAAGTAATTTCTTCATCCCTAACTAAAAATGTTCCAAAATGCATAATACATTTGAGCTATGTAAGATTCAACCACATATATTTCTTGGATGAACTAAACTAGGCAGCAAGAATTTTATATAGAAGATACTGTATAAAGTAAAAAATGGCTTTAAGAGATAGACAGACAAACAGACATTCCAGTGTAAATATCAGAACAGATAATGAACATACTTATAAATTACTGGTGAAGGGTGGCTAAATGCTCTAGCAAGGATATATAAATTATCTGACTAAACTTTTTAGGGAAGATGGTCAAGAAGGTCCAGGATGAAACAGTTTATCTGGACTCTTTTTCCAGTGGGGTTTCTGAAACGGGACAGTAATGGCATTGGTTGTATTTTTGGGTGATCTCTGGCAGGAATGGGAGTTAGTATGTTCAATTTGGCTCTTCTTGATCTCTCCGCAGTCTTCATCAACCATGGTATTCTTTTGTATTGGTTCTGGGAGTTGAGGCTGGGGGTGACCACTTTCTTCTGCGACCAGTCCCGATCAATATTGATAGAAAGCGAGAGATCCGGTCTATGTCCCCTCCTTGGGGTGACACAGGGCTCAGCGCTCTCTCTGCTCCTTTTTAACATCTACATGAAACCGCTCAATGAGATCCTATATAACCATGGGAGGAGCAACCATTAATATGCAAATGATATCCAATTGTATAATTGAGCAATGCTATTGATGTTCTTTTATGGTGCCTGGTGGCTGTGGGGATCTGGGTGGGGAACAGGCTTCAACTTAACCCTGGTGGAGGTGCTAGGTTCTTCTGTATATAGGGGTTTACCATTGTTGGTCCTGAATAAAGTTGTACTGCCCCAGATGGATCCAGTGTATAATCTGGGAATCCACCTGGATGTTGTGCGCTAGTTGTGCCCCTTCCTGGTCAGGATACTTCTCTCAGTTACTGGTAACTTCTCTTATGGATTAATGCAACATGCTCTTCATGGGGCTACCCTTAAAAAGAGTCCAGAAGTAGCACCTGGTGCAGAATGCCATGCCACAAGCAGAGAGCATTCCAAAAGAGCTCTGCTCTGACCAACTTTTCAATGGAATGCTGTTGTACAAAATTGGGTATGTGTGCAGAATTATATCTGCTTACTAGCAACGAATTTCCATAGATTGAGCTACGGGGGGGGGGGGGTATGCATGATAACATTAGCCAATAGCAGTACAGTCAGCTCAGCATCTTCCCATACTAAACGGAAGTCCTTTAACAGTAAGAAAGCAGATAAGGCCTTCTAAAGGAAAGGGTCGTTGATACTTTGTGTGGAGATAGCATTCAGGATTGGGTGATCAGTCTCTGCCTGTGATTGGACTGAGTCTGTCAAAACTTTGATGACACTCCCTCTGCTGCTAGGGACCTCCCCAGAAATTGGCGAAGTAATAGTGACAGACTGACATGTTCTCCTATAAGTATAATACACACCATTACATTTGGAACGCCCATAAAAGGGTGGGACTGAATGCTATCTCCACACAAAAAGAAATGTATATGCCTTTTGCTTTGTATCCACTGAAATTTCAGAAACAGGTTTGAAATGCTGTCATAATTTGTACAAAATAAATTATATTGGGCTTCCAAAAGTCCTTCATTCAATTTTTTTATCTGAAATAGTAGGCTACTGGAATTTATTTAAGAAGCAGACAGATTTTTTTCCCCCAAGACAGTTTGCACAGATCTTAAAACTCATTTCTAAAAACTTTAACTAATGTACATAATAATAAAACTGTTAATTAAATGAATAGTTACACTAATTAAAACAGCTTCAGAGAAAACAATTAAATACACATAAACATAATAACAAAGCAACCTTAAAAGAGATGGAAACATTTTCTCTGGAAAGTCAAGGGGTCACCAGGGGCTATTTTCTATTGGCATTCTTTCTATAATGACTAAGGGGAAAAATAATCAGTCTAGGGTACTGTTTTTATTTTATATTAGGAGCATGTTTACAGCAGATGGTATACTTACATACATACCATCATACTATTTCCTTTCATAGTAAGCAATATTGTTTATGCATGGCTGTTCATGTTACAATGGACCTGTAAGAGACTAAGAATAATATACTAGGATGCTATTCCCCTGGTAGCTTAGCAGAAGGAAAAAATAAGTTCCTCAAGCAATTTGACCCAAAGCTTACATAGTTTGGTTTATCCAATTACTTTCAAACTTTGTTTCAAGCTGTGATTTAGCAGAGCTTGGTATTTCAAATCACTGGTGATCGACAGATGGCAGGTGACAAAAACAGCTGAGATTGAAAGCATGGCTCTCTGAAGAATAACAGCCTTATCTTGAGATGGAGAAAAAAGAATGCCAGCATATTAAAAAAGATCACATCTGATTGCTGCAAATACATCAAAATTAAAAATAGTTGCTACTGCCACAACTAAGAGGATTCTAACAGATAGTTATTAGAGACATTGGACTTAAATTTCCAACCTATTGGAACCAATTCTCAGAAGAGACAACACATGCTACAAACTGGCTTCTTTATATACTCTCCAGAGAAATTTAAAATTCCACTGAAAATCAAAGACTTTATGAATTTTGCAGAAATTCCCAGTTGATATATCGAAGTCATTTCTGAAGCCTACTTTTCAAGAAAGAAATAAGCCTTGCTCGCCATAACACAATATGCTAAGGAGTATGCTAAGGAGTGTGTTTTCCTTTGTGGTACCTAATATGTTAAATTATTTTCACATCAAGTTTAAGTGGTTTTCTGAATTTTTCTGCTGACAAAATTTATTTCTCTGGACATTTCCCTTTCAACAGCTGTCGTAACTACAGTGATTTTCTATTACTTTATGTATTACACATGTAACTCTATTAGATTACAACAAAATAGGTTAAAATGAGTTAAATGGTAGATTTTTAATTAAAAGGCATGTAACATATTTAAATACATAAAATGTTCAATTGCAAAGACGCCTAAATAAATTTTCAGTGGAAAATGCTGCAGGGTTTTTTGTTTTTTGTTTTGGTAGTAACAAGGGAGGGATAAAGAGGATAGCTAGTAAAATTCTCATTATAATTCTTGTGACATGAAGCCGATGAAGAAGAAGCTTTTCTTTTCTGGCCGTAGGAAAGATCCTGACATTTGCTTTGTGCCAACACAAAATCCCATGCTATCATCTAATAGCAGCCAGTCAATCTGCCACAGCAGAAGGCGAGATGGAAATCGGGGCCTACTATCAAGTTGGTTGAAAGACTATCTTCATTTGGCTTTTTCCCACTCCTTTAACCATCACCAACAGCAGTTACAACAGAGGGTGAGCTGGGGAGGAAAAGCCACAGAAATGGCACTGCTCAAAGACCAGCTGAATTGGGCCCTGAATTGCTTCCCATTCCCAGAAATAACAATAACGGTTTTCTCTTCCTCCCTGAATATATTTTTAGTTTTGTATTATGGAGGGCAAGGAGGGTTTGTCTTACATAAGGTGGTTTGATACTTTTCTAATGAACACTGAGATTAAAAGAAAATTAAAATAAAGAAACCATGAATAAATACTACTCCTTGTAGTGGGTACATAGAATTAACAAAACTTTATATTCCTTTCTGAATGCTAATCAACCTTAATAGATTATATGCTTTTATCTCTATAGCAGGGTTATAATTCCAAAGCATCTTAGCTTATAGCCTCTAGTAAGCCAATAATATTCACCTGACTGAATCAGCCAAGTGCTGAGATTTTTTAAAAGCAAGACTATATGAACAGTCAGATAGTTAGCCCCACAGAACAAATAAATAATTAAAAAATCGAAGGACCTATGTGACAATTTCAGCTCAGCTACAATACCTAACTTAGTTAACATTATAGTTATGATGATAATGATCCAAACAAAGGTTACAAATATGGACTTGTTTGCTTCCTTCAGATAAGCTAGGGTACTGTTTTAAAAAAGACTGAAGTTTTCTAGACTTAAAATACATGTAAACTATTAAAGCTCACTGATCAGTAAGTACAACTAAAAGTTTCAAATGAAAAGTTTACAACAGTGTTTCTAAAATCAAAGGGGAAGAAAACAAAGGCAAAGTGATGCTGGAAATAATTTTGCACTTCAGAAAACAAAGTCTCTAAGATGACATATGTTGCAATTAACGAAGACAGAGCTTCTCGGCCAAGGTGCTGGAAATTTGTTCTACTGTATCTGTGATTTTTTTAAAAAAACTTAAGGGAGGTCTACATTGTTCTGGAAGATATCAAGATTTTCACAATTAATTGTCTTTTTCCCTGGGTACTCTGCTATGTTGTTGTTTTCTGTTAATTTCCAGGTTTTCCTTTCACCTAACTGAAAACAGATGGTGATCAACTTCTTAGCACATAGTCTCAGTTCTGGCTTTTAATATGGATTTGTTATCTATATGAAAGTTCCTTTAGAATAATCAAAGATGCTTTAAGCAAGTGAACTAAACCAAAGATCCATTTTCCCAGTATGATCGTTCTAATCATATAAGAGAGAAGGAACGTGGTCTCTTATAATAACAAGATTTCATATATGCAATATTGGCCAAATACGGGTTTCTAAAATATATGTATTTGCTCATTCTAATGTGAATATGGGGAAACAGTTACAAACAGTAGACACAGATAATGTCGTTTCAGTTTTCTTACTTTTTTACTGCCTCTCCATCTGGAAATAAGCTAAGAGGGTGGGAGGAAATGGCATCCTGCCCAAATTATTAATCAAAAAAGTTGCAATCTACTTACTTCTATCTTGGTCACCTCAGATATAACACTGAGTATATCCTTCAAATGTTTCTCCTCCACACTGCTGCTCATTCTCTTCAGGAGCATGTTCCAAATCCACATTTACTGGGGCAATAGTTTGGAACAATGAAGGACAAAGAAGGTATTTAACAAACAAAGAAAATATGCATTTTCCTGCCCAGTGTTTTTTACATTAATCATTACCCTTGCTGAAGAAAAGTGGAAGGAATGGTTAAACCCCTATTGTACTTCCTGAACTTCTCAAATACCTATCTATGGCTTGACAATTGGTATTATCTTGTTGGGGCATGGGCTTGTCAAGTAAAATATATTGTATTTTAAATTCTTCAAACTGGATGAAAGCTTTACACAGGGAAATCCAAACATGAAATACAGAAGAACTTACTGTGAAAGCTAGTGAGCAATGAAAATGTGTAGAATTGTGAGTTCTCTATTACTGGAGATTTTCAAGCAAAGTTGAAAATCAGTGAATTGGACAAAAAGAAGTCCAAGGTCCTTTCCAATTCTGTGATTTTATGATACTGGAGAAGTAGCATTCAATGGGAAGAAGACAAACAGAATGGGACAACTTGCCATGGTCAACTCACTGTAGCCAACTCATCATGGGACAACTCAGCACAGGACAATTCAAAAATTCAATTTTATTATTTAAAACAATTTTTAAAATTATTTTAATTTTTGTCATTCATACTTCATTTTGCCCCTATTCCATCATTTCTTCTATATATTAGTGATAATTCTTGTTCTGTGGTGAATTGTCAAGTTGGCTGTGGCAAGCTGTCCCGCGGCAATTTGGCTGCAGTGAGTAGGCTGTGGCATATTGTCTTAGATACCAAAGAAAAGCACTTGGTAAAAAGTTTGTACCTTCTCTTTTTCTAGGAGGGAAAAGAATTCTAACCATTTTGAGACACTGGCCTTGATCGTGATGGTGGGTATAGGAAGCTTTGAAGGCAAAAGAGTTACAGTTGTATTCAATGTCTGAAAATATGGATTTGCCATATCTGACTCCTGAGATGATGTATATCCATCCTTAGGGGCTAGTGATCACATGTGGGTTTTTAAAAACTGTAATAAAGCACTCTAACAAATGGGTATATGGTCACAAAATATCCACTTAACTGACATAAATTTGTAATTTTACTGCCTGCCTCCCCTAACATTTTCTCTACCCATTCATTCTCCCCAATTCTGAGAGCAGTTCAGTATATTTTTCAGCAATCACTTTTGTTTCTCTTTTGTTTTTAACTGAAGGAACAAACTAATGGAGTTTATGTGTGAAAATAAGGATGCTGGGGCCTGGTACTTTGTTTGTAGAATGAAAGCTCATTATTTTAATTAAAAGAATTTAAAAATCTTTGTGGTACAGCACAAAAAACCTAAACAATTGCTCAAGACATAATGAGAGTTTCTGAACACAAAGGGAGGATGGAAAACAATAGGGATGAGAATAAATATTAGTAAACTGCAAAACCATTTACAAGTTAAAAGACTATACATTCCAAATTCCAAGCTGTTGAGAATTGTAACTCTATCTCCATAATTATTTTGCTATCACCGACCATGGTTGAAGTTACGCTTATATAAGATAGGAGTAGCCAATTAGTCCCTACAAAACATATCAATCATATAAGGTAGTACATACTTCTTTAGCCTTTATCTGCCCATTTTTGTTTCCTGGTTACAATCAGTTTTACAAGTCCCCAATGCTACTTTCTTAGTTTTAGGGACCTCCAATCTCCCTGTTCGACATATGTCTGAATTAAAAGTTGTTGCTAGAATGACAATTTCCTTTGTCTCTGTTTCCTGTTATTTGCCAAAATTTGGCAGCAAAATTAAGTAATAATGAGAGCATCTGGGAGAACATATTTTTCCATCACCCACCTCCTGTTCACCCTGCTTTTCCCACCTCAAGATTTGCCATTGAATTGAGAGCTTTACAAAAAAAAAAAAGCCTGCAATAAAATAAGATAGGAAAAGCATGTACACAGACCTTCTGGAATTCTTTCCAGCACATTATCAGAACTGGGTATAGGAAGTGTTAGTATCGTTTTTTTGTGTAATGAAACAACATGTTGTGTCTTTGTATGCCCATTTCTCTTCTCCCATCATGCTGCCTTGTGTGTATTTGTGTGTAAGTGTACTGGCAAACACACAATAGTCTGCATATGTTCTAATCTTGGTCACAGGACCAAAATGAAGAAGAGTTTGAATGAAACCATTGGTAATACAGTATTTTAAGCCTCTGACTAACAGTCTCTCCCAGGGATATACTGGGGAAAAGGTTTGTTTGAAATATTTTCTCGGAAACCTCAGACTGATTTTCAAGCACGGTCTTTCTTTTTTCAGAATTTCTCTCTAGTTTAAATCTTATTCCATTGTTATAGACATAGCTAGTTTATACTATTATGTAAAAGTAAAATGTTGAGGTTTGATGTTATCTTATTCTACTGCACCAAGGGGTGTTGGAAGTCAATGGCTTTTTTTTTCTTTCTCCCCTTTTTCCTGCCCTTTTCCCCTCCCCTATTTTTCCTACTAGTTTCTTTTATGTCTTTGTATTTTATATTATAAAATAATAATAAAAAGAAAAGTAATTAAATCTTCTTCCATTTTGTCCAGTTTTACTTATTTAATGCAATGTAAAGGCCACCCCGATTCCGCATAATTTTGTATTACAAAACATTTTTAAAAAGTAGGAACATAAAAAATAGGCAGCTCGTAAGCATTCAGAAGGCCAATCATGTGACAAACAGTTAAACCGCTGATAGACACATAGATGAACAGGCAGGCAGGTAGACAACAGACGGAATCCTAAACCTCTTTTGTATGATTTCTTTCTAGCATTAGGTTGGAAAGATTGAAAACATCCCTTCTGTTTCCTGTTTATTTTTCATGAACACTCTAGCTTTATTCTGTTACCAGCGTTGCAGCGCTTTCTGATCTGCAGTAGGTCCTTCCTCTATTCACTGTCTATGAAAGCAGGCAGAATTTGCTGCCAAGAGGAAGATGAGCCTACTTGTTAAAGAACAATAGGAAAGACTATTATTTATTTATTTTTATTTATTTGAATTTGTCAAACAAAAACGAGAACAAGAATAAAAGAATAAAAATATAATGACAGGGACGATAAGCACGCTAGTGCACTTATGCACGCCACCTCTGCTAACCACTTAAATATGATGTAAGGTCCATGGAAGTCAATTTGTGACTGAAACTGTGAAAATCTGTAGCTGAAACAACTGATTCAGGTAGAACATTTCAGATTTATATTCCAGACCAAAGTATTAGGGAGGGAGGGATTGACTGTGGTAATAGAAATTAGTGGGAATCTGCCAAAAAAAGGCCTCTGAACTACATTTGTTTCCCTAGCCTAGCCTCTTTGCTTGTTCTTGCCCTCTATTGAAAATTTGGCCCTTGAACTGATGGCCCACTCACAGTATAATTACTTTGTGTGTGTGTGTGTGTGTGTGTGTGTGTGTGTGTGTGTGTGAATTTTCTATTTAATAATTTTTATTCTTTAAAAACCAAAAATACAAAATTCTCATTTCCATTAACAGTAATTGTGTCATTGTATATACAAGTTTCTCGTTTTGTGACTATATATCATTTTTATCTTTATTCTTCACATTCATACCACCTCTCCCTTATCTTATTTTTTGAATTAGACCTTCATCTGGTGGTGTTTTATCGCTCTTCCAATTTTGTGCAAAAGTTGATTCTTGCTGCGGTTAAGATGTGTACAATAAGATATCTTTTATCTTTACTCAAATTCCCTTTAATCATATCTAATAAAAACGTTTCTGGTTCCAATTTCAATCTATAATTTGTAATGTCAAAAAGCTATCTCTGTACTTTCTTCCAATATTTTTTAACCTCTATACACTGCCACCACATATGGAAAAATGTTCCTTTCTTTTGTTTGCACTTCCAGCATTCCGGTTTCATATTTGAGTACATTTTCACCAGTCGTGCCGGCGCTAAGTGCCATCTATAAAACATTTTATATTGATTTTCTTTATATGCTGTCGACAAAATCAGCTTCCAGTTCTCGATCCAAGTCTTTTCCCACTCATCCAAATTTATGTTATGACCCACATTCTTTGCCCAGGAGATCATTGATCCCTTAACAGTTTCTTTCTCTAATTCCACCTCCAGTAAATAATTATACATACGTGTTATAACATAAATTTGAATTTTATATCCTTGCCCGTCAAGATTATGTCCAACTTTTGTAAATCTTTATCTATCCCTAGTTCCCTTTACATCGTTTTTAAATTTGGTTTGAATTTGCAAATATACCCACCAATCTAATGTTATCCCTTATTCTCTTAGTTTGTCCAATGTTTTAAATTCCCCCTATTCATCTACTAATTATTTGTATCTAATCATTTTTTTAATATCCCTTGTATTTGGATATAATATAGCTTCCATGGGTGAGATCCAATTTGGTCTTTTCAAATAATTTTTTTTTTTTAATTTTCTCCCATGTTTATAATAGTGAGTCCCTTATCAGATGTCTATGGAAATAGGAATGAATCTTGTTCTTTTTATCCCATAAGAAGGCATGCCACTCAATTTGGAGATCATGACCTTCTATCACCAAAATTCTTTTATTTTTTAAGTTTATCCACTCCTTATCCCATAGTAAAATTGCTGCTTGATAATATGTTTCCCATTTTGGGAGTCCAAGGCCGCCTCTGATTCTACTATCTTGTAACGTCTTCAATTTTATTCATGCTTTTTTTCCCATCCATATAAATTTCATTACAGTTTTATCTAATTCCTGAAAAAAATTCTTATCCAATTTTTCATAGTATAATTACTTAAGAGACACTGGAATTCTTGGTGCTCTCGAAATTTGGTTGTTTGCTTGCAGATGTTTCATTATCCAACCAGGTAACATCACTTATGATACTACCTTGTTGGATAACGAAACATCTGTAAGCCATTAACCAAGCTCAGAGAATATCAAAGACTCCAAAGTTCAACCCTGAGCTATGTATACTGTCTTCTATGGGAACTTAAGACTTTGTTTAAAAACTGATAATCTCACTCTTTTCAGTGATTCACCCTGCAGCATCCATCAAAAACGTGTTAGATCATTTTGGCTATTTCCACATCTGACATTCAGTTGAACATGCCCCTTAGAAGGAAAACAGAAATATAAGTTATGGTTGTAATGAGAAGGATTTATTGTAATGAGAGGGATTTAACCCTGAAATAGAAGCTCATTCTTGCACTTATTGCTAGATTTTTTTTAAAAAAAAACCAATATGAAATCCTAACTACAGAAACACCTTTTTGCTTCTTGGTAGCCTGTCCTATATGTATTTTAAAAAGTCAGATATGGCCAATATTTGGATAGGACAACTCCAGGGAACAGCAGAACTGCAGGCCAGACAGGGAAGTAGAAAAAAGAAACATTCCAGGTAAAGACAAATTACTGCTGTATTGCAGCCAAGGAAACTATAGGAACATATAATCAATCAGCAACTTGAAGGTGAATTTACTTTTCCGTATTCTGTAGCAGATTTGGTATTAATACATTTGACAGACTGGCAATAGATCCTAGGGGAAAAGTCTTGCTAAAATATGTTAAAAGCAGAAACGTTTAGAATTACAAACGACAGTTTAATTCTCTTTGCCAACTATCTGTTTCTGTTATTTTGAGATGTAATCAGCCCTTCATAGTTGAAAAGCTGAAGGTCAGGAACATTTTAAGATGAACATATATTTTCTAGGATTTTGATAAGAATCCTATATTTTATAAAAGCAATTCCTATAGCAATAAAGCTAGTTTCTCTTTCCTATAGAAACTAGTAATTCTGTTCAAAACAAATTTTTATATATAAATTAAGAAAACGTAGTGCTGTAAAAGTCCATACTTGGTATTTTAACATACTGTAGATACTGTCAAAGGGGAAGAAGATTCAACATTTGCACAAGTTATCTCATCACCCTAAAAGTTTGAAAAGTAAACATAAACATCAAGCCTTGAACAGGAGAACAAGGATAATTTAAGTATCCAAATATTTTTTTCAAACAGTACTTAAATTCACTTTGGATCCTGCATTTTGATTCCATGATCACATACCGCATTATAATCAGAATTAAAGAACACGAATCACTTACTGCACATTAGGCTTGATGAAAGGAAAAATAAATAAAAAAGTAAAGGCTGTAATTTAGAGGTAATTTCCTTTAAGACATCGATTTTCAAATGTCGAATGATGCTTAAATGTTTGTGAGCCCTTTTCAATTTTTAGTATTTCTGCATAAATATGATATGTGATTTGTCCTTCATACAAGTCCTAAAAACTAAATAGAGAACTCAAATTAATGGATAAAAAATAGTAGTCCACCCTTAGTCACCACAGCTGGAATCGTCACCTCTATCAAGTATGTGAAGAACAAATTACATTTTAGGTCACATTTATGCAGAAAAATTCAAAATGTAAAATGATTCAAAACATTTAAGCGAATAGCTTAAAATGTTTATAGATAGCTCCAGAAATAGCCATCATTGAGGCAAAATGTGAATTACATCCTAGATATGCTTGTTTTTGTCCTTAAGTCAATAATATATTATGTCTAGAGAGTGTTTTAAGAGAATCTAATACCCTTCAGATATTTGGAAAGGGACAGAAGAGGATGAAATGGTTAGATAGTGTCATCAATGCAATGAACATAAATTTGGGCAGACGTAGGGAGATAGTGTAGGACAAGGGGGCATGCTATGCTCCATGGAGTTACAAAGAGTTGGATATAACTCAGTGACCGAACAACAATAATAACACAATGACACAACCAAGTCTCCACTTGAGAGAGCTAAGGGAATAACCTTGAGGGACTGGATTGAGAGCACTATCGAAACAAAAAATGTATTGCAATATGAGTAAATGTTTCAGGCAAGCAGTACCTAGTTCTCATGAAGATAAAAGAAAGGAGAGAAAATCACATTCAGACTTACATACTACAACTTTACAATAACAGCATAATTGACTTACATGGCACTGGTTTCTTGGTCTGATCTAACCTGAAATTTTGACATCACTACTGCTATCCAAAACTGAGCCTCTACTGATATAGAGAAACTTTCCTTCTAAGTTTCACAATGTTCACAATTACTGACTCTCTTCCTACAGAGAAGCTATTTCCATTTTGTCCTTTGCAGCACCGACAATCCAAGTACATCCCATCGTTCATGTGTTTGCACATTATAGTTGAAAAAGGCAGAAGTCATATGTTTAAATGTCTTCTTAAGTGTCAAAGCCAAAATATTTCAAATTTACAATAACTAGAAATTGTCATACCTAACAACGAAATGCAGCTGTAGAGTTTAAAAAACTTTGTTTAATAATGTCTTCTATAAAAGGATGTGAGTGATGTCTACAATCTGCATCAGAACTTTCTGCATCTCCAGGTCAAATCTTACTTTATTGCACCAGTTATAAAAAGCTGTTCACATAGAAGCACTAGCATTGTAAATGAAACATAAACCAACAATAACCTGACTATGACATTCATAAAACAATGTGATTTGCATACTGATAGTTGGCATCTTCCCAGTTTTATAGTCTCCCTCGTTTCCCAGATCCCATTTCCTCCAAGAACAAATGATTTACTTGAATTGCTGGTCTTTGGTGCTCCTTGTTTTTGCCAGAAATCGTTCAGCCAGTTTCTCTAAGTTCCTGGAGTAATCCATTTCAATTTCAGCTTTCTTGCGAAAAAAATCCTGCAAATCTTGAAGCAGTTGGACTCTCAGTTCACATTGCTGATCAAGACATTTCAGTTGTTCAATAAGCTGGGCTCGAATCTCTGCAAAATAAGGGAGGGAGGGAATTACTCATGAAAATAGCATTACAACAGAAAATGATATGAACTACGGTATCTGAATATATTTGCTGCCTGTATCTGTTAAAACTAAGTGTCTCTAAAGTCACATAGCAACCACAAGAACCATTCTAAGCTTCCTAAAGAAAAACCAACAACTAAATATGCATTGTGGTATGAGAGACATAAACTATGAATTATTACATTGGTTTAAACTCAATCAGTTTCTGAAACACACAGAATGATCAAGATTTCTAAGATTATAAGATTCTGAAGAAAATTCATCATAATTACTGTCCTCAAATCCTTGGAAAAAGGGTAAGATATAAGTGCAAAAGGAAAAAGATATTAAAAACAAATTTTAAAATGAAAGTTAAAGTTCCTCTTGAAGTTCATATACCAATGGGACTTTAGTTAAATATTAGCTAAAATCCCCTTTCTGTTACTCATTGGGTCAGCTGATTTTTTTTTTTAAAAAAACCCCACTTGTTACTATTGTGCATTTTATAAAATAGCCAAAGAATAACAAAACAACCTGATTCCAATGCAATCTACTACAAGGATGCTTTTTACTGGTAAAGTTTCTATTAATCAACCATGCCAAGCATACATTAGCAATCATTTTCCAAATATGTACTGAATCTCAATCTAGATGAAGGCCACAGGGTTGGATAATGTTCCAATTCTCTACTCTTAGCTCAAATTTCCCCTAGAGACACTATTAAATTCCTTTGCAGACTATTTCTACAGCAAAACCAAAGCACTGATCATGCCATACATTTCCCAGAAGATACCAATTTGGGACTATTCACGCTGGGTCTCCAACTGCGACATTGCAATTAAGCACAGCACATCAAATTGTGAATGGTTAGCCTTTGAAAAGTCCAACAAATTTGCATGCCCAGTTGGGAAAGGTCACAAGAAAGACAGTTTCATTTTTCATGGAAAGAATGCCTTTGAGCAAAATTTGCAAGCAGATTATTTTTGACTGCATGCAGGGTGTTTTGAGTACAGATGATGCTGGTGGGTAACATGCTATTTTTTAAAAATCTGTCCTGAAAATATTTCAATAAGGTCACCCAATGTTTGCAGTATAATTTCAGAATTTACTCTCACATATTCCCAGTACATAGAAAAACTAAGTTAACTAACAATATGGTATTGAACCTTGAAATTCACAGCATTTTTCTTTGACTTTACAAAGAAATCTTACATGTTATTACTTTTAGCTGTGGAATGCTAAGTTGTTTCATGCCATGAATATCTCCATCTTATTCTCCAATCCCTTCTCTTCAAATTACCAAATTATGTCTTTTCCTCTTGACATCCAGGAGCACACAAATGCTAATCAAAGATGGCTGATGTTGCTGGATGTCTGCTGCAATCTTTTTGAGCTTGTTCAAAATTGAATTTATATTAAATACATGTAATCCTTGACTTACGACCACAACTGGAACCAGAATTTCCATTGCTAAGCAAGGCTCCCATTGTTGAGCAAGGTTAATTGAGTCACATCCAATTTTACTACCTTTTTTCACAGTTGTTCATCACTGTAGTAGATAAGTGAATAAAACAAATTTGGCTTCTCCCCTTGACTTTGTTCATCAGAAGTCAGCTGGGAAGGTCACAAATGGTAATCATATGATCCTGGGACACTGCAACCTTATACATACATGTCAGTTGCCAAGTGCCTGAATTTCCTTCATATGACTATGGGGAAGCTACAGCAGTAGTAAGCACAAAGACCGACTGTAAGTAATCTTTTTCAGTGCCATTGTAACTTTGAACAGTTGCTAAATGAATGGTTGTAAATTGAGTACTATCTGTAATACCAGTAAGACAGCATAGCATTTAACATTCAGTACATTTCTTCCCTTTTTATAGATACAGATCATCTATGTAAAAAACTTGATGGAAATTGTTTCATTCAGGAAAAGATGTGTTTGCCAAGTATTTTACTTTACAAACTTACTCTTTTTTTTCCTTTCTTGTATTCAAGAAACACACAAATTATACATTTTATCCAGATGAGATATAATTACTGAAAAAAAGCCTACAGCAGCATTTCTTAACTTGTTGCTTTTCACATAAAACACCTGGTCAGGAATTGCATCTTACTAAGGAAATCCACATTGCACACTATTTCCTGAGACCAGGAATGTAATTTTGCTTGGAAGGATGGTTTGAAAAGGCAAGCTGTCTCTCTTTGGGACAAGGATCAAGCCTTAAAGAAAGGCCAATCCAGGAAGAAAATGCACTCCATCAATCATTTCTTTTAACAACTGATCAAAAGGATTTAGCTGCTCAAAATTTCTCATAGTATAGATACAATTTCATAGTTATCCATTATCAAAATCCATGAGAAAAAATTGTAACTCCATGAAATGTTAATATGTCGATACAATAATCCAATGTAAACAGACTCAAAATTCACATTTGACCAAATTTTAACATGCCCTTTTTTCTCCCTTTAATTTATCTTATCTTATGTGCTCTTGTTGTTTATAAGATAATCAAGATCCAATATATAACACATCTGGAGTTAAAGCATGAATACTAATTTCAGATCAATGATATACACCAACCAATGAGCCCTCCCCCCCTTTCTCACTTTGTCACTGAGAACCTTACATATAGAGCTATTCAACCTCTATTTGTTCTAAATATACAGGTTACATGCTTTGTTACAATTCTATTCTGCATTCTGCAGCTCCACTAGCAAATTATTTCTTGAGAAACCAGATCCCATGGAAATGCTGAAGTGTTAGATTTTATTACTTATAGTATGAATAAACAAGATCTTTAATCTTTTGAAGTCCATGCAGAAAATAAACTGCTAATTATATTATTTAATTAATTTTGTTTAGAAGTTTTTTCTGTTAATTAATATGCTATCCAAAACATTCCAATTACTAGCTCTAGAAAGAATTCATTATAATATTCAGCATCACCCTCTATTTTCGGTGGACTGATAAACATCGCAACAATAATAAACAACATTCAACAATAATTTCAATGATTTTCAAATTAAATATTTGAAGGCGAGAGAAATCATTTTGAAAAAAAGTATACAATTCAATAAAATATATTTCAAAAGAATCTATTATATTACAAAGCAGCATATATTAAGAAGAATATTATTTCGAAAGCCCATGCCCTAGTCACCCCACAATGTGTCTTCTGAATTATGAACAAGTCTTGATTATGTAAACTAACATTTGCAGTTACAATAATCTGACATGCATATACAAGAGCAAACTTCTAAATGAAGCAGATAAGCTCTTTTGCTTCTTCAGATATCTATTATGTCAAGACAAGTACTTTACAATAATCAACACTGTATTACTGTTTGCATAAAAAGGAAAGTAACAGCTGACGGAGTTCCTGGCAGCAACATACATTGAAAATCTACATATCCTACTACAACAGCATAGAAGCATGAACTATAGAAGACTGGTCTTGTTCATAACTTTCTCTTTTTCAGCAATGTTTTGTTCTGGTTGCATGTAAAGAATGTCAGGGGTGTTGGAATTTCCTGAAACTCAGGTAACTTCTAAGAGTATATAATGTCTTTTTGTAATCCTGTCACTTATGTAAACAAGAGGGCTATTCAGTCTACTGTTACTGTCAGGACAAACTGCAGCTAGTGGATCTCACAATAGTTTGCAGAGAGTAAAATACACCCTTGCAAGTTCAGTATGAAGACTCAAGGAACTTGGAACTTGAACGATAAATACCCCATAAATCAGAGACAATTTAAATTAAATTGGAATGGAATGTATCTCTATTTTTTAAGGACTCTGAATCCATTATGATGATGATATTTTAACACCTACCATACTAGCAATAGCACTTAGACTTATATACCGCTTTATAGTGCTTTACAGCCCTCTCAAAGTAGTTTACAGAGTCAGCATATTGCCCCCAACAATTTGGATCCTCATTTTACCCACCTCGGAAGGATGGAAGGCTGAGTCATCCTTGAGCCTGATGGGATTCGATCTGCCAAATTGCAGTAGGAATAGCTTGCAGTACTGCACTCTAACCATTGTACCACCAAGTGAGAACAAATAAGGAAAAGACCTAACTTGAAGCATGAAGTTTAAACAAGTTAGCCTACGACACACATAATAAACCTTTCCTGGTAATATTGAAAAGCTTTCCTATCTACTCACATTTAAGGAGAGTACAGACAACTTGCAACTGGGATTATTCTCCATGAATAATGATAGTTTGCAATGGAGAACCTCTTCTACCCATTGGGTTTCTCCATGCAGTAATACAGGGCCCCCAACCTTTTGGGTACCAGGGAACGGTTCCATACAGAGAGGTTTTTCCAGGAACCGGAGGGGATGTGGTTTTGGGTACTGTCTGCATCGTGCAGATGAGACTTTGCTTGTTTGTGTGGCCCAGTTTCTGGCATGCTGTGGCACAGTGCCAATCCATGGACCGGGGGTTGGGAATCCCTGCAGCCTGCAGTGGAAGATATGGAGAACTCTGGGCTTTGCAAAGAAACCTCTTGTGGACTGAATCAAGAACTTCCATGGCTCAAATCAGTCATAGGGAACGTCCAGCCTACAAACATCTATTGCATTTAATAAATCAAATGTAGATGTCTATGGAGATTCTCAGTTATCAGGTCACGGTTATCTAAAAGGTGCTTTTTTAAGAGGCAACTGGACTTCCTTGTTTTTCTTTGAAGACATTTTGCTTCTCATCCAAGAAGCTTTTTCAGTTTCTTCAGAACTGAAGTGGATGCGAAAAGTAAAGGGCAAAGTGATCCCACTAATGGTGGGAGCACTTGGGGCTGTGGTGCTCTCTCTCTCTCTCTCTCTTTCTCCCCTCCTCCCTCCCTCCTTCCTCCTCCTTCACACACACAACACACAGTATCTCCACAGGAAGGTATTAACATGTAAAACTGGTACTTCAATCTAATTTTCTCACCAGACTCAATACAATGTGAGTATATGAAACAGAAACAGAACTAACTCTGCTTTATATATAGATTAACAAAACAATCATATTACTTGCTTGTTTTTGTTTAATTTGATATGCAAATGAGATACTTGTGATTTTTGTCCTCCTTAGATTACCATAGATTACTGCTAACTATAGATGGATTCAAACATTAGATTTAACCTAAATCAAAAACCAACCAACCACATATTATCTTTCAAAATTGTACTTTAAAATATCTTTAGGTTAGTAAAATCCTGCCTTATAACTAGCAATGCATGCAGTTTGAGAAAAAATGAAATCCAGTTTGAGATTCTGATTTTTAAATGAGTAGTATTAATATTATTAATTTTCTGAATGAGACATTTTCCACTTGAGTCTTCTTTCAAACAGATTTTTAAATTCCATTACTTTATGATTTGCATGTTTTATCACACTTTCACTAGTTTCAAAGAAACTAACAGGAAGGATAGGTGCAAAGAATGCCTGTGTCCTTAACATAAACTCAGCATATAGCGAATTTAAAATCTTCAGATCCCTGCTGAGCCTATTTCAAGTAGTTAGTGCTGGAAGGTGCCTTATATGATTGAAAATGCTGTAGCATTTTAGTAACTCATTGTCCATGAACATATATGCTCCATTTAACAAATATTAAAACAGTCAACTGTACTGAACTTTTTATTCCTCTCTTGAAATTCAAAACCCCCATGATAACAGTCAGCTGCACTTACTTCTCTGTCTTAAAAAAAGATCAATGTTGTATTTTTACCCAGCTATGTGGATACTAACAATAATCTCAAAAATCCAACAGGAAATGAGATACACTTGTACTGTCTTTTACAGAAAAATACAATTTCTTGGGTCCCTGTGTTTTTTGTCTCTTATGTTTCATATCTTTTACCTCATATCTTTAATATTTCATATCTTTAATCTGTTTCGGTATGTTCAAATAACTGGACATCTGGTTTAATCATTCTCAAAAAGGCACAAGATGTTTTACAATTTTACATGTAGATCATCTATTTTGCATGGATATATAGTTTTACTGTTTCCCCAATGCTGCATGCATTAAATACCAGTTGCAAAGAAGTTTAAAAACATGCTTTATGAATAGAAAGTTCATTAAATTTAGATTCCTGTATTTATCAGGAGCACAAAAATGCCTGTGCTGGTTCTAAGAAAGAATCCATAAAAGAAAAATATCCATGATAGATTTTTCTTAGAATAGTCAGAAAAAGCCATTCAGGTGACTGAATCCAGCTCAATGTAGGAATCCAAATCAAAACATTAACAAGTTTCTGCAATTAAACTACCTGGGTTATGGTAACACAAGTCAAGATTTTTTTCTTACATTCAATAATAACCTGTCTTAAATCCATTATACCATGACCTGTACTCTAAAAAGCAGGTCATGGTCTTACCCAATAAGATTCCTTTCAGATGAGAGCAATCATTAATCTGCTCCCATACCCCCATGTATTTTTTTTTAATTACATTTATATGCCGCCCTTCTCCGGAGACTCAGGGAGGCTTACAGTCTAAGGAGCGCCATGCTAAGTGCTCGGCAATAGCCTTCATTCCATTGTATGTGCCTGCTTATTACTAGGGCTTTTGGCCCACCCAAGCGGCATTTTTACAAAGTCAGCTTATTGCCCCCAACAATCTTGAGTCCTCAAGATTAAGTTTTCTCAAAATTAAATATACACCGCTCCTTCAATCTCCTCAATGATTGCTGCATTTCTCTGAACAAAAGTTTATCATCCAGGATTACGTATGGTACTTGAGTTGTGTGGTTCCAGTAACGATAAAATGGAATTATAACTTCCCATGATTTGGAAATTCTATTTCTGTTGAATAAAACTGGATTTGTCTTCTTCACAACCACATCCTTCTGTTAGTTTGTATTCAATTTACAATCAACTGCTAAAAGACAGTTACCAAAAAGTTGCACAAGTACTTGGACATTTGCTTTTGCTTTCTAAATGAAGAATTCTGTTGACCACTGTACTACTTTTGGTCAATTTTTCCAAACTAGGAAAAAAGCTTTGAATTCTTGGTATTTAGCTACTGGTGTATAGCCAATTTTGTAAGGCCTGAAAATAAATAAATAAATAAATAAATAAATAAATAAATAAATAAATAAATAAATAAATAAATAAATAAATAAATAAATAAATAAAAAACAACTAAATAATTAAATAAAAAATAAAAATAACTTCATCCAAATCACTAATAAAAAGTATTAAAAATAGAGGACCTAGAACTGATTTTCATGGCATCCCACTTGATACCTCTCATCAATTTGAGGAGTAACTGTGTAGGTTCCCCAGACTTAACTAACTTGCTAATCAACATGTAATGGGATATTTTGTCCTTGCTGAAGCTGATTTTAAGCAAAAGATTTGCTGAAATAGAGGCACAGTAGAAAACATAAAAATTCTAAATTAAAAAAAATGTCTGAAGCTCTTCCCAAACTGATTAAATTACACAATCAACAAATGTCCCAAAGATGAAAGAGGAGTCAAAGAGGCCAACTATATCAAAATTGAACAGCCCTCTCTCAACATAGATGATTTCCATAGATGATTTCAACAGAAAAGAAGGGGGAGGGATATGACATCATCTATCTCCAGTCTACAACACAGTCCTTTCAATAGTTCCAAGAAAGCTCCACACCTATTTGCACCACTCTGGTGACGCTGATGACACAGATAAACCTTCAGGTGACCTTAATGACTGGCTAAAAGAATGCAAATGACCAGCTGTCTGTAAAGAGTATAAATCCTTTCATTCCCCACCATCCAGTCAGAGCTGAAGAAACTTCTTGGATGAGAAGCAAAACATCTTCAAAGAAAAACCAGAAAGTCCAGTTGAAAAATCACCTTTGGGTGCTTTTTCAGGACAACCATGACATGATCTCCATAGACACAATCAACAAATGATAAATATTAATCTGGCAAATTGTTGGATTATTATTGTTGGATCATTAGCATGGATTTGTTGACAAATCCATGCTAATTTCTAGCAAATTCCCTGCATCTGTTTTGCTCACCACAATATAAAAATGAGGTTGAGACTTTGGGAAGAGTGCAGAGAAAAGCAGCAAGAATTATTAGGGGGATAGCGATTAAAACATATGAAGAATGGTTGCTGGAATTGGGTGTTTCTCAGTGGTGGGATTCAAAAATTTTTACTACCAGTTCTGTGGGCATGGCTTGGTAGGCGTGGCAGGGAAAGGATACTGCAAAATCTCCAGTCACAGGTGGTATTTACTGGTTCTCTGAACTACTCAAAATTTCCACTACCAGTTCTCCAGAACTGGTCAGAACCTGCTGAATACCACCTCTGGTGTGTCTGATCTAATGAAAAGAAGGCCGAGGGGCAACACGATAGTGTTCTTGAGAGGCTGCCACAAAGGTCAATTTATTTTGCAAAGTATCAGAAGGCAAGTCAAGAAGCCCTGGATGGAAACTAATTAAGGAGAGAAGCAACTAAAAAAAATAAAACAGTGGGTGCTTCATCACTGGAAGCTTTTAAAAGCCATTTGTTTTTGTCTGAAGTGCTATAGAGTCTTCTGCTTGAGCAGGGGGGTGGACTAGAAGACCTCCAAGGTCCCGTCCAACACTGTTATTCTGTGGATCAATCTCTTTATTATGTGTTTTAGAATCTCCCCACAAATTGATGGTCTTTTGTTTGCTGGCTCTAGTTTTTCTTTTCCCTTCCTGAAGACAGAAACATTACTTTTTTTCTAGACTTCTCACTTTATCAAGCCTCCATTATTTATCAAATGTAGTAAATAAGTATTCAGATTGTTTCAGAGAGCTCTGTATGTAATTTGCTTAATCTTGGAAATTTAAACTCATTTAAAATGAAAAGGTATTCCTTGATCATCAACCTCAAGCCTCAATTTTGTTCCTTCAAATTTCTTAGTGGAATCCATTGTTTTTGTTGGAGGAGACTGATCTAAATTTGAATTGAGTTGTGTGTTAATTTATTACCCATCATCAAAGAAATCTAACTTTAATTGTTGAAAACCAATGATGGAAAATTTATCTTTGAAAGAAAAAGGACAATAGGACAACAGGAACTATAACACAGAGGGTACAAATCTGTGGTTTCGTGAAGCTACCAATTCCTTACCTGACTGCTTTATCCATAACAGTGCTAAAGAAATACACTAAGTGTATCCAGGGTTTAATGCCTCAGTAGCATTCTAAGTAGCTTTCTAAGCCCTTTCAACTGAGTAATTAAAAATAAGTAAAAATACATTTTTCCTCAGCTCAAAATATAATTTAAGCTAGGATGGTAACACATTTCAGTGTGTGTATTTATGAGTACACAAATAAACAGGTGAATTTTGAATTTGAAGACTAAGAAAGATGAGGAGTAAATGAAGGGGTGAATGGATGTGTTAATACACCTAAGAAGGAGGGACAATAAGAATGTAAATTATCTGTTGAAAAGAAGGTTGGAAATCATCTATATGTTTCTTAACTTTGATTCTTTTTTCTTGGCACTTCTTTTTTTCCATTTTCCTTTTTGTTTGTTATTATATGAAAATTTTCAATAATTTTAAAAACATTATGATAGCTTGAATCTAAAAAAGTTGCCTGCACAATTATTTATTCAGTAAAACAATATGCGCTTGTACGAATTTTCTTAAAAATAATTTTTAATACCTGCACTACATCAAGAAAATAAACAGTAATACATGGTATATATTTACTAGATGTAGCTAAAAAGCAAATAAAAGAAAAGTCTTAGCTTACTATAGCACAATGCTTCAAAGCAATGCTAAGTGCAAAAGCTTGGGAAGAAAGTATAGGATTCCTTGACATCAATTTATCTTACCACAAGAGAGGAATTATGAGATGTTTTTATTCTAATTCCAACTGCTAAGCAAGGTAAATGTTTATAATTGAGATTAAAATAATTTAGTCCATGTCTTGGCTCTCCTCACAATGAAGAAGAGCAACAGCAAACATTGTTCTTCCTTCCAGCCACTGTAATGGGTCATAACACATAATTTGTGGTACGACTGAGCTGTGGCTGATCTACTAACATTTCTCTCTCAAGCGTCTCAGCAGCAGGTCAAAATGTTCCAGAATGAATAGCAAGCCATATTTATAGTTAGCTGAAGTAGCAATTTTAGATACTAGACTTTGTTGGCAATTAGCATTTAAAGTAAAACAGAAACTTATGTCTCATAAAACTATAAATAACGGATTTCACAATCTGGACAGTTTAAAATATATACTTTAGTCTAAAAATGAATTTAAAGTCATCATTAAGAACAAATACAAACAAAAATATATTGAGACAAATAAAATCTGGGAAGACCAGTTGGATTTCCAAATGTCTATGGAGATGGGGCATTGGTCTTACTTGATATGCCTTTTCTCCTTGGGTGGAGATAGCATCCAGGATTGGGTTGACCTCGTCTTGTTAGCTGATTGGATCTGTGAGGACATCCCCCCCGTTACCAATGGTCCCCAGCTTTTGGCGAAGGCGTAATGACAGACTGATGTATTTAATTGATGGTGTTGTGCCCCACTGGATTTGGAGCGAACCTTCATTAGGGTGGGATTGGAGGTTATCTCCACCCAAAGAGAAAAGACATATCAGGTAAACCAATGCCCCTTCTCCTTTGTGGTGGAGAGAGCATCCAGTATTGGGACATACCAAAGCTGGCTTGTCCTATGGACGGGCTTAGTCCAGTCCGAATCCACTAGTCAGGGTGGACCTTTTGAAGAACTCTCCTTCCAAAAGCTGCCTCCACGGAAGCAAATAAGTCCAGCTTATAATGCTTGGTGAGGACCATGTGGCCGCCAGGCAAATCTCTTCAAGAGAAGCCTGTGTGGCCCATGCCGCCACCGTGGCCGCCCTTCTTGTGGAATGCGCTGTTATCGATGCGGTACTGAAAGTCTCTGGGACTGGTAGGCCTTAGAGATGCACATCCTGATCCACTGCCCCACAGTCAATGGAGTGACCTTGTTCCCAAGGGTAAAGGGCTGGAATGAAACAAAAATGGATTCCAACTTCCTGAAGGGGAAAGTTTGTTTAATATACATATGACGGGCCCTCCTTACGTCCAGAGTGTGCCACCTCTTTTCCAATGTGTGGACTGGTTTTGGACAGAAACCAGGTAATATAAATTCCTGGCCCCTGTGGAACCATGAGTTCACTTTTGGCATGAAAGAAGGGTCCAACCTCAAGACAACTCAGTTGAGGTGAAAGATACAGAGGTCCTTCCTGACAGAGAGGGCAGCCGAGTCTGAAACCCATCTAGCCGAGATGATGGCTACCAGGAAGGCCACTTTACATGACAGAAATTGCAGAGAAGTAGATCTCAGTGGTTCAAAGGGAGCCTCAGTCAGCAAATGCAGTACCTTAGAGAGGTCCCATGTGGGGTAGTGATGAACCACTGGAGGCCAGAGATTCGTAGCCCCTTTAATGAATCTGCGGAAAGTCGGATACCGGGATAGAGACTCCGGGGCCCCCAAGGAAAGTACAGAAGATAGGGCTGCCACCTGCCATCACAAGGTGTTGGGGGACAGGCCCTTGTCCAGCCCCTCCTGGAAGAAGTCCAGCACCTGGGCTGACACTGCTGCAGGATCCAACCTAGATCTGGAGCACCAGGCACAGAAGGCCCTCCAGATTGCATCATAAATGTGATGGTGGGATGGACTGACTATGATGGGAAGAAGCAGGAGAGTATGGATCTGAATATGCTGATATATTCATGACGTATCTTCATGAAATTGAAGAGCCTGTCTCAGGCTTGGTCTAGATGAAATTCTGGAGGCTGCTGAGGGTGATCTCCTGGATTGCTTCAGGGCTGCTGTTACACCTTGTTTCACTGCCTCTGCAATCACCACCTGCATATTCACCTGTATATCAGGGTCCTGCCCCTTGCTGATCAGAGACCCACAGCAGTAGGGGTGAAAGTGGCTTCTGGAACCGCTCTGGGTCTCTGAATAGTGCCTGCAAATTTGGCAGTTGCTAGATAGCCAGGGAATATTTCTCTTCCCTCTGAAATGGCAAAAGGCAGCTGAGGTTCTTGGAAATAAAGCTGCTCTTCAGCTCCCCCAGTGGCCAATTCTTGCAATTGCTGCCTGTCAGCTTGATGAGACTTGGCTCATTTGTCTAATAGCCGTTTCTGTTTGGCAGGAATATGTTACTGTGTTATTGGGGGCCGCTTGAGGGCTTCTCTGGGCTGCTTCTAGCTGTCCCTTTGCCCAAAATCTGTTTAGCACCTTGTCTCTTTGGCGCTCATTGCGCTCGGCTGGCTGGGAACTCTTTCGAGACCTCACAGCTTTGGATTTGGGTTTGGAGGTTTCTGTTGAAGCCAATGGTACTGAGGCTTCAGGACTGTGAGGGTGTAACGGCCTGCAAGCCATTTCCTCCACCTTCCTGCTTGCGCAACTGCCATTCTCAGTAGAATCTGCCATTTTGTATTTGGAACTGACAGGCAGTCAGATCCCCACTTTGAGTTTCGCTGCCATCTGGTCTTCAGGGCAAAAGGGTGGCCAAAAACAGGCAATCAATGTAAAGGGTCCCCTGCAACCAAGAAAGCTGTCAAACTTCGAATTGATCTTCTGACAGCTCTCCTTGCACCCTTCTATAGTTGCTGTGGTTAACTGTTGACAGATCGGCAAAAACGGTGTGAAAAAATCCTCCCAACATGATTAGTGGCGTGGAGCTAAGCTCATTCACATTAACCATGCATCTGAAACCTCCTTACTTGCTGACTGGTCGGCCCTCAGCCGATCCAGGCCAAAGTCCACATCGCCAGGCACTGACAGCCACTCAGATGATAGACCGGGAGCTGGCTGTCGCTATGATAGCTTTCAGGATTGGCTTGACAGTTATTTTCTTGATTTTCAATGTGTATTTGTAGAGCAAATTTAAACATATAGTCCTAGCTGCTTGACTGAGTCAAAAGCTGGGGACCATTGGTAACAGGGGGAGGGTATTCATCCAATATTAATCACACCAGGGAATCCTTAAGTTTTCAAAATCACCCAAGGTCATGTAAGAGCTGCTATTCAAACTAGGTTACACTGAAATGGAAAGCTCTTTAGAATAGAGAAGTAGAGTAGGGTAGAATAGAGTAGAGTAGAGTAGAAATAGGAGTAGAGTCGAATAAGATTTGTTTATTGCTACTAATAATCTACATTGGCTAGGCTCCAGTAAAATAAAAACTTGAATATAATTTTGCTACTTTTACATTAGCATTTGATTTGATTGTACATCCTGAACATTAATTTTAAGACCCATTAATATCACACTGTGAATGGCCTAGACTACTAGTTCTCAGTTTCTTGATTAATTAATGAAATCTGTTTTAAGAGAAAATGGTTCATCTTCAATCTATGCATTCCCTGGAAACATTAAGAAATACTGTATGTTTAAAAATCTTCAGCACATAGATCATCTTTGTAACTCTATAACCAGTATTTCAGCTGACAAATAAAATGATTTCTGATTTTCTCTTACTGTAGAAGGCGAGTGCTTTTTATAAATCAAAACAGAACACACACAGACACACACTCAAAAAAAGAATTGGAGCATTTTTTTCCCATTTCAAGACCATTTCAGGTGTTCAGAATCAAGCATCCTTCCTGCAGAAAAACATTCTAGGATAAGATTGCATCCAACTCTTACTGCATCCTTGCTGACACAATTCTTAACAGAAGAATGAAGTGACAGAGAGAATGAACTTTCACCTCTCCACTTCAATATACAGTTAAGGACACAATGCTGAAAAAGGCTGCATTCAAGTCAGCAGAGCTCTATCTTTTTAAAAAATTCTCTTTGATAAAAGGCATCAGTGTTCAAAAATGTCAATCTGGTGTCTTTCACTCAGATTTTAGTCCCTTAAAAGGAATATAAATAAAAGGTTACAGAGGGATTGATGTCAGGTGTAAGAAGCTGAAAGACATTCTCACAGAAACAGCTCCCACTGTCTATGTTTCATTGATGAACCCACAAAGGAATGAATATCTGATCTCTTTAGTTATCTTGCCACACTGTGCTCAGATAACAACCAAAACCTGATTAAGATTGCATTCAGGTTTCTCTGGAGGGGGAAGGAGGGAATGAGAAGGTATTGTACCATATGCTCTATGCCAAAATATTTGAAGACACAAAGACATTTTGTGTTTCCCTATTTACGTATTTAAATATATATGATGCAACATTGATATGTCACACATGTATCTGTACATATAAAAATACAAATATAGAACACTGGCCATATCCTGCTCCAAATCCTGTCAAAAATTGTGAATATGAAAACAATGCATGTCTAAATATTACTTTAACAATCATAAATCCACAAACTCTGGCTAGTTGATGAAGACTTCAGTCCCTCCTTGAATATTTATCTGATCTGAAGGAATGTTTCCAAGATGAATGTGGATGCATTGTAAGTCTCGGTCCTCTCTTTTTCCCAAACTCTGGGAGTGCACTTCCTTATTATATGTAGAGAGTCTGACAGCCCAAGTTGTCTTAGTGGCTCAATAATATAAACACAACCTTAAAACACACAAAGGAAGAGAAAATAGTAATTCGGGTAAATTTAAAATGTGAGATTCAAGTAATTCTTTACTTAAAATGCTGGGTTGAATAAAAAGGGGTTTGCCAAACATTAAAAAGTCTACAGAGGCAATAACAGGCAACTCATTTCATTAACAAATTTCATTCTTTGGAATCCCACTTCTAAAAATTAGTCACCTGCTCTCCTTTTATGATGTTATTCAAGAGTTAAAACCAATCCTTTTAATTTGATGTTGAAATGAATTGGGAGCTGACAAAGCACAGATGTGAAGTGGTCAAAACACTATATGCCAACCCATTTATAATCTTGTCATACTAATTTAAGTCATTGCAATTTTTACACAATAAAAAGGCAGCCACATCTCCAATGAACTGCCAAGGTTAAGTCACTAGAACATGAACAATTATGACCAGGCTATCAAATGAAGCTACTAAAAGGAAAGATAGAAGTCATTCAAGCATAGAATAACACCAGATCAGTAACCGGATCCAGGATGAGAACTGGATCTTATGGGACAAAGGGATTGTGTAAACTAAAATCCAATGCTACAAAGAACTTAAATTCATCAAGAGTAATCATATGGGTTGTATTTAAGTTTATGCAATTGTCCATTAAATCAGATTTTATTTCTGGATGCATTCACTTCTTTGCCTTGGCTTAACCTACTTTCTGAAGTGCCTCCTCCCAGCATGCCATCCAAAGTGCAGTTCTGTGATGGGGAAAAAATCAGCCCACTATTTGGAGAGTACCAATCCATCTAGGTAGAATTTTCAGTGTATTTGTTCCCACCATATTTATGCACTGATTCAGAATAGCTGCAAACTCTATGTAAGCACTCAGTCTGTTCATCTGAGATCTAAAAATGTAAGGATGCAATTCTCTCTTCCAAAATCTTCCCATGCTTAGGATATCCTTTTAGCATCAAGCCTTTTGCCTGTTTCATCTTCAAATGTCCAAATAAAATATCTTCCAAAGAATGACAGATTCACTTAAGTCAAATGAAAAAAGACATAAAGTTTGGATACCAGTGTCCATATCTCCAAAATAAAAAAAAGGGCAGAGATTTGTTCTTAAAGTTGCAGTGAATAATGTAAAGACTCAGAAATTCATAGTGAGAAACTTTTAATATCCTCCCAAGATATGAGTCTGGCAGAAGGTAAGAGCTCATCCTGCTTTCATGCTGATGGAGACACTTGGAGGCTATGCTATCATGCTACTTCCAAACCTCAGCAAGGAATTCAAAGGTGAGCCTCTGCTAATCAGTGAAAATTTAGTTATTAAAATAATCTAGATAAATTTGGAATCCAATGCACACAGGTTCATGTAGTATGTGTTGTCTCTGGCTTTCCTATTCTTTAAAAGTGTAAGAATAAAATATTCGTTCTGTTAAAACTACTGCCACAGCCTAGAGATAACTATGCATATGTCCCATTTTTTCCTACTGAGTTGTCCAGGCTTGAAGAAAAAATAGTCTTAAGGCAGTTCCAAACATGTGAACTGTCAGATTTTTTTTTTACTCCTTTTCATCATATATTTCCTGCTGCAATACATGGAATCATATAGAAAATATTTAGTGTCTTAAAAGATACACAGCCTGCAACTGTTTCTGTCATTGCCATAGCTGTTAATATATTAATTCAGCATTTGGAAAAAGCTATGTAAGAGTTCAATATATGATTTTGGGAGATGTATGTCAATATTTTATTTAAATATTGCTTTATGGCAAGTAGCATATTTTTCTCTAAGACAAAAGCACAGAGATTGCATCAAGAGTCACCTATAAGCAAACGCAAGAAATCAGGACATTTACTCCCTAGTTATGATTCACTTGTTTTTGCCCATGGCTAATCAATCATCTCTTGGAAATTTAAATAAGCAAAAGGAGGGCAGGAAGTACTTTTCTCTCCTTTCCTTCAGTACAAAATCAATCATCCCCAAAGGCCAGGATACCACCAGAAACCCTATTAATTCATACCAGATTTATTGTGGTTAAAACTGTTCAAAAGTCTTCAGAATGAATTTCACTCTTCTCTCATTTTCAAGCCATTCCTTAGAGAAATCATTCTCATTTATCCAAGGGAAATGTAACCCCCTATTTCAAGAATCTTCAGCCAAATCAGAGCCCTAAGTCTCCTGAGAAATGATAAACACACTGCATTAATGGATATTGAACTATTTTGCATTCTAGCCAGAAATTCAATACCTTCAATTCCTACAAAAAGTGCTTTCATAATGCTAAAAACTGTTCTTGTGTTAAAGAGGGGTGGAAAAGAAAAGAAAAATCTATTATTTTACAATGAGGGAATTCACTCTATAAAGCATATAAAGTTTGAAAATCACATCACAATCCAGAGAGTAGCTAAAAGAACTTTTCACTAGCATTCCTTTTTAAATTCCAAAGGGTAAAATGTATTCCTTATAAATCGTTCATTTTCAGCTTTTTCTTATGCTTCTCATTTTACTTCTGAACTGTAAATATGGCTGAGAAACAAGTATCTTAACTCTTTAGTCTTATTCCATCTATGTGCTGAATAAATGCTTTCTATAAACCTTCGTATCACATCTTTCATCTCTACTGTTATTTAACTCCGAAAGTACATGATACACACACTGATGGAGAACCTAGCCTACAGTAGAAATAGTACAAAGGGAAGCTTCCAGGGAATGTAAGCGAACAGAAATAATTATTTTCACATGGTAATTTATGACATATTAGAAATGCAGGGAATGTTAATCCAATTTGCAAAATAATTTTCCTGAAACCAATACATGAGATTTTTAAATCTCAGACCTCTAAAACTCTAGGAAAAAACCAATAAGCTAAACATTCCCCCACTTATATGCTGCTTGAATAAATGAATGGCTTTCTTCTGGCTTTCAATAATCTCTTAAATACCATATATTTTGCCAAAGTACCTCTGCCTAGTAATTGCCTACTTGAGTGGATTTTCTAAGAAATCTTAGATACAAGCTGAGGTACTTTTAAAAAAAAACTATCTGGAGATCTAACATTAGCATTGCACATTTTTACCATATTTTTATCTTATGTTTAATATTTGTGCTTTAAATATCTAACACGTTAAATCAAGACAGAAATCTAGGAATACAAAATATCACACTTTTTTCCCTCTGTTTACATGCTTACTGATTCCATTCCTTTTTTGTTATTCAACAATAGTAATATTATTTATTAAAATGGACGGCAATTTTACAGAATGTGTCTCACTAACTGGTATTTGCAATTTTAATAGAAGATATCAGACATGCAGTCTGAGACGTTCTTTATATAAAGCAGAGCCCTAAACTGAACTAACTTATCCTATTATATGAATAAATTCATTGACAGAGTTTTTTATTAGCACAGTTGACAAAGATCCATAATTCAATGGTTCAGAACATAAAGTTTGCACGTACAATATACCTTTCCAGTTTTCTCCAAGTTAATACCCATTATATACTTGTTGGGATTCAGAAAATTAGTATCTCAATAGATTGGAAGATATTCAAGTTAGGGAACTCTGAGCTAATCTCACTTTCTAGCATCTGAATAAAACAATTTCAAAAACAATATGAGACTTTTAAAGAGTTGCTTCCAGTTAAGGTAAAATAGCTTAATATAAAAGAATGTCAATGTTCGCCATCCAGACCTGTATAGATTTCATTTCTTTCCTGAACTATTTAAGCTAAGTTAATTATTAACTTTTCCTTGTTGTAACTAACCATGGCAGACCTAAAATTGAGTGCCCAAAATGATGAAAAATATGAGAAGATGGCTTATGACAGGAAATTTTCTGCCAAGTTTGTACCCAGGATATGGTCAAGCATTATATATGGAACAGTTTCATCTCACATTTGTTTCAAAAAAAAATTATGCTTGGCACAAAGACACAAAATACCAAATGCATTCAGCCTGTCAGAGTTCATTGCAAGACTTCTCTTGATTGAAAACTACACCAAAAACTATTTATTCATGACCTGGAAACATGGCCCAGCATAACAAGGGTACTACAACTCTGCATTTTGAGTGTTAGAATGGTGGTGAACCCCTTAGGAATTTTCCTCTTCCGCTTTTTGAAACTCTCAAACTCCTTTCCCCTAAATTTAATCTAATCTGTGTAAGAAAGATGCAATTAATCAGTTCCATCACAATAGCTGGTTAGCAGAAATCAATTACTACAGTCTGTATCATACCCCTGAATGCATCAGAGTATGATAGAGACAATATCCCACTTCTGCAGGGTATTCTGATGAGCTCAGCTGGGCAAAGTAGAAGAAACCTAGCAGAAAAATAGAAATAATGACACTGCACGAATGAAAATATTGGACAACTCACTTTTCTGGCTCTCTTGCAAGCATTATTTAGTAAATGGGAAAAAATACTGCCATTGCCATTAGATATAAATATTGCTATTACGTTTAGTTTGTGACTCCATAGCATCATGAGAGCCTTCCTTTTTTAATAAGTAATTATTAAATAAACATAAAGGATTTTTAAAATGTATATACAGCAAGATAAAATGCTAATAGTTTAAAAGTATCTGAAAAGCATGACATCCAGGGTTGTAATCAATCAGATGAAATAAGTATATTGATTGCCATACAAAGAAAAGGGAACAGAAAGGCAATATGTCAAACCTATCACAATTTGTTATATCAGCAATTAAAAGAGCTTTCATTTGCTTTCATTCATGCAAGAGCTTTCCCCTCAATTTGGATATTGTTTATTCAACCTGAACACAACACTTCCAATCATATTCCTAACAGATAACTGGAACTATAATAGGGTTCTTTTCATCCAAGTAGCTTTGGTTGTCTATGGAAAGATAACCACAAGTCACTACCAAAACACTGTTCTTGTTGCCATGGCAGCTAACTCTTTTCTCCCTGAGTCTGTTCAGGTTTCCTGCATCCACAGAATCTACTTTGATTTAATAAAATTGGACACTTCTTGGTTCTCTCTGAGCTGGTTGTTTTCTTGTAGACATTTCATTAGTGATAGTGAATGTAGGTTGCTCCCTGCTTTCATACAACAGCTTGCACTGCCAGTGTTGGGAATAGGACGTTGGTACTTACCTGATATGCCCGTTCTCAGTGAACTGCGATGAGCATCCAGAGAGTGGGAGGTGCTTAGTCTCTGGTCCAATAGGCTGAGCTTAATTGATAGGACGCTGTGGCTCCTCCCTGACTCCTTCCTAGCATCCCCCAGTTTTGGCAAAGACTAGGCAATGGACCCCCGCCCTCTCCATTGTCAATCTGGCCAATGTCAGAAATCATTATTGAGATTATTGTTGGTCGGAACAGGAACTAATAGACGGATATCGGGTGGGGCTGGATGCTCGTCGCAGCTCACTGAGAACGGGCGTATCAGGTAAGTACCAATGCCCTTTCTCCATTGAGCTGCTCGAGCATCCAGAGAATGGGACATACCAAAGCTTGGTTTGTCCTACGGGAGGGTCCCTGTCTGATCTGAGACTCTTTCCCTGTCCGAGTGGACTTGTTGTAACACCCCCCTACCAAAGGAGGCCTCAGCAGAAGCAAATGTGTCAATTTTGTAATGTCTGATGAAAGGCGATGGAGAGACCCATGTCGCCACCCTACAGATTTCAGTTATAGGAGCCTGGGTGGCCCAGGCCGCCAAAGTTGCTGCACTCCTTGTTGAATGCATCGTGATACCTCTAGGCACCGGTAACAAGTGAGTTTCGTACACCTTGGCTACTGTGGCCTTCAACCACCTGCCTATAGTCGAGTGGTTTCTGCCCCTGAGTGGCCGGCTGAAAGGATACAAAAAGGACCTCAGTCTTCCTGAAGGGAGCCATTCGGTGGAGTGAGGTACGGATAGCCCTGGGGACATCCAGCCAGTGCCATTCTGAACCACTCTGTCCGCATGGAAAATATAGAGGTCCTTGCGGGCCGATAAAGCTGTTATTTCAGAGATGCGTCGTGCTGATGTGATAGTTATGAGAAAAACTACCTTGTATGTAAGAAGGGGGTTCAAATGGACTCTTGGTGAGAGCTTTAAGTACCTTATTAAGATCCCAGGTGGAATAACGATGTATCATCGGGGGGCATAAATTCACGGCGCCTTTTAGAAAACTCCGTATGCGCGGGTGATGGGAAATAGAAACGAAGCCTTCCCAACTCACCACCGAGGTGATAGCTGCCACCTGTCACCTTAAGGTATTTGGAGAGAGACCCCTGTCTAGATCATCTTGAAGGAATTCCAAAACTTGTGCTACTGATGGTGAACATGGGTCTATCCTGGATTTGGTGCACCATTTATGAAAAATACACCATGTAGCATTATATATACAGTTCGTAGAAGGGCACCGAGCTGCCTGAATAGTGTTGATCACCTTGAAAACTTGTCCCAACTTAGATGCTTCCGCTCAAACTCCAGGCGGTTAATTGTAACCATTGAGGTTTGGGGTGTTGTATTGGCCCTTGGATAAGTCGAACTTTGTGCGGTGGAATCTTCCAAGGTTCAACTATAGACAATCTCTTGAGGTCCACGAACCATGGTCTCCTGGGCCAGTGCTGGGCCATCAGGATCAGTTCCGCTCTTTCGTCCAACAACTTCCGGATCACCTTGGGTATCAGAGGGAGAGGCGGGAAAGCATAAAGGAGCCCTTGGGGCCACTGACAATGGAGGCTGTTGAAGTTCTCTGCCCCCTGGGATGGATATCTCG
This sequence comes from Bungarus multicinctus, assembly GCA_023653725.1. Classification (NCBI taxonomy): domain Eukaryota; kingdom Metazoa; phylum Chordata; class Lepidosauria; order Squamata; family Elapidae; genus Bungarus; species Bungarus multicinctus. The sequence continues at coordinate 87,694,665 of CM042842.1, read as the reverse complement.
AGATAAATCTGGGGAGCTATGCATTTTGGGGAGAGGCGAACAGATCTACAATGGGGAGACTGAACCTTCGGATCATCTCCTGGAAGAGATCCGGATGCAGGCGCCATTCCAATTGATCGACAGTGGCTCTGCTCAACCAGTCTGCTTTCGTGTTTGTCACCCCTAAAATGTGTTCTGCTGTGATGGAGCCCAAATTCCTTTCCGCTCAGCTAAACAGTCTCTCTGCCTCTTTCATGAGCTGTTGCGAGTGTGTATCCCCGTCTGTTGACATGAGCTTTTATTGTGACATTGTCTGTGAGTATAAGAATGTGTCCCATGCATATATGAGGAAGAAAACTGCGAAGGGCCATGAGAACTGCCCTGAGCTCCAACCAATTGATGTTGTTCAATCGCTCTGTTACAGACCACAGTCCTTGAGTCGAGATGGTCTGGAAATGCGCCCCCCATCCGGACAGGCTGGCATCTGTGGTAATGGTGAGTCTGTGGGCTCCTTCAGTAGACAACCTCTGTTGATTTTCGGAACGGTCCACCAATGAAGCGATAGACGGACACTTATTGGAACCAACACTCTGATTCTGGAATTGCTTCCCCCTGATCTTTCATAAGGAAGTAAGAACCATTGTAGAGATTAGCATGGAAACGAGCCCAAGGAATAATAGAAATAGAGGAAATCATTTTCCCAAGAACTTTTGACAGATCAGCCAGGGGAACACGCTTCAGGGTTCTGACCTCTTGAGCTAATTTCCTGATACTATCCAATCTTTCTGGGAATAGAAATGCCCGTCCCTGAATTGTGTCTATTATTGCTTGTCTAAATGAGACAAGCAGGTAGATGGAACTAAATGGCTCTTTGCCCAATTGACTGAGAAACCGTGCTTTTGAAGAATTCATAATGTAATTTGCACATTCAATTCCACCTGTCTATGGGAGGAAGACAATATCAGAATGTCATCCAGGTAGCAATGGAGCCTGATGGAAGAACCCCGTAAATGAGCGGCTACTGCTGCCAGAACCTTTGTAAAAGTCCTTGGGGCAGATGATAACCCAAAGGGCAAGGCGACATACTCAGGTCTATTGTTATGACAGAATCAGAGAAATTTGGAGTGAGAAGGTCGAATTGGAATGTGTAAGTAGGCCTCCGTCAGGTCTATGGAAGATAAAAAATCTCCCTCTCTTATCCCAAGGAGAATGGATTGCAAAGTACTCATCTTGAACTTGCGATAAACTAGATTACGGTTCAGCCGCTTTAGATCTAATATTGCTCTCCGTCCCCCCAAACTCTTGGGTACTACAAAGAGAAGAGAGTAGAAACCCTGGCCCTGTTGATCCCTAGTTACCGGTTGGATGGCTTTAATTTCTAGTAGGTGATTAATCGCTGCCTCCATCAGGTTCCTTTTAAGACGATCCCTGGAAAGAGAACATTGCATAAAAAAAAATTTGGGGGTGTGGAAGAAAATTCCAGAGCCAGGCCAAACCTAATGGTGTCCCGAACCCAGGAATCCGATGTAGAGGAGTCCCAAGTATTTGCAAAGAATTTCAATTGTCCTCCAATGGGAACAGGATCCCTTGAGCTATATTGGACGATGGAAACCTTTGCTTCCAGAACCCCTGAAGGATCTCGTCCCCTGACCTCCTCTACGAGGTCTATCACTGAAATCCTGTTCTTCCAACTGTTGGACGCCCCTATACTCTGGTACTTTCTGGAATCTGGTGGGGAACGTACCTCGATAATAGGGACGAAAGGAACTTCTCCGAAAGTGCTGATAGGGTCTGGGATCTGAACGACGGAGAAGGGAGGGGAGAATTTTCTTCTTGTTTCTGGTTTCAATTAACAGCGGATCTAAGGCAGCGCCAAACAATTTTTCGTTTGAAATTGGGGAGGAAGCTAGCTTCCATTTGTGTTTGGAGTCGGCTTGCCAATTTTTGAGCCAGAGTAGTCGTCGGGCCGTAATCTGAGAAGCCATGGTTCGAGCCGAAAATTTGACCGAATTAAATGTGGCATCCGCAGAAAACTCTGCAGCAGCAATTAGTTTGGCGATGTCCTGATGCACCCTGATGTTAGAATTTGGAATAGTATCTCTCAGGTGATGGAGCCATCTGAGGGAAGTTCTAGTGAAAAATAATATAGGAGTAGCCACCCTTATGGCCCACGCATCAGATTGATGAGCTTTTCTAAGTGCTATCTCAATTTTCTTATCCTCCGCTCTAAGAGCATCCTCTGATTCAGTGGGAAAGTTGAGGGGGATGCGAAGGCCACAATACGGTTATTCACAACAGGAGTATTCAAGTGATTTGAAAAATCTGGAGCTAAATTGAAGAACTTTTTATCAACATTTGTGAGCGGGGGGATACAATGCGGAGGAGGACCACTGCTTTTGAAGAAGGTCTGGGAACATTTGTGGAACCGGGATAACTTCAACTTCGCTAATGGGTTGGGAGAAAACAAGGTCTTCCAACTGCTCTTGAGATACTTGTTGTTGAGCAGAGGGAGACTTATCCAGATGAGCTGTATTTTTTGCCTTGTATAGGAGAGATTTGAAAAGCTGTGGATGGAAAAGACGAGTAAAGGTGGGTTGGTCAGGCCTGATGTCTTCATCATATGACATGCCCCTTTCTGGGGGGTCGTCATCCAGGGGAGTTTCACTATCTTGGAGAGAGACAGTATCTAACTCCTGATCAACTCCTTCTCCCTCCTCCTGACCATGTTGTGAATGTGCGTGCGAAATCAAAGTATCTCCTTGAGAAGATACCTGAGGATAATGAAGATCCGTTCTGCATAAAGATCGTACTGAATGAGTGTCTCAGTCTGACGTTGGTACCTGTCTGGTCCTGAGAGATTGTTGAAGTCCTGTTGCGATTCCCCTGCTGATCGCTAGCTCCATCCGTGACTTCAATGTTTCCGGAACCTCCTTTGGAAGAATTTCTTCCTGCCATAACCCGGCCGCCGTCGGTGTGAAGGTTGCTGCTGGAGCCCGTCTCGAGGTCTGTGAATGACTAGATGCTGTGATACCAGATGGATGAGATGGTAAAGATAAGTCTAAAGGAATCGGTGTGTTTTGAACCTGAGTTTGTGGAGATGTGTCGGGAGGGAGGGAAACCCTCTCTCTCTCCCTCATGTGTCTTTCAATTTGCCTTTCTAATGCCTTTTGACGCCTGGTGGCATCCTTATCTGTGGCCTTCGAAGGACCCTTGGTCCTTTTAGACTTGTCTTGGGTCCGTGACTTGGCTTCCCCTCTGCTTGCCATTGCACTACACTAAATATAACTCTCTTTCACACAATATATACATAACTGGAATGTATATATATATGAAAATATATAAATATACCAATTGTATTGGATTGTTGGCACGTCCGGGCACCTGTACCCCAACTGGAATAGGGAGCCCAATCAATGTACGTCTCCCCTCCCCTCCCCCTTTTTTTTTAGGGAAAACCAAATATTACTACTACTATATCTACAATTATACTGAGAACTTATTTACAATCAATTCAGACCAAATAAGCCAAATTGAGAACTGCAATATATATATATATATATATATATATATATATATAGGGCTTATATAATAGCCCTGAACAGTCGTCCCACAGGCCTCAGGCCTAGGTAATACTGTTAATGCTGTGATGTAATATAAATTTCTCTAAACTGTGAGGGTAGCCAACAAAGTTCAATGATATATTTAATTTGTTTTTTAAATTGTATATATTCTATTTTTAGTAGGCTGTACACCGCCCCGAGTCCCTTTTTGGGAGAGGGAGCGGTATAGAAATTTAAATAAATAAATAAATAAATAAATAAATAATCTCCAAACCGGAGTTAAAGGGAGTAAAATCTTTTTGTACCCTCTTCCCTGCCTAGGGATTGAAGGAAGAAAAAACCTCTCACAGCAAACTGGAAATGAAATATCAGTAAGGACCCCATGATGCAATGTGGTAAGGTCCAGGTCTGGGAAACCCGCGCTCAAAATGGCGGACCATCCCAATGCAATGGCGCAGATATATATTTGTCGCCAAAACCACAGCACAATAGTCTCGCCACTTGATCAATTGAAATTCCGATGGGTGGCGGAAAGGGGGGAACAGGCTCCAACGCCCTCACCTCTGCGTTCTCCTGGGGAGGAAAATCAATTTTGAGAGTAACAGCGTCCAAATTTGTTATAGGAAAGGACAATGGCAAGAGAGGGAAGCAGCAGGTTGAGAAACGCCAGGGAATTTGCTTTAAAGTAAAGCAGCAGTAAAAGCCTCTGCCGGATTGATCGCGATCGCATCCGGAACGCCTATGGCAATCCGCGATCTCCCTGACTGCTTCTGACTAATTGCAGTCGGTTTGTTAACAAATGTAAAAATTTAGAAGAAGTCCAATTTAAAATATTTCTAAATCACCTCAAGCATTCCTGCTCCAATCAAGGAAAGCTGCCTTATCGTCTCCAAGGCTGAGCAAAAACTGGGGGATGCTAGGAAGGAGACAGAGAGGAGCCACAGCATCCTAACAATTAAGCTCAGCCTATCGGACCAGAGACTAAGCACCTCCCACTCTCTGGATGCTCGGAGCAGCTCAACGGAGAACTTCCTGGTGCATATACTGGAACATACAATGAATTATTGATGTCAAATATGCAAGTTAAACTTAGAAAAATAGTTGTGTCCAGCAAGATTTGACCTAGAGGGCATATAGTTAGTATACATACTCAATAAAAGGAACAAGATATTTAATAAGAATACATTGGTTTTAGCTGACTACAGCAAGGTCTTTAATTATGTTGATCATACCAGATTGTAACAAATTATATTAAGGCTACTGGGTGTGTCAAAATAGTTTATTATTCTTCTGAAGAACTTTTTATCATGAACAAGAAGCTACAGTAAATGTGTTGAGTTTAGAGTCAAGGAGTAATACGGAATAGGTAATGTCCAACTTATACATAAATATAAGAATGACAGAAAACAACTGGAATCAAAATTGAGAGCTGAAACGCTAATACATAGATAAGACTTTGTTAGGCAAAGTAAAAAAAAAAAGATGTCAAAAATTTTGTCATGAAATTAAGAAAAAGGTAAATTCTGCTTATCTTACAGGTAGTCCTTGACTTAAGATGACAATTGAGCCTAAATTTCTGTTGCTAAGTAAGACATTTGTTAAAGTGAATTTTGTTCCATTTTACAACCTTCTTGCCACAGTTGTTAGGTGAATCACTGTACTTGTTAAGTACAGTGTTAAGTACACTGTACTTGTTAAGTTAACATGGCTGTTAATTGAATCTGACGTCGCCATTGACTTCGCTTGTCAGAAGGTCACAAAAGAGGATCACAAGCATAAAGTGATCACAAGACCCCGGTGTACTGCTACCGTCATAAATATGAGTCAGTCCCCAAGCGTCTAAATTTTAATCATTTGACCATCAGGATGCAGCAATGTTCATAAGGGTAAAAATGGTCATAAGTCACTTTTTTCAGTGTCGTAACTTCAAAAATGGTCACTAAACAAACCGTTGTTAGCCAAGGACTACTTGTATTTTGTTGCTGCTACTGTAGCTCCGCTATCAAATTGTTCTTTCCTATTTTTCAACAGGAATGATTTTCCTATAATTTAAGAACATATGTGTAATTCCACTTCCTGCATCCTGGAATAGGCCTTGACTTCTTCAATATGACATTCTTTCAGGTACTTTGAAAGTGCTAACATATACCAGTTACCCCTTCTCAAGGCTAATGTAAGAAAGAAATATTTAAGGAACTGGGTAAGGTTGAGTTTCCAGACTCTTGATTATGCCCATTATTTTCTTCATGTTTATTTTAATGAAAGCTAATCTTTACACATTATATGATAAAATATACCAACCTAAATTTGCTGCTTTCAGTATTTTCTCATTAGACCTATGAAAGAATACTAGAATGTGGAAACTCCTGCTTAGCATTAGTTAACTAGACGAGACACAACAGGAAGAGTGGGTGAGCACACCTCTAGTCCATAGTTTATGGACAAACCCATCATTGAAATAATTATAACTTACTCGAGCTGTACAGTTATTAGGTGTTATTAGATGTTGGAACAAATTATTTGCCTTCCTTAAGCACAATATTCCTGCTGCAATGCTGTGCTTAAGACAAAACCAATACCAGATAATCAACATTGTTGTAATAGTTATATACCACACTTTATTTTTAAATATAGGAGAGAACATTAGTACTATCCCTAATAGCTAACACAATCCAGGCATGCCTAATTATTAGTAGCATTTTGACACCAATTTCTGATAAAACAACTACCATTAAATTGATGTCATATTGAACATTTGAATTAAAAAATAATTTATTTGAATAAAAATATGCCATAGCTATTTGTTAAAACAATATCTTATTTAATAGAATAAAATTTATGCATATATAAAATAAACATTAAAATAAATTTAATTATGCAGTACAAATTAGAGTACACCACACAATTTGAAAATAGTACATGAGAAAATATTTTCCTTTCTGTGAGGAAATCAGATCTGTGCATATACAGTCGTGGGTGTGCGCTTTGTTGCAGATCAAAAGAACAGAACAGACTCAGAATTAGATAGGAAATCCCTTAAACAGCCAAGTTCTAAGCCAGGGATATGGACAAATTGAGCCAACATGACTCCCAAATGCTTTGGGTACAGCCCTAGAATCTTTAAAAATGGTTCAAGTCAGGTTAGTAACTACACAGTCTCTTATAAATAATCTGATAATTTGTTGTAGTCTGAGACAGCCTCGGCAGAAAGAAGCAGCTAGCCAACCTTGACTGATCCTGAAAACAAGAAACAGGCTCAGACACAATTATTATTTGAATGGGAAACAAAACCTACTTCTAAAAAGAAGACCTAGACTAAGAAGTTGAAAAAATCCTGAAAAAAATCAGTGAAAAAAATCAACTTCTTGTTGGAAAAAAAAACCCCTACATGACCATGGCCATCTAGGGAGTTGTAATCTTTTCTATTTAACCAATTTTGGCAGTGTGTATTTTAAGGAGAGAAACACTAACTTTTTTTCCTACTCTGACAATCAGTTGTCCCTATTTTCCCCTTCTACCCCTGTTATCATCATCGGTCAAAGGGCATTTCTTTAATATGTCCTCTTTTAAATATATGTTCATTTTTTTTAGAAATGTTAACTTTTGTACACATACTGCACTGTATAATTTTGGTACCATAGCTTCTACTTTATATGAAAGTCATACAGTAGTTCTGCTGATTTGCTTTTTCTCAGCTACGTTCCTGAAACAGCCAGCCAAAGTTCTGAACATTGATCAATGTGTCATCAGGCATCTTTCCAGGAAACAGTTATGTGGATTTCTTTTGAAGCAGTACAGCTGTATAGCACGGTTGTGTTATACCTCAAATTCAATTCTGGAAAGATATTTCAGAATGCTCAGAGCTGTAAATACACCACCTACCTGCAACCCCTTTAAAGCAGTTAAATATTTTCTTGGGGTCATACAGAATCTACAAAGGATTGTCTTACTTGGAATCAAATAGTATTGTACTGTACAAATTACACTGTATTTAAATTTGTAGGAAATATTTAATTATTTTTATTGGCAGATTATGCTCTTTATTTTATTGGGTATATTTATTGGTATATAATGCTCTTATTCATTTCCCAGTAAATTAAAATAGATTTTAATAGAAATTCAAATGAAGTATTCTCTTATATTTCATCCTTGACGTTTACTATATACATAAAACATTTTCTTAGCCCTGGCAATGAATCCACAGTGATTTTTCCCAGTGTATAAAGTTTAACTAACTGTTTTTAAATATATAATTATCTCACTAGTTTTAACCAAGAGGAGAGCCACATCTTACTTTAATATATGAACTTACTAGCACTGAAAGCTACTTCATATCTAAAATTATTTTACATATTATAACTGCGGCTAGAATAACGTACGCACAAAACTGGAAACTATCCCTCACCCCCTCAGATGATATGGTAATTTAAAAAATACATGAATGTGCTGAGATGGATAGCTTAACTAAATTGTTGAAAAACAAACAAAATAGTGAATACTATGAAATATGGAATATTTGGTATGAGTGGTTAAGAAAAAGGTAATACCTGATATTTGGATAAGCTATTGAAAAAATAGCAGACGTGCATTTAATTAAAAAAGATGTAGAGAAACTGTAACATCAAAAGAACGAAGGATTATTTTAACAAGGTAGATCACGTCAATGATAAAGATAAAGAAAAGAGAAACCATTGCTCAATATATGCTGTAAAATTTATATATGTATATATATATGTGTGTGTGTGTGTGTTGATTTGTCTGTTTTAAATGTATGTCAAATAAATAAATATCAAATAAACAGGGCCTTGGTAGTGCAGGCTGTTAATCATCTAGCACTTAGTGCAAGCTGCCTGCAATTAGTGCAGGTTCGAATCCCACCAGGTTCGAATCCCACTAGGCTCAAGGTTGATTCAGCCTCCCATCCTCTCGGCGTAGGTAAATTGAGGACTCAAGATTGTTGGGGGCAATAAGCTGACTTCGTAAAAATGCCGCCCTAGTAATAAGCAGGCATATACAATGGAATGAAGGCTATTGCCAAGCACTTAGCAGGGTGCTCCATAGACTGTAAGCCGCCCTGAATCTCCAGAGAAGGGCGGCATATAAATGTGTTTTTTTTTAAAAAAATATTTATTAAAATTTAAAAAAAAATTAAAGGCTCAGGAACCCTAAAAAAAAGAAAAAAGGAGAGCCACATCTTACTTTAATATATGAACTTATTAGCACTGAAAGCTACTTCATATCTAAAATTATTTTAAAATAAGATGTCCATAATGAAGACAGATTTTCTACCATACCTACGAAAGGCCAGAGATATCTGCAACTTTCTATTACCAATTTTGCATTGATTATTCTCAGAAAAGTTCATAGAACAGTTGTTTCTTCCTACACTAATGTACACTTCACTAATTAGACACAGACACCATTCATTTGTTTCAATGTAGTCAAATCAAAACATAACTGAATTAACATGTAGAAGATTCAAGCACTGACAAGAATTTAATGAAAAAGACAAAAACAAAAAAGTGACAATCAATCCTCTTAAAGGAATACTTTTGAATTCTAAACCTTTTGAATTCTAAAGCTCTTTATCTTCATCAGACACATTTTAGGTTTTCTAAAAGCGTTTGAATTCCATTTTGTATTTTAATTCCTTTCTATTTTATCACTGTTTTGAGGAAATTAAAGGTGGAACTGATTCTAAGAAACAGAAATAAAAATGTATGCCACAGGCTCTCGTACTGTAATCTCCACAGGAATGAGTCAGGAATCATTTCAGACACATTTACGGACAATAAGCTGCCAAAAAAAATTTAAGAAATGAAATAAATTTCACCATCTCATACATTACAAATCATTTTTGTTAAATAAAAATAAGCTGGTCATATGGCATTGGGAATGGAGAGTACTTTTTAAAAAATGAGAATAACAAGAGCAATCTGAAATTCTCGGAGAAAGAATAGTTCTTGGTGGTAGCCAACTCCCTTCTACAGCAAAGATCAGGTATCATATTAAAGCATTCTACTGTGCTTCATCTGTTTATTTCATCACCACCCCCAGGAACCTGGCCTAGTGAGTGATTATGAATTCCAGTATAACCAATGAAAAGAGCTATAATTAACACATTTAGAAAACAAGCTCCCCAGCCCCTAGCAGCACTCTGCCAGCCAAGAACAGGCTGCATGGGGCCCCTGGCTGCCCATTTTGGCCAGCAGAGGCACCGCGGGCTGGTCCTTTGATATTTCCAGGCCATTCCCATGGGCCAGATTTAAGTACCCTTGCTGTAGGGCATAGAAAAAATATATATACAAAAAAACACATTTCAGTGAATAAAATAATACATAACCAGAAAGTACAAAGAAATAACCTCTTGGATTATAAGGCATCTCAAACTGAATAAAAATGGAGAGGTGCTGCTTTGTTAAAGGTATAACATGCATAATGTATTTTCCCTTAATACATGAAGCTCAATAAGACTTTAAAGTAACATAACAACAACAACAACAACAATAATAATAATAATAATATTTATTTATATACCGCTCCTCTCCCGAAGGACTCGGAGTGGTGCACAGCCATACAATTAAAACATTTAAATATATAAAAGTTAAAACTAAATTAAATTAAAGACCCTGGCTGAAAACAATTAAAACCCCTCCCTTAAACCCTAAAATTTGATATAAAAATTAAAATACCCAAATCTAAAATCAGCCCAAGCCGGCCTGGTCAAAGAGCCAAAGAGAATAAAATATGAAGCAGCAAAAAAAAAAAAAGCCTTGCCAAAAAAAACCTCCCTAGTATAGACCAGACCCTTCAGTTGCTTCAGAGACACAGAAACTTAATTTATTTAATTCCAAAAAATTTGAATTAGTTAACCTAGTTGTGTTTCCTGTCTGGTTTACCTGGAAGGGCTGACACAATGTGACTAGAGGGAATGACATGCAGCATATTCCAGTACATGCAAACATTTTAAAGCAGTTTTGGGAGGCATGATGCCAGGAGGTACTTTCAACATGGACAATCCTATTATAAAGTTTTGTGTTGATTCAGGAAGTCTTCACCTTATGACCACAACTAAGCCCAAAATTTCCATTGCCAGTTGTTAAGTGAATTTTGCCCCAATTATCTTTTTGCCAAAGTTGCTAAGTGAATCATTGCAGTTAAGTGAATCATGCGGTCATTAAGCAAAGCATTAAGCCATTGGCTCTGCTTGTCAGAAGCCAGCTGCGAAGGTTGCAAATGGTGATCACATGATCTCAGGGTAGTGCAACTATCATAAATAAATGCCAACTGACATGCACCTGAATTCTAATCATGTAACTGAGATGCTGTAATGGTCATCAGTGTGAAAAATGGTCATAAGTCATTTTTCAGTGATGTTGTAACTTAGAATGGTCACTAAACGAATGGTTGTAATTCAAATATCTATACTTGGTATTTACCGTACGCTGCTTTGGATACCATGGAAACATAAAAATAAACAAAATGGCAAAAGCTGGAATTTTGGGATCCCCAAAGAGAAATACCTGCTTGCAGTTCTCCAAGAATTTTTCCCTGTAAAATCTTTGTTCACCTAAAAGACAGCATATCCTTTTACTTTTATGTAGCAATATGAAAGCAAAATATCCACAATCATCTAACTACCACAAATAATACTTGCCTATCAAGCACATAAAAATATATGGTTCCCCTATGAGTGAAGATATTATCCAGATAAAAACACCAGGGGTTTTTTTGTGGGATGCAAGGGAGGAATTAATGACAAAAACAAGTTAGTGGTTCTTTATTTTCATGAGATCATATATCACAACTGACTGTCAGCCAAAGAGCAAGAATTGTTCTTTGTGTCTCAAAAAAGACAACATGAGATCAAGTCACTCCCTGTATTCTCATTTAAAAAAAAATAAAACTTTTCAGTAGCAATTCCTGGTTTCTCCTTTTCTCATCTTTTAAAAAGACTTTGAAAAGATTCTTTGCAAGAAAATATTGGCATAAAACTTTGACCACAATTTTTAAGAGTTTCATATATAACGTTCTTGCTTTTCTGTCTTAACTATACAATCACATCCCAGGACCTCAAAGTATGCATCCTCACAGTTCACTATGTAATATTTTTAAACCAATCACTTTGAATAATTAAAGAATCAGAAATGTAAAAGGAGTTTGCTATGAAGGGTAAAAAATAGATTTAAGTTTGCCCTTATTGAACAGGAAGAAGAAAATGAAACAGAAATAGGCCTAAACATTGCAAAAAGAAATCACTCATCATTTCCCTCCATTTAGTACAAGAGAAAGCATGATTCTGCTTACAAATAATTTTAAAAATGGTATATTACAACATGACTCAGATTATTACCATCTGGAAGAAACATTGGGGCCCAAAAGGCTTACAAATATTTTAAAGGCTTTAAAGAGACTGATTTCTAGACAGTCTCAAATTAAAAAGAGAGGTGGGGAGGAGTGATCCACATAGCTTCTGTGAGGTGGCCAGAAAAATCTTTAAAGCAGACAAAACGTAGGAATTGTGTATCCCTAAGGATGAACTGTTAACCAATTTTTACAAATTTCAGCATTTTCGGACATGCAGTCTTTAGAAAATAATGGCTATGGAGTTACCTAAAGCCCTATGGTACATCTCTCAGGCAGAATGCCCATTAAGCCAAAAAATAAACACCAACAGCTATTGGGAATGTAATTTATATGGAAGCATGTAACCACAGAAAGAGAAAAAGAGACAGGAGATGGAGAAAAAAAGGTACTCAGCCGGATGCAGAGTCAAGTCTATTTGTAATAAAAATACAAAATGATCAGGGACTTACATTTCCAAAACAGACATTACCTTACTGTATTTTAGAGAAAGAGATTTTAGGGCCCCAATGACCAGAGTTTTGTCCACAGATTACAAGCTCCTTTCAAAACTGAAATCTATAAAAACAGTAACTTTTCATATATTGTAAAATCCTCCTTATACACAGTAAGTTGTATTTTTCTTTGTTTTGATTTGACTGCAATTCCAGAGAATATATTAACAAGTTTATCTTGTCCAATGTGATGGAAAAAATTGAAATTGATAAGGATTTATACATCCAATATTTACTACAAATCTTTTTCTAGTCTTATTTTACTTTTATCTTATCAGTGGGATTCTAGCAGTGAGATTTACTCTGTTCTATTGCTAGTTCAGAAGTGGTGTCTCCTGCTTCAGGCTCAAAATCAGAAATCATTCCATCTTCAAAAGCAAGACATAATTTGTACCCAACTCATTTATATTATCTGAAGCATTCCTGCTGGTTAACTAATGAAAAAAATTATTAAAATAATTAGGCAATGTGCTTCATAGCTGCCTCATCACCATTGCATAAGTGATGACCTCATTTGATTTGTCTCCGTTACCCAGTTCTCTCCTTCCAACATCATTTTTTAAGCAAATGTTGAATTTCACAATTTTTTCATACTGCCCTTTATCCCATAATTCTTCTGATCTTTCTGTTCTTTCAACTGTTCTTAAATAGTTTCCCAATTCCTGGCCAAGAAAAGATGCACAGGAATGAACTAGCAGGACAACCATTCTCTATCAGTAATTCTACAAAAGTGCATAACTGCTTCAATTTCTATATAATAAGCAAAAAAACCTAATTCTTTTGAATTCAGAAAATATATTCCAAACCTGCTCAGATTCTAAGAGAGAAAAAAGACAGTTAAAGTAAGCTACCCTTTAAGGAGGTTATAGTCACCCAGCAAAAAGGTGTGGTATTGTTCTAAATTAAAAGTAAATATTTAGATTGCATTTGTATATTTTATTTTAGGATGACAATAATAAAAAAGTACTAATCTTCTGAGACTTCTGTTCCATTAACACATTTATGGCCTTCAAACATCCTATTCATGAAGTATTTGATTTGCATTCATTGATCCAAAGTTAATGTTTAGTCTAATCAATAACTAAGAAAATACATCACAGCTTGTTATATTTTCTCACATCTAGTCTTTTTTTTTAATTTGAAGAACCTACAGGAATCCTTGACTTACAGTCACAATTTGGGATTGGAATCTTAGTTGTTAAGCAAGATGCCAGGACTGTTTCACTCAATGACCACAATTCCAGATCTCCCAGTTGTAGTCAGTAAGTGACCATGTAAGGTCATTAATTGAATTGTGCAAAACAGCTGTCGGCCAAAGTAGGGCAGGCAGCTCCCCTCCATGTGCAGAAAGGAACATAAGTAGAAGGGAACATAAATGGCAGGTTGCAAAAACAAAGCTTGGATCTTCAGGATCCAATCTTCACTTCCACAGCCTGCCACTGGTTTTCCCCTTCCCTCCATCCATGGAAGGGAATCTCTGCAGTGTGCTGCAGAAACAAAGGTTGGATCCCAAAGATCTGAACTTAAAGCTTCTGCAATCCTTCGGAGGAATTCATCTCCCTTCCATGTGTGGAACAGAATTGTTCCAGAAGACTGCAGGAATGGAGCTGAAATCTTCAGGATCTAAGCTCCGTTTCTCAGCTCCCTTCTGTATGTAGAGGGAAACTGTTTTGAAAGGCTGCAGAAACAGAGCTCAGATCTTTGGGAGCCAACCTCCATTTCTGCAACCCTTCCAAGAAGTTCCCCTCCCTTCGACAGACAGCTCTTTCACTCTCAAAGGTGGGGTCTCAGCTTCATGCTCCGCTTTCATGATGGGAGGCAGGCAACCCTTTTGCTCTCATTTGCAACCTTTCCTGCCAGTTTCTTCACTGATTTTCTGGAGAGGTTAACAGGGAAGATTGCAAATGGCAATCACAAGACTGTGCTTGGTAATTGGTTGTAAGTGCAAATGGATTGCCAAACACCTAGATCACAATCATGTGACCAAACTGACACCGCAACATTTTACATCAGGTGAAAGTGCTTCACGTGCCATAAAGTACTCTTCCCAAGGCCACTGTACTTTCAAACAGTTGTTAAACTAGTCAGAAGTTGAGGACTATCTGTACACAGATCCATGTTTCATGAAACAAAAAACAGCATTGACTATGGGGCTATTCTGCCTGTCAAAAACAACATAATGGCACATGAGAAATCAACTTGTTTCCATCACAGGATTGCTCAAACAAGAATCACATAGTTATTAGCCACGATCAAAAAGTTCTTTATCCTCTCAGAAGCAAATGAAATAGCAATGTTGATAATGTGGCTTCTCAATGGGCAGGAAGTTTCTAAAAACCAAAGGAATAAAGTCATGTACATGAAATAAGAGCCCAGTAGAGAAAAACTGGCTTGTAACAACAGAGGCAATAATAATAGCAGCATGGTCAATTTATGGAGAAGGTAATGAATGGTTACAGTTTTAACAAAATGAACGGAGTAATTTTAACACAATTCAGGAAACACAGAAATATCTCCTTTTTACTTTAAGTTGGTACTGCCTCCAGTTTTTTTTAATCAGCCAGTTTCTTGGTGGGGTTAAACACAATTCCAGCATAACATTATACTTAGTCCTCATTTAGAGATATTTTAAACTTTCAGAATTGAATTCCCAGCACAATAGGGTTGGAAGACCGAAAAAAGAATGAATGTAGCATAATTTGTTCATATCCTATTGTCCAATTAACATACTAATTTTGAATTTTAATTCCAAATATTCATTTTGACATATTATATAATCCACCTGGTATGATTTGCAAATGCAAAATAATTTAACTTTATATACTTTCCTTCATTCTATTCAAATTTACTTGTTTACACAAACCATAGTTTGCTCATTTAAATCAGTGGTGGGATTCAAATTGTTTGTTCACCAGTTTGGTGAGTGTGGCTTGGTGGGCGTGCTTTGTCTAACACTGGCGTGCAGCTTTCCTCATACCAGCTGAGACCTGCAACGCCAATCAGTTGAGAGGATAGAGAAGAGAAAAGCGCAGGAATGGGTGGGAGGGCCGATCCTGCATTTTTCTCTTCTTTTTCCTCTCAGGATTTTTTTCTTCCTCTCAGCTGATCATAGGCTTTTTTTTTAACTACTGGTTCGGCCCAACTGGTATGAACTGGTAGCATACCACCACTGATTTAAATGTAATGGCAACTTAGTTTGTATGGGAAAATTCATGAGTAAAATACTGGAGCATATAAAACCTAGAGGAGTTTCAGGTATGAATTACAGGATCCCAATTACAGGATTGGGATTTTGAATTGTGTTACTGAAATTTCCCAGATTCACATTCTGTTGAAACCTAGACAGGAAGAAAAATTTATATACTAGACCTGAACTCACAAGGTCAGTAGATATCACTGGCTAGATAATTAACTAGATTAAATTGAAATAGCAAAAATTTCTATGACAGAAAATGAAAGGAAAAATATAACTTTTATAACATGATTTTGAGAACCAATTTGGTGTAGCGGTTAAGACTTCAGGCTAGAAACCAGGAAACTGAATTCTAGTCCCTCTTATGAAAAAATTGTCAAGAAAACTACAGGAACATGTCCAGGCAGTCTCCGAGAATTGGAAACAACTGCATAAAAAGGAAAGAAACAAGATTCCAGGAGACTATTATCAGCTGCTCAGAGTTGCCTGAACTGTGAGATGGATGGCAAATAAATTTGATAGGTAAATAAAAAAAAATAAGCAAAATAAATTATGTTATGTTATGCCTGCTAGAAAAGGGTATTAGGAAGATGTTTTGGCATTTGGTCTCCAATGAAAAATGTAAAAAAAAAAAGTTCAAATTTGTTTCTTATTGATTACTCAATATAATAATCAATTGTATCTATTTCAAACCTTCTTTAGAAATTCAATTTCAGGACTAAATGTCAGAAACTAAACAATTTTTGAAATTAAAAATAAGGAATTTATGTTAAGGATCAAACCTCTATGCTTTCTAAAAAGAATATAAAAAGTTCACAGAGCAACAGCTTTTTTCCAGAATAATGCTGTAATCACAATTTTAGCACAACTAATAACCAATCTATTGTCACTTTTTATATCCTGCATCTGTTTAATAATAGAATTTCAGTGGAACTTGTTTATTTGCTAGATGTTGTACTTCTGTTTATGTGACTTAAAACAGTCTGATTCAGTTATTCGCCTTCATAGTCCGCTGCTCTGAAAAAAGCTAAGAACTATTTTAGCAATAGGAAGCACTTAACCCCAACATATGATGAATCAGTCTGGCCATTCTAAAAAGAGATCAAGAGGATTTAAATTTTTCCTTGACTTCCACATTGCATTTTTATTTTAAATCTAGGAATCTGCAACTTGCCCATGTTCACCACCCATGTAGTCTACCTGGCAGGATTTCGAGAACAACAAAGCTGTGAATAAACATGCAACAGATAACAAATCAACTTTCACAACAATTGTTTTTAGGGAAATCATGTCTGTTAAAGAGATCTGGATCTTAATGCCTGAAAGCAGTTCTTAATAGATGCACTGCCTAACTGTGGACTTTGAAACAAGGAAAAATGTGTTATACAATTCACTTACTTACTTACTTTATTTATTTATTTATTTGTTTGTTTGATTGTTTGTTTGTTTGTTTGTTTAATATTGCCACCTATTTGTCCATGGCAACTTAAGGCAGCTTACAGAATATAAAAACCACATTTAAAACCATAAAACTAATTTTAAAAAATCAAATAATATAATAATCATAATAAAATCACACCCCTGCCCCAGCGAGAGCAGATCACACCAGCCATTTAATAAGCTCTATCCCGCTCTGGGTTCCCCAGGCCCGCTGGCAGAACCAGGTCTTTAGCGCCTTCTGGAAGAGTATTAGAGTGGGGGCCATTCTAATCTCTGGGGGAATGATGTTCCAGAGATAGGCAATCATCATAGAAAAGGTCCTTCTTCTGGGTTCCACCAGGTATATCTCCCTCGGGGACGGGACCCGCAGCATCCTGCCTCCCAGCTCTGATGGGTTGGGTAGATGTGACCAGCAAAAAACGGTTCCTCACATAACCTGGTTCTAAGCCATGAAGAGCTTTAAATGTGACAACCAGCAGTTTGAATTGCAACCAGAAGCAAATTGGCAACCAATGCAGTTCCCGCAGGAGGTGAAACATATGTACACTCTGCGCAAAACCATGCGGGCTGCTGCATTTTGCACTAACTGGAGCTTCCAGATGCTCTTCAAGGGCAGCCCCATGTAGAGCATGTTGCAATAGTCAAGACGGAAAGTGACTAGGGCATGAGTGACTGAATAGGGATTGTTGGTCCATGAAAGGGCTTAACTGGTGCACAACCCGCAGTTCCGCGAAGGCTCTCCTGGCCACGATCACCACCTGCTCTTCAAGCAGGAGTCATGAGTCCAGAAGACCCCCCCCCCCAGGTTTTGCACAGGGTCTGTTTGGAGTAGTGCCACCCCATCCAAGACCAAAGGTGGCAATTGTCCCTGAGCCAACGAACCACAAACCTAGAGCAACTCGGTCTTGCCAGGGTTTAGTTTCAACCTGATGCTCCACATCCAGTGCCCAACAGTCTCCAGCCACTGAGTAAGGGAAGACATGGCATCACTTAACTTACCACAGGCCGAGACATACAACTGAGTATCATCAGCATATTGGTGATACCTCAGTCCATGGTGACAGATGATCACCCAGTGGCTTCATATAAATGTTGAACAGGAGTGGAAAGAGTACCGAGCCCTACAGAACCCTGCAAAGCAGTGGGCAAGGGTGGGATCTCTCTCCTCCTATCAACACTGACTGAGAACAGCTGCAGAAGAAGGAAGTGAACCAGGATAGCACAAGGCCTCCCAATCCCATCCCCCAAAGCCGCTCCAGGAGCATACCAGGGTCAATGATATTGAAAGCTGCTGAGATGCACTACCCCCATCCTTCTCCCATCAGAGATCATCCAAAAGTGTGACCAATGTTGTTTCTGTCCCAAATCAAGGCCTGAATCCTGACTGGTAGGAGTCAAGATAATCCGTTTCATCCAGAAATCTCTTGAGCTGCGGCGCAACTATTCTTTCAACAACCTTCCCCAAAAAGGGAAGATTGGAGGCAAGTTGGAAATTATTCAACTGGTGGAGTCCAGCAATGGCTTCTTAAGAATAGGGCGCACCACAGCCTCCTTAAAGTGCAGGGGGACTGCCCCTCCTGTAGGAAAACATTAATCGCCGCCACAGTCCACCTGCCTATCACCTCCTGGGAAGCTTTCACAAGACAGGAGGGCCATGGGTCTAAAACATAGGTCCCTAGGATCCTGTCCACTTCCTTGGGAGCAATAGCGTCAAACTGTTCCGAGATAACAGGACAAGAATCTGCCTCAGGGGCTTCCACTGGACCCGCAACCATGCCAGCATCTAACTGGGAACGAAGTCGAGTGATTTTGTTTTTCAGAAAATCCGCAAATTCCTCAGCGTGCCCATCACGTGGATCTGAATCTCCTCCTTCCCAAGAGGAGGAGGCTCACCTTAAAGAAAGTCACTGGGCGATTATCTGCAGACACAATTCGTGTGGAGAAGTATTTACACTTCGCCACATGAATTGCCATGAGGTAGGCCCTAATGAATTGCCATGAGGTAGGCCTTAATAGGCCTGTGTTCGATTACATTCATCCCTTGTCTTCCGCCAGCGGCGCATTTAGACATGTCCTCATGCATTTCTGTATAGCATGAGGCACAGAGACGATTACGGGTGAGGAGAGGTCAAATGGGTGCAATCCTATCCAGAGCCCAGCCACCTTCCTATTTCTGACAGTGACTAAGAGCTTGGCTAGACTGCACAGTAGATCTGCAGTTTTAACCCCTAGCTCCTTCTGGAACCCATATGGGTCCATTAGTCGACAGGGGTGGACCAATCTAATAGGTACTGCTTCCCTGCAGGGGGGTACAGTTCTTGAGAAACTCATTGCCACCAGACTGTAATCTGACCATGACAAGGGGACCGAGGAGATGTCCCCCAATTCCAGTATTGATGGAGAAGTGTGCTGTAATATACAGTAACTATAATATATCTTTATTTTGAAAGGGCAAGCGTTCACAACTGTTTTATAACAACAATTATTTTGTTGCTCTGCCTCATCACAATTTTCTTTATAATCCAAGTTTATAATAAAATAAACTAGATTCTAAATAACAGGTAGCAGACTAGGAGCCTGAGCAAATATATCTTCTCCCTGATGGTTTCAGAGTGCAATGCAGTAGCTGCACGTTTCATTCCCATTATTGTGATCTAATAATAGAACTGCAGAGCCAACAAAATTAAGCTCTATCTGCAGCACTGTGCTTTCTCACTATGCATAGTGCTATCTGAGAACTATTTTAACCTGTATGACCGGCAAGGTTATCCTTCAGTTTCACTACAGAAAGCTAATCAACTTGCCAACTTTGAGAATGATTCCACAAATTTGCAATAGATATAAACAAAAGTAATACTACCTTTTGGAGACCACCCAGATTTGATAGACAATGCTTTACTTATATATAAAGATCACCAAATGCATAATCTTAAATCATGAATAATAATCAAAAGTCTCAGAATTTTAAGTGATCTCCAAACCTCTTCCAATCGCTGAAAATCAACAGCTTGACTTCCTGGTGGAATGGAATATAGAATATTCTTTATTGGCCAAGTGTGATCATACATAGAAGGAATTTATCTCTGGTGCATAAGCTCTCAATATACATACCAACAACAAAGTGATATAATTATAAAATACAAATAGTAGAAGGCAATAGGAAAGATGAGAAGGATATTGAAGCAGGAAATATATAATACATTATTATATTCCTTTAAAAAGACCTAGTGCAACTTTTTTTTAAAATCACCCTTTTCCACTGCATGTCTGAAAAATTCAGAAACAGACCAAAACTTGCATCTAAATCAGAATTTTACACTTGTGAGATATAATTGCAGTGGCATATTAATGATGCAAATAAAATAAAATAAAATGAAACAAAACATATGATGCAATTTTTAAACTTCAGAGGTTTCTATAATTCCATCCTAGCTTACAACTTCTGAACTCTGTAACAAATAAAAGGGCCACAAATTAGACATGGTAAATAATTTTTAAAATCCTATTATCAGATCCAAAAATCTGAGTTGTAATTGTGATACATCTTGCAAAATACACATAAACACAAGAATATCTGTTTACTACCATATATAGCATATATTTAATTTTTCAATATATTTTTGACTTTGCCATAATGGAAAAAACAGTAAATTGCCAGGCATTTAAAAATGAAGCAAATGTAGATATCTTGAGGGGGAATCACTTAGAATTATATGTTATTATGGTCCTATATTATCACAGCATAAATAATTAGGAAGGATGAGGTTACTCAGCCCACAATCAACTTATTTTTCTTCTTTATTTAAAGGTTTTACTCTCATTTCCTGCCAAGAAGGCACTCAGAGTGCCTTACATAAAATCAACGAGACAATCTCTGCATACAGACTTAAAAACATAACATAAAGGGGGAAAGGAGTTAAAACAGTAACAATACTTAAAACTACACAGTAATTCAAAATGGCCAGCCATGATGGAAATACATAGCACTGGAGAAAAATGGCCCTGCTTTGTAGGTCTTGCATTTCTTCCTGCAACAAGAAGGCAGAGGAGATAACTGCATACCTAGGCTAAGTTCCCAACTGATATGAAGTAATGTTCCATTCAAATTCAGATGGTTTAAGTCCATTCCTTCAGAGTGTGTTTCTCATTTTCTCCAAAGTTCATCCCATCGCAAGTATAGAAAGTCTTTGGAAACTTTATCACATATGATTGAAATGACCTTCAGAAGGAAATTTTGTACTTCCCCACAAGAAACAATCTGCAGAATCACCTCTAGTTGTAAGATAAGATTGGCTATTTTTACCTATGGCTACTTAATCAAGCCTATCACTAGACTTTGTAATTTCCGTTCTCACAAATATAATTTTTCTATAAATGAAGGCTAACATACATGTCCCAGGATAATGTTGCAGGATCCAATCCAGGTTGGTTATTGGGACCAGAGGTTTAGTTTTCTGAGCTTTCAGATTCATGCTGGAGCTTATCCTCAGGGAATTTCTCAGTACTAAAATGTGTGCTTTGGATTAATCTATGCACAGTATTTAGCATAAATACTATCCATAGAAAATCCATAGGCTCCAGCAGGTGTCCAAAAATTTGGAAGAATAAACTTCTTACCCCGATGACCAATCCAGATTGGATCCTCCATAATTTTGTTAGGCAGTTTTCTGGCATATTGTCAAATTCCCATAGACTGGGAGAGATGGGCTTAACAGGACAATATATAGACACAATATTCCACTACAACATTCTTTCCATGCAAGTAACAGTCCTCCAAAAGCAGCTTGGTTGGCTGAGATAGTGATATTGATTGCAGAGTAATGTATTAATCAAACTTTCCGTTGACTGTTTATGTTTACACGTGGGGGAATGGGGAAGACGGATTATGATAGCAAGAAGGATTTGGTACAGTGGTCCATGTGCAATTTAAGGGCCAATTTCATATACACTATATTAACAATAGAAACATTCCATCTGAACCTAAGGAAAACTTAAAGTACAGGTATGAGCACTAAAGCAAATAATAGTTTCAGAATTCAGTTCACTTACTGTGAAGGATGCACAGGCTTTTGCAGAAATCCCTAGGTTAATAAATAAGCCATGGTAAATAGAGTAATACCTACAGTGGAAGAAAATAAAATGCCTGCCTTTGATTTCTGGATTTTCCAGAAATAGGTCTTGGCAGTATTCCCAACAAAGCAGGACAGGAGATGATCTTCAGGATGCTTATGAGAGTGAGGAGCCATGGGGAAGAAAAAGGAAAGACAATTACAGCATACAACAATACCTCTCCACTTTTAGAACAAAAGTTGAAGTTGCACTTAATATTTTGTAGATGCACAGGGACTTTAGCAAGAGAGAAGATTATGTTAGATCTTTTTCATGAGTTAGCTGTGTTAAGCTCGTGCTTGCACATTTAAAATCTGTATTTGTCAGGAGGGGCACAAAATCAAATTGCCTCCGTTTTCAGCATCTTCCCAATATAAACATATTCAAGGGAAGGGAGAAAAAATACAAGCAAATTAAAACGGAATCTTATTAAAGAAACCCATTCTTCTATTTTTTTTCCTGGTATCAATCTCAGCTTTGTCTACATCCACATTTAAACCATCAAGCTTCGTTTAACAAGCACACTCAAACAAATGAAGAGCACTTAAGTAAAGATGACACAATAGCAATCCTCAAGTGCTTTGATTCTGATGACATTTCTTGTTCTGTTAGAATTCCACAAACCCTTTTCCCTTAGCTTGAATGAAAAGATGCATTAAGTCTCACACTTCTGTGAGAAGCCCAAGGTAAACATCCTAGTTCAGGTTTTGCAAGAGGGTGGGCAGGCATCTGAATAACGCCCACAACTGATACCACACTATGATGGTGGCTTAGTAGTGCTTTTAAAATGAAAGGCGCCTTCTATTTTTAGTTATTTTAGGTATATCATAACGAACACAAAGCCAGAATTCTAGGATAACATTACTATTTATGAGTAAATATGCTGATGTACTTGTTCTAAGTATTTGTTTCTTCTCTCCACCCCCACCCACCTGCACCTCCTAAGCCAGAACAAGAAAGCCAACTAAGAACAAAAGCTTAAGTGTTAAGTCTACACTGGACTCTTGCCTTTAAATCTGAGCCAGGAATTTGGAATAGAAGATTTAAGATTTTTATTCGTTATGGGTTTATATCTAAGTACAATACAAGACTCAGTTGTTGACTTCCAGGTGAAATTGAGCTAGGAAAAAAACCCCGCAGGTGCAACCTAACCTTTTCTATCAATGTTCAATGATCCCTCAAATAAAACTGAATGCAATAATTTTCTTTCTCTGTCTCTTTTTTCAATCTTTGTTATTTCATCCATGGTGGTGTAGCTGTTAAAATGCAGTACTGCAGGCTAATTCTGCCGACTACCAACAATTTGATTCTCACTGGCTCACTTGACTCATCCCTTCAAGGTCGGTAAAATGAGGACCCAGATTGTTGGGGGCAATATCCATCTCCAACAGACCTGTGCGTTCCCACAGGGAGGGCCTTCTCCGGGTGCCATCGGCTTCTATGTGTCGTCTGGCGGCCCCCAGCAATAGGGCCTTCTCTGTGGGGGGCCCTGCCCTCTGGAATAGTCTGCCCCCAGAGATATACACCAGCACGGATCTGAGAGCCTTCAGACGTGTGTTAAAAACCTGGCTCTTCGAGCAGGCTGGCCTGGGCTGATACAAGATTTTAACTGTCTCCCGTTTTAAATTGGGTTTTAATTATTTGGGGTTTTTAATTAGTTATGGGGGAGGGTGGACTTTTAATTATAACAGCCCAAAATTATTTAATTCATTTTAATTTTTGTATTTTGTATTGGGGTAGAATCGGCTGTGCACCGCCCTGAGTCCTTCGGGAGAAGGGCGGTATATAAGTGTTTAATAAATAAATAAATAAATATGGTGACTCTATAAACTGCTTAGAGAGGGCTGTAAAGCACTGTGAAGCGGTATATAAGTCAATTGCTATTGCTATTCTATCAGAAACTCCTGTTCAAAATAATTTGCACATTCTGTTACACCAACAAGTTTCATTCCCTTACCTCACACTATCACTTCACTCTTTACCCGTCTATTTTTGCTGTTTATAGCACCCCTTTCCTACGATTTCTGCTCCTCCAAATTTACCATCAACTTAAAATGGCCTATGCATTATTCCGTTGCACTGTTTTCATGGAATGCCTCCTGTAAAAAAATACATTCTTAAAAGCACTTTTATTGGTGTATTTGTGTTCTGAAAGCAAGCTCAACATAAAGGAGTCTTTGCCTTATGTCCACTCAAATCTGACTTTTTTATATGTTTCATCTTTAGTTTGTTATTCGAAGTTTAGTTAGCACTTAGTTGCCACTTATAATGCACTGTAAGTGATAACGAAACTTCATCTGACAAGCTTTTTTTAAATAAAACAAAATTTAAAGCTTACTAAACATTTTTTTAAATATGCATACAGTGCAAAAATGATTTACTAAAGCAGAAGTATTTAATAAAGCACTTTACATTGGAAAGATATGCAAAAACTGGATGAACTTTTTTTACTTCCAATTCTGTAGTATTTAATGAAATCTAACAGTCATTCAGTGAATATTGGCTACTAAATTAATATGCTGCAAGTTTTGTGATCTTTTCAGACTTATTTACTAGTTTGTGGTCAATTCCAAGTCAAATTTTGGTATCTTACATTTTCAATCAGTCATTTTTTTGCAACTGAAATTCATTTAACCTTTTACCTTCTGAAAATAAACCTCTAATAGGAACTTCTTTACAACTTTATTCATATAGGTATAAAAGTACTGTCTGTACAGGAAATATCTTTTAAAAAATGTTTACATACAGCTGACATGCAGAATGAAAAGGTTTATTATTAATGAAATCCCACATTTGTGGACCTAGGTACAAGAGTTCAAAAAAGAATTTTTTAACTGTATTTGGCTCTATCCAATTCAGTCTGAGGAGGATGACTACCAGACAATTTTATAAAAGGAAGTAAATTTCAAATCCAAAGACAATAAATAGACCACAATACCAAATCTTGTCATCAGCACCATTCCATGACTAATGGTAAACTTCTGAAAGACTCCATTATTTTCTTTACTGAATTTCAATGATCCTGCTATGTTCAGACAAGCCTGGACATGAACCTTTGTTTATCCATGTGGAAATGCTGTTTGGGCTTTTAACAAACAAAAACATTTATTTTTGAATGGCATTAATTCTCCATATTAGAAAACAAGATTAAAACCCTGTAGTTTAATACAATATTGTATTGTTTTCATCTTCTACATATCAGCTAACACAGATCTAATAATATATTAATTTTTGAAAGTCCAATTTGGGGATAAAACTGATAACAAGTCTTATTCCTTCTTCAAAGTTTAGAGAAATGGGAAAAAGAAAACAATAGAATAATATTCTTAGTACAATGAAAGGAAATCTTTTTTGCAGAACTTCCTCAATACGAGACAAAAGGTCTCTTTAAGTGATTAATGAAAATGCATACTTGAGATAACCAATAAGCATATAGGACCTGTAGATTACAATTTATTTTAGAAATGAAACAAACTTACACTAACTTATTTTAAAGCATTGTTAAACCATAGCCTTCATAGCTGCACACCATGGTCCATCACTTAAGACATGGTTACAGTTGGTTCTTGACTCTTTGACACCAATTTCTCTCTATCCAATTCAGGCTAAAAGATCTTTCATTTTCACCAGAAATTTTAGGAATTGTTTGTTTTACTATACTGGACTATAGTGAAGATTTTTCAGGCTATCTGGCAGATAAAATTTCTCAGATCCACTCCAATTTGGAATCTTGGAATCTGACTAGGTAGATTAGTCCAACGTGCCTAGACATATGACTGGTGTAATTGGGATGAATTTGAGGTGTCCTGAGAAAGTGGACTGCGTATTGTCCGCAATCACCCTGTGCAACACCCTACCTATTTATTGGATCTGGGGTTATAAAAGTAGCCAGGGAGATGATCTGCAATCGGCTCCATGGTTTGGTACTGGCCTCCATGACAGAGGGGTAAAAACTCTACTCTGAAAGAGGCAATAGTATGCCTCTTCCTCAAGAGTCCATCCTTGGATCCAACAGTTCTCAATAACTATCATCCAGTTTCAGGAAGGTTGTTGAGAAGGTGGTCAGCCTGCAAATGATTAGAACCCTGAAGGAAGCAGATTACCTAGATAAGTTTTCAGACTGAAATTTAGTACTGAGTCTATAGATGACTGTGGAAAACCAGGACAGAGGCGATGCATCTATACTTGAGTTAACATCTATATGAAACCAATGAGTGAGGTCATCCCCTGATCCCTCCGTATGGTAAAGGCACTGTCTTTTTATCATGAACCAGCCAAATGAAACTATCAAGGTTCTGTTCCAGTGTCTGGGGGCTCTACAGGTTTGGATGGGGAGAAACTGCCTCTGACTCAGTCTTACCAAGATTGAATGGCTGTGAGAATTTGGGCCACTCAGACATGGAGATGCTTCATCCCTATCCTGAGACGGAATAGTTCTTCCCCATTCTAAAATGATGCACAATCTGGGGATCTTCCTGGACTGCTTGATGAGGATGTGGCAGCTCAGGAAGCCTTTGGATACTGCTATCTGGTGTCCCAGTTTCATCCTTTCCTAAATTGGGAATCACTTGTGCCCTAATCATTCAGGCTTGACTACTCCATGGGGGGCCTGGATTGCTCTGCCATGTTGTTACTTGCTTCATCAGTCATACTAGTTGCCACTTGGCTTATGAATATGATTCAAGATAGTCATTATTTATAAAGTCCTACTAGGAGATCTGCCTATTTTCCATAATGTCTAAATATTTTGATCTGGCTGGGATTGATGCACTCTTGAATTCCTTCAATTAAAAAATGGACCCAGAAGTGCACCTTTTTTTGTAGCACCTACTTTTTGGAATGAGATCCAGATGGTCCACCTTGGTGGTATTTCAGAAATCCTTGAAGACCCGGCTCTTTGTCTAAGCTTTTAGTAAGATTGAAACTACCTCCTGGCTAATCTGCATTTCCTTTGGCTGTTGCCCAGTTTGTGCCACCCTTTATTTCTTGTTTTTATTATTATATTATTATTCTACATTTCTGTATTGTATCATTCTATTCTCTGTGCTTTTAATTTGTAAATGAAATCCACTGTTCTCTCAAACTTAATTCATTACTTAATTCTGATTCATTGGGTTTATATTAATTCAACATTTAGAAAATGCCTTTTTAAGAACATTCAGTATCTGTATCTGTATTACAGATTCCCAAGGCAACTATCATTGTCTGTACCCAATCTTTGACATGACTTTTTATTATTCTCCACCCCCATCGTGTATATTAAAGCTGTGCAATGGAATTCAAAGATACTCAAACAAAGTGTATCTCTTTGAATTTCTACCACATTCAGTATTTTGCCATGTTTGCAACCCTGTTTTTAAAACTGTTTCTATCTATCTCTGCAAGCATATGGAGTCAAAAGAAAATGCTGTGAAGATAGCCACAAATAACTTTTGAAACAGCTATGTAGGCTTGCAAAAAATTCAGGTAATTTAGCTGTTCCAATTGGAGTATTTCACTTGCCTATGCATATTCTAATTTCTTTCAAATACTTGACACAGCTATTCTATACATAGAGATTGTCTTCGTAAAATTGTCTCGCAAGCTCCATTTCAGTCATATATTGAAAACTACCAATATACCCCTCCCTAAAATAATGCTCTGCTCTAGGGCTATACAAGATTCCGAATTTGATTTCCTAAAAGCTCTATGAAGCACGCGGGAGTACAAATATGGTCTCCGTTTGAAACAACTAAAGCAATCATGGAAGAGTAAATTTGAATCATTGCACAAAAATCTAACAAAATAGACTTCAATCCACAAACATATATTGGTCTTTAAGGTTCAAAAGACACAAATTTTGGTTGCAATAGATTTAATGAACTATCATGCAGGAAATTGGTATTGTGACCAATTCCCCTCCTGGCATTCTCTGAAGACTAGAATCTCTGACAAATAAAGTCTACTACAGTTGTTATAGAGCATGCCAAATCATAAAAAAGTATAGTATTCTTGGAGAAGATTATTTATAATACCAAGTTAAACCTGAATTAAAGCATTCCAACAGATAGCTAAACCATCTGTGCTTGAAGCATCTACCCCCACCCCCCAAAGAACCTACAATCTCCATAGTTAATTGGTTTTCTTGATGAATTACACTGGCATTAGAAAGTTTTCTGTAATATTAAGTGAAATGGAATCCCTGCTCCTAGATTTGAAACCATACTTTATTCTGTATTTGGTGGTGGTGGTAAACACAAAGATAATAGGGGAAGGGGAAGGAACGGGAGGAGAGTGGTATGTGGATGGTAGAAGAGGGAAAGGAAGAAACAGCTCTACTTACTGTAATATCTCCTAAGCTCATTTTGCACTCCATATCAAGAGTGTAGATTTTGGCCATCACCACTGCCCCTGTAACCCCTCTCCTCCAGATGTGCAGACAGTCTCTAGGATTTGCAAACCAATTTGAGAACATTGAATTATGCAAAATGAAGGATCTTCCTTCGTCCCATTAAAATATGGTTTTAAATTTGATCATTATTATCAATAAAATGTTTTTTATAAAGTTTAGAAAAGCACTAAGATGCTGAATAGATTTAATGGTCTAAATTATAAATAAATGTATAATGTTTAAATGTTCTGTTACTGTTTTATTTGATACGTGTATTAAAATTTTAATTACTAAAAGTATTATATTGATTTATTGCCTAATTCAACTTCAATGAATTATTTAGAATGCAAAGGAGGAGTCACAGAAATATATCATGGCACCACAAAGTCCCCAACTTTGAAAAGGAAATATTTAGTCAAAATATTGGATTAGCAAAATATCTTAAGAGATCCAATTACTCAGGGAACCTCAAATATATCATCTTTCAGTTAAAGATCTGTTTTACCCTGTCAAAAATCACCTAGTGCTTTTCAAATGGTTTGAGCTGCAGCTGTCATGATTCTGGAATTTCTGCATTTTATAGCTAAGGAAGGCTGTACAAGCATTTTTTAATTTATTACAAAATTTTGGTTTGTTTCAGGTTGAGTCAAGGAGCACAGGACAACTATCTGAAGCAGAGTAGGAATTTATTCGACAGCAGAACAGCCAGTTTAGCAATCAAATGTGGCTACAGATTGAAAGGAAGAGTTAAAAATATTTATAGAAGAGTTTGATCTTTGCTTTAGAAAGCACATGAATGTGGTTCACTTGGGAAGGGAGGGCTGCTGAGCGGAGTCCAGTAAAGAGGAAATGCAGATTTTTCACCTTGCAATCATCACCTTTTTGTGTGCCCAGATATTGACTTTGGGTAATGGAGAATCTTGTTGTGTATATAAATATTTTCATATCTTGAGCGAATTTTTATGGTTTTGTTTGAGTTGCTGACACTGGCCAATTTCCTAGTGAGAACACACTTAGTCAGTTTTCTGCCCAAGTGTCAATATGGACAAAAAGGCTTAAACAGTATTTTATTTTATTGCTTGGGGTTCACCGACAGGTGAGGGAAGGGCAAAGTTGGCAAGTGGTCCTGGCAACAATGGTGGCATGAGGGTTTTGCCTTTTCACACTAGGATGGTAGGGAATATACCGTCAGGCAACAGCAGTTTCACAGACTATACCCACTTCAGCAACTGCCTGCAAATTTGCTGAATCCATGGGAATTTTGGAAATTGACAGATTTTTGAAGGTTACATTTTTGAAGGTTATCTTTCTCATCTGCAAGGATCATTCAGATTAGATCCTTTCTGTCACACCAATAAATTGCAGATTATATCTAATTCACCTCCTTTAATCCATGACTTGCAAAATGTCTTGGTGTGTCCATAAAGTATTATGATGCATAAGGAGAACTTCAAAATGTGCTCCTTTTAGTTGACTGATGAGGCATTCTGTATATCCTTCGCATATCACCATACAAGGAAAACAGACAGCAGTTTTGAAGATATAATCAAGAAAGCTGTTAAATGTATTAGAATAGAGAATAGAATAGAATTCTTTATTGGCCAAGTGTGTTTGGACACATAACGAATTTGTCTTGGTGCAAATGCTCTCAGTGTACATAAAAGAAAAGATACATAAGGTAAAGGTCAAATCATAAGGTACAACACTTAATAATAGTCATAGGGTACAATAAGCAATCAAATCATACTAGGAAACAGTCAATATAAATCATAAGGATACAAGCGACAAAGTTACAGTCATACAGTCACAAGTGGGAGGGGATGGGTGATAAGGAGTGATAAGAAGATTAATAGTAATAGTAGTGCAGACTTTGTAAATAGTTGGACAGTGTTGAGGGAACTATTTGTTTAGCAAAGTGATGGCATTCGGGGAAAAACTGCCCTTGTGTCTAGTAGTGTGCAGTGCTCTGTAACGTCATTTTGAGGGTAGGAGTTGAAAAAGTTTATGTCCAGGATGTGAAGGGTCTGTAAATATTTTCACAACCCTCTTTTTGACTCATGCAGTATACAGGTCCTCGATGGAAGGCAGGTTTGTAGTAACTGTTTTTTCTGCAGTACTAATTACTCTCTTAAGTCTGTGTCTGTTTTGTTGGGTTGCAGAACCAAACCAGACCATAGAGATACAGATGACAGATTCAATAATTCCTCTGTAAAACTGTATCAGCAGCTCCTTGGGCAGTTTGAGCTTTCTGAGTTGGCGCAGAAATAACATTCTTTGTTGTGCTTTTTGATGACGTTTTTGATGTTAGGTGTCCATTTTAGGTCTTATGATATGATAGAACCTAGAAATCTGAAGTCTCTACTGTTGATACTGTGTTGTCCAGTATTGTAAGAGGTGGAAGTTATGGGAGGGTTTCTCCAAAAATCTACCACCATTTCTACAGTTTTGAGTGTGTTCAGTTCCAGATTGTTCCGGTTATACCACAAGGCAAGTTGTATCTGTATGAGGATTCATCGTTGTCTCGAATGAGACCAATCATCTGTTGTATCATCTATTAATCACTATTTGTCAATATTACTCTCCCTTTCACAAAATGTCTACTGCTCATACCTCCTCCTTTACAACAGGTTAGACATACATACTGGGAAATCTACAGTAGAAGCCCATTCTTGCTCAATATAAATCCAACATACATAATACTATCTTAGACAAAGAAAAAAAGCTCTAGCAATATTAAATTCACAGATTTGTTTTTATCCAGGAAAAAAAAGTTCAATAAAGGCATCAAGACCACAGTGCAGAAAAAACACCATGAAAACAAGTACTTGTGCCCTTTGTAAATCAGCTCCATGGGGAAATGCAAGTGCAAATTTTTATTCACAGCAGAGTTAAGTTTCCATCCAAACATAATTCCTATATCCTGTGGCCTTTATAACACATTAATCGTCCTTCCCTTCATTCAAAGAGCTCTGCCCCACCTACTCCAGATGTACAGTATGCCAGTTCAAAAAAAACCTTTTGTCCGTATTACAGCTTCTTCTTGCAATCCTCTGAAACTAGCCTGACTGAAGCATAAGATAGATAATAGCAGCTTGATTGCATAAAAGGCTGCTCCCTTCAAAAAATAAGAAAAAAAGAAAAGACATATTATCAGGAAGACTGATTGGGGAAACCACCCCCTTTTTATCAGCTTAAAAGTAATGATTATGGGGCAATGAACAATTTGCTTTAAATGAAAGGGAAGTATCTGCATTTCAAAACCATTTCGAGTTCAAAAGAAACAAGGATTTACTGAATGCCTGGGAGGGGGAAGGAAGGGAAGAATGATTCTGCTAAAAACATAAGATGTCTAAGTTACAGGAATAAACACCCATAGCAACACACCGCTTTTAAATCTGTTGAGCACATTAACTGAAGAGGAGGGGAAGAGGAAGAGATACATACTATAAACGAACAGTAGAGAACCAAATCCGCAATAAATACTGTGCCAGTGTATTTCTATTCAGTTAAACCATTATTTTCAATATTTTTAACTATAAACTTTGAATAATTATAACAAATTACAAGATAACTAAACAAGGCAGTTAGAAGTCTTCTCTAGTTGTCTTGTTTAGCTATCCTAACTTGTTACTGAATCATCAAACAGGAATGTAGAATTAAAATCTTTGCCCTGTAAAAACAGCCTTTTCTATTCCCCAAATCTTGTGATAAAAAACAATATTGATAAATGATAAGAAACACTTTTCAACCAAGTTGTATTGTTTCTATTTCAATTATGCCTGCCATATGCTGCCATACGCATAGTTTATAGGTAAAATTTGTATCTATATAATAACATTCTTCAACTTGATATTCTCCAGATGTGTTGGAATTGCAATTCCCAAGAGTCCAAACTAATTGGGAATTCTGCAACTCTTATCTCAACATAACTGGAAAGTCCTGGATTTATATAGTTATCTTCTGATCGAGTTATCACAAGTGAATGTTTCTACAATGGGGCAATTTTACACTTCCCAGGTAAATATTATAAAATGAAAATCATTTTTACGTGCAGCTCGGACCAACTTAATATGCTACTTCATAATACTCCAATACTGACACATAATCTCAAGATAACATACCTTAATTAATATTTACAGAATGCAAAATAGCTTAGAAGTTAGAAGAGACCTTGGTGGGTCTTCTAATCCAACCCTCTGCTCAAACAGAAGACCCTTATACCATTATGGACAAATGGCTCTCCAATTTTTTCTTAAAGACCTCCAGTAATGGAGCATCCACAACTTCTGGAAAAAAGCCCTTATGGGAGATGGAAGTGAGAAAGGAATGTGGTTAAGAAACCACCAGTGTTTAAACAATTTCACTGTACCTCACTTGGCTCACATAGAAAATTGTACAGGATTGATTTCCATTATCCAGAACAATAATAATCACTCTATTTTTAGGAGACGGGAATCCACTAGATTTCAAACCAGGCCCTCCCACTTTCATTTTTTACACATAACTACCCTATAGGCAACAACACTGACTAATGTACATGATGATGGCTATGGTTTCTCAGAAACTATTGAAAAGACAACACCATTTTCCAGCATAAAAACCACCCAAAGATTTATGGGGCCTTATGTCATGCAGTTAAAAGATTTTCATTTAACAGTTTTGCTGCTACAATCCTGCCTCTGATCTAGGCCTCCATAGCTGTTTTCATTCCATCCACTGCTTCAGTTTGGGACAGTAAAAGGAGGAAATAGTACACAACACAAGGCAACTAAGCAACATAAACAAACATTAGCACAGAAGTTCTATTATATAAAGCAAATGAGAAATTTACTCTGGTCATCAGACTATAGGATGTTACAATGTTATTTCATATAACAATCTATTAATGTATTATGAAACTATCCATAAAGGCTGTACCCAAATATAAAGAAAACTGATTTCTACATTAAGAATGAAAAACAGATGGTTCTTCAAACGGTGCTCGATTACCAGCCTCAGAATTCCTCAGCACTACCATGTTGTCTTGGAGCTGTAGTTCAGAAACATTATTTTCCCCCCCATAGCTACAACCGCTGCAGCATCCCCATGGTCATGTGATCAATATTCAGATACTCAGCAATTGATTCATATTTATGACGGTTACAGTGTCCTGGGGTCATGTGATCACCTTTTGTCACCTTCTGAGAAGCAAAGTCAGAGGAAGCTAGATTCACTTAACAACCATGTTACCAATTTAATAACTGCAGTGATTCACTTAACAAATATGGCAAGAAAGGTTATAAAATGGAGCAAAACTCACAACAAAGGTCTCGCTTAGCAACAGAAATTGGGGCTCAATTGTGGTCGTAAGACGAGGACTACCTGTACTAAAGCAAAGCTATGTAAATCACAATATGTCTTGATGATGAATGAATCCAATCAGCAGCTAATATAGCATGGAATGCTTTACTGATATCTTTCCTCACACATAGCTCAAAGGAATGAACTATCAAGAGGCTGGAATATATCTGAATTTCCCCTTTTCAGATTATGTCAGATAGTTAGAATTACAGTAAATGAAAAGATCTTTTCCTCCCAGGGAAGCCCGTGTTCTTTCAACACAATTGGTTTGCTTAGGCTTCCTCTAAAGAATAGTACGAATGGGTGTTGATTTACCTAAACACTTGTTCTCCTTGTAGGCAAGACAGGTCAGGAGTGGGTGTTGCTCTTATCCTAGCTGCTTGGACTGAGTCTGTCTAAAAGGCTTATTAGCCTAGCTCTGCCCACTCTGGGTAGCTCCTCCCATCTTTGGCAAACTCATCACGACAGACAGGACTGCCTCTGCGAAAAAACAAAATCAAAAGAGACCATTATCGGTTCCCCCTCCATAGGCTCCCGGAAGGACCAGTTCCATCAGGGTGGGACTGACATGACAAGGAGAACATGTGTTCAGGTAAAGCAATGCGGCCGCACGGGTGGTTTTGGGGGCTTCTCGGAGCTCTCATGTTACACCACTCCTGCGTGAGCTGCATTGGCTCCCGGTGGTCTTTCGGGTGCGTTTCAAGGTGTTAGTTACCATCTTTAAAGCGCTCCATGGCTTGGGACCTGGGTATTTACGGAACCGCCTACTGCCACCATCGATCTCCCGTCGGCCAGTGCGCTCCCATAGAGTGAGTCTCCTCAAGATGCCGCCGGCTGGATGGCTGGCGACCCCGAGGGTGCGGGCCTTCTCTTTGGGGGCACCCTCCCTCTGGAACGAATTACCCCCGGAGATGAAGATCATCCTGACCTTTTGACCTTCCGGCGCGCATTGAAAACTTATTTATTTCATCAAGCCGGTCTGGCCTAGGGTTTTATGGGGTTTTAAATTTGGTTTTAATTGGTTTTAGCCCTTATTTTTAAACCCTTGTCTTGTTTTTATTATTCAGCCACGATATTTAATCTTTTTAATTGTTTTTAATTATTGTGTTACTATAGTACTTTTTTAAATGGCTGTACACCACCCCGAGTCCCGCAGGGAGAGGGGGGGCGGTATATAAATCTTGTAAATAAATAAACCAACACCCATTCTCCCTTGTAAGGCTGTGACAGGTCAGGAATGGGACATACCAAAGGGGGAGGGGGGTTAAGACTGGTCCTGGTTCTCACATTCTATGACTACTTGTTGCAGGACCCTTCTGCCAAAAGCCGCATCCGCTGAAGCAAAAGTGTCCAGTCGGTAGTGGTGGATGAAAGATGACAGGGACATCCACATGGCTGCTTTGCAGACCTCTTCCACTGACACTTGCCTAGCCCAGGCTGCAGTCGTCACAGCACTGTGAGTGGAGTGCCCCGTAATGCTTCTGGGCACCGGGAGGAACTGACTCAAGTAAGCCCTGGCTATACATGACTTGATCCACCTGCTGACTGTGGAAGGAGTGACCTTCCCACCCAACAATGAAGGTTGGAAGGAACAAAAAAGGGATTCCATCCTACAGAATTCAGAAGTTTGCTTGATGTAAACCTTCAGAGCCCTGTGCACATGCAAGGTGTGCCAAGCCATTTTCAAATTATAGACTGGATGGGGAAAAAAATCTGGAAGAACCAGCTCTTGAGACCTGTGGAACAAGGTATTGACCTTGGGGATAAATGCTGGGTCCAACCGTAAAACTACTCGGGGAGGGTGAAAGATACAGAGATCAGAGTGAACTAAGAGGGTAACCAATTCCGAAACTCTTCTGGCAGTGGTGACAGCCACCAAGAAGGCCATTTTCAGGCTAAGAAGGTGCAGACTAGCCTGGCGAAGAGACTCAAATGGAGCCTTTGTAAGAGACTGCAAAACCCTGGGCAGATCCCAAGTAGGGTATCTATGAATAGATGAAAGGCAAAGCTTGGCTGCCCCTCTGAGAAATCTACAGACTGTAGGATGCCAAATTAAGGATTCCATTTTGCCACAAGCCAACACCGAAGAGATAGCTGCCACCTGGCGGTGAAGGGCATTGGGGGACAGGCCTCTATCCAGACCTGCCTGTAGAAATTCCAATACATTTGCCACCAAGGCCCGTAAAGGTAGAATGTTAGCTTTGGAGCACCAACTAGAAAAAGCTTGCCATGTACCATCATAAAAACTGATGGTCGAGGGTCTCTTGGAGGCCTGAATGGTCCTAATAACTTTGTTGGAGAGATGGGCACATTTTAGTACACCCCACTCAATCGCCAAACTGTCAGAAGTAGCCACTTGGGTTCCAGATGAAACAAGGACCCGTGGAGGAGAGAGATATCTTCAGGAATCCGCCAAGGCTGGGTGACTGAAAGACCCATCAAATCAGCAAACCAAGGGTGCCTAGGCCAATAATGAGCCACTAATACCACTTCAACTTTTTCTATCCAAATCTTTTGAACCACAGCTGCTAGCAAAGGCAATAGAGGGAAAGCGTACAATAAACCTCGTGGCCAATTACAGGGCAAAGCGTTGGTCCCTCCACCCCAGGGGTGGTGAATCTAGTAAAGAATCTGGGCAACTGGGTGTTGAGAGGAGTGGCAAATAAACCTACTACAGGCTGCCCAAACTTCTGAGTAATCTGAGAAAAGAGCAAAGGTAGCAAGCTCCATTCAGTGTGGTCTATGGTAGCCCGACTGAGCCAATCTGCCTGCACATTATCTGAACCAGAGATATGTTCAGCTCGGATGGATATAAGGTGTCACTCCGCCCATCTGCCCAAAGTCTTCGCTTCTGTCATGAGGAATTTGGACCTGGTGCCCCCCTGTCTATTAATGTGGGCTTTGGTGGCTACATTGTCATGACAAGAACATGCATGCCAGAACCCAGATGAGAAAATTTTCTAAGGGCCAACCGAACCGCCCTTAGCTCCAACCAATTAATGGTATGAACCTGTTCTTCAGCAGACCATAAGCTTTGGGTCACTAGATAAGCTCCCCAACCCGATAAGGAAGCATCAGTCATGAGGATGAGCCTGTCCTCCACCCTGAAGGACTGGCCTTTAGAAACGGCACTGGACAGCCACCAATGAAAGGAAAGCAAGACTTGCTTGGGTAACCTCACCTTCATTAAATAATGATTCTTACCAGTCTTCTGGTGAAGCAATAAAAACCACTGAAGGGACCTAGCATGAAGCCTGGTCCAGGGAACAATACCAATACAAGAAATCATCTTACCCAATAGTTGGAAGAGATGAGCCAGAGGAATAGATAATCCATACTACGAAAACTCTTGGCTAACCCCTGCAGGCTGTCCTGCCTTTCCTGAGAAAGGAAAACTTGACACACTCCCATGTCAATGATGGCCCCCAAATGAAGTAGACAAGATGACATAGTAAATTTGCTCTTTTTAATATTGATAAGAGAATCCCAGATCCTGTAGCACTGAGATAGTGGCCTGCAAGTCCCTTTGAGCCCTTGGAAAAGAGGAGGACAGTATCAAATAACATAGTAGATGCACTGGAAAGGAACAAAGATGCACTACTAGGGGAGCCAAAATTTTGGTGAAAACTCTAGGGGCGGAAGATAAACTAAAGGAGAGAACTCTATATTGACAGTGCTGCCCCTGATAACAAAACCTTAAGAGCTTCCTATGGGAAACACAGATGGGAATGTGTAAGTAAGCTTCCGTCAAATCAATGGACATGAGGAAGTCCCCCTGCCTAACGCCCTCCAGAATGGCCTGGAGAGAATGTATTTTAAAATGCCTGTAAAAAATAAACTTGGCTCTGAATTCCAGCAGGTGCTCGATAGCTGACTCGATAGCCTTCTTCTCCCTGAGTCCCTAGACACAGAGCAGGAAATGAAAAGCCTCGGAGGAGTGGAGTAGAACTCAAGAGAAAGACCCGATCTCACAATGTTTAACACTCAGGGGTCAGAAGTAATCTTTCCCCATTTGTCAGCAAACCATGCTAAACGACCTCCAATGGGGAAAGAATGGGCAATGCTAGCATTGGCAATGGTACAGGCGACTTCCTCCTCCTCGAAAGGGCTGTTTTGCCTGTCTGCCCTTGCCTGAACGATCTGGCGGAGGCTCAGGACGCTGGTAAAGGGCCTTGGCTGAGCGCTGGATTCCCCCCTGAAGGAAGGATGCCTGAAGTGAATAGCATTCAGGAGCAGGCCAATGTTTAGCTCTCTTGACCACAGATGGAAGCACCTTCCTCTTATCTTTGGTCTCAATCAGGAACAGTTCCAAGGCTTCCCCAAAGAGCTTATCTCCTTGAACTGGAGTAGAGGCCAGTTTCCACTTCCTTCTTCCATCAACCTGCCAATTGCGTAACCAGCACATGCGCCTGGCGGCCACCGAAGAAACAATAGCTTTAGTGCAAACCTGGCCCCATGGAGGGTGGCATCGGTCATAAATTCTGTTGCTGCCACAATTTTATTGATGTCCTGATGGGCCCAGATATCTGTAGTTGGGATCCTATCCTACAACTGTTTAAGCCATTTCAGCAATGTTCTGGTGAAGAACGAAGCTGCAGTAGAAGCTTTAACTACCCAGGCAGTTGCCTGGTGGGACCTTTGGAGCGATTGCTCAATCCGCTTTTCCTCTGCCTTGAGGACATCATCTGGATCAGAAGGAGCTGAAGAAGTGGAGGCCAAAGCTGCCACCGGCGCATCCACCAAGGGCACCTGAAGGGTCTTGGTGAGCTCGGGGCTAACACTGAAGTACCTGCGGTCTGAAGACAGCGAATTAGGCCCTGATGCAGGTAACGTCAGCTGTTTTGAATGACTTTCAGAAAAAGCCTGGGAGATGGAACCACTTCCTTCCTCATCTCTGGTTCGTCAAAAAGGACATGACTCCACTGGAGGCTGGGCACCTGCTTCTTCATCATCTGCATCCCTCAGATTGGCCGTGTTTCTTGCTTTGTACAGCAAGGGAGAGAACAAGGCATGCTTAAAACAACCTGTGAATACTGGAATCTCATGGGAAGGGCCTTCATCTTCCAACATATCCGATTCCCTCTTGTCAGGTTCACCAACCAGGGTTTGCTCAGCAGCGCCTGCAGGAGCGTAGGCCAAAAGCCAAAACAGAAACTGGTTCCTGCACCAGGGAACCTCTTTCTGAAAGAAGAGCCCTCAAACCCAGGACCTTCTCTCTGAACTCTCAGAAGCTGCAGAAGAATTTCGGGCAAATCTCTGCATACCTTCAGAGATACCTTCCTGATGGCCTTGTCAATCAAGAGCTGCAGATTGACCAGGGTATCTGGATCAGAAGGCTCTTTGTCCTGCGCGGTAGGGGTAAAGGAGGCTTCCACTCCTGGCCTACTATACACACGCTTCTGCCAAGGTACAGCCCTGAATCCACCATGGGGATCACCTTGATGACTTCCCTCCTCCAAGGGATAAGGAGAGGCCTCTCTTCCGGCTACAACTGGGGACCAAGTTTGGACAATGGCCCTGGAAGAAGGCCTAGGTTGCTGATCCTGAAGATCCCCCTCACTGAGATGCGAAGCAGGAGAAGACTCTTTTTCTGGAGATCTTGTAGAGCAGGCCCGACCTGGTCTACTTTGGGACAGGGAAACCAATCCCCCACCAGGAAGAAATTAGAATAGAAGTGCCTACCCTTTGGTGTCTTTTGGCCAGCAATGACAAGAGACCAGTGGCCTAGTGCTGGCAAGGTGCAGGAGTGGTTGGAGGAGTAAGCCTAACCTTTTCCGGCCCAGGAACTCTTCAAAATGGCCACCCAGCCACAAGGTGCTCCAAAATGGTCTCTTCAGGCCACAAGGCTGTCTTGCTTACCCAGGGAAACCTGAGAAGGAATCCCTGGCCTTTAGCTGCTTCCTTGAAGTCAG
Organism: Bungarus multicinctus; assembly: GCA_023653725.1. Lineage (NCBI taxonomy): Eukaryota > Metazoa > Chordata > Lepidosauria > Squamata > Elapidae > Bungarus > Bungarus multicinctus. The sequence continues at coordinate 87,654,904 of CM042842.1, read as the reverse complement.
GGATAGCTCCTGAAAAGGCCCCTCAAAGCATAGCTTCCTTCTTCGCCATGGAGGCTTCAAAACGGCCCACGGTTCTGTTAGAGGGCTGAGGTCCCCGTCCGGGAAAATGGCCATCTGATCGTCTGACCTCCTCTTTGTAGGGCTGCAAATGGGCCTACGGCTCTCTGCAGGCTGCTCTGGACCAACAAAGCCGCTCTCAGCTGTTGCGCAGCTCCGAAAACCAGCTGGGAAGTGGAGCCGCATGGATTCAAAGAGAGGCTTTTTCAAGGCTTTTTTTCCCTTTCTCTTTTGCAAGGCTGCCTTTGGGGGAAAACTTCCAAAGGCAGGAGAGGCAGTAACTTGCATCCTTCTTGGCTGAGGACTGACCAAAAGATTGCAAAAGCTACCCAGAGTGGGTGGAGCTAGGCTAATAAGCCCTTTAGACAGACTCAGTCCAAGTAGCTAGAATAAGAGCAACACCCACTCCTGACCTGTCGCAGCCTTACAAGGGAGAATTTGACATATTCTTTGGAAGCTAGCTCATTCAACAAAGAATCATGTTAAGAGTATTTTCCAGACCTTTGTAAACATCCATTTTCACTAGGACAAAGTCCTGCCACAATGTAAAACTAACTTACTTATTAAGATACAAAGGGAACATTTGAAAAAACTCATTAAAATTATTTTAGAAGCTTAACACAAAGGGACCTAACCTACATCAGCATATGCTTTGATACCTCTATTGGCAATCATCAGACACTGTAGCAGATTGCTGGGAGAACAGAAAAAGACAAAGAAATAATTTGCTAATGAAGCTTGTAAACTACAGGATGCAGAACAGGATTGGAACAAGGCATGCACTGTACCTGTAGGTTTGAAACAGATAGAGGCTGAATAGCATGATCATATAACTGATGCTATCATCAAGTGTTTCTAAAACTCTCTATATGTAAGGTTCCCAATGACAAAATTGAGAAAAAAAGAGGGAGGGAGGGAAAGAAAGCATCTTTTCTTAGACCACAATAGGGCTATCTGGGATAGAGCATCAATTCAAGCCCACTTTTTCACCCATATATGTAGATGCTGTTTACTTGGTTCTGACAAAGCATTTTGAGCAAAGTCATCCTTTATGGCCAAGTGATATGTGAGAACATGGCCCCTATCACTTATTCAACAAACTATTTTTAAAGGAATCTGACTTAGCATCCTGATGAAATGACAGGATATCTATGGTTCATAAATTGGGAAGGGAAGATCAGGCACAGAAACAGTTACCTAGCAGGAAAATATGCTAACATTTGTATTTCCGGTGCAAAAAAAAGTGTTAACATTTTAAAGTTTTGTATGTTGCCAATTCTTTATGACTCTGAGCATTGCTACAGAAGTACAAAAGCAGTCAAGTCCATTGGTAAGATCTTCAATTTCAGGGTTTTGTGCTTTCTACATTGACCAACTAATCAATGTAAAAACAAAGAAATAAGAAAAAGTATATGGAAGCCTACGTTCTGGTTTCCCTCATAATCCAAATGGACCTGCAGAACAGGCACTGAGCCCAGGGAATGAAGTCACAGCAGATAAATCAATGAAATCTGCTCCTGAAAGCATCAGCTCAAGCTTTCATGAATCATAGATTGTCCCAATTGGAGGACTTTTGTTTTCCTAAGGAAAACACTATTTTCATGCTGGGTCTCTTGGCTAAGCTCCTGCTTGTCTTAGTAGTGGGCTAACTTCAAGATGGATGCTCCATTGTAAAGACGTTCCTCAACAAACTGTGAGGCACCATTTTCATGAGCCTTATGACTGACTTATAAAAACATGTGCTTCAGGGGTGGGATTCAAAAATCCCAACAACCAGTTTTCTGACCGGTTGCTGGGTGGGTGTGGCCATGATGCGTATGGCCTACAGGAACTTCTGGGAGAGTCGTTTTTTGCCTTCCCCACAATCCAGAGGCTTCCCTCAGGTCTCTGGGAGGGCGAAAATTGTCTCCCCCAGGTTCCAGAGTCCTCCAGAAGCCAGAACCAGGCCAGTCTCCAGGCTTCTGGGTGGGCCGGGTGGGGCCAGCTGGTCGGTACAACTACCGGTTCGGCAAACCAGATGTAAATTTAACATCCGGTTCATGCGAACCGGCCCAAACCAGCTGAATCCCACCCCTGATGTCCTCATAAAAAGCACTGTGTCCATATACACATATTTTTTCAATCAATTATAGGAACAGATCTTATAAATAAGTTTTTTTTCTTTCCTTATATGTTGCTTATCGCCTAAGTTATTATCAACCACAGAAATGAATCCCTCTATGTTCCTGAAGATATCCACATATTTTTCTCTTCTGGTAGACATCTGCTTAAGAAATAACATTTTGAAAGCCATTTTACCAAGATGAAACAGATCCAATTCAAGTATTCTTATCTAGACATACCATAGGGAGACATATAGGTGATAGAACATTATGGTATCAGAGTTTTCAGAAGTCTTTTAAACACAATATCATTTTACACTGAGCCTCTGAAAAGTGCAAAAGGAAGATCCTTTGCATTAAAAGAAAAATACTAATTGCTTAGAATGATAAAGAACAATGTAATGGTAGATACATGGTATGGAATGAAAGGAATGGCTAGGTAAAAGATATTTTTCAGCTACTCTAACATCCTTCTGATCCGTTGCAACTTCAGACCTCAGTAAGTTATTAAAAGCCACCTGCACCTCCTAATATCATAGATGTCTAATTCCTGCAGGTTACACCTAAGATTGTTTTAGGAGTTAAGTGACTGTGAAGTGAATGGTTTGCAGCTATTAACATGAGTAAGCATGGAAGGATAGATTAAAAGGGCAGAGTGAAATGAAGAATAACACAAGGCACTTGGGACAGAACAAGTAATTTTACTTAATCAAGCCTTTTGGAATGAAAATTAATTTTAAAAGATTTCAGATGTAAAATGATTTGCAGGCAGAAGTTGACAAAATGTATCTTATAGAATGAAACAGACTGAACACTGTGGAAGAGTCAGATCATCTTACATTAGAAAAATCCCATTAATTTAAGGGAAACCATTTATAAAAATCACTTCTAAAATAAGCACACCTTAAGCACAATAACCATTAACCAGCTGAAACTTATCACTTGAACTAAATAACTAGCAAATAAACTAAATGTGCCCTTAATCACAACATGTCCTTATTTTAAAAATTCAGAAAATAAACATATTTTTTTCTAAACATGAAATCAATTTTTTGATTTCTAAATAGCTTTAGTTCAGTTCGGATATTTTAAAACTGAACATTTGGAAGCCTTCAGTCAATATTTAACATAACTTTATAAAGCAATCATTATATTTTATATCCATCCAAGAAATCATTTCTATCTGATGTTTTAACGGTTTCAAATTTGATTAAAAGCTAGTGATTAAACCATATTTCTAAACTTTTCAGAAGAATCATTACAAAAATGATATCTGACAAAAAAACTCAGCTCTGTTCAAATATAACTTGAGCAAAATAGCAGCCTGGAGACCTAATCTTCAAAGGAGATACAGTTCTTGACATGTTGAGAGATAAATTCTGTAGTTCTGATACCCCAAGGTCCTCATTCTTGTTATATGTAGAATTATATAAACTGCCTCTTACTCCCATAAGTAAACAAACACACAGCATTTTGTACCTGTGCTGTTTTGGACTTTATTGTAGTAATGTATGTACGCACACTTGGCATTCAAAAAGCATTCAAAAGAGATGTTTTGTTCTCAGTTAACATTTTTATTAAGCTATAAGATAAAGTAAGATACAAAATATAAAAGAAAAGAGGAAAGATTAAGAGAAAGAAAAAGAAGCATTGACTTCCAACTCCGTTGCAATAAAATAAGGCATTAACATCAAATCACAACTTTTTGTTTTTTCATATTAATATAAACTAGCCATTTCTACAAAGATCTATCAGTCTAATCAGTAAACCCAAAATCAAAGTTTCATTCTTTTCCACTTCAAGCACAAAGTTCAGAAGTGGTCTCCATGTGGAAACAAAAGCATTTGATATGCTTTTCTTTAATCAAAATAGTCAATTTCGCCATTTCAGCCAACTCTATCAGCTTCTGCAACCATTTGTCCATGGTAGAAATCAAAGTGTCCTTCCATTTTTGTACATACAATAGTCCTGCTGCTGTCAACATGTATAGTAACAAAGTTCCAAATTTTTTCTCCAAATCTTCTTCCAAAAGAGATGTTTTGGAAAGTATATTAGTATGAATGAAGATTGATTTTCAAATTAATAAAGCAGCTGTATTATGAAGAGCTGCAAGCTTGCTATAAAAGCTGTCCCTGACTCTTTCTGAACGTGCATGCAGGTGCAACTACATAATTTTGCTTTGCTTTCTTCCCAGTGAAACTAAGGAGCCACATACTGTATGCACATTCATGCAGAGACAGCAATAGAAAGTTTCAAAGCAGCCTTACGGGCGTTATAACAGTTGCAGCTGCTGTAGTAATGCAAAGAGGAATGTTTCATAGATGCCAACAGGCCAACACACATCTTTAGCATACTTTAAACAGACATAGCATGCACATGTGTGTTTGCATGCATTCTACATGCAAATTACATCCATTTTCCCTTGATTGCCCTTCTAAATCCCAAAATAAGTAAGGTATGTTTCATCTGATACAAATTCATCACATTATCGTCATCATTGTTAATGCTACCTATAATTTCCTCAAACCCATACTTTGGAAATCTCTTTTAGCCGGAATGAAAAATATGAAGACAAATCAGGACTGCTAAGTACTTATTTATGCTCAAAGACCCAAATATTTAATATAGTACAGATAATCCTCACTTGACCAGTCACTTAGAGACTGTTCAAAATTAAGACTGAACTCCCCCCAAAGATGCCTATAACCCAAATTCAGAGTTCCAATAGTTGGTTCCCCCACCTGTGATCACATGATTCCATTTTGCGAGCCTAGCAACTGGCCCTCATTTACAGCTGTTTATAGCATTTACAGTTGCCACAGCTTACTAAGGGGAAAAAATAAAAAGGATTCAGTTCTTTGTCTCTAAAGTGGCTCTTCAAGCCCCAACACTCCCCAGATATGCTTGATTTCAAATTCCACAATACCCAGGCAGCATGGCCCATATAAGTAGATGTTAATAAAATATATGTCAAACAGGAAGTTGTCTCTACACCCATACCAATCTTCCCAACAAAGTTTTAATTTGTAAGCAGGTTGGAACGGATGAGACGGTTTATTATGCACAATTTCTTCCCGCTTCCTGTGTATTAATTTGGTCTGCCCTGTCTCATGCAAATGACAAGATGTACCATTTCAAACAGAAAATGCTTTCTTCTCCTAGCTTTATCAGAAACCATTATTTAATGAAAAAGTAAATCTAAATAATTGCTGCAAAATCAAATTTCAGTTAGTGATGAGGGTGCATTTATAAAATAAATAAATATAACATTCCACAAGAATGGGAAGCAGGAAAAAAAAGCTCCAAGATTAATATCATCTTTAAATCCAATGTACAGTATCTAGATTTAAGCTTTGAATGAGCAGAGCCAGCTTAAGCCAATACAAGCAGCATCTTCCATAGCCATTCATAGCAAGAATGCAGTTTGGCATAAATTAGCTTAGTGGTATATAAGAAACAGAGCACCCCTTTCAGTCAAAGTGCAGAACTTGTGTTATTGGAAACTCCATATGGAAATCTCTACTTATGAAGGTTCCTTAGGCTTTCCACAATGCCCAATAGTAACTAATAGCAACTATCACTCCCATTAATACTCCCTCCGAGGATTTTGAGAATTTCAATTCTTCAGCATATTTCTCCTTTTAATCTGCCATGCATTTTAATTGCTATCTCATTCAAGATCACTGAACTGAAGACATGCTTTCTAGGAGTGCAGATATATAGAGAGGATTTCAAAGCAATTACTTTCACATTTTAGTGATAAATGGATTCATACTAGCTTCCATATCACAAAAATAATTATAACCATATACAGAGAAAATGGATGGTTCTTTCAGTGTTCTCATACATCCTCTTCACTCTTATTTCTCTTATTTCTGAAGCCTACAGCTTTTCAGCAGGGGAGAACCTGTGGGGGGTTTTTTCTCACCTGATTAGTGTTAAATTGTTAATCTATATATAGCTACTGACTTGTTTATTCTAATTCATACATTGTTTCCATTTTTTGTAAACAGAAGCATTTTTTCAAAAGAAAACATTAAAAGTTGAGGAGTTTACAGTTAGGTATCACTTCAGAAACCTTTATTGTTAAGCTATTATGTATGGCATGTAACCACTTCTCTGAGATATTCACACATCACAGAGAATAGTGGTTTTGTCTACTAATTGTTTTTTTTAAAGTGTTTAGGTCTGAAAGATTGAAGCAACTAATTTTATAAGTACAAATAGTCCTGACTTAAACTACAATTGAGCCCCAAATTTATGTTGCTAAGCAAGACATTGTTAAGTAAATTTTGCCCCATTTTACGACCTTTCCTGACACAGTTGTTAAGTGAATTTGGCTTCCCCATTGGCTTTGTTTGTCCGAAGATCACAAAAGGGGATCACATGACTTTGGGACACTGTAACTCATAAATATGAATCTGTTGCCAAGCATCTGAATTTGTATCACGTGACTATGAGGATGCTACAATGGTTCTAAGTGTGAAAACGGTCACAAGTCATTTTTTCAGTTACTAAATGAACTGTTGTAAGTTGGGAATAGCTGTGTAGTCTTATTTCTGAAAAAGTATACTTATAAAATAATAAACAGAAACTGGAGTGGATAAAGCTGTTCTGTCTGTGCTACCAATCAGAAGAATTAAAAATCAAGGATCTATCAACAATTAAATGATTAATAGTTCATTGAGCTTTCAAAGAGGCAGGGCATCTCATCTTTCCAGCTAAGTAACTACAAGCAGAAATCCCTCACTTGGGAAAAGACCTTCCCAAAAGCTTAAGCTATGGCAACTCTCAATTAAGTACTGCCAATAAAGGGACCAATAAAAACAGAACCTTTTCTTTTCTCTCTAATGCCCACACAGAATATCTACTAAGTTACAGTACCAGTAACAGAATTGCAAAGGACCTTGGAGATCATCTAGTCCAACCCCCTGTATTTCTCATAAATGGCTATCCAGTCTTTTCTTAAAAGCCTCTAGTGATGGAATACCCACAACTTCCAAAGGCAATTTGCTCCAATGGTTATTTGTTCTCACTGTTAATTCTAAGTTTGACATGCAGATTATAACTTTTGGACACTGCAATTAGAAAATTAGGATTACTGATATTTAGCAGTACTCTTAACTTCAACCAGGAAGCAATACCAAGGAAAGCACCTTTTTAAAAATTAGTTTCTTTTACCCTTTGATTTATTTTACTGGTATTGACTTAATAAACTCATTCCATGCAAAGAGTGAGATGGAATCAGAGCCAAAAGTGGGTGGCATATGGCAGGAAAAGATCAAATCATTATACCAGAATTAATGTCTTGCCAAGTCTTTTGAAATCAATAGTAATAGCACTTAGACATGTATAGTTCACAGCCCTCTTTAAGAGATTTAAAGAGTCAGCATATTGCCCTCAACAATCTGGGATCTCATTTTATAAAATTGGAAAGATGGAAAGCAGAGTCAACTTTGAGCTGGTCAGAATTGAACTCCTGGCTGTAAGCAGTGAGTTAGCCTGCAATACTGCATTCTAATCATTGTGCCACCACGGCTCTTGTGATACAATTTTGATAGAAACATATGGATCAAAAACCACAAGGTGCCCACTTTGATGGAAGCATAGAAGATAAGAAAATGGACAACAAGAAGTAGCATAAGGATCTGTTTAATTCAAGAGCCAAGGTTTCTAGAAGACCAATCCTACATAGTTCCATGCATCAGCACTTAACCCAATTTGGCATTAACTTCTTTGCGACCTTGAAATGCAGGTTAAATACCCACATCCATATCTGGCTATGGGATCAGACAGTTATGATAAAAATCACTTTGTTGAAGGAAAGAACTAAAAAGATCTAACACATTCTTCAGGTGGATGCCACCTATATCTAAAAGCACCAATGAAGAATGTAATAGAATAAAAGATACCAATGAAACAAGTAGGAACACAACAGCAAATTCTGCTAGCTCTGCATAGGATGCTTCTTTTGATGTTGCTACTCTGATGCAAAGAAGCTTTACAGTAATGAAAAAGGAGAAGAAAAATGTATAAATAATAAATATGCTACAGGAACTAATTAAGAATGTGCTACCATTTCGCTTTCATATATCCAATGAACGGGACAAGAGGGGATTAAGTATTCAAAATATCTGCACCTGTCATTCAAGAATGTGAAACTTGGCAACATTCCCAGAATCAAACAAAGTTGAAAACAAACTTTCTAGGATTCTCTGGTTATTATCTCCTTGAGGTCAATTAAAAGTCACGGCACTATTTTATTTAAAAAGTCAATAACTATTTAAAGCCATTTATATTAATATTTTTTTAAAAAAACCTTTAATCTAGCAACTTTTCAATTGTATTGAAATTATAAATTCAAAAAACTTCTGTTACAATTATCCATAAGAATTTTGAAAATCATAGTTTCATTGTATTGGGAAACTGCCCCAAACTTTAATCAAATATTCCTTTTAATATCAAATAGAATCTGAGTCTCATAGGCTTGTAGAAAGAGAATAGATAACCATATTACTATTATATCAAGTTTCAACTTCTATTCTCCACCATCCTACCATTCACCAGAGGTTTTACTGTACTTAATCTTGAGTTCTGCATACTGTATGATCATAGACAATCATGAACTCCATACAGTGAATGAAGTAATAACAAGTAACAGTTCCTCCAACACCACCTAATTTGTTTTCCACAAACCTGGAAAATCTTGTCTCTGCTAAATGCTGGAATTTGCATCATGACCACAAAGAACACAACTGATATGGAAGCAGACATAGTCAAGCTGGATAAAATGCACACCAGTGTCTTTTGGGGAAATATCTACAAGAATGCAAAAGTTTTTAAAGCATCCAAAAATATTCTTTCTATTTCATTAATCTGGCTCCAAGGACAAAATTTGTCCTGTTCTTCGTGTGAATAAGTTAGATTTTTTGCAACAAACCACAGAGTTCCATTTCTGACTCTGCTGAATCAATCATGCCTCCATTTAGAATGGTAGCTATAACATTTGAGCAGTCACGGCGTACATAACAAATGCCTTTTGCATTGTTTCAAAAGCTGGAGGAGGGAACCCTCCCTTCTGTATCCTGGAACAAAGGAAATCCAAGTGGCTTATGCATTTATTTTGAAACTGCATTTTAGGATCACCTAAACACCTAATACAAACAGCAATTCCCTGGATGGAGATCATGCTTTACTGAATTAGTGCCTCCTGATGGCCATTGGAATGCCAGCTTCTTGTGCTAGATCACCAATCAAAGGATTATATTAACATTAGAAGAAACAGAAGATGACAACAAAAATGTTTTGACTGCCTCAAACTGGGAATCCCAAACCAGTTTTTAAAATGCCATTTATGACCTAATCTTCATGAGTTCCTTTTCAAAAATAAAAAGGAAAGGAAAATACCTTGCCTCTCCTGTGTAATGCAGAAAATCAGAACATGAGAAAGAAGGTGATAATTCTGAATATATCAAATATCAACATTTATTTAAAAAACAACAGACCAAACCACATTTAGTTTACAATTAGAGTCAAGTTTATTTCCCAGAAACTCAAAGCTACTCAGTTGCATCCTCTTACGTACACACAAAGAGTCTCATTCAAAGTTCCTGAATAAGCAGCATTTTGTCAGGCTGTATGGTTGCAGGTTTCACATATATGAAGTAATGCTGAAAACTTGCAGACACAAAAGGATTAGAGGAACATTTCCTTAATGTGTCACATAAGACATGTGGTGATGTGAAGCCAAGCTCACTTGTTTAATGCCACCTAGATATTGTTGCATGAAGCTTGTCCATCAAGTTGTTGCAGCAAATGCAACACAATCTTTAATAGCCATCTTGCCAAAAAGAGCACAAAATTACTGAAACAGTTTATCATTATCCCTATGCAGTTTAAATTGAAGGGCATTGCAGCCAGCTGCCAAGGGTGTGTGCATACACAGCAGGCATTTATGAAGAGTGAAAGCCTTTTGGTGCATACAGCTGTAAAAAGCTCCTACAAGCTGAATCTATAATACTGCCAAACCACAAAGCTTCTTAAGCTATTATAGATATTTCTCAGAGGACAAGTACCATTTATTATCAAAATAAAATTATATGCCACATTTATTTTTGAAAAAACCATGTTTTGTCATGCATTGGTATGCTTTTGTATGTGCACATGGGAAGACAAATAAAGATTTCATAAAATAAAAGATATTTGAAGATATACTCAGAATCCAGCCCACGAAGCAGCAATCACTGTCAGCCTTTCTAACATACACTACTGAGAAACCTCTGCAAATTCCTGATGATCTGCAAATGCTTTGCCTTTCCACACCCAAACATGTAGTATGAATGCATGCACTAGCAAATTAAGGCTGAAACACATATACACACAGAGTACATCAGATCCATTTTTTAATTCTTACCTTTGACTTGAGTATCATATTCAGCTATGATCTCCTTATCCTTTTTTAATTTAGCTGGCGACGTCATGTTTCCTCCCCCCAAAAAGGTTATCCACCGAACAGATCCTCCAGAATATCACAAATAAATATAATTTGTGTTCCTCCCAAAAGGAGGGGGAGCAAAATAATCAGTTGGGTAGGCTTGTCTTTTCTCCACAGCAATCAGTCCATGGAGAGAGGGCGTGAGATGGTGCGTTTGCGAGCAGCAGAGACATGCAGATGTGAAGAGCTCAGCGGACAGAGAAGGCAGCAGTTTGGATTTCCTGCACCAAAATCCTGAGCAGCAGTGGTGGTGTTAGCAGCAGCATCAGACTAGAGAGAATCTGCAGCCCCCAAAGGCTTTTCCTGATTGCTAACATTAATAGCACAGCCAGGGAGTGGAAGTCCTTCTGCGCAACAACATGTTGTGTGTAAGTCTGACTCTCGGTTGCTGCTTTTCTTTCTTTTTAAAAGGACAGAGTCAGAGATGATGAAATTAAATTCCCAATAGTAGAAGTAGAAAATGCTCCGAACCACTTTCTTCTGTTCAACTGCCTGTAAATTCAAATATGCATTTCGTTGGCAAATGCTTACACATATTCAATGCTACTAATGTGATTTCAAGATAAAAATGTAGTTCTAGTCAAATGGTAATTATAACATGTCACATTAAAGAAAAATGCAAAATAAGTATATTGAGACGGAAGATTGTGAAAGGCTATGTTTTCATCAGGACACATGAAACACATCAAAATGAAGACATGGGGAGACAAAGAAAAATCAGCCACCCAAGAAAGCAATTTATTTAAAGTAAATAAGAGAGAAAACAACTATAGACAACAGAAATGTGGAAAGCTAAAAAGAGAAGCCAGGGCCAAATCTTCATATTATTTGAGCCACAAGAGCTCATAAATTCATCTAAAGCCATTGTATATGCATGGTTAATCCCCCTTGGTACAATAAAACTGAAGCCATAGTCTTAGCCAATAGATCAGATTTAAAATACTTTCATTACTGTTAAGTTTGCAGATTTGCCCTTCACCAGACCATATGAGCAAACCATATGAGAAAAACATATGAGGAAAACTGTACTTGATGCAGACATCAAAGCCTATTTGGATTTAGGAAATTCAGCTCAAAGACAGATGTGAGTGTCTCGGCAGGGGGAATCAGGGCACAACTTTTCCTTTAGGATCACAAGCTACTGTTGACCATAAATGTTAAGAAAGGGTTACAGACCAAGGAAAAAAAAGATCCACTACAAAAAAACAAACAATGTGGCCAACAGAGACAGGAAATGGTCAGGCTAAACAGAGTAAGGGCAAACAAACAAAGAGAAAGTGTGGCTAAGTACAAAAGAGTTTTATATACTTTTGTCACATCAACCAGCTGTAAAATAACTCAAAAATATATTACCCCATTCCCACTACAGTGCCCTCCACTAGACAGATTCAAGCCCAAACCTTTACTCATGAGAATCTGGTTATTTAGAAGCCAAATACAGTGAAACAAGACACAATCTATTTATATAGATACACTCCCACCCCAAATTTCCATGTCTACCCAAGCATATAGATTTCCACAACTGTTAGTCCACCAAGCTGATCACATCCCATCAGGCTGATCTGGTAAGGGACATTCTGTTTTCCAGGCCATCCTACATATATAGCTAGTGGGGTAAATTTAGCCTAGTGGATCAACAGAATATTGAAACAAAGATCTCCTCCCCCCTCCTTGTTACTAAATGTATATTAGGATATAAGAAAGGAAAATACCAGACCGGAGAGAGAGAGAGAGGAAATCAGCTACGTTGTTGGGCAAATAAAACTAGGGAGCTGTTGGCTAGGCACAACTATTGCACAGATGTTTGCTTAATAAATGAGACAATAGAAAGAATCTTTCAGAAAAAAAGGGCTCTTATAGAATGCTATAATTCCACTGGTCTGGAAGCATTACTCGTACGGGCTGTTTTAGCCGACTATCCTAAAAGACTAGCTAGAATACAGGAAGTTGCACTCGAAATAGGGGTTTTTTGAAGCAGTTTTTAGGGGAATAGTTTTACGAGATCGGGACTCTAACCTGACAGAGCTATGTCACAGGAGAGCAGTTTGTAGGGGAATCTTCTCCTCGCAGGGGAATACGGCAATCCAGCTCCCAGTTTGTTGCAATGAGAAGTATTATGGGATGGAACCTCGATCCTATTAAAATCTGTTGATTTCTCAAGCAGGGGAGGGGGTGAGCCTGGTATATTACGGGCAGGGAATGCTCACATTCTTCCAAAAAAAAAGGGGGGGGGGTGTTGTATATCAAAGTGGACTTCCAGCTAGCACAGGGCGACAATTATACTAAATACAATCAATTATAATCAAGTTCGGGAAGGCAGAGAGGAGGGTGGACCCCAGCGAAGGAAAATTATGGGACAGGGTGAAACTAAAGACGGAAGACGGTTTCAAATTCCAACATCCTAGACGCAGTTATTACCTGCACTTCTGGCACAGACCGAGCCGCCCTCCACGCCTCGCGCTCTTCGGGAGACTCCCGCGATCCGTTCCCTCCGCAGTTCCACTCCTGCAACTCCGCCCATTCGACTTCGCGACACCAATCGGAATCTAAAACTCAGAAAACTGCCAACGACACGAGCCAATGGCCGCGTCCTATCCTCCCTTCTCCACACCCTCGATCCCGCCACTTTTCCGTATCGGCACCGCCCACCAAAGTCTGAAGGAAGACCATTCACGATGCTCGCGAGGCAGAAGCTCCGCCCAAGTTGGTCCGCATCCATAAGAAGAAGGGATATGTAAATGTGAGTTCTAAGCCAACCAATCCAAAGTAAGGGGCGTAGCTTCCTTCCCGTACGTTAAGAAGAGAGGCGGGACCATGTCCTAGCTCCTCCAATGGCTGAGGTCGATCTCTTTTTTTTCCTCTCGTCACTCTCCGGAGGCGGGTCAAGCATTTTCCAATGAGATGCGAAATTGTAAGATTCAAACTGACAGCCACAGGGAAGGCTACCTACGTTTGGGGCTTTAAAGCGGCTCGGGGAGCGGGGGAAGCGTCCACCAATTGGGGGGGCTCTGACGGGAATCCGGGAGATTCGGATCTCCAGGTTCGTTCAGTGAGTAACCGAGAAATACTTGCAGGTTAGGCACACAACGCATTAATAATAGGGGATTGTGTAGAAAGGGGGATCGTTAATAAAGAGAAATAATCGAGGGCTTGGAGAGAAAAGCCCCATCGAGTCCCGGTGGGCTTCTTCTGAGTGCTTTACATTGCCTGCAGTTCAAACCAGCCTTACCTCCAGAAGCTCAAACCTGCCAACGTAGCACTGATTGCACCCTCCTCCCGTTTAATCCTCGCCCCAGCCCTGGGGAGAAGGTTTAGCCGAGTTGGACTAATTCGGAGCGATCGATACATTTCATGGCCGAAATTGAACCTGTCTCTTGCTGGCTCATTCATTCAAGTTAGGGGTGTGGGGGGAAGGGGCTGGGTTGCAACTCAAGCATCGGTGTTGATAAATTAAACGCATTAAACGCAATCGGTGGTCGCAGGTTTCCCGAGAAAACAGGAGCAGCTGAAAGTCCTGTACAAGTAAAGGGGCGAGGAGAGAAAACAGCAGAAAGCAAGCGTCTTGTTTGACCTGCTGAAAGAAGCCAAGGGACACGCTGGAGCCCCCACCCGTACAGACTGATCTTAGCATGTCTGCAGGCAGTTGGAGTTTTGCAGACCGATGTGTGTCTGTGCTCTTCTGCAAGTTCTGCCAGCAGGTGCTTAGTTCACGGGGCATGAAAGCCGTGCTGCTGGCTGATACAGAGACCGATCTCTATTCCACAGACCTGCCTCCCACCAGGTAAGTTAAGGCTTAGGATTGGAGTTAACCCTTTGGTCTTCTGCTTGCCTGGATTGAATGGCCTCTGCACAGGGGAGATATTGGAGGAATATGATATCTTCTTAAGCCACAGTGACTGCTCTTAATTTAAATTGAGGTTCCATTTCTTGTTCTGTTTTACAAGCCTTGCAGAGTACTTAAGGTGAGAAACTTCTTGGTGGAAACACACATTTTCAGATTCGCATTTTGATTTGTGGTGCCCTAAAGGGTGAGGTTAAGGATGACACAGGCCATGAATATGTTTAAACCACATTTCTGCTGCTGAGCCTTGTCCTGGTCCTGGTGTTTTATAAAATCTTTATGTATTATAAATGAAAATGTTTCATTTATTAAAAAATAACCAAAGGTATTGGAGAAATGTAAGATTTTCTGTAGTAGGCATGTTCAACTTGTGATCCAGCCAGCTAAATATAAACCTTGAGCCATGTAATGTTGAACCTCGTTGTGTACTTTTAACATCTTACCCTGCAGAATGCAATTGGCTTCCATTGCTCTCTTTAGCAAACTGCAAGTTGATAATACCTTTTAAAATGTTTCACAGTTTAAATGAGGAAAACAAATAGTTTTAATGTTAGAATTGCACCATCACTGCTGTGGAACTGTCACTTTCACTTCCCCTCATGTTTAGTATGTGATCTAGCTCTTGTGGTGACAACCAAAAGAGCCAAGTGGAGGGTTGCATAAACCACAGGAATCTCTGTTTCTGACAGCTTAAATGATTGTGAATCAAAATACAACTGCTGAATTGTATGGAAATGAAGAACCTCTTGGATATAATATTTTATCTATAATGCTTATTTATTGAAGACGGTATTTCAACATAACTAACCATTAAATTATTTGCTCCAATGGGGTCAAAACTAAAACTTGCTAATGTAATTCCCCCATATCTGCACAATTTTTCAAAATGCATGAATATAATTGCATCTGCACTGATTTCAAAAAAAGATAAAGACTGCTATGAAATTATTTCCAAGATTGCTTAGAATATCCAACTCTGTGGAGAGAATCGGGATTCTAGATTAATAACTACATCCAACTTAATGTAGTTATTATTCAGTACTTTTCATGTTAACGAATGGCAAGAAATCTACAGGATTGTGGGGAGCAGGGAGTTCTCAGCCTTACCAATTACATTTTCATGCAATCTGTAGGCTGCACTATTGAACAGCAGGCTTCCCCTCCCACCCTTCCTGGGTACTTTCTGTTTAGCTTAAACATGGCCCAAAAGTCAATAAGCACTTCAGCAGCTTTTGGATTTCAAAAGATCAAATATGCAAACACAGCATAAAATAACTTTTAAACTTCCTAAAATGATTCAAAGACAGCTGAAAATAATTCAAAACATGAAAAGAACCCATATTATAGCCATTTTATAGAGGCCAAGTCTTTTATAGAATTATACAACTGTTTCTTTGGTTAAATTTATGGCATAAGTTATAAGTACCTGGTAAACATTAGTTGAAATCATGTTATGAGACCTTGGCTCTGTTGCTGAACAATTTAACAGTATGGCTATTGTTGCCACAGGAATGCAGTATTAAATTTAGAAAAGCTGGATTTTCAGGCTGAGATATTAAAAGGGAAATTTGTTACAGTGCTCCAGGAAATATTTTACTGCTTTTTGTTTCTTTTGCTCTACATAATTAATAGTTTAGCATCATAGCTATTGATGTTCTGATGCAACTAAGTGGCTAAATGTAAAACATAGAGCTTATAAGTGGAAAAATGTAAATGACAAACACAACTGATAAATGCTACTTGCCATCTCATTATTTTCTGTCATGTCAAAAAGCCCCAAATGATTTTTAAAAATGCAAATGTGCATTGGGTATTGAAATGTTGTACCCTTGTTAGAATTTTTTTTTCTTCCTAGTATTTTCCCAGAAATGTAGGATTCATTGCCATTGAGTTTGGAAGAAGACAATGAAGACTTTGTGTTTCTACCTATGTTAACCCTACTTATGGCCTTGAAGTATAACTTTCAATAGTGTTATGTATGAATCTAATCAATAGAGATTTAAGCAAATCCTGGTTTTTACAATATCATCTTGTTATAATTCCTGTCTAGGTCTAGAGCAGAGCTGCAGAAAGTGTTGCCAATGAATCATATATGATTCAGAGGACTCCATCCCAAAGTAGGCAGGTCCTAAATTTTTAACTAAGAATTCTTAACTGAAAACTTCCCATCTACACTTATTCCAATAGATCTTGGTTCCACATGCTTTTAAGGGTGTAGTCTTTGACATGCCACAAATGTTTTCTTTAGCTCTCAAGCAGAAGATTGCAAAATAGATGATTACATTGGCATTATCACCTATATCCCCTCTGCTTCACTGCAAGAACTGTAAATTATATTGGCATATAACAGACACAGCTTCAGATAGTATGTTGTATGAAAACACATAGCCTGGAAATACTGTCATCAGTGAAGCATCCTCGTGTATTGTCTTAAAAGATTGCAATATTCTACTCTGCATTAATTATGGAAATATAGCCCATCATTTGTTTGGAACAATTTAATACATTTTCTTAAGCAGTAGTTTCCTGAAAGTTAGACTCATAAAAGCTAAAGATCAGAAAATAATTTAATTTAAGCCTATAATTTCAGGGTTTTCTTTAAAGCATGAATACGGTATTTTGTTATGTTCTTCTCAATCAAAACTGAATAAGTAATGCAAATGTACCACTACTTTATCTTAATAACTATCAATGAAATATTTTCTATTTTTTCCCTTCCATTCGCAGTGCACGTCAGAAATCCATAGAGATACAATCTAAAAAAAATAGATCAGTGAAATTATTCTGCTCAGCTTTTCAGCAAAACAGTTTGAACCCCATAGGATTCATTCGGAAGAAACATACTCACCTGTTTTCAGTGGTCATAGATCTCAAAATTAGTTGCTGTAAATTTATTGTAGCAGCATTGTCAGCTAATCCAGCAAATAGTCTTACCTGCATTAATGAAAACTTGAGATTCTTGGTTAAAATTCTGAATGAATTAAACTAGCAGCATTGCTTGAATGTTGGCAAAGCAGCTACTAACTTTTTAAAAATCCTGTATTGATAACTAGAAATATAATACAATGTTCTGTTATACTGTAACAATATCCCTTGGCAATTCAGAATGGTCTTCTTCAAGTTAACAGCTCTATGGAAGATAAAGTTGCTTCAGAAGCTTGACACCATTGGGCCTGCATTTCAATTCTGAGTAACAGGCACATCAAAATATTTTGAATTTTATATATCTAAACTTTTCAATGTAGTTCTCTACTCAAATTATCTATAAAATGTACTTTAGAATATATTGGGAAAGGAAAGGCAAAGTATCTAAAAACTATGTATTTAGTTACCTATGTGTTTTTTGAATTTTGTACATCTTTAACTGAAAATTTGAAACCAAGATAAAAAGAGTTAAAATGAATATATCTGAAATAGATTCTAAGAAACTAATATCTCTACCCATGTTGCTGCTGATCTTTGACTACAATAAAACGTATCTAAGCACAGTTGAAAACAGCTACAACTTTTACACCATGAGACCACATTACAAAAAAACCTTTCAGATTTAGGAATATTTCAAAATAGTTTTTTTTAATCAGCAATTTAATTGTAGGCATATTATTTGGAACTGAATATTCTTAAATCTGTTGGTAACTGTTATCTATCAAGATTAATAGGATTGCAGCCTTATAGCCCCACCTAATGATAGTGGGATTTGTATTTAGTAAATGGGATTACAGTCTTGAAGAACACAGTGGCTGGGTTTATGCAACACATTAAACCAAGTCCAAATAAATCAGACTATTTGTGCTTTGTGATTTGCTGAGATCCGGCATATTATCTATGTAGCGGAGTTGGATGGGTCTTAACAGGCTTCGTCTCAACCCGACCAAAACCGAGTGGCTGTGGTTTCCTGCACCCAGATACAGCCAACTTGTCCCGTCGCTGGCCGTGGGGGGAGAAATTTTGACCCCCATGGAAAGGGCCCGCAATCTAGGTGTCCTCCTGGAAGTACGGCTGTCTTTAGAAGATCACATTACGGCCGTCGCCAGGGGGGCCTTTTGTCAGATTCATCTGATTTACCAGTTATGGCCCTTTCTGGATCTGGACGCACTTCGTACAGTCACTTGCGCCCTCGTCATCTCCCGCTTGGACTATTGCAATGCTCTCTACATGGGGCTCCCCTTGAAGAGTGTCCGGAGGCTGCAGTTGTTCCAGAGTGCGGCTGCGTGGGTGATCTTGGGAGCCCCTCGGAGCTCCCATGTAACACCACTTCTCCGCAGGCTGCATTGGCTTCCTGTGGCCTTCCGGATCCGATTCAAGATGATATTGATCGTTTTCAAAGCACTCCATGGCTTGGGACCTGGGTACTTACGGGACCTCCTGCTGCCATCAACAGCCTCCCGCCGCCCAGTGCGCTCCCACAGGGTTGCCCTCCTCGGGGTTCTGCCACCTGATCGTTGCCGGTTGGCGACCCCGAGGGTGCGGGCCTTCTCTGTGGGGGCCCCCTCCCTGTGGAATGGTTTGCCCCCGGAGATTCGGACCATTACCGACATCCAGACCTTCCGGCGCACAGTAAAGACCCTGTTCTTTCAACAGGCCGGCCTGACCCAGTAAACGGTTTTTTGGGGTTTTAAATTAACTAGGTTTTAAATTTTAAAATAGTTCTTAAATTTTAAATCTATTATATTTTTGTATTTAAATTGGATTTCGGCCTTTATTTAATTGTTTAATTTGTTTTTAATTGTATATATTGTCCGTTTTAGTAGGCTGTGCACCGCCCCGAGTCTCTTTTTGGGAGAGGGGGCGGTATAAAAATTCAATAAATAAATTAAATAAATAAATAAATAATCACTATGTAGTCTTAGAAAGCAAAACAAAATCACTGCATTGGTTTCAGTATAAAGAGAAATGCTGATTCTTAATTTTTCATTAAAATGTTTTTGTCTCCAAACTTAGGATCATAATAGAAATGTTCACTTTCATATAATGAATTACAATAGTATTTCCTAAAACATTACACTGATCATCCTGGTTTGAGATAATAGGCAGTGTTGCACTCCTACATCTGGAGCACATTAAACTGGGGAAGCTGTACTATAGAAACCAGAATTGTCTTAATTCTAGCATAAAAAAGGCACCTATGAATCAAAGTTTCTCTGACAACCCAATATGATTTCTTCATTTTTGGAGAATCCTTGCAAGAAAAGGACTTCTTGTCAAAACTTTAGAAAGTTGAATTTATTTACCAGTTAAGGTAGTTTTACTGTACATCTTTCACAGTCGAAAGGTTTATGATTGTGGAAAGAAATATGTAAATGTAAAATAAACAAAGGGAATAACACTCTATTTGAATTTTAATTAATACTATATTTCATAGTTAAGTGATAATAAAGTTTATTTTAATCATCTCCAGTATTTTCTGTTCTAATCCCTACCAGTACAGTTGACTTCATTGGAAACTGCTATTACACAGAAATGTGCAAATGTAAACTGATGAATGTTGCTTGTTTGAAATGGTGAGTAATATTACAGTATTTTTAATGTATAAAAATATTGTTATCTATGTCTATTGCTCATTTCTGTACAAGAGTTAAAAGAGCTGTGATTACTGCTAAATAATCGTGGAAGTATTGAATTAAAAATACAGTGAACCAATGTGTGTTTTGAGTTTCTATACCAAAATACGACATTCAAGGTATACAAATAAATTGTAGTCATATAAGTGGGCCATTAATGAGCTGAATTTCCTCTTACAAAATTGCTCTCCATTTTTAATGGCTTTTTAGAAAAGAAAAGAAACAGCAATGGTAAGGTAGATGAAATTTCTGGATATAAGAAATATTGAACCTTTTGAATTTCTCTATATTTTGTATTGTTGATCACATAAAGAACAGCCAGCTCTTTTTTATTTTTATACTGGGTTTTCACTGTTTGTAAGCCGCTCAGTATCACTCTGAGAGAGTAGAAGGCCATATAAATTTTCCAAACTAAATAATTCTGTGTATATAAGTTAGATGTCTATGCAGCTGTTTCAAGCACTCTCTTATTTTAACTATTTCTCCCAGAGTTTGTCAGTTTTGTGTGCTATGCACAATAAATTGATAGCAAAAGTGAAATAAAATAATGTGTTGGTAAATGTCACCAGCTGGGATGGGGTCTGCTATATCAGATGACCGCGCTATTGCAAGATAGAAAGAAAACTTCAGGTAGAAAAGTGGGAGTCCAATTTTAACCAAAGTAGCCTGAAGCTGCTATGAAAATATGTGGGAGTGATGGGAGCACCCAAAATTTTGAACAACATAAACTCTTGTGGCTTGGATTCCAGCAGGTCCTCAGGTGCTCAGGTCCTCCTCGGCTCCATTTTGAATTATATTACCATTATTTTAATTATTTTGCTATTTCACAAAACAGTACTCCAAATATAAATAAAAAAGTTAACAAATTATAGAACTTTACCGTAATATATTCATTTTTCCCTTTAATTTAAGAAAACAGAAAGCATATAACTATTTTTCTTTGTGTGTATGT
The DNA here is from genome assembly GCA_023653725.1 of Bungarus multicinctus. NCBI lineage: Eukaryota > Metazoa > Chordata > Lepidosauria > Squamata > Elapidae > Bungarus > Bungarus multicinctus. Next base: position 87,633,897 of record CM042842.1, on the reverse strand, counting down.
GCATGTATGCATATATATCGTGTGTGTCAGGGACGGTGGGCGTAGCTTGGTGGACGCACTTTGCGCGCATGCACACACTTTGCATGCACACGCGTACCAAACACGCACTTTGCGTGCACACGCGCACCAAACATGCACTTTGCACAGGCGCAGAGGCATTTGCGCAGGCGCAGAGGCATTTGCGCAGGCGCAGAGTTGTTCTAGCTCTCCTCCTGCAAGCCTGCACAATGCCGGTTGTTGCAGCAGCTGCCGCGCGGTGCTATTCTGCGCCACGCAAAGCAGCTGCGCTTCGAATTCTGGCCATAAAAGTGAGTATAGGAGACCGGGCAGGCGGCGGAGAGAACCGGTTTTCTCTCTGCTGTTCATCGCCGCTACCAGCTCTCCAGAACCGGGCAGAACCGGTCGCACTTCACCTCTGGTGTGTGTATGTGTGGTTATTTATTTATTTACTTTATTCAATTTATACACCGCCCTTCTCCCGAAGGATTCAGGGTGGTGCACAGCCTACTAAAACAACACATATACAAAAGTTAAAATAAAATTAAATATGGGCTGCTTCCAAATCTAAAACCCCAACATTAAAACCATAATTAAAACCCCATTTAAAATCAATTTAAGAGCAGCCCAGGCCGGCCTGCTCCAAGAGCCAGGTCTTCAAATCACGCCTGAACACCCTCAGGTCGGTGGTTGTTCTCAACTCAGGGGGGGAGCCCATTCCAGAGAGCGGGTGCCCCCACAGAGAAGACCCTATTCCTTGGGGTCACCAGGCGGCACATAGAGGCCTTCGGGACCCGAAGGAGGCCCTCCCTGTGGGAGCGCACAGGTCGGTGGGAGACTACCGGCAGAACGCGGTCTTGCAAATAGCCTGGTCTGATACCATGGAGCACTTTAAAGGTCAAAACCAGAACCTTAAAACGCACCTGGAAGGCCACCGGCTACCAATGCAGCTCGCGCAGGAGAGGCATCACATGAGAGCTTCTAGACGCCCCCATAACCACCCACGCAGCCGCATTTTGTACCAGTTGCAACCTCTGGGGAGCCCCATGTAGACGGCATTACAGTAATCCAGGCCGGAGGTAACCAGGGCATGAGTGACCGTGTGTAAGGCATCCCAATCAAGAAAGGGCCGCAACTGGTGCATCAGGCGAACCTGATGAAAAGCCCCCCTGGAGACAGCCGTAATATGATCTTCTAATGACAGCCGTACATCCAAGAGGACGCTTAGATTGCGAGCCCTCTCTGTGGGGGCTAAGATCTCACCTCCAATAGCCAGCGATGGAGTCAGCGGACTATATCGGGAAGCTGGAAACCACAGCCACTCAGTCTTGGAAGGGTTGAGTCGAAGCTGTTCTCGCCCATCCAATTCCGCATGGCCTCCAGGCACCGGGACATAACCTCAACAGCATCATTGGGGTGGTTTGGGGTAGAGATGTAAATCTGAGTGTCATCCACATACAGATGACACTTTACCCCAAAAACACGGATGATCTCCCCCAGCGGCTTCACATAAATGTTGAACAAGAGAGGGGAGAGGACCGACCCCTGAGGCACCCCACAAATGAGGGGCCTAGGGGTGGACCTCTCCCCCCCGTCAACACAAATTGCAAGCGGTCAGAGAGGAAGGAGAGAACCACCACAAGACGGTACCTCCAATTCCCAACCTTTCCAGCCGCTGCAATAAGATACTATGATCAATAGTATCAAAAGCTGCCGAGAGATCTAATAGGACCAGGACAGAGGAATAACCTCTGTCACGGGCCCTCCAGAGATCATCAACCAACGCGACCAATGCTGTTTCAGTACTGTGCCCGGGCCTGAAGCCCGACTGGAAGGGATCTAAATACGTCGCTTCCTCCAGGTACTGAAGGAGCTGAAACACCACCACACTCTCCACAACCTTCGCCACAAAGGGGAGGTTGGAGACGGGACAATAGTTATTCAAAAGCGCTGGGTCCAGGGCAGGCTTCTTGAGAGGCCGCACCACCGCTGTTTTCAGGGCGGTGGGGAGTGACCCCTCCCACAACGAAGCATTGACAATCCCCTGGAGCCAGCCTCGTGTCACCTCACTGGAGGTAGAAACCAACCAGGAGGGACACAGGTCCAACAAACATGTGGCGTTCAGCTGCCCCAGCAACCTGTCCACGCCCTTGGCGGTCACAGGATCGAACTCCTCCCAGATAACCATCTCAAGACTTGCCCGGCCACCTCCCCCGGGACCACTCAACTGGAGTCCAGCTCGCCTCGAATCTGAGCGATTTTAGCATGCAGAAATCAGGAAAACTCCTTTGCCCTGCCCTGCAAGAGGTTCTCCCGCATTCTCGGCTCAAGCAGGGAGCGGGTCACTCTAAACAGGGTGGCAGGCTGATTTTCTGCCGACGCAATAAGGGCGGAGAAATGTGAACGCTTCGCCGGCTCTATTGCCACTAGGTAGGTCCTAATATAGGACCTCACCTGTGTCCGGTCAGATTCGGTGCGACTGGCCCTCCAGGCGCCTTCCAGACATCTTTTCCGGCACTTCATTTCCCTCAGCTCCTCTGTAAACCACAGAGCTGGATGGGATCTGTACCGAGTCAGAGGTCACAAAGACACAACTCGGTCGAGAGCCTCAGCGGCCAACCTATCCCAGGTGGCCACTAAGTCTTCAGCCGAGCTGTGAGCCAGAGTCTCAGGAAATGGCCCAAGCTCCGTCTGGAACCATTCAGGATCCATCAGGCGCCTGGGGCGGAACCATCTCCTTGGTTCCGCCTCTCTGCAGTGGGGGGTAGCAGCACAGAAGTCAAGCCTAAGAAAAGAATGATCAGACCATGACAAGGGTTTTGTAACTAGATCCCCAAAGCTACGATCATTCAACCACTGAGCAGAGACAAAAATCAGGTCCAGTGTGTGTCCCCCGATGTGAGTGGGGCCAGAAACTAATTGTGTCAGGTCCATGGCCGCCATGGAAGCCATGAACTCCTGAGCCACCCCAGAGGTTTCACTGAATGAAGGCAGGTTGAAATCCCCCATGACTAAAAGCCTAGAGGTCTCAACCGCCAGCCCGGCTATCACCTCAAGGAGCCCGGGCAGGGCCGATGATACGTGGCAGGGAGCCAGGTACGTTATCAAAAGGCCCATCTGAACCCCCTGACCCCACTTCACGAAGAGGAGCTCACAGCCAGCCGTCTGAGGAACAATGGCCTCCCTAGGACAAAGAACTTTAATAATGGCCGCCACCCCCCCCCCTCCCCTGGGACCTTGGCCGATGGAATGCATGGAAACCTGGTGGGCACATCTGACCCAGAGGAACACCACCCTCTGGGCCCAACCAGGTTTCGGTAATACCTGCCAGGTCCGCACCCTCCTCCTGAATAAGATCGTAAATCAGGGGGGCCTTATTAACGGCGGACCTGGCATTACACAACACCAGCCGGGTACCCAGGGGCTGAGACTCTACACAACCAGGCCTGTTGTCTATTGAATGTGAATTTGACACAGAATCACTAAGCATTGGAGTTCACAATTTCCAGATATATTCAGTTTGGGAAGAGAAATTAATCTTTCATTTTAAAGTTATGTTTTATTTTCTGTTGGAATTGAAATTAATTTAATCTATTTTATTAACACAGTACTACATTTGGAGGTTAAAGGTACAGATTATTTCTAAATTCCAATTTGCTCACTACTTAGTCTATTGCTGCATTATTTTTGGTAAAGGAAAGGATTTTATTTTTATTCATTCAATATATAAGTAGGATACATTTGCATATCTATCATTTGTATAATTTGTTTTTTTTCCTATATAGTCTTTGATTTAAATTTTGCATATAATATACTTCATTTGCTCTTCTAGCGGAAATGTTGTAGGCTACCATGTGATTGCTCCATGCAAACCTTGCTTGTTCTCTTGCAACAACGGACACTTCTGGATGTTTCACAGTAAAGCTGTTTTTGGAATTGACAGATTTGATTCATCTGGTATGAAACTTCTACTCTGCGCATAGTATGAAATTAATTGTTATTATGCTTCTGTTGTGTTGTAACTCTGTTTTTATTATAGTGTAATGCCTGTTATAAAGCATGGGCAAGGAAAGAAGAACAAATTTCATATCTGTTGGATCTATTTTATTTTTTATTGGAAATCCCATAGTCCATCAACCAAACCCGAAACACCTGCTAAGGAAGTGAACATATTCTTAGTGTTGAAATACAGTATCTTAATCATGTATTCTGCTTAGGTGATGCGTGATTATTAGCAAATAATTTTGCCAAGAAAATGATGCATGTAAACTAAATTTTTCAATTCTTAAATCACCAGACTGCGGCTAATTGGTCAGCAAATTTAGTGTAAATTTAAGGTGATATGTGTTGGATGTTACTTAATGCAAATGCCAGATGGTAGTACAACGAACTCATTGTAAAACCATATGCTATGATTACATGCTATTAAGCAGATCTCTTCATGAGCTACTACACTCAGAGACCAACAATTTATAAAGCAGCCATGGTGTACAATAGTTACATTTGCAGTTTTTTTCCTTCATCACACCCACCATCTCTCTTTCCCAGATTAATCAATAGTATATATTCTATCTGCCTGTATACCACACCAAGCTATATTCTGTATAATGTTCCCATCCGTCATATGTGCCTTTCCTTCACTGAGAATCCAATTATCCATTTGACCGCTGCTTGCTATGTTTTTATAACACATGCTTTATTTCCATCATATTCCACTTTTTACCACATTCAGCAACTTTCAACTCCATATTCATTCAAAACATTCCCTATATTGAGCCTATACACTATCATAAGCTTTCTCAAAAACAACAGACAGATTCTCACACTGATTTGTTTCACAGTGACTTGCTGAAAGATTTGCACATTCCCAAGTATAAAACTTGCCAAATTTTACTAATTGTCATGTCCTTAGGACAGAATTCAACCAGCTAACTTTCCAGAGTCAGTCTAATGCCCATCTAGTCTGTGATCCACATTGCTCTTCCATAGGAATATAATAGCATTACTTTTTCTATATTTTTTCCTATCATTCCCACTCATTTTTCCATTCATATCACACTTAATAAAATGCCTTTTCTTTTAAATCATATTTATTCAAAATGTTGTACAGTACTTCCCCCAATCCAACTCCAGAAATTAAGCCTCATTCTTGCATTGTTACTATTCCCTGGAAGGTAACACATAACTATTATATAATCAATTTAAGACTGCTGCTTTCATAGACACAGATCAACATCAATGTACCAGTTCATATTTTCTGACATATATTTAGCTCTTTCATTCATAAATAAATCTACACAAATCCCATTTAACTCCATTAGATCAGACACTAACATCTATCCTACCTTTCCTCTCTCTTAGTTTCACAAATAGACAACAGAATTATTTGTCTTCACTTCCATTTAATCTGTTAATTTACTGTTAATTCTTTGTCATCTCATCCTTTTATATTCCAATTCTCTAGCTTTCATATGGGCTCACAGATATTGATATTGTCTGTCTATCATGCCTTTGGTCAGTCAGGGCTTTCACATAATGCAGTTAGTCATTATAAGTTAATAAAGAAGGAATAGACTAGGTTAGTAGCGTTAATTGTATGTGTATGCAGCATTTCTTGATAACATGAGAGCACAATGAAGTCAGTTTGGACATAGGTTAATTTTATGTCAGCCTTGCTTATGTTGATTTCTGCAAACTAAGATCTATATTTTTCAAGTTAACCTTGCAAACTAACACACTGTTGCCCATATCCCATCAACTGAGAGGTACATCAGTGTATTAATATCCTCAGGATATGTTGTGCTTTATTAAATTAACTTCAGATCATGACTACAAAATGTATAAAATATTTGATTTACGTTTCTTTTAGGTACAGATTTCTTACTTTGGGGCAACTTACCAGATTTACATGAAAATACTGATGAAGATGTATCCAGTACCTCTGATGAGGAATATATCAGATAAATATTATCTACATTGCACTGCCCCACATGATGTGCTTCTTGTATTCACAAGAAGTATAATGCACTGATCCCAGGGAGACAGTACAAAAGGAAGGGAAAAAAACCGTTCAAAGGCTTGATACCTGTCATCAAAAACTATCTGATCTAGTAAGCATCCTGCTACATAATGAGACTAATATGTAAAGATGAGAATGCAATTCTTACTTGTTCACTTTCTAAAACGGCAAGATCCATGTACGTGCATATTTGGCTTCTGGAGTCCCTTGATTTTACCTGTTTCCAAATTATGACAAACAAAATCAAATAACTTCCACATCCCTATCAATTATTGTTACATTAGGATAGATCTAATAACCACATAAGAAAATAAATCCTGTAGTGTTTGTTAAGCAAGTGTTATCATTTTTCTGGCCCAAAAACTAGGCCAGACCTCTCTTTAGTGGCTACATTTAATGTTGTTGCCCAGAGAGCAGGCATTACAGATTCTCCTATTGGCAGCCTTAGGCATTTGTATTAGAGTGGGCTAAGAGAGAGCTCTTAAATATAAACCATTTTTGAATATATTGTATGAGTGTTAAGCATTGCTAGAAGATTAGCTTTCAAAGAAATCTGGTAGTAATTTTTAATTGCTAGTGCACCCAAAACCAACAAATATGGAGATCTAGCATGGGAACTGGCACATTTTCCTGCTTCTAATGGAAAGGGAAGTTGCAAGGAAAGAGTAATAAAAGAACTGGAACCCCCTACTATCGTGTGTAGGGAATATAGAGAAATGTGTGATCAAATAAAGTGATTTAAAATTAGTAAACAGTATTCATTTCTAGCTGAGTTCAGATATTTTATATAGCTCTTTGCAAGAAAGGAAAATCAGGGAATAGGATGCTGGAAAGGAAGTTATAAATGCAGGGTCAGCTTCAGTGAAATATTATTCTGGCTTCTATATTGTTTGGCACAAGAGTATACCTAGTGTGAGTCTCTCTTATATTCTGAAATCAAAAACAGCAGCAGCTAGATAGCTACAAGTAGAACAGCCAATTCTTTCCAAATTAATGAAATATCATCTGGATTTTTTAAAGAGAACTAATGTGCTTTTGGCAAGAAAAATGCTATATAATTATGTACAAGCTGCTTTGGGACTTTCAGTGGTCTTGTTACCAGTTATTTTATGAACCTAGATAGGTCCAGTATCATTTCTAGGGAATGAGTACATACGTTTAAATCAACTTTTATTTACTTGAACGGGATAATCCAAATGCAAGGGGCCAGATTATACTAGAGGAATATCGGCCTGTTCTTATTGTTATTTATGTTTTGATTGCACTTAGGAAAACATGGAGCAAAATACATTGTTTGAAATCTATCATTCTAGTCTAAGCCATGAAAAAGACACATCATCTTTGATAGCTATAGAAATCTTGGTCACTCTATAGCTACTTACCAGTTGCAATACCCTGTATTTTGTGTACTATATATATCCCATGTACAGAATTCAGAAACTTGGAGAGCCTTAGATTTTATGGGTTTTTAAAATTAGCTAATAAAGTTCCTAATACAGTGTGAAAAAACATAGATGAAATTTCAAAGTCAAAGAGAAAGTCATGAGTGGAATTATTTCTTATTTGGTTCAGACTGGTTGTATGTTGTCCTTGGATTTCTGATGGAAGAGAAGATGTGTGGCCACCACCATCCATTATACCCAGCTCCATTTTCCAGTTACCACTCTAACCTTCTGGAATTCTATGCCCATTTACCTCCCGTTGAGAGCAACTTCCAAGCCCCAGATCAGAGCTTTAATTGCATCTCCTTTTTGGCCCAGGGGCTGAGATATAACTTTTTGGCCCAGGGGCTGAGATATAACTCAATCATTAGCATTATAGTGATACCTGATCTCTCCCAGTGTTGAAAGAGGAATGGCAGAGTTGGCCCTGTAATATTCCCTACCACCAGCTCGAGCAAAAAGGAGAATCATAGTGTTTCCCACTCCCATCAGCCAAAGACGAGACAATATCACCAATGCTACCAGAGGCAGATGAAAGATCTAGCAGGAGTGAGACATCATACTCCATCTCTATTCCATCACAAGTAATGCACAAAAGCAATCAAAGAAGTTTCAGTTCCACATCCAGACCTAAAATCCAACTTAAAAAGTCCAGATAATCTGCTTTATCCAGGGTTTTCTGCAACTGTAGACACATAACCTTCTTTTAGAACCTGCCAGATATTGTCTAGAAAGAAAACTCAAAGAAGCAATTATTTTTTTTCTTCATCAAATTCAACAGGGATTGATTCTCAATAAAGATATTGGATAGCGCTATCAGAATTGTTTTACAGAGAAAGAGAATCTATGCAGTCCATTTTAAATCGGGCACAAAAACATTTACATCAGTTATATCCTTGGTATTCAGCTTTGCCTTGTTTGACCTTTTAGATATCACCAAAATCTGTACTAGGTTTCCCAATATTTGATGATCATAGTACAGTGTAATGTAAATTCATGTAAGGGTAACAACAGGCTATAATATAAGCCTTCCTACTGAAATTTTACGTTTTCCAGCAAATCATTGATTAAATATAGTTCTCTATAAACAATGAAACATAATTTGTACTGTATTTATGAAATAGAACATAGAAGAAACCAAATGAGTAGAAAGATAAGAACAGTAGGTAAATGTATACGAATTAATATTTATTCTTGTGTGGTACTGTAAAAGGCAGACAGTGAAAGAACTGCATAAAATCTGCATTCCAGTAAACTGTGTGGCTTAGTTTCTCCCTAGCTCTGATGTCACTCATATCAATCTAAAATGCACTGTAGCAGTGCATTCTCTTTTCATAATGCATTATTCAAGACTGATTGTTGCTGGCAATAAGGATTGGAGAGAAAAACTCAAAAGACAATGATATGTTCTTTCCACTTATTTCCAAAAGGAGCTATATGGGGAAGTGTGTGGGTGACTGATTAAATATATATACTTATTTTAGAACAAATCACTATGTAGTATCTAAGAGGCAGTCTATGCTGAACACATGCAAGAGTCAGTCTCCACTGTAACTCAGTCATTGCTGTGATAGAATGCCACTGACAAATAGCACATTGCAAAGACACCAGAACAAAAGACTGCCTCTAATTAATTCATTCTTTCCCTTGGTGTTAGGGAAACTTGGTGTAATGCAATTAAAAACTACAGCAACTTACTTTTAGCAGAATAAACTAAGTTGGCATTTGTCCATATAATGATAAGAAAGAAGTGAATGAAAGAAGCGTTAACTGACAAAAAAAGGTGGATTAGAGACAGAAAGAAATTCTTACCTTTTTGTGATTAGTCTGTTTTTGCAAATTTAAAAAATTTGTTCCTTTCAAACAAATCAGTATTTTCTGAGCAGGTTATTCTGAACAGCACAGACTTTTAAAAATGGGATTCATGGAACAGCAAATATGTGGACATCAATATCAGTCTTCAGGCTAACATTTCATCCTATATACAGTTCCTGTTTAACTTTATTTTGTTTTTAAAACAGGACAGAATAGAAGGATAGAACATGTACTCAAATTCCTTTTTTGTCTACTTTTGGCAAACTGCTCCTTCAATATTGGCAAAAGCAGCAGCCACAGTTCTTTGATTTCATGTCTCTGCCTTTTATCAACTATTTCCCTACCTCTACCTCTTTTGTGAAAATGTAAATTTTTATTAAAAGCATTGTACATCCAAAACCTGGTTCTTTTTGGACAGATGTAAAATAAAGTAAGTTATTTAACTCTTGAGTTCATCAGACTCATATTTCATGTGGTTTTGGTTGTAACTGCAGAGATCATACTACAACTTTCTGGCATAGGGGTATTTAGGTTTTTAATTACTTAGTAAGGTACTGAAATTGTACACAAATTACACTCTCTTGAAATTGTATTCACGTAAATATTCTTGCCATGTTTCATCTAGATGCTAGATGGATAATAAATCTGACAAATAAGCACATTCAAACATTTTCATGCAGTTATTTCAATATGTTCTCTTGATTCCTTAAGTATTCATAACTCTGTATCCATCTAGGCAGTGCATTGGTAAGCGTAGATTTTCACAAAGCATTTGAATTGGGAATATGGTAGGTTAAAGCCATTATCAATTTCTCAGTTTAAAAAGTAGACAAGGAAGTTATTTGGAAGTAAAGGTCCCTCTATATTTAAAAGCATATTATTTATATAATTGGTATGTTTTCAATGTACAGTAATTGGCTGCAGTAGTAAAAATTGCCTGCCTGCCTGTCTTGGACTCTGCTTTGCTGTTAGGAAGGGTACTAGTGGCTATCCACGAAGTAGAGGGAAGTATTAGTCTTTAGTTAGGGAATCATGAAATTTTGTATAGGCAAGTGGGATCTGTTCCAGATGTTTCCTTCTAAACTATCTCAACCATTAGTATCTTGAGGCCTTTTTAACAGTTATGTGTTGTCTATTTGCAGATCCAGCAATCCAGATACCATACAAAAGATCTATTAGAAATAACATCAAGAATAAAGATTACTGTACTAATTATAGAAAAAAGGAATAATGGCATTCATACAGCTACAGTGTCTTCAGATCTTACTGAATCAGGGATAGAGGAGGCAGAATAAGTATCTGCATGTGGCCCTTGAACCTCAGTGTAGACAGAGTGGACAACCAGCTCAATAGACTTATATAGAAGGACCCTAAATGCATCAGATTCAAGTGGAGAAGTTTCCATTTCATGACTTACCAGTAACTCTCCACAAACATACTAACATGGATCATTTAAAAAAAAAAATAGTACTGATCACATATGTAGTTCTGTCCATGAACCAAGATGCCGTGTTATTACAAGCTTGTAACATTTGGTATATAGGTGTTTTGCTAGTAAAGTTAATTGTGGAGTTGTTTCATACTGGTTAAAAAATGGCAGTCAGATATTTAGATGTACCTAACATTGATCTGATGGGCTTGAAGAGAAAGAGGCATAAAATTTTTTGGTTCTCTGACTCAATTAGTCAGAGAATTAGAGATCCAGAAACCCCCCTGTGGCTTTATTCTGAGAACATCAAAGTAGCAAAGGATATTTCTCATTGATTTGCTAAAGAGGTAAAAAAGAAAATCTTTCAAAAGCTAGTTAAACTCTAAAAGCAAGACATCCCATATCAGAAAGAAGGTAGGATTTATTATCAGGAAGATGCCTGAAAAAGATTATATAAGGAAAAAAAGCCTGGAGAATTAAAAAAAACCTGATATTGTGAACCATTCACCTTTAGATTAGCAACAGCATATTACAGATTGGAACATATACGGTATCCTTGGGAACCAAGAAGTAGATAATAAATCAGCACTGTCAGTATTATCAGAAATCTCAGCTAACAAAAAAATTGCAGCTATTGTTACAACAAAACAGGGCTCATTCCTGCAGCTTATAAAAGTGACTTCTGGGTTAGGTATGGCAGTCCTTTTATAATGCATATTTGCCTGAGATATTATTTCAATAAAACCAGTATTTTCTTCAGAGGAAAAATTACAGTCCCAGAGTTAAATACAGAAATTCCCAATTTTGTTTAGTTGACAACATGAGCACTCGTGATGGTAAAGGGGAAATTAATGTAATGTGTCCACAATGATGTCCTGACACATAGCATCATTGAGGCTTATACATGAATGTTAGTTGTTATCAAGCACTAATCCTAAAGAAAGCAAGTATTGCAATTTGCTCACAATGGCCTAGATAATCTTTTACAAGAAAAAATTAAGAAAGCTTTGTAGTGATAGTGGTCATTTGAACATATGTTCATCGAAGTATATTATTCAAAACTTAGCAATATTTGCTCTTCATAGAGGAAAATAATTCTCAGCATAGCAACCTTCTAACATAGAAAATTCTGAACACATTAGTTAGTGGGAGTAACACGTAATGAAAAGTGGTTTTGGTTTCAGATTAGCAATTTTAACTAAAAGCCTAGCTCAGGAAATGCTAGCAAATACTTCACACTAAAGCAATAAACAAGCATAATTTAAAATGGTATCAATTGTATGATTTTACATATTTGTCAAATTATTTTATATATTTGTCAAATTTCATATAAAATATTTAAAAGAGCTGGCGGGGCTGATATCACAGTAGTTGCAAATTCCCCTATCAACTTTTGCCTATATTTTCTCAGATATAAATTTTTTTTTTCATTTTTTTTTTCAGTTAATTATATGTTACAGAATGCCACATGTCAAATAAAAGGAACTGCTACCTTGAAATTCGATATCTTTTTCATCAGGTAGCATTTCACAGATTCATAAATAAAGAAATATACCATTCTTACCAAGTGATACTGAATATCCACATGACTTTGCACAGATTATCTCTCATTATAAATGCTTGCTACAATGGTTACAAAGGTAGGAAAGAATTGTTACCAGAAAAAAAAACCATTAAAAAATAATAATGGAGAATGAGAATTTATGCTGTAGGGCTCTAATGAGGAAGTTAAATCCCATTAGTACAGTTTCAAAAATTCATTGCCAATTTATTTGAGGCAGATGAAATTTGCAGTTCAACAATATCAGAAGAGACAATGATTGTCTCCAGCCACCAACCGTATGGCCTGTAATATATAGTAACTGAAAAAAGAACTGGAGAACTGAGCTTGAGGTGGGGGAGAAAACACAACCTCTTGCAAATTGTGCACATTGTGCACATCTGTTCTCAGAGGGTGTTTCTGGCATCATTGTTCAAAACAATAGGATGCATTTGCTTTTATGGAAAAAAGAAAAAAGTAGGTGATTTTCCAGGTCTGATGTAAATTTTTCCATAAATATGTCTTTTATAGGAAAACATTCAAAGCACAGTAAAAAAAAAATCTAGTTCTGCATAAAAAGATTGTATTGCAGAAAAGCCATTTGGGGAAAGATCTGGCAAAACACTTATTTGCATATCTTTCATATTGTTAAAATAAAGATCAAGCATTTCTAGTCAGAGACACTGATTTGTCTGCATTTACTAAGGACAGTGATTAGTACACCCTTCCTCAACCTAATGCCTCCTGGGTTTGCTGAGACTGTCCCAGTATATTTAGAGGACACGAGATTAGAGAAAACAGGATTCCTACTAGGGCACAGACATACACAAATATAATTATATCCTGTTCGAAGTACACAAGTTGTCTTGATAGAAAGTGCCTTGTGTGCACCGAATTATCTCACACCATTTTATCAGTCGAAATCAATTCATTGAAGAATAAATGTTTAGTGATTGAAATTTATGGATCATAATCTACTATGCCAGTCCAGTGTGGAATGGTCAATACATGCTTTTCAACTTCTCAGTCTAGTTCCTGCACCTAAGGAAGGACTGGAATCTGAGGCTCCCTGCAGTATATCCAGTACCTATTGTACATACATGGTCCTCAATTTACAGCAGTTCGTTTAGTGACTGTTCAAAGTTACAATGGCAGTGAAAAAAGTTTCATACTTGTATCCATTGCAGCATCCCCATGGACACGTGATTTACATTTGGATGTTTGACAGCTGGTTCATATTTATGACGGTGGCAGTGTCCCTTTTACAACCTTCTGACAAGCAAAGACAAGGGGGAAGACAGATTCACTTAACAATCACGTTACTAATGTAATAACTTCAGTGGTTCATTTAACAAATGTGACAAAAAAGTTGTAAAATGGGGCAAAACTCACTTAACTAATTTCTCACTTAACAACACAAATTTGGGGCTCAATTGTAATCGTAAGTTGAAGACTACCTGTATACAGTATAAGCTCACTGAGTTAGACAGTGATTCCTTTGTAAAATAACCTATTTCCTGACCCAAAAAACTTGCTTGATCATTTTCTAGGGACTTACCCTCCTATTAATTATTGACATATTATTCCAGTTTAGGATAAATTAACTATTATTAGTAATCTAGGTGAGATACAGTTATGGAGTTGTGAGAGTTGAGGTTGGGGAGGCAAGAATCACAGTCACCTTCCTCAATGTTACAAAACAACATGCCAAGTTTCTCTTGATTCAAAAAGATGGGAGGAAAAGCCCAGAAGTTTGAAATGTATAAAAGTCCTTGTAATTATATATGAGTAAGTAGGCAGCTACTATGTTTGACTGCATTCTTGTTGGCAACAAAGATTCTGATTTAGCTGAATCGTTTCTGAGAGTCTTTAACCAAGTCACATCAAGGAATTAGATGCACTATGAAGTCTCAGAAGGTCTGTGGTTTACATCCATGTTTTGAGGTATAAATCATGATAATCTCTATCAATAAAATAAAATGAACCTGATCTTGGCCACTAGAATAATGTTCTATGCACTGGTGCCTTCTACATGTTTTGGACTGAAATGCTGCTGGCCACTGACATCTATCATAGGTCTAAAGAACAAAATATACCCCTTTCTTATAATTACTCCAGATGCCTCTATTGAAAGGGACTTGATTTGAAGATTCAGCAGGCATTTTAAAAATAACTCTAAAAAAAGATCTTAAATAGCTTTTGATTATATTTTACAGCAACCTTTCCTAGTCTGGTGCTTTCAAATGTGCTTGGAATAGCAAACACACAGTCTCACACAATATTACCTAAAGACTGTGAGCTGAAGTTTTCTCTAAAACAAGGGGGGTGGTTCATACTGTTTTAAAGCCTATAAAAAATAATGTTACCTAAAATGAAAACATATTTAGACACAATAAAAAGCCAAATCATGTACAATAAGTGGGGGAGATATCTTTTCTTTTGTATCTATGATTGGGGAGCCAAAAGATTATTTTCCTAAATACGTAGTCCCTTCTATAGCTTATGTTCTATTGAGCAAACAAATCACTAGAATCAAGAGTAGATTTTTCTGCTGCTTGCATGTTTGAAACTTCTAGAAGAATTAATTCTACAGAGTCTGTAATACTACAGAGATCAACTGTCACTTTGGAGTGCAGAATCATCAATACAGGCCATGCACTTGATGCTGTCAAAATATTGTCCTACTGTCTAAAGGGCTATGTGAGTGTGTGAGAGGAACAGGCCCAGTCTAATAAGAGTGAAGGGCTGTGGATGCTTTATCCTCCTGAGTCAAAACTAGTTCCATCCTTAGTGCTTAATGGAGTTGCACTTCCCACTTCAGGAATGGTGCACAATATGGGGGAGTGGGGGGGGGCGGTTAGGCTTACAGTTCATACTAAAGCAGCAGGTGACAATTGTAGCCAGAAAGATCTTTGTGGAAATTCATTGTGCCAATTGCAACCATAACTGGACTGGGAAGCCATTAAGACAGTCACTCAAGTTTTGATCACCTTGTGGTTAGACTACTGCAATGCATTGTACATGGGACCAGGGGTGGGCTGCTGGGGGTTTGCAGGGGTTTGGGAGAGGCCCTAGCTAAGATTCTGTGCAGTTTGGAGGACCCCCAAATCCCACTCTTCGCCCTCCCCTCCCAGGAGTCCCATGCGGCCCATTTTGGATGCTGTTAAGTGCAGGGCACGCATGGAGGCTCAAGGAAGGTGAAAAATGGGCCTCCTGGAAGTTTAGGAAGACGAGAAATGGGCCCGTTTCCAGCTTCTGGAGGGCCTCCAGAGCCCAGGGAGGCCGTTTTTTTCCTCCCGGAGTCTCGAGGAAAGCCTCCAGAGCCCAGGGAGGGCAAAAATGCCCCCCCACCATGGTGCAGGAGGCTGACTAGGCCACACCCACTATGGCCACACCCACCCAGCAATCATAGAACCCTTTGCTAAAATTTTTGAAGCCCACCCTGCATGGGGTTGCTCTTGAAGAAAGTTTCAGCTGGTCAAGATTGCAGTGGCACAGGTCATTATAGGCATGCAACTCTATTGAATTCTCATGTAACACCTACATGTGTACCAACAAGCTTCCAGGTACAATGTAAAGACAGTCCTGGTTATCACCTATAAAGCCATTCACAGCAAAAGGCCTGGTTATCAATAGTTTATGCCTGTCCTATATGCTCCAGGTCCCCTTAATTAAGCTGTAATGGAAGCAATGCTGCATTCTGAAACAATAATCCCCCTGAGATTTGAAGGCCTTGAGATTATTTAAATAAGCCCTTAAAACCTGGTTCTTCCTCACAAGCCTTGGGCTAGAACAGTGACAGACTTCTTGCGTGATGTTTTGACTATTAATTTGTGTTTGTTTTTCTACATTTTTCTTTTTTAGGCTATGTATGCCTTTGTTGCTTACTGTTTTATTTTGTAAGCTGCCCAGAGTTATGACAGATTGGGGTGGCCTACAAAAGTCATAAATAAATAATTAAGGTATGATCTAAAAATGGTATCACTGGCATTTGATTTATTGTTGTATGTATTACAGTGTGATGTTCAGTTGGAAAGTTTGCAAGTTTTTGATTCAAGGGGATTTTTTTCAGATATTGTTAACAAAGCATTCTTGAAACTTTGAGTAAACTTTTCAACCAACTGATTTGGTTGGGGGATGTGATCCTGATATTATAAAACCAATTGTGTTCTTTTTCAGGTGTATCTGAAATTGTTCAGTTATGAACTGTTGACTATTGTAGTTTGCTTATTGTTTGAGAATATCTCTTGCAAAGAGTTGTCCTATGATATGGACAGCTGATGTTGAAGACATTAGAAACACCTCTAACCATTTGGGATATATATCTACCATGTAGACACTCCTCCAAAGTTTACACTAATTCTTTGCTATAGCAAGACAGGCCATTACTATGCATGCATTGGTGCTACTTTTGGTACATTTTGGGCAGGTTAGCATTAAAAATGGTTCAGTTTTGGTCTATTCTCAGCTACTGAGCAACTGTAACATTTTTATTATTTTAAGATATCCCACAGATAATTCCTACAATAGTCAATTTGTCAACTGGGATGATATGATGATGCCAGTAGAAGAAAATAAATGTAGCTCAGAGATGAACCATAAAGCTCTCTGAGTTTGGTTGCCTCTCTATAGATATTTCATTATCCAGTGTCAATGCCCCTGCTGATGTTACTTAGTTGGGTAATGAAATGTCTGCAAACAAGCCCAAAGACCATCAAGAACTCCATGGCATGATAATTGTCCATCCCCACATAATTCAACAAAAGTCAAATTTAAGCTCATCATGGCACAGATGTACAGATTTACAGAGTTGGATAAAATGCTATGAACTAAGATCTAGTTGCTGTTTGCAGCAAAAGAAATTCCAGCCATTCTGAATGTTTGATAGACTTGAAACAGTGTTAATTCCCCTAGTTGCTCTTTGAATCACTTCAATTGTCAAAGAAATCTCTATCTCATGTGGATTTTTCAGATTGTTTACCTTGTAGAGGTAAACTACTAGACCATCTGTCTGCATTTACATGACTGTGTGTCCCTTCAAATTAAACATAACTCTGCCTTCTAAAGAAGAAAGCTGATGCTGAATTCAAACAGCTGCAGTAAGTGGAATCTCCTTTTTGTGAACTGAAAAATGACAGTAATGACTAATGTTCGCTGATGAGGGTAAACATTTTCCACTGCAAGTATTGGTGGAAGCATTTAACTTCCCAAAGTAAACTCAGTCTTTTTGGATAATTGTGGATAATTTTTCACTGCAGCTGGGAGTATTCATGATGCAAATATCAGGCATCCCACTATCTTTCACGATATGTGACATAATTGTGCTAATTCTATACTGGATCAGAAGTCAAATTTACTGATAAGAATGGTTTATAATGTGTCATCATAGTATTTAATTACTTGTTATTCACAGTTTTGTTCAGCTTCCCTTTATGCTCAATTGATGGAGCACGGTAGCTCAGCTTGGCAGAAATACAGGTGGTCCTTGACTTATGACCACAACTGAGCCCAAACTTTATGTGAAGACAAGAGTTGTTATGTGAGTTTGGCCCATTTTATGACCTTGCCACAGTTGTTAAGTGAATCACTGTAGTCGTTAAATTATTTAACAGTTGTTAAATAAATCTAGCTTTCCTACTAACTTTTCTTGTCAAAAGATCGTAAAAGATAATCACATGATCCCGGATACTGCAACTGTCATAAATATGAGTCAGTTGCCATGAACATTCTTTCCATACTTGTTGCTTTGCATGTGAGTGGTGTGACCATAATATCTAATACTGGATTTAAAGAACTCAAATTTGTCATTTCCCATACTTTGAGAGACAAAGTTTACCAATCTCTGCAACAATGTCCTGAGTTCTCCACATTATTTTTCTCTTGTGGCAATGGTGCTAAATAGCAGAGGGTAGCATTTAATCCCTGCTATTTAAAAAAGCAAACATCTTCTAGTGTTGTATTTATTTGTGTGCATCTAGGTGAGAACTGAATCTGATACCATAGTTGTAATATTGTTATTTATACCAGAACAAGAGATGTAACCCATGGAGTCCAATCAACTTTTGAAAGAACTACTCCAGCTTCCATTCAATCCAGTTCAGTTTCAACTTTTTTTTAAATATGACAAATATAATTGATCGTGTTTTGTGAAACTTGGACGTTATATTATTTTGCCTTTGATATACTTGATTTCACATAGGAAGAGAACCAATGGAACAGCTTGCCTTTACAAGTTATGGGAGCTTCATCACTGGAGGCTTTCAAGAAGAGATTGGATTGCCATTTATCAGAAATGGTGTAGGGTCTCCTGTTTGGGCGAGGATTTGGACTAGATGACCTACAAGGTCCCTTCCAACTCTGTGAATCTGTTATCTTTATATTACCATAAAGTTACTCTTGATAGTCTTCATGATAGTAAGTGAAGTATGAAGGTTATTGATGTATGAAGGTTATTGATCCAATAGCAATTTCATAATCCCAGAGTGCTAGTCCACCTGTTTATATAGCATGTAGGTCCAATGCACCTTGATGGTTACTATATTTCCAGAAATCAGAAGGGTATCTTTTTCCAGCATGTGTTTTTAGTTGTAATTCTGATGGCTTTAGATTAGCATCTCTGAAATAGTGCTCAAATACACATTGTGATATAATTGTTATATAGAAGATACAGTGTCCTGATAATTACTGATAATAATTTGATTTTCATCTCTGGCATAAGCTGTATAAACTGTATCGCTCATTTCAATTCACCTTCTCTGCTATAGATTTTCAGGTTAGCAATCCCTGATTTATTTTCATTATCACATTCTTCAACTAATGCAAGTCTCATTGTGCTCTTTTTATAGTAAGAGCTTATCTTTAGCAAACAGTTTGCTTTTTCCTGACAACAGGCTCTCTGAATATTACTGATTTTATTGCATTTTTTGCAGGCTCGTCCTTTGAGCTGTTGTATGTGAATCTCTGCCACAACAATAGCAGAGTTCATTTTGATTTATAGTTCTAATGCAGGTAGTTCTCGACTTACAGCCACAATTGAACCCAAAATTTTTGATGCTTGAGACATTTGTTAAGTTTTGTAATTTTGAATGGTCATTAAATGGACTGTTGTAAGTCAAGGACTTCCTGTACCTGTATTATTAATATGAGAAGGCAAAATCACAAAACTGCATCTCACTTATTTTGGCATGTCATGCGGGGAGATTCACTGGAGAAAGTAATTATGTTTGAAAAGTTAGTGGTAAAAGGAAAAAGAACACAGTGGCAGAACACCAGCCAGAGTACAGAACAATTCAAATAAGTAGTGCAAGATTGGAAAACGTTAAAAGACCTGGCCCATAGAATCGCTAAGAGCTGGACATGACTGAATGGATAACACCATCATCATAGTATTAGCACAATTCCCATGAAGATAGCAATTTCAAATGCCCTCTTAAATGTTTAATCTGCCTTTGCTGACAATGTTTTAGTGTGCTCTTTCAGATTTCACAGACTAGCTACTGTCTCCAGGCACTGCCTTCACAAAACTTGCAATCTTCAGACAACTTAAATATATTGATATGCTCACTCTTTTTGTTTATGCTTATAAAACTTACAATTGCTCTGCAATCAATAATGGTTTTGATTTCAAATGTTTCTGCATTGTTTTTATTAGTTTTGCAAAGCTGAATTATGAGGAATCATGTGTAATGCTTAAGCTTCTTAATTAACTATGCTTGCGTCCTATATTGCTTATTAAAACAGACAGCTTCTTTTCAGCAACTACTGTATTTTTTGCCTCAAAAAATTTCAACTAGGAATATAACAATCCTCAAACACATGCATCTTTCTATTAAAGCTCATCATATTTCAGGTATTTTATTTGCATGTTTGTTTTTATGTCTTTTCACCCTCGAGTCAAGGCCTGAGAAGAGTTTTTATTATTACTGCTGCAGTTATTGCAATTATTTTATAATCCCACTTTTGTTGATATTATTATGTCTTTTCTGCTGATCAAGCAATAGATACCAAAGTCAAGGGCAGGTTTGTCTGCCATTGGCTTTCATGATCCTTCTACAAGAATTAAATCCCAGAGCCTGCAATATTATAACACGCATAGGCAGGTCAAGCAACCATATCAAATCCCAGGCATTCTTAATTAACCAATAACAATAAATAACATTTTCCAATGACCAACCTGTCTAAATATTATCAATCATAGCAACATTTCATTTTTAAGTATGCATCACAATTTTTCAGGCACTTGAAAATGTCAAATGTGAAAATGGTAGATTTATATTTGCATGACTTATAACACCTTCTCTTGTCAGAAAGCACCAACCAGTGCCATTGTCCAGTTAAGTGCATAGTTTATTGCAAAAACTAATTTCCTGTCATGTTTATTATGTGTGGAATAACTTTTCCAATCCAATCCTTGTATATTTTACTCAGTAAGTTCTTACTATGTGCTTATTCCTGAATAAATACACCTAAAATAAAAATAAAAATGGAATCATGACTTGTATAAGGTGCGTGATTTGATATTTTATTCTCTTTTCTTAAGAAAAGTTCAAAACATTCATTGACATTTTGTTTTCTTTTTCCTTTTCCTGCTGCATCATCATGGTTTTCTTTATACCAAATCAACACTGTGTGTTTTCTTTGTTTCTGAAGACTGGTAAAGCCATTTTCAAACACCAGCATTTCTGGCTTGATGGTTACAGGCAGTTAAAGAGAATTGGGTTTCTTTCAAGAGAATTCTGATCATTAACGGTGGAAATGAAAGAACCAATACTCTGGAACAGATCCTAAGTACATAAAACTGGCAAAATTAAGCTGTCTCTTCATTTAATATTCTCAACTCATGCTTGTTTATTTCCCATCAAGAGTAAGCATCCTGACAACCAACTAAATGTGTACACAGGTTGCTGTTCACAATCCTGCCCACTATTAATGGATTCTATTTTTAGCTACATATTTTGTAGTTTTGTTCACTGCACAGTCCATTGGAGTTAGGTAGTCAATATAGCAACAACAACAACAAAAATAGTAATAATAATTTCTTTGGTTTCAATCATCATATATTTGCGATGGGTAAATATCTTTTCTTCCGGTAGTTCTGCAGCTGCTGGCCCTGGTTACTCAGCCAAAAATCCTGAGTCCTGTAGTCCATTTTTCACCAGAAATCCAGGAACTCCAACATCTAGCACGAACCTTGTTATCCCAGGCAACATCCAAGTTGGTATGGCTTTCTGAAATTTACATCCCACCATATGGGAGAGACACTCTTTGTCTGACTTCTCTGATGAGACCTGTCCAGTATGATTGAACCTCTGGCATAGCTTTCATCTTCCTCAGAGCACAAAAGCCCCACAACCACGTCAAGGTAGTGCTTCACTGGGGGTGGGGGGAGTGGAGAAGATCACAAAATACAAAGACATAGAAATAGAACGACTATGGCAAAAGCAAGCAAAGGTAGTACCAAATGTAGGCACCTTGGGTGCAATCGCACAACAACTGGAGCACCACTTGAACACCATAGGCATTGACAAATTTGGCATCAGTCAATTGCAGAAGGCAGCTTTACTTGGAACAGCTTCTATCCTGCAACGATATCTGTAACAGCATCAAACATCCAGATTTGCCTATCCCAGATCCTTGGTAAGAACTCAATAGTTAGACAAAAATGCCAAACCCAGTCTGAACATCTGAAACACAATTTGAACACTATCAGCATTGACAAAATCAGAATCATCAATTGCAGAAGACAGCTTTACTTGGAATAGTTTTTACATCCTGCGATGATACTTTTAACATCATCAAAAAACATCTGCCTATCCCATGTCCTAGTCTACACATAATTCAAAAGGTTGATATTAATGCCGAATCCAGTCTAAATATTTTGTTTATTACTTTAACAAACACCTAGTTCATATGCTTGTGCAACTAAGCATAATAATAATCCAATCTAAACATCTGTTTGACTGTATGATCAGGAATAATAATATAACCTCTCATAAATATATGATATATACAGATACGTGTTAATTGACATGGGCACATTTCAATGTGAGTATACATCCAATTTTGCCTTCTTCTTGTATGATATTGTTGTTGATGTTGGTAATGATGACGCATGAGTGGCCACCTTCACAGTGACTCAGCCTTATTTCAAAAATAATAAATATTAAATGTTAAACCCAACCTTCTTCCCTTCTTATACCCTTATTTAGAAATCAACACTATAACACCTTCTGCTGCTATACATGAAAACTACAGGGAAGCTAAAAAAGTAATATGCGGGGTTAGGGGAAATTGAATGCTATCCCAAAGTAAATATTACTAATTGAATTTTCTATATCTGTTCACTGATAAGATTGTTTTAGCCAGAAAGTGAATCATATTTAACTATATTTCTGTTCCAATATTCACACTGCATTAAATATTTTAAATAAGAAATTAAAAATCATTTTTAAAAAGCACATATTTATCTTGCTAAGGGAGCAGAGTAAATTTCTTATTCATAGCTAATCCTAAATAAGGTTTAATATGTTTTGAGAATGCATCTAATATGTACTTCCTCCTCCCATTTCATGTAAAAGTTTTGATAAAGAGCTATAGAGAACTCTGATAAAAATTATATAGAATCTGCACAATGTTGTTTTAAAATTGGGTAAATTTAAATTACCAGCCTACTACGGGTTTTGAATATTTTATTTATAATCAGTCAGAATAGCTAGGCTAAATGGCTGTTGCTAAAAATGAGAAAGCAGATCTTCTGATAGAATTTTTAATAATTGGAAAGTTTCAGGTGGGAATAAGGTGATTTAATAGTGTGCAAATTCTGCAAAGAAATTTGCTCATTAGATAAATGTTAATTCTGTAGAATGAGCTTCTTCCACCAGAGGGCAATGTTACACTTTGAAGGTTGATTTTTTAATTAATTACAAGCTTTTTTTTCTTTTCTTTATAAGAGATCTAAACCCAGCACGATCCATTTATTGGCAGCCAAATCTGATTTGAACAGGTCTTTTGTCAATTATTTCAAGAAATAATGATTTTCTACGGATTATTAATAAATGCAAACCTTACATATAAAACAGTGGCAGAATATAGTTTTCTACAACACATTATTGGCCTGAACTCCTAATGATTGTAATATTACAAGTAGTTAGGTTGGAGTGGACTCATTATGATGCTGTCTTATTCCCTAGCCTCTAGGAAACCTGCCCTACTGGCTACTGGATTTTACCAAGTATAGTCCTCACACATATAATTTAGTTTAATTACTTTGATTTAGTCCTTGACTTAAAACCATTAATTTAGTGACTGTTCAAAGTTACAACGGCCCTGAAAAAGGGACTTATGATCATTTTTCACAGTTATGACCAATGCAATATCCTCATCGTCATATGATCAGAATTCGGGTTCTTGTCATCTGGTTCATATCTAGGACGGTTGCAGTGTCCCAAGATCATATGATAACCGTTTGTGATCTTCTAACCAGAAGCCAAATTCATTTAATAAATGTTTTACTAACTTTTTTTAAATACATTTTTTATTTTTTGTTTCTATATACATATCGTACATATACACAAGCATGATAATATCATTGACTTTCTTACATAATTTGATATGAATACATATTATTGATCTTAATCATTCAATGTTCTCATATACTGTTTTATGTCAATCTCTATATTCTTAACATCACTTCTTTTATTATAAATTCTATATTAGTAGTCATATTTGCAGTATTTAACATATTATATATTTCAAATAGCCATTCATAAATGCATGTTAATTTGTATTTTCTATTATTTATCTCTTTTTAGTTCTTGGTTGTGCTACCATTACACTTAAAACTATCTTATTTTTAAATCTGTCAGGTTCCACATGTTATTTCTTTTCCTACCTCACAATATTAATTTTCATATTTATTACAAAAATGTTTTACTAACTTAACAACTGCAGTGATTCACTTAACAACTGGAGCCAAACTGGTTGTAAAATGGGGCAAAATTCATTTTAAAAATGTTTCACTTAGCAACAGAAATTTTGGGCTCAATTGTGATTGTAAGTCAAAGACTAACTGCACTGCCCAACTCCAGAAAGACTCTGGACAATTCACAATAAAACAGAGAAAATAAAATATGAATTAAAATACCCAAGATCAATAAAAAAACAAAATAAAGAAGAAGAGGAAAAATTTGAAAAACAATATAGAAAATATATACAAATCTTTCCCTTATTTCTGCAATTATAAAGGAAAGAAAGTTTTTAAAGCTCAGAATTACAGCAAATTAAAAATGTAAGAACTGCTCTGCTGGATACACCCAATTTCTTATTTTTGTCCCTCAGTAACAATTATCAGATTTCAGTTTTGCACAGAACTGCACAATAGAGTGAGAACCCAGTATTAAAGATTGCCATAGTAACCCTTTATTCCATATCTTCCATACCTTTTACAAAAAGGAATATTTTAAATATTAATATTTTTGAAAAAAAGACTCATGTATCTCAACAATTCTTGTTATTTCAAAAATAAGCAATGGTGTTAGGAGGAGGGTAGTGAATTTTTATTTAGATATTAACAGATTAGTTGTTTTACTCAAATGTTTGGAAGACATCACTTTAAGTAACAACCAGTCTCATGTATTCAGTAACACCACTCTGTCTGAAATCCCTTCATGTAGAAATGTGGGGAGAAGACAAACAATTGCAAGTGCCAGAATTGCAAATGCCTGAACATCAATAAAGTTGGCAAGATTCATCAATTTATTTAGCCCTTTAAGCTCTCGGAACAGGTTAGAAATACATAAATAAATCATAAATAAACATTCTCTTCTGAAGAACATCTATCAAACTATTAATCATATTATAAAGCCCAACCAAAGAGATTAGCCACATTGGCAGAAGTAATTCTCTTGTTGTTTTTCTTCTTCAACCAAGCTGCAGTTTTCCATTTGAAGTTCACCAACCAATTAGATTTCTGATGATGGAACATCAGCAGTAGACTCACCCCAAAGCAGCAAGCTAGTTTAGGGGATATATAGGACAGGTCACATAGTACATTCTTTTTTTTGTAATACTTGCTACAACTCCCTAGCATCTGCAGCCTGGCTTAATCGCTCCACTCTCCAACAGTAAGGTAGGCCTGAGGTGTCACACATCAACAATACTCCCATTATAGTCATCTTGGGAGGAAATAATTGTTGCATGTCAGTCAACCCAGAATGATCTCATAGCAATACCATTAACGAGATCTCATAGAAGAGAATTCCTATAGCTCAGTGTTAAACTGTGGAGGTTTTGGTGCTCTCTGAGTTGATTGTTTGCTTGCAGACATTTCATTATCCAAATAGATAACATCATCAGCCCAGAGATGGTATTTATTTATTTATTTATTTATTTATTTCTGAGTTTTATATACCGCCCGTATTCAGCAGCTTTTGACCAGTTCTGGAGAACTGGTAGCAGAAATTTTAAGTAGTTTGGAGAACTGGCAAATACCACCTCTGACTGGTCCTGCCCTTGCCCCTACCTCCTGATTCCCAGCTGATTGGCTGGCTCTTCATTTGTTGCCCTGCACAGGAGAATGGAGCTGGAAAGCAGGTTAGTGAGGTGGGGAGGGAATGGAGACTTTGCAGTAGCCTTCCCCTGCCACACACACAGAGCTACGCACACAAAGCCACGTCACACTCACCAAGCCATGCCCACAGAACTGGTAGTAAAAATTTTTGAATCCCACCGCTGCATCAGTCCCTTTCACAGTATTACCTAATACTTGGAAATGCAGACTGGGGTGGGAGAAGGGGAATGAGCATGCTGCCTAAGAATTGTGGGAGTTGAAGTCCAATATATTTAGAGGATAGTCGCATACTAGGATTGCTTTATCAAATTCCAGATATTCATCCCAGCGTTACTCTTTTGTCACCTTCACCAACCAAATCATGCCATCAACAAAAGAGCATGGATAGCATGAATAGACTAACTACAAATATCTAGCATTCCAACTTTTTTGTCTGAATGTGGGAAGAGATGGCAGTTTCTAACATTTAAAAAAATTCTTGTACAATTTGTATGATATCAAAAATTATTCCTATGCTATTTCCTGTTTTGGTTAAAGTTATTTTATCTGTCATGGAAGACCAATTTCTAATACTCCTGTTGCTGTGTAACTGAACCGAATTCCTGGAAGTCAATAAGAATGATGTCTTTCTCCACATTTGGCTGATTTGCCTGGCACTGAAGTGCATGGAGAGCAACAGAAATCCGAGTCAAGGAAAAAAATACTTGTACAGGTATTCCTTGTTCAGTAACTACAATTGGGACCAGAAATTTGGTGGTTAAGTGAAATGGTTACTAAGTGAAACAACAACTTTATTTGCAATCTTGCTTCAGCTTTTCTTGGCTTTACAGACCTGTGAAGGTCATAAATACAAGGACTGCTTGCAAAATTAGTTTTTCATCACAGTCATAACTGCAAAAAGAGGAAACCATCAAATGATTATACTCTAGACTCTAGAGATTGATTCTGTATTATGCTTTGAACTCTGATTCTGTTGTGTTCAGGCAAGCATTGAAGTTGGTTAGATCATTTAAATAAATCGATATCTCAACTTCTAAGAATCCAATTTAGGCATTTTGCTTTCAGTGCCAAGCTTTCAAAAGACAAGCAAGCAATAAGCAGCAGAAATCGAATCATGTTTCTTCATTATCAACAGATTAATGCTTATTTATTCAAAGCTTTTTTTTTTTAATTCTGCAGCTGACAGGGCAACTTCTAGAGGAGCGTAGGACGATCAATATAAACAACACCATGCTAGCTTGCAGGGTTAGAAACTAAAAGACAAAACACAAAAGGAAAACTGGGAAGTGAAGATAACAAATTTAGGCTGGAGATTTTTAAATGTTAGAGAGTCATAGTCTTACAATGGCTTCTCAGGTCCGGGTTTTTAAGGTAGCACCAGTACTCTTACATAACTTCAACAAGGAGGCTCTGGAATGCTAAGGTTGGAGCAGGGGTGGGATTCAAAAATTTTAACAACTGGTTCTGTGGGCGTGGCTTTGGTAGTGGGTGCGGCTTGATGGTCATGTGACTGGGTGGGCGTGGCTTGGTGGTCATGTTATTGGCTGGGTGTGACCAACTCAATATCACTCACATCGAGGCACGCATCTCCTCCCCTGGCCTCTCATGACTGTGGGGGTGCTGCAACAGTCATAAGTATGAAAAATGGTCATAAGTAACTTTTTTCAGTGCCGTTGTAACTTTGAATGGTCACTCCACACAAGCAAAGTACCAGAAAAGGAAGGGAAAAAAATTTCAGAGAAGTTCCTGAGATAGGAAGTCTAGTCCTGCCAAGAATGTAATAAGGGTTAACGGAGAGGCAGTTTCTGTAAGCAACACCAGAATATTTCCTTCCTGCCTTCCTTACAGGATTAGGCCAGTAATTTCTTCTAACAACGGTTCTCCGAACTGCTTAGAATGTTACCAACTGGTTCTAGCGAATAGGTGCGAACTGGTAGAATCCCACCCCTGGGTTAGAGAATGAGAACTCTTTTTAATTGGCCTTTGTGGTAGATTCTCTCACTCAGGGGTGTCAAACTCATGTTGTCATGGTGGCATCATGTTATGTATCATGACTTTTTCCCCCTTTGCTAAACCGGGCATAGGTGTGGCCAGTGCATGACACATGATCCGGCCCATGGGCCAGAAGCTTGACAGCCTAACTCTATGCTCTCCTGCCTGATTTTCTTTAGAAAAAGAGTTTGGCTTTAGGGAAAAAAATCAATGTCTCTTCTTAATTTTCTTTCTTTTGTGATACTCATGGAATCAGTGATTATCGGTTAATTAGGAAATCAAGCTTAAGGGCAAGCCTCCAGCTCCTAGGGAGCATTGGGAATTGACAATTTCCTGGGATTCCATAGGAATATATTATTTAAATTTAGCATTAAATCAACATGTCCCTGGAGATAAAACTGAGTGAAAATTATCTGTTTTTGGAGATGTTTACACTTCAAATGTCATTATTTCATGCATGTTTCCTGTTATAATTATTTTATTCCTGATATTTGCCTGTATTCTTTTGAAATTCCAAGGCAGATTCCAAGAATCCAAACACATCCAAACTTTAAAAAAAATACTTTTAACAATTCTAGATCACTTATTTGCTTAATAAACACAAGGCAATGTGTATAAAATGTTGAAAGAATAAACCATTAATCGTTTTCAGATGTGTAACATTTCAGTTTTTTTATTGCTGTCACTGACTCATAGTGTTCAGATAAAAGACAACTGTTTGTGAAATCTAGAGACAGAAAACACTCACCAACTGATATTTATAATTTATATAGTTGTATTATAGCTAAATATTAAAACTATTAGTTAAGATAAAGTAAGGAAAATGTATCAGCTGTTAATTACTGTTGAATTCTATAAGTTATATAGATAATCAGACTTATTTTAGAATCAGAAGATAGGAGAGTGAATGATGCTGAGTACCTTGAAGGGAATAAGGGGATAAAGCGTGTTCCTTTTTCAAGTGGTCTTTCCTGGGTTTTGTCTCTTTCTTGGGGAAGAGAGAATGGTGGAGTGCCTACTGGTAGACTTGTCAAACAAAAGATATTGAAAACAACATTCCAGGAAAAGATTGAATAAGGGTATTGTCAACCTATAACAGGAATATCTTTAGATAGAGCAATAATAGGAAATGAGCAATCCAACTTTTTCAACTGCACAAGGAGAGATTCC
Source organism: Bungarus multicinctus (assembly GCA_023653725.1). Taxonomy (NCBI): domain Eukaryota; kingdom Metazoa; phylum Chordata; class Lepidosauria; order Squamata; family Elapidae; genus Bungarus; species Bungarus multicinctus. The sequence goes on along the minus strand of CM042842.1, from coordinate 87,604,926 downwards.
TACTAAACATAGGGAATTTTCTTGAATCACCCTTCTAAGACTGTTGTGATAAAATGTTAAAGCAAGGTACTATCTTTAAATATGTTAAACTAATCAAAATAGCTAATAGGTTTAAGACTATTCAGCTGATTGCTTAGCCTTAGTGGACTTTAAGGTGAATTCTTTGGCAATGCCTTGACCTCTTTGTAGACCCAGTGTGACTCAACAGAACATCAGTTTCAGTATTTAAGTTCTGATTATATTTAGCAAAATTTTATCCAAAGGTACAGAAGGAGGAGTTAATCAAAAACATGAAGGGCACCTTTTTGGGGAAGGTTATCTATGCTTTAACAAGGGATTTTAATTTGATATATTTTTATTGCAATACAGATGCTAAAAGGTCACTTTCACTTCTTTTATAAATGTAAGAAAATCACTCCAAACTCAGAATAAACATGTACTATAGCATTTATTTTTTGTTCCTGTTCTCAAATTGTAATTACTTCTGTCTTTCTCCATCTTCCTGATTATATTACATATTATGTTGCTTAATGTGTATATGGCTGCTTCTTCCAACCACATTCTCATTTTTGACAGAAATCATCTTTGATGAACAGAATTAAACTGGCAAGAACTAGAGAGTTGAGGTGTGACCTGCTCAAGTTATGACTTAATATTGAAAGGTCAGAGAAGTTTATTCTGAGATAGACATTATTCCACTTTTAGTACTATTAATGTGGATTAGCTTTGAACAATGTATATGTCTGCATTAATCAGCCAAGCAGGTTTATAAAGAAAAAGCATCTAGAGAATGACCCGAAAAAACCCTGTTTGCTCTTTAGAGTGAGCAGAGTCTAGGACAGGTTCCTCCCTCAACACAAAGACCAGTTCTCAGCATTGCAGTCATCAGAAGTAATTAATATCACATGCTGACAAATGAAGGCTTCAGAGTAAAAGATTACAATTTGACAACAGCTCCTGGTAAGCCACTGATTGGACTGTCTTCCATTCAAGTCACTCATCTTTAAACAACTTGAAGAAGTTCTGCAAATCCAGTTGCTTTTGCTTTAGCACTATTTATTTATTTATTTTTTTATTTATTTGGTTTGTCAATTGCTTACAAGATAATAGGTATAAGTAAAAACAGTTATGAATACATGGATACATATAAGAAAAATAAAAAATAAAAGAAAGAATAGGACAGGGACCGTAGGCATGTTGGTGTGCTTATGCATATCCCTCTATAGACCTCTTAGGAAAGGGGTGAGGTCAATAGTAGAAAGTCTAAGGTTAAAGTTTTTGGAGTTTGGGGAAGAAACCACAGAGTCAGGTAGAGTATTCCAGACATTGACCACTCTGTTGCTGAAATCGTATTTCCTGCAATCAAGTTTGGTGCGGTTAACCATGAGTTTGTGTCTATTGTGTGCTCTTATATTGTTATGGTTGAAGCTGAAGTATTCATTGACTGGTAGGACATTGCAATGTATGATTTTGTATACTGTACTTAGATCAGACCGAAGGCGGCATAGTTCTAGATTTTCTAGGTCTAGAATTTCAAGTCTGGTGGCATAAGGTATTCTGCAACGAGTAGAGGAGTGGAGAACTCTTCTTGTGATTTCTGGACTTTCTCAACTGTATTAATATCAGATACGTAATGTGGGTTCCAGACTGATGAATGTATTCGAGTATTGGTCTAGCAAATGTATTATATGCTCTAGTTAGTAGTGTAATATTACCAGAGAAAAAGCTATGTAAGATTAGGTTAACAACTCTTAATGCCTTTTTGGCTATGTAGTTACAGTACGCTCTAGCACTTAGATCATTAGAGATGAGTACTCCAAGATCCTTGACAGAGTTTGCATCATCAACAAGGTCTTGACTATTCAGCCTGTATTTTATTTTCTGATTTTTTTTTGCCAATATATAAGACAAAAAATTGTTGAGATTTGAAGTTGCCATTTGACAACTTCACCATTCTGGTGACCATTCTGATACATAGTCAAGGTCTTTTTGAAGGGTAGCAGTATTGTCTGTGGTGTTGAATAGCTTTACATCATCAGCAAAGAGAATGCAGTTGCTCTTAATATGATCACAGAGGTCATTTATGTAGAGTATGAAGAGAGTTGGTCCTAGAACACTGCCTTGGGGGACACCACTACTGACAGGTATAGAATTTGATAAGACGCTCCCAATTTTGACCATTTGTTGTCTGCTTGACAGGAATGCTTCTATCCAGTTATGCAGGTGTCCAGAGATACCGTAAGATTTTAGTTTTAGGAGTAGTTTGTTGTGTACCATGTATTGTTTGTCATGTATTTCTGCCTTTCTGTCCTGTGTGGGAAGCCCCAATATTACTGTATATCCTACTAACTCAGGATTTGGCAATATTTGGTGACACTAGCAGTGGTGGCCTAGATAAGTTGCTGGCAATTGTCCCTCCAAGGTAAATCATGCAGTTGGATCCCTCAACATAAGAGCAGATCTGGGCAATTTTCACAAACTGAAGGTTGAGATTGTTTCCCAAAATGGGAACATTCTCCATAAGAAGGAAGGCTGCTTGACAATTACCCTACAGCAATAGCATGGGGGAGGGAGACCCTAAAAAATTCTAATGGAGATAGTGGCCAACTTCACACTTTGCTTTAACTATTATTTTTTAAATAGATTCACACAGGACATTAAGACAGACATTTTGAAAGCAACAGAGTAATAACAATCATAATAATACCAATAAGAGCTAATAGTAAAGATGATAAGAAGGATAATAATAATAATAATCCATACACATAGATAAATGTGCAATCATAGACATTAGACCTGTGATGATGAATCTATGACACATGTGCCACAGGTGGCACGCAGAGCCATTTGTGTGGGCATGCGAGCCCTAGGCAAACTTATCTCACTGCGCATGCGCGTGCCTCCCAGCTGATTTTTGGCCCATTTGAGGTCTTTTTCAGCCTCCCAGAGGCTTGAGGGAAGCCTTTGCAGGCCAAAAAAATAGGCCCATTTCATCACTATCTGTATTTCCGGAAATACCGGAAGTGATGAAACAGGTCCATTTTTCGGCCTGCAAAGGCTGCAGAAGCTTCCCTCAAGCCTCTGGGAGGCCAAAAAGGCCTCAAACAGGCTGAAAATCAGCTGGGAAGCACAATGCAGGTAAGGTGGCAGTGGGGAGGAAGGGATTGCGCGCGCATGTGCAGGGGACTGGGGGGATGTGTGCATTGCCTTCTGGGTGCTGGCAAGCAAGCAAGCGCAAGCGCGCACACAATTTTTGGCACAGGAGCCCAAAAAGGTTAGCGACCACTGCATTAAACAGTACTGTGAGAATTGGGTATTCACAGACTGATGGCATTTAGAAAGAAACTGTCCTTGTGTCTGATTGTTTTGGCGTGCAATGTCCTATAACAGCATCCCAAAGGGTGGAGTTGGAACAGTTTCGGTCCAGGATGTGAGGGGTCTGTAGATTTTTTCTTACCCCTCCTTCTGACCTGCACAATATATAGATCTTCAACGAAAGGCAGACTGCTTGCAATTATTCTTTTTGCAGTCCTAACTATCCATTAGAATCCGTATTTGTCCTGTTTGGTTGCTGTACCAAACTAGACAGTTATAAAAGTACAAATTACAGACTCCATAATTTCTCTATAAAACTTTTGAACTTCCTGAGTTGACACAGGAAGGGCATTGCTCATTTTGCTTTTTAATGATGGTTCTAATGTTAGGTGTCCATTTCAAATCTTCCTGCTTTGAAATTTCTCCATTATATCTTTTGGTTCAAGATAATATTCCAGATAAGATGATGTTGGAGGAAATCAATGAACTGAGCATATTAAATGTCAGTTTCACATTTAGAAGTAGAGTTTGATCTGCTTTTGCTCTACTCCAAGCAACAAAACCCAGTTATTTATAATGAAATCTGGACAGTGAAAGATAATGAGGTATTTTCTATGTTAAACAGATGATTGATTGGATCTTAGGGAAAAAAACAGATGGAAGAAGAGAAAAGAAATGAAAGAAATTAGAGTAAATATAAAATGACACCAGAGAAAGCATGACTCTTGTACAAAACAGTATTTTTAACGATTGGGATTATTGTCACCATATAAACTGTTTTATGTCTTCATATATTTTCTATCACCATTTTATTATTCTCTGTATTTTATCTCCTGTATGATTAAAGTTTTAGAACACATTTAAAACGTTTTTTTAAAAAATAAAAATTGACTAAAGCAGAGGCTGATTTAAATTGGATATATTCAAAATGTTCTTATATTTGACTCAGCTATTGACTTGGTTCACATTTTTTCTAAGTTATGGCTTATTTAATGATGGTCTGTGGTTTTGTTCATATAATGCACTGAGCCAAAACCAAACCAATCTCTGTGTTTAGTGCTATACAGTACATCACTGTTTGGCTATATCCATGAATTTAGTTATATCATCTATTACTTTCATGCATTGTACCAGAAGAATTAAATTAATATTTTGCTTACCTGAACATAATTATAAACAGCCACTGAACTCAGAGTATCTGAGAGCACAGATGGTATAAGCAGAATCCTTTGTTTTCCTGGCTTTGTTGCTTTGAAGGTGATGAAGGGCTTAAGTGTTGCTTGTTTGTATATTTGCCTCACCTAGCAGATAACTGCAAATCTCCCAGGTGCTGCTTTTCACTCCTGTACCAGATCATGAGATGTTCCATCACAGGGAATTTGATAGTCAACACAGGTCCATGAGAATGGTCTTCCAGGCTGTATAAGCTCTATCTCATAAAACAAGGAATCTCTAGAAATGAATCCTGCTTTCTCATTATGAATTTTCGTTCACTCAAGATAAGCCTTTAAATATAAAGAAAAGATTGTCCAGCAATTTTGGTTGAGGTTTGAGATTCTGAAGAGGCAACTGGGCACCCATTTAATGATCAAACCAGATGAGGAATGGTGTGCATTGAACAAAAGCAACTTGTGTGTAAAAAAAAAGGGTGTTGGATTTCTTAGGACTTACATCTTATCACTTTGTAATTTGAAAATTAAAAAAAAAAGCAAGGGAGAATTTAGTTTTTCTCATATAGCAAAAGAATACATTCATCACAAATCCAACATTTTATAGATCTTAAAATCTCTGTTCTAAATTGATTCTGATAATTGCAGCTATGGATTTGGAATAGTGATTTTTCAGATAAATTCCATTTCTAAAAAAGCAATATGACCTTTGCCTTTTTGTTTAAATTTGAGATTTTATATATGTCTATTCAGAAGTAAATCCCATTAGACGTAGTTGGATTTGTTCTCTGATCATTAAGCATATGATTGTAGGCATGTATAACACATTGTAAATCTAGCCTTGCTAAATTGTTATTCCCAATTAATGTAGCAAAATAGAAATGGAAAGATGAAATAGTTTTGTCAGTAATAAATGTTTCTGAATTCAGACAATCAGTAAAAAACAAAGCACTAGGAGTGACTATCTGATCCCTCCATCTCATATCATTTTATTGCTCAGATTCAGATGTGACGCACAGATTGTAAAAGTTCACAATTTTGTCCTCTAATCAACCTAGAGATTTAGAAATTAGGTCCTTTTTTATAATATAATCACAATAGAAGCCTGTTCTTCCCTCAATACAAAAGATCTTTGCAAAAAAGAATAGGCATGGACAGAATAGATCACAATAACAAATAATCAGGGTATCAAAAATTATAGGAAGTGTAAATTCTCTTAAACTACACCTAACTTGGCCCCTGGATGGTAAAAAAAATCCCTGCTATGATGGAGGTGCAAATTCAAAGAGTCTTCTGATTTAAGGCTATACAATCTGGACTCCATTAACTACCAGATTTCAGCAAAGATTTAGGATTTTCCATACTGTACTTCCTTGCAGTCACCAGCTGGATTTTTGAAGTCAAGATCTGATGGTCATACTTTGATCACGTATACATCTATCAGAAGAAAGTTTACTCAAGAATATACATACCACTATTAAAAGCAAGCCAGTATATATAAGCCCTTTCATCTAATTTAGCTCCTGATTTAATTAGGCCTCTAACTAAAATGAGACCAATGTAGATTAAGAGGCAAGCATTATAAATGATTGAATACCATTTAATCTAGGGACCTTCCTGGAGCTGTAACAGATATTGTGCAGCTGACTGACAAATAAATTGATCAGTCTGACTGCATTTTCAGGAGTCCTGTTGATTTCATTAAATTTATTTTTGTTTCAGGTGCATTACCCACTGCTTTGTAAGTAGTACAGACAAAACACATATATACTTGATGGTAGCTAATGTAAAGTAAAAAGGAAAACAAATTTTTGCCATGCAAGCAGATATCAGCATAGTAAGAGCTTCTTAATGGTGTAGTGCAAGGATGTCAAACTCACGTCATCACGGCAGCATCACAGGATGTAACAAGACTTTTTTTCCCCTTCACTAAACTGGGCATGGGCATGGCCAACATGTGATGCATCTGGTCCACAGGCCAGGTTTGACAGCCCTGGTGTAATGTATCATAGAACTAGGTCAGTACTATTGTTGGGTGAAGAAAGGCAGAGTACCAATCAGCATAATGGCTCACTTAGTCACTGGAATTATTCAATTAACCTGTGCCAATAAATACTTATCCAATCCTCTTGATATTACTTTTTATAATGCAATTTTCAGATTTCTATCAAAGAAAGAGTTTGAGTTAGAGAGTGCATTTCTAGTAATCCAGGGTAAAAAGAGTCTATTTAACATCTGACAATAAAAAGAAAAACTCTGTCGTGGAGCATGCGCAATACGATCAGAGGTGGTGTTCAGCAGGTTCTGACCAATTCTGTAGAATCGTTAGCAGAAATTTTGAGTAGTTCAGAGAACTGGCAAATACCACCTTTGACTGGAGATTTTACAATATCCTTCCCCTGCCACACCCACCAAGCCACGCCCACAGAATTGGTAGTAAAAAAAATTGAATCCCACCACTGAATACGGTATGGGTAAATGGAAACTCTTGACTAAACAAACTAAAGCTATAGAGATAAATTCCTTAATTCCTTAACATCTATAATTCAAATAGAGAATATTCATTAAATTTAGTAATGCCATTGTTGAATTATGGGAAAGTCAACCCAGGTGGAAGACTATCATCTTGGTAGAGCTGCAGTGGATTTTATAATCAGAGAAAGGCTAATGAACCAATGGTCTTCATCTATAGCTGAACTACAATTCAGTACAGTACCTACAAGGTTCAGAATTGTTCAGATATTCTCTATGAATGTGAAAGATCACTTTTGAAGAAACAGGATAAAAAGGATATTGAAGCTATGGAATATTGGTACTAGAGAAGACTCTTAAGAATACTATGAATAGCAATAAAACCAAATAGACCATAAACAATCAGAATTCTCACTCAGGTCACTCAACAAGGAAAGCTGGAAGGAAAGGAAGGAAGAGGCTGTCCAGAAAGAGGGTAAATATACCTTTTTACACTGGCAGTGGATGACTTGAAGAGCCAGACTGGGAATAGTTCATCCCAGAAAAGATCTCTTAATGTGATTGCCAAGAGTGAATACCATTGACTATTGATTGAATGTTCAGTGGCAATCAATCAATCAATCAATCAGTCTTGACTGGAATAGGAGATTGGACCACCCTTTCTCTGAATAGGTCCTTCAAGTGAATAGCAAGTTTAGAGATCATCATCAGTCATTGCCTAGGGACTGAAATAAAATTCACCATTTAAAAAGAGAGAGAGAGAAACCTATGAATTGTCTGAGTGAGAATTGAATGAGAGAGTGAATGGTGCTCCGAAAATCAGGTGCTTTGCCAATTTGCCCCATTTATGCAATGATTCTGCATTTTAAAAAATTTGAAATTAAGAGTTCTAAAATGTATTTCCCTCAAAGGAAATTATCTTTTCTTTTGACATTTCTTACTGTTTTGATAGCATTATTAAATGATCTGCGTACTATGGGAAAAGATTTTTGTGGAACAGATTGTTAATGAAGGGACAGGTGTAAAACATTCAGTAGCCAAGTGCAATATTAAATCTTGATTAATATTTTATATATTGTTATTGTATCACAGATACAGGTAGTCCTCAACTTACAACCACAATTGAGCTCAAAAATTTGTTATTAAGTGAGAAATTTGTTCAGGGAGTTTTGTCCCATTTTCTGACATTTCTTGCCACCGTTGTTAAATGAATCATTGCAGTTGTTAAATTAGTAACACGGTTGTTAAGTGAATCTGCTTTCCCCATTGACTTTGCTTGTCAGAAGATCACAAAAGGTGATCACACAATCTCAGGACACTGCAACTGTCATAAATGTGAGTCAGTTGTCAAGCATCCGAATGTCAATCACATAATCATGGGGATGCTGCAACGATTGTAAGTATGAAAATGGTCGTGTCACTTTTTTCAATGCCATTGTAACTTCAAACTGTCACTAAGTGAACTGTTGTAAGTCAAGGACTACCTGTACTGCATTCATTTATAAAGACCATTTAGGAAAATCACCTTTCTCCTATTGCTTTTGCTTGTCCCCATCAGGAATAATAGAGAGAGCATGCTCCAAGCTTCTTGTTCTCTTGTTGTCATCTTGTTGGGTGCCGGTTGGGTGCCTTCTCAATGGCAGCACCTGCCTTGTGGAACAGCATTCTCCAAGAGATCTGGATGACTCATTCCACTTAACCTTTCACAAAGCACTGAAGACATGACTGATCTTGCCAACATTTGAGCATTTGAGTCAGAGGGGATATGAACTCTGCTGCTATGGACGATTAATTGTTTAACTTTGGGCACTGGGGGTTGTATTGTAAGAAGAGGGAGTTTTGAATATTGTAATCTGCCCAGAGTCATTTGGCAACTTATATGATTATATAATAATATAACATTACATATATATTCTTATCTAAATAATTTAAATAAATAAAATCAAAATGAGCACTTCTGGATAAAAAAACCCACCACCAATAAGAGCCATGGTGGTGCAGTGGCTTGAATGCAATATTGCAGGCTAATTCAGCTCACTGTCAGAAGTCACAATCCTCACTGACTCAAGGTTGACTCAGCCTTCCATCCTTTTGAGGTCGATAAAATGAGGACCCAGATTGTTGGGGGCTATACTGACTCTGTAAATCATTTAGAGAGGTCTATAAAGCACTATGAAGTGGTATATAAATTGAAGTGCTATTCCTATTGCTGTTATAATCCTCATGGCAAAAGGGTAATTATAATCCTCATGGCAAAAGTCTAGTCACAATAAATATATACTAGTCAGACCAATCATTGTTGTAAAGATGTATGTTACAAGGTTGTGTCCTTGGGAAAGTGCTTTGCAGTTTCATGGGATATGGTAGAAAAAAAATCTAGATGACAGTCATGATTATGTGATTGACGGTCCATCTGCTTTTCATGTGTGTGTTTTTATATGCAACACATAAAACCAGCCAGAACTTCAATAACATCATCACAGCTCACATCTTAATTTTTCTATGCCACACCCTGCGGATATCCTTGGAAGATTATTGCTAGTTACACAAGGAGAGCTATTATTTTTCTCCACATTTTATAGAGTCAAATTCTATTCCATATGGTTCTGATTCCAAAGTTATCCTTTAGTGATATGAGAATGATAAACCAGTCCCATGAAAGAATAGGAAAAAAGAAGAACAATTGGATTTCTCAAAATAATTTCAATACATCCTTAAACATTTGCAGCTTTCTTTGCTGTTCTATTCATTTATCATTTAATTACATGAAACATTTGTATGTAACAATGAGCCAGGGGAGAAAGATTTGAATATAAAAATCTTGAAGTCCATGGGGCAGAAAATAAAAGAGGTAATGAAAAGATTTTCAGGATTACTAGTTTCACACTACTGCATAATCTGCTGATACTATAGAAAGACTCTTGAAGCTTAAAGAAAAAAAGTCTTAAAAAGCACTATTTGCATACACAGCAATCCAAATATTCATCTGGAGTAAGAAATTGCAAAATTGGATGCCTAGCTGAATCTATGTATTTACTCATGAAAGAAAGGTACACTCACTGTAGTGATTGCATACATGTGTGCACACCTGTGGGTTTGTATCATGTAGATGAGCAGCAGACTTTTTTCAAACTTCATGCTCAACAACAGGGATGACAGTTTAGCCAGACAGCAGCAACCAACCAGAGGGGACAGCTCCACTCTATAAAAACCCAGTCCAAGCAACTGACACTATTTGAACAGCCTAAGACAATTCATCAGCATACAGATTTAGCACCTGACTTCTGCCTGCATCCAAAAAGATACCACCTTCTTAGATTCTGCATTTATATTCTGATACTTATTTTAGGTCAATTTATACTAGGATTATTCTTTGCATTTCAAATAGTTATTTCTATAAAGAGTTAATAACAAGACTGATTAGACAAAAATAATTTTGCACTGAGACATGGAGAAGTGAGGTGTCAGTATGGAATTAATGAAGAAGTAAAGAAAGTGAGAGAGGAGAAACAGTATTATTTCAAGAAGAAGCTTATATCTTAAAGGATGAGTGCAGAAGTGAAAAATGAAAATTAATCAAGCCATTTTGTACAGTCTGAATATTTGGAGGAGATCTGTAGATTTTCTAGAACCATGAACATGCTGTTTAGAAATAATTGTATTGCTAATTAAATCTTAATAAATAATGGAGCCAAATATTAACAGCATGGTCAGTAAAAAAGAAAAAATGGATCAGATCCAAGATTGGTAAGTTAATCAGATCTGTGCAGTTTAGCTCGAAATGCTCTATTACTATTATACTACCGGTCTATTCTAATTTTAAGAGAGAGAGAAATAGCTTCTCAGCTGCCTAAAGCAAATACTGACACACTTCTGAAAAATCATCAAACATCTAAGAAACTTAATCAATGGAGAGGAATACTACATATTTTAGGAACTTCTTGGAGGGCTCTCTGCTGGAAAACATCAAGCCACTGAGTGGGGACCTCAACAAGTCTATCCTCCACACCCGAGATGAAGAACTTGCTAAGGTTGAGATTGGAATTCTGGCTGCTATCTTGGTGGTGACTGTGGTGGGAAACCTGGGTATCCTTCTGGCCATGTATCGCCTTCGGAAGAAGATGAGCCGGGTGCACCTTTTCATTCTTCACCTGGGGCTGACAGACCTTGGGGTGGCCCTCTTCCAGGTATTTCCCCAGATGATTTGGGAAATGACCTATCGTTTCCAGGGTCCTGATCCACTCTGCAAAGTTGTCAAGTACCTGCAGGTGCTAAGCATGTTTGCCTCCACATACATGCTTATTGCCATGACACTGGATCGCTACATGGCTGTGTGCTACCCACTGCGTACTCTACGGCAGCCAACCTGCCAGGCATATCTAATGGTTGGACTCACTTGGCTACTAAGTTGCTTGCTTAGCATACCTCAGCTCTTCATCTTCTCAGTAAGGGAGGTCCGCCAAGGTTCTGGTCTGCTGGATTGCTGGGCAGAGTTCAAATACCCTTGGGGCGCAAAGGTATACATTACATGGATGACTTTGTGTGTCTTTGTACTGCCGGTGGTTATCCTCTCAGTTTGTTATGGCCTGATCTGTCATAAGATCTGCAAGAATCTTAGAGGAAAGACCCAAAGATGTGGTCTCTCTGCCACAGATGCTATCTCATACACAGCCACTGATCAGAATGGAGCAGAGGGCTACCATTCTGGCTCTCGGGTTAGCAGTGTGCGTACCATCTCTCGTGCCAAGATCCGCACAGTAAAGATGACTTTTGTCATAGTGATGGCCTATGTTGCTTGTTGGGCACCTTTCTTCAGTGTACAGATGTGGACAGTGTGGGATAAGAATGCACCCAATGATGGTGAGTCATTTTTAATTGGAGGGACAGAGTACCAGTTTGAGAAGTTCAGTCTGCTGCCAGATTTATAGAGGGGGTTCATAGCCAGTGCAATTACTGGATTTCAGTCAGGATTTCAGAGGGAACATCTATGGTTTTTATTTCAGTTCCATCTAAGCAGAAAAAGAAATTAGGATATATTTTTTAAAAAATACAATACATGCAATGATGCTCTATTCCACTTGCCATTATATAAACTTTATCCATCTATGGTATGTTTATAAGCTGATGGAGAAATCTATCACCATTCACCATGCCATGGCAAAAAGTGAAGAGAAGTAGATATTCTAGAATCTGTCTAGGTATCTTGCATTATCTTGGTAGTGTAATACTGAGTGCTTCAACTGTCACAAACATCCATATAGTAATATGTATTGAAATGTTTGCACTGCTCTACATATGAAGGCAGACTGAAATTACTGTGAACTGAAAGAAAATTGCAGGTAAGTTGATTTTGTGCCTTTGAGGATTTTTTTTTAAAAAAACTACATAATTTAATATTATTATTAATATATATATATATATATATATATATATATATATATATATATATATATATATATATTATTACAAAATATACCTGTGCCTAAATTATGCCTTTGAAATAATTAATTAAATATGTGTAAATATGTGTCTACAATACGGGTAGTCCTCAACTTACAACCACATTTAGATCAGAATCCATTTCTAAACAAGGTAGGTGTTAAGCGAGGCATGCCTGATTGCATATACTTTTTTGCCATGTTGGTTAAGTGAATCATTGCAGTTATCTGAACCAATTGATTGTTAAGCTTCCCCCAGTGACTTTACTTATCAGAAGCCAGCTAGGATGCTGCACCCAGCATAAATATATGCTGGTTGTCTAATGTCCAAATTTTGATCATGTGACTATTGGGAATGCTGCAGTGGTCATAAGTGTGAGGACCAGTTGTAAGTTACTTTTTTCAGTGCTGTTGTAACTTCAAACGGCTGTATGTCAAGGACCTGTATTAAATTTTCCTTAAGTTCTTTATAGAACTGCACTCAAACTAGCTATGTTATCCATAATTCTTTGTCACATACTTATTTTTTAAATTAAAAAATATTGGAATTTATAATTAGAAGTAATAAACACTTTAAAAAACATAATCATTAGCTGAAGATTTAAATTAAAACTCAAAATAACAAGATTTACCAAGTTGCAAACTGTGGGAGCTAAAGAATAATTGTACTACTGCTTATAGCACTAGATTTAGATCTTCAAAGGCTTGAATACTAATCCTTTTCTAAGCATACAAACAAGGCACCGAGTTAGCATTATATTCTAAATGCAAATGTGAAACACACTTGCTCTGTTTATGTACATATCAAGATTCAAGCCAATCTGTGCTATTGCTGCACATGCCTCTGAGATATAGATTGACTTTTGTCCTATGCATATATGATACATCTAAAACAGCCCTGTTTTCACTGTCCTTCCCAATGTGCATAGGAAGGACAATGGACATTAAGGGAAATCTGTGTGCCTCTTCTATCCAATATCCTATTCAGCTTTGTCTTTCTATTCAGTTCAAATTATATAATTTTTTGAATTCATGTAATTCAGTATTTTTCAAACATGCAACTTTAAGATTTGTGGCATGCTGGTTGGGAAATTTTGGGTGCTGTGCACATATCTCTAGAGTTGCCAAGTTTGAAAAACACTGCTATAATTGGATTCTGCAGATCAGGGAGTATTGATGAAAATATTGCAGGCATCAAAAACTAGTTTAGTCCTAGTTTCTGGACACTCCTGGTGGATTGTGACTGCATATAAATTTACATAAATAGGTTGCAGTGGAAAAAAGCACTGTTTATTATACAGAGTTTAGTCTCAAGAATGATAGTTGTTGACTACCTTTACATAATCCATTACATGGAGAAGGTCTTATTTATTTATGTAAATCATTTTATAGATATTTCAAAAAATTATGTGTAAACTGCTGCATGTTCAGACTGTATATCAGACTCCATGTGTCTGATAATGCCTCTCCATACTGAGTTTTAACTAAATAACATGATTTAGATCTTGTTTCTGTGAGGCAGAGAGATAAATCTTAGATGTCTGCAAACAATTTAAACAACTATCTCTTTGCTGACATCTAGCGGCATTTTCTCTGTATAATCTAGATTGCATCTGTATAATTTGCCATGCAAAAATCCAGTTGATCACTAGATGGCAATAGGCACATGCAGAAAACTCTGATAGCCTAGAAAGAAAAAATAAATAGACATCCTTCAAGAATATAGATTATTGGAGCAATTCTAACCTCCATGTTCAATGTTAGAGATACTAAGACAATTTGTAGCTTGCCAAAGACAAACCAGTTGGACAGAAGTAATAAGTGTGAAATGTAATCAGCATCTGTATGGCAGTGTATTTTGTACACTGTTATTATTCACCCTTTCTGTATTTTGGACATTTAAGACAGTTACTTGTAATTTTTTAAAAATAAAAATAATAATTATAAACTAATTCAACTTGAAAGTGCTTGGCTAAAAGAGAAAAGACTTGGCTCCCTTCCTAAAAACAGAAGGGGGAGAGTTGAGCACAGTTCTGGAGGGAGAGGATGCCATGCTTTGGGAGCAGGTTTTTATTTATATTTATTTTATTTATTTTGTCAAGCGATTATAACGGGTATAAGTATAAACATAGTTATGAATACATGAAATGGATACATATAAGAAAAATAAAAAGAAACAATAGGACAGGGACGGTAGGCACGATTGGTGCACTTATGCATGCCCCCTACAGACCTCTTAGGAAAGAGGTGAGGTCAATAGTAGACAGTCTAAGGTTAAAGTTTTTGGTGTTCAGGGAAGAAACCACAGAGTCAGACAGAGTATTCCAGACATTGACCACTCTGTTGCTGAAGTCGTATTTCCTGCAATCAAGTTTGGTGCAGTTTACCTTGAGTTTGTATCTATTGTGTGCTCTTGTATCGTTATAGTTGAAACTGAAGCATTCATTGACAGGTAGGACATTGCAATATATAATTTTATATACTATACTTAGATCGGACCGAAGGCGGCCTAGTTCTAGGTTTTCTAGGTCCAGAATTTCAAGCCCTGGTGGCATAAAGTATTGTGCAACGATTAGAGGAGTGGAGAACTCTTATTGTGAAATATTTCTGGAACTTTATTAATATCAGATACGTATTTCTCAACTTTATTAATATCAGATACGTAATGCGGGTTGTGTACTGATGAGGTTCATTTTCATGTTTTCTTTTAAAAAATGATTGTGTTTACATGTTGATTATATGATCATTAACATTGGTGTATTTTTACTCTATACATATGTGCCAAGATGCAATAACTGTATCCAGGATATACATACAATGAGGTACCATATAGGTACATCTGATCATTATACCTAGATGACCACTCCACTGTTCTTATTATGGTTGATACAGATCTGGAAAAGAAAATGCCTCACTTTACTTCTCTCTTTGCTCCAGAGTCAAGCGATGTGACTTTTACCATCACCATGTTGCTGGCCAGCCTTAGCAGCTGCTCTAATCCCTGGATTTACATGTTTTTCAGTGGGCATCTCTTTTATGGTGTCCTCCACTTTTTCTCCTGCTGCGGGAGTCTCCGGTCCAATCTCAGGCGGCAGCTGTCCAATGGCAGCCTCTGCAGCCGTAAAACTACCATCTTGAGCCACAGTCCTCAGAGCACCCCAGTTCCGAATGCTGCTGGGATCCAGATGCAAGTGGGAAATATGAAAGAATTCTACCAACCTTACGAAGATACAGTGATTGATTCAGGGACACTTTAAAATAATGGAGTGGCATAATGCCAATGAATGATATTGCAATCTGATAATGTGTTATTTTGAAACAACCAGGAATAGTAAAGTAATGTAGTGATCCTATAGGATATGCTTTGTGGCTATGAAACATAGCACACCATATATAACATAAATGAGGCCTGATTCATTTCTTTTTAAAGATTCTGTTCTGAATTATAGTCTTGTCTCTGTTACAGGTACTGCTATCTTGTTATTGATAGTACTAAACAGTTTATACGTTTTAAATTACATTTTATGGGCCACCTTATTTCAAATATACAACCCTAATTTCAAATATATGAATGAATATCTGACAGTAAGAATTACTTTTCAGGTCTTTCCTTTCTCCAATTATTTTTAAAACATTAGCTTTCTTCTTCCTCACAAGACCTTATCCATGCATATATTAAAAATAAGTTTTGACTAATAGTAATTTAATTTACCTTTCTCATATAATTAAGAAGAAAATATTTAGCTTTGCTTTAGATTGCTGAAAATTGTACCAGGAATGCTTCAGCTCCCATCATGTAAGTTAATTGTATTAATAAATGTATGACATGCAACTAAAATGGTTTAAAACTGATATCAGTATCCCTTGAGGTACACTATTACTGGAGTAATGATTATTAACTGTTCTTAAAAGTCAAAAATAGCCTTGATTTCAGTTTGGAACAATAAATACTAAGCATGAAATAACTTGTTAGTAGCAAAAGTTATTGGTTACAAAAGCACTTTGAGTATGAAAGGTAATTATTAGGTCTAAAAAGACCATTAACTGCCACTGAGCCACTGTCAAATTTCATGACTCATTATGAATTAATGAACTCTCAAATATCATTGCTTTTACTCACAGGCTATTAACTAAGCCAATTATCAGCCATAAAGACTACTGATAGCATCTAATTTCTGACATTCATTTTAATGAGCTGAAAGCTGAACTGATACTGGCTAGTAGTACCAACTCACAGCTCAGTTAAATCTGATTGAACAATATTTTCTTTAAGAAGCTGTACATCGCTTTTTGCCTCTGGAGTTTAGCATCCTAAAATTGCTGAGGTTCTAGTACAGGGGTGTCAAACTCAATTGTGTCACATATCTTGACATATCATGACATATCATGATGTTTTTTGCCTTTGAGGAGCTGGAGTGGGTGTCACCTGAACATGCAGTTTGACAGGTCTATTCTAGTAGAACTTTTCCTACCTGGTGTACTCCAGGTGTGTCAGGCACACCAGCTAGGAATGCTGGGAATTGTAGTCTCAATAGCTTCAAAGTGGAAAAAAAAAGTAGATTGTACTCCTGCAGAATAATTGGGCCCACTGCATAGATTCTGACTAATTTAATAAAAATATTAAGCTTATAATGTGGTTTATTTAGTTTTGGTTTAGTATGTCATGTGAATAGTCATTATGGCGTATAAGCTATGGTTTATGATTTAGTGAACTGTGCGAAACCATTCTTACCCCTTCCTGGTTCTGCTGTGTGTTTTCCTCAAAGTGAGTGATGCTAATAGCAAAGAACAGATACTACTCTCTAATTGACTGTTCTTGGATGTTAGTTTCTTTCACCGTGTCTATCTGAACAGCCCAGTGAAACACAATTTCAAGAAAATCCCACGGTTACTTTATATTTTCTTTACCAGAGAGACTAGAAGAACCTGGGATGGTGAGAAGAAAAAAGAGGGCATGTTGAAGATAATGATATTTTAACACCTTGAAGTGAAACAGAGAATTAATATGGTCTTTGTAGTCCCCTACCCTATCTAACTTCAGTCACTATTTCCAATCCTTGCAATAGCTTCTAAATTGTGGAAATATCCCAAGGAAAAGATATTATAATGTAGCTATCCCATATATTGATGTTTTCTGATTATCATAGTTTCAACTTAGCGTTATGTGTGAACTCTGCCAATTGTGGCTTATTTATCAAATTGCAATTAACCAAAACCAACTTAAAGGGTAAAGTTTATCTGTTTCTTTACCTACTCAAACAAAAGAGAAGCAACATTCAAGGTATAAGCACAGTGATTTAAGAACCAATGGACTGCCCAATTATTAAATACCTAAGTTTACAGTTGACTTTTTAAGGCCATTCATTTATAGCTGATTTTTTAAAAAATAAAAAGTCAGCAAAACCAGTTTTCAAGTTAAAAAAAACCTAATTAGAACTAAAATAGACTAAAAGAATTAAAAGAACTGTTTGTTTATGACATGTTTAAATGATAAGGACATAATAAAATTTAATTTCTATGGAAACTAGGAAAATATAAGATGTGAGATAAATATAAGATGTGATACAAATGTCAGTAAGTGAAGACTTTTGGTATTTCTTTCTCCAATATGAAAATAAATAAGTAAATTTAATATGAATGTTAAAATGTAAATGCTTGCAATTTCTAGATAAGAGAGTATGATAAAATCAAGGCTCTGTCTGTCTTTAAAAGTTTTTACATGCAACATAAATAAAAAAGAACATCAATCACACTGTTGCAACCAGCAGCGTTACTTTTTTAAAAAATTATACCCTTAAGTTTCCCCTTAATGTGGAATGTTTTTGCCACAGATATGCCTGGTGACTGACAAGGGAAAAACTTGAAATCTAACCTACATAGAGCACAGTAGATTGGGAAGGCTTTGGCTAATGGTTCTTTTTTCAGGTCCTTGACAACTTTTAGAATGATCTTTGCCGAGGCAGCATGCTAGAGAAAGGGCAAAGCATGAGAAGTACGTATTTTGCAACACTCAGGAATATGAACAATACCCTTCTCTGAGTCATTCAAACAGGTGTGTCTTTTGAACGGTTCCTAAAGCTCCTTACAAAGCAAACTACATATGTATGTGTTTTCTATGCAGACACAAGTAGGAACAGCTTCAGAGGCAGCTACAGGAGCTTTGCAAAGCTACATTAAAAGCACCAAATATTCTATTATATAAAATATAAACATTTGTCACCCATATTTTCTCTAACTAAGGGCTCTCCAGCTGTTGTTCTTATTTAATTAAACTGTTTGTCCCTTCCTTTTCACATTTTCATTCTTGAAGCCATTCTCTTTAAAGCCTTCACATAACAGGATTTCAAATAAATTACATTAGGTGTTAACCAATATAAGAGACTACACATGTTGTTGGGATTCTTTAGGAGTAAAGGAGGGTACAAGGATGTACCCTCCTTGTACATTACAGCAGATGTTCTGTTTTTTAAGCCTGAAGAGTTCAATAAACAGGAAATCAGTCATGTAGTGCCTCCTACTGCTCAGTAACTAATATAACATCTAAAGCTATACATAAAACACCCCACCTCACCCTTAAGGGGAGGCAATATTGAGACCACTAACATTTATTATTTATTATTATTTTATTTATCATATTTTTATACCGCTCCCTCTCCCAAAAAGGGACTCGGGGCGGTGTACAGCCTACTAAAAACACATAATAAATACATTATAAATACAATTAAAAATATATTAAACGCGATTGGTCCGGCTGTGTCCCATCAAAATTAAATTTAGCAATATAAAATCAGGGATCTGAATAAAAATTAAAAATTAATTATTAAAACCCAATTAAGTTTAAAACCGGAACCTAATTACTGGGCCAGGCCAGCCTGTCTAAAAAATAGGGTTTTAACTGCGCGCCGGAAGGTCAGAATATCCGTCATGGCTCGTATCTCCGGGAGGAGATCATTCCATAGGGAGGGAGCTCCCACAGAGAAAGCCCGAACTCTCGGGGCTGTCAGCCGACAACGGCCGGGCGGTAGTACCCCAAGGAGGGCAATCCTGTGGGAGCGTACTGGGCGGCAGGAGGTTGACGATGGCAGTAGGCGGTCCAGTAGATACCCAGGTCCCGAGCCATGGAGCACTTTAAATACCATCAGTACCACCTTGAATCGAATCCAGAAGGCCACAGGAAGCCAGTGCAGCCTGCGGAGAAGCGGTGTAACGTGGGAGCTCCAAGGGGCACCCACGATCACCCGCGCGGCTGCATTCTGGACCAACTGCAACCTCCGGAGACTCTTCAAGGGGAGCCCCATGTAGAGAGCATTGCAATAATCCAGGCGGGAGATAACGAGGGCGGAAGTGACTGTGCGAAGTGCGCCCAGATCCAGAAAGGGCCGCAACTGGTAGATCAAACGAATCTGATAAAAAGCACCCCTGGCGACGGCTGCAATGTGTTCTTCTAAAGACAGCCGTACGTCCAGGAGGATACCCAAGTTGCGCGCCCTTTCCATGGGGGTCAAAACCTCTCCCCCCATGGCCAGCGAAGGAACCAGCTGGCTGTACCTGGGCGCAGGAAACCACAGTCACTCGGTTTTGGTTGGGTTGAGACGAAGCCTGTTACGACCCATCCAACTCCGCATGGCCTCCAGGCACCGGGACATCACTTCGACGGCTTCGTTGGGGTGGCCCGGGGTGGAGATGTACAGCTGAGTATCATCAGCGTACTGATGGAACTCCACCCCGAAGCCACGGATGACCTCACCCAGCGGCTTTACATAAATGTTGAACAGCAGGGGCGAGAGCACCGACCCCTGAGGCACCCCATATAGTAGGGGCCTCGGGGCCGATCTCTGCCCCCCCATCAACACAAATTGCGAACGGTCGGAAAGGAAGGAGGTGAACCACCGCAACACGGTGCCCCCCACCCCCAGCCCCTCCAACCACCGCAATAGGATACTGTGGTCGACAGTATCAAAAGCCACTGAGAGATCTAACAGGACCAGGACAGAGGAACAGCCCCTGTCCCGGGCCCTCCAGAGGTCATCCACCAACGCGACCAACGCCGTCTCCATGCTGTGCCCGGGCCTGAAGCCCGATTGGAGGGGGTCGAGATAACTCGCTTCATCCAGGTACTGCGGGAGCTGACGTGCCACCACACTCTCAACAACCTTCGCAACAAAGCGAAGGTTGGAGACAGGACAATAATTAGATAACAATGCTGGGTCTAGGGACGGTTTCTTGAGGAGGGGCCGCACCACTGCCTCTTTCAAGGCGGCGGGTAGCAGCCCCTCTCTCAAGGAAGCATTTATAATACCCTGGAACCAGCCTCGTGTCACCTCCCGAGTGGCCAAGACCAGCCAGGAGGGGCACGGGTCCAGCAAACAGGTGGTGGCATTCAGTCCCCCCAGTATCCTGTCCACGTCCTCCACAGTAACAGGATCGAACTCAACCCAATTGACCTCGCCGATATCCACCCCCGCCCCCCGCCCGGAGATGCCCAGTCGGAGTCCAGCTCATCCCGGATCTGAGCGATTTTGTCCTGCAGAAACCTAGAAAACTCCTCAGCCCGTCCCTGCAAGGGGTCCTCCTGCACTCCCACCTCCAGGAGGGAGCGGGTCACCCTAAACAGGGCGGCTGGGCAGTTTTCCATGGACGCAATAAGGGTGGAGAGGTAAGACCTCCTCGCCATCCTTATCGCCACTAAATACGTCTTGATATAAGATTGTAATAGTGTTCGGTCAGACCCAGAGCGGCTAGCCCTCCAACTGCTCTCTAGGCGTCTTTTCCGGTGCTTCATCTCCCTTAGCTCCTCAGAAAACCAGGGAGCCACGTGGGATCGGCACCGGGTCAGAGGCCGCAAGGGCACGACTCGGTCAAGGGCCCCAGCAGCCACCCTATCCCAGGTGGCGACCAGGCCCTCAACCGAGTCGTGTGTGTGAGCTTCGGGGAATGGCCCAAGCTCCGTCAGGAACCTATCAGGGTCCATCAGGTGCCTGGGGAGGTACCATTTTAGTGGTCCCGCCTCCCTGCGGTCAGGGGGTGCGGAACGGAAGTCGAGCTTCAGGAGCGAGTGATCCGTCCATGACAGGGGTTCCACAACTATATCCCCTCTACCCAGATCACTCTGCCACTGATCAGAGACAAAAACCAGGTGCAAGGTGTGACCTCCCACATGAGTAGGTCCCGAATTAACTGGGTCAGGCCCATGGCCGTCATGGAGGCCATGAACTCCTGAGCAATCCCCGAGGCACCGCCGGCAGATGGCAAGTTGAAATCCCCCATGACCATAAGCCTGGGGATCCCAACTGCCACGCCAGCTATGACCTCAAGGAGCTCAAGTAGGGCCGCTGCCGCATAGCAGGGAGCCAGGTATGCGACCAGCAGGCCCACCTGAACCTTGGGATCGAACTTCACGAAAAGGAGCTCACACCCGGTCGTCTGAGACACATGAGGCCCAGACCAACAAAAATTAGAAAACTGTCTCATAGGACAAAACAGGCAGGTATACTTGCATAGCTTTACTTTCATACTATGCAACTACTACGTCCAACTACTTACAAATTCAAATTGTGGACAAGCTACTCATGCACTCTGCAGGCTATAAACACGGGATGGTTTGGGATGAAAGGGAAGCAGCATTAAGTAGCCTGATCAAACCAGTTCAACAAAATTAATTTGGGCTTTCCATTATTCATGGAAGAAATAATTCACTCTATAGTATTTCAGTCTTTAAAGGATTGCTAATTAAGATTGAAATTAGGCATACATTGCTATCAGCGTCTGGGTAAACAAGTTTGCAAATCTTGGAACTCAGTCCATCTTGTTAAATAGCAGAAGCAAGTATGTGAATAAAAAGAAAGCTCTCTGTACACAACTTTCCACTCCTTTTCCTTACTTGATACAATTCTGATTACCACAAACATTTTTAATAAGCTGTATACAAATAATGAAGGATTAATGCCATGTATTGTATATATGGATAACAGGATAATTAAAAAAAAAGATTTATTAGGACAAGGCTGAAGTAAAAAGTTCTATAAGCCAGTAGCTATTAGCTCATTATACTCTGTAAGATATATTCCACTATAGCTTGTTCACCAGGAGAAGGTACAAAAGAATTTTACAAAAAAGCAGACTCCAATGGCTTCTTTCTTGTCTTTTTATATTTTCTCACTGTTCCAGTTTAGTGGTTCCTTATTTCTTGTTACTTCCATCCACCTTCAACTCTTTTTTGCATTAACTTCTTCTGTTATGAAATCCTATCATTGCTCTGAGTTTATTGAAGTCTACTTTCTTAAATCTTAGATGTTGAGACATTGGAAAAAGTGCAAAGAAGAGCAACTAAGACGATTAAGGGCCTGGAGACAAAAACATATGAAGAATGGTTGTAGGATTTGGGTATGGCCAGTCTTGAAAAGAAGGACCAGGGGTGACATGATCGCAATATTCCAGTATTTGAAGGGCTCCCACAAAGAAAAATGGATCAACTTTTTTCCCAAAGCACCAGAAGGCAAGACAAGAAACAATGGATGGAAACTAATCAAGAAGAGACACAACTTGGAATTAAGGAGCAACTTCCTAACAATGAGGACAATTAAGCAGTGGAACAGCTTGCCTTCAGAAATTGTAAGTGCTTCATCACTGGAGGCTTTTAAGAAAAGATTGGATGACCACCTATCTGAAATGGTATAGGGTCTCCTGCTTGAGCAGGGAATTGGACTACAGAACCTCCAAGGTCTATTCTGATTGGTTGAAAGTCCCAGATAATAGATATTCAGTTCTAGTTTTCTTTACATTCTTTACATTCAAAAACTCCAGCATGATATGGTAGTTTTTCTACAACCCTCCACTCCTACTTCACCAATTTATTCTTTGTTTCTATCAGGCCAGGAATAGCTGAATATCTTTGGCTTCCTCAACTTTCTAAAGGAGAAAATTGTCAACAAGACAGATTAGTTATTTCCCAAAACTATTATGTTTAGCAGAATTTGTCTACATCACTAGTATTATATGCCACTTTGAAAGATCTATGGTTTATTTCCAGAAAGCATAATCCATATTTTCTTGATAGAGCAGACAACCATAATAATAATTATCAACAGCAGTATCATTTTTATCCATTCCTCCACTTATTTCAACTCACATGTTTTTCGAGTATTATTAAATTTACTCACTTTGATATTTTAGTGGATTTGCTTCTTTAATCTGGCCACAATGATCTATGCTCTGGTAACCCTTCCATTAGATTACTGTAATATCTCACATGCGTATCTGCCCTTAAGGATGACTCAGAAGCACCAACTACAACAGAATTCAGTTAATATGACTTTAACTGGTCTTGCCAGTTTAAATCATTCTTACCTTTTAAAAAAATATAGTTGTTTATTGCCTGAGCACAATTAAGCAGCCTGGTGCTTTTTAGATAGATTAATATTGCTTCCAGAATTGTCAGCTAGTGTGGCTGTTGGAAGTAACCAAGTTGGAATTTTGTTTTAAAGTTTCCAAGCACCTCTTCAAAGGTTTTTTTCACTGAACAAGCCCCTTGTATCAACCTAGTTAAGCTAGTAGTTCCTAATCAGAACCCACATAATTCTGTAAAACACATTATAGAAGAAACATAGAGACTTTTGGCTCATATGTATTAGGTACATTAAAATAAAAAAAATGGCACTGTAATTTTATTATGTTATTCCACTGCACTAAAAAGAGTCAAAGTCAATGCTTTTCTTTTCTTTTTCCCCTACAGTTTTTCCATTCCTTTTTTCTGTCCCCTTCATTTTCCCACTATTTTCATTTTCAGTTATGTTTTATACTTTGATAAGTTTAATAAAATTATAATTTAAGAAATATGGACAATCTTAGCTGCACCAGAAAAAACTATCCATTCTTTTTTTGTTTCCTTGTTTCTTTAAGTTTCTGCAAGTTCCATCACCCAAAATCCAAATAGGAGGAGCTGATGCATATAGAAAGCAAATAGTTTTACTCATGGAAAATAACAGCTGGACTAAACAAAAGAAAATTCTTCTAAAATATATTCAGTAATATTTCTGTCCTTCATTTATGTGCCTCTGGGATGAGATAGAGAATGGACCCACTGTGAATTTGCATTGAATAATTCATTGCAAATTGCAATGCACTGATTCCATGAATGAAACTAGAAATATTTAGACCTTCCCATTTCAAAGAAAAGCTGGTTCTACCAAGTGTGAGTATGCAATTATGCAACTGCTTGATTATTAAGGGTGCTCTGATAAAAGGAAGTTTAAACCTAATGTAATCTTTTTCAAAAAATAACTTTCCTAAATCTATACAATAGACTACACTGATTATAAAACAAGTTAAAAACTGCAAACTATTCCTTCCCCCACTTGTACACAAAACACAAAAGCATGTTTATTGAATAGTTTAATTTAGCTAAATTAAGAGGTCACGTACCAACAGAACGAACTATTCTACAAATTACTGAACTACCTGATTACAAAAGGTCTGAAAAATAATAATTCACAGATATAATAGGCAAAACCCTTTAACTAGGGAGCAAAGAAAATCAAATTAGGATAGTGAAAGAAGAAAATCCAAGTAGCATATAAATATCTTCTTTACACACATGACAGCCAAATAAAAACCAATTATCAGACTGTTATTAGGTTGCTATGAAACAAGCAACCAAAACTCCTAATAGCTTTCCACTTTTTTTCAGGTGGCTTTCAAACAGAGAACAGAAAACGAATCTACTTTTCCTTAGTTCTTGTCTTGCATCCAAAGAAGGAAGTGAATACATGTATAGGAACTATGATAACAGTGGAATAATGAAGTGAAAGAGGCATATAAGAAAATCTATTGCAAAGAATGAAGATGAAAGAAATATTATGTAATCTGTACAGAAAGAAAAAATATAGCTTCTAAGAATGTGGTCAAGAATGAGAAATAGTTAAGATTAAAATAAGTAGACAAAATGCAGAGTAATTTGGAAGGAAATAAAAATTACTTTGGAAATTTGTAAGAAAATAATCTCCAATAGAGTGATAAAAAAATAAAGGTGTTAAGATTTTTAGCATGAAATGAAGTAAAGGAATTCTGGAATAAGTATTTGAGAAATTTGGAATTGAAACGGATGCTATAAATGATAAGAAGAAAAATGATGAAGCACTAAACAATGAAAATGTTTAAACTTACTAAAGCTGCAAGTACTGTAACTGAAGACATATAAAATCAGAAGATCACCAATAGAATATATGGCCACACTATATGGGTTGCCACCATCTGGAAAGAGTAATACTTCAGGAACAGAAATGTTCAAGTTAATTATTTTGGTGGGAGAGCCAGTTTCTTGTAGTCAGGCTAGAAATCAGGAGATTGTGAGTTCTATTTCTATCTTATGCACAAAACCAGTTGGGTGACTCTCAGCCCTAGAAAGCAGGAAATGGCTTCTGAAAAAACCTTACCAAGAAAACTCCAGAATAGTCCAGGCAATCACCAGGAGTCAAAAATTGATTGGGGGGGGAGAGGGAGAGAAAGAGAGAGAGGGAGGGAGGGAGAGAGAATATTAATAGTATGAAAATATTATTATGTATTATATTATTCACCATCAAGACTTTAGTTAACATCTAAGTCTTTTGAGCAATATTCCTCTGTCAATTCCTCTGCTAATACTTTTGAATGGGCTTCAGAACAAAAGAGTTATCTTCAGTCCCATAAAGACAAAGGAGCTCTAAAGCGAGTCCTATAGAAAACACATTCTATAAAATGGAAGAACATCTACATCTTTCTTTGTGGTCACCTCCAGTCAATTCCTTCAATCACTTCCTGCTTCTCCATTAAAGAACAGTTTAATCTCTGATCACTGGAAAGGGGAACGTGTGCAGTGACTAATTTCTTTTCTAAAAGTGCCATATTGACATTAAGTGGTGTGGCTTTCACATTGTTCATTTTCTCCTGGGATTTTATCTCAGCGGCTGGGCTGATCAGTAGCTATAAGGTCAAAACTTTCGTTCAGTTCCTACAAGTCAAGGAGAGCAGAAATCCTCCACTGCCAGAATGAATTGGTTGATATTTTTAATGTTTAACATTTGGATGACCAATGGATTACAAAGGTAAGCACATTTCTTTCTTTTTCTGGTCATTCCCCATTGCCCCCCTTTTTTCTTATTGAGCATTAGAAATTACAATTACAAAACTGCACTGGGCATAGCATCCCTTGAAATTTATTTTATTCTCCTACAATACAAGTACAGTACAGTTCCAGTATTAGAGCAGAAATACATCAATAATGTTTTGTGAATAATCAGTGATATGTTTAGATAAATGTGGACATATTAATTGTAGGAAGGGGAGGGGCCCCAAAACAACTATGGGTATTATTTTGCTCTCTTCAAAACATTACAAGTCCATCCTGATGTACTGTACTTTCTGTTCCAAACTCCTGTATCCCCCAAAACACACTGTTCATAAATATATTAAGGGTGAAGAATCATCAAGTTGTAAATCATCAAATATTGCAAGTGGGAGTCCCCCAATGGATAACAGTGAATGCCAGATGAAAGATAAATCACAGTAGTTCTATTTGCTACTGTGATGGATTGGACTTCTTTCAGAATTATGCAAAAGAGAGATATTTTTCAAGTATTGAATTTGATACATAATTACTTTCATGTGCAGCATAGGCAAAGTTTTCAGGAATGGGAAATATTTTAGGAAATGGGAAATATTTCAGGAAATATGAATAACACATAAAAATCTTAACCTTAGTGGAATTCTAGTACTGCCTGCACTAGAACAAAACGTTTTCCAGATTTTATTATTTCTGTTGATCAGCATTAAGCATATAGCTTCTTCTCTCCTCTCCAGAATTACCCTGAAAAGACACCGATCTTTGCGGCAAATATTGAGGGAACGTGGACAATTGCCTCAATTTTGGAAGAAATATAAGATAGACATGATACAGTACAACCAAGACTGCTCGGTATTTAAAGAAACCAATGAACCCCTCTTTAACTATCTTGATGTAAGTTAAAGCCAAAGCATCAGTGAGACCATGGGGGCTGGGAATGTGTTAGCTACAAAGAAGACAAATGTCAGCAGTTTTTCCAATGACAGAATTTAATTTTATTAAACTCTCATCCCTGTACTTACAACACAGCTTATAGAAATCCAGGAGTTATTTGACTGTATCCACGTATTGTTGGTTTATTATACTGTATATAATGAGGCCACTGAGGAAGGCATTGTTCAAAGGGCTCAATTTAGTTTATATATATTCCTCATATCTACATTTTTACTGGTATGAGACATCATGATCTGGGAAAAAGATATAGTTGCCTTAAAGAGTTGTAAACACAGACACTGTATCTATACTTATGCGCTGTAACGCACTGCATAGCTTTGTAACTGTGCTAAACTCTAACACCGTGGCCGTATACATTTGTCTGCCAAGCGAAAAAGAAAAGATATTGACCCATCTTTCCCACTTACTCATCAAATATTTCAGTGGTGTCAAAGTTTTCACTGGAAGCTTACGAGGACTGTGAAATATTTGGCTACATCGGTGGTGGGATTCAGTTTTTTTTACTACTGGTTCTGTGGGTGTGACTTGGTAGGAGTGGCAGGGGAAGGTCAGAGGGGAAGGTTATCTCCAGTCAGAGGTGGTATTTGTTGGTTCTCCAAACTACTCAAAATTTCTGCTATCAGTTCTCCAGAACTGGTCAGAACCTTCTGAATACCACCTCTGCAAACATAGAAGTTGAATATAAGTGCTAACTGGTAATTTTGCACTTCTACAAACAAGAAATAAACTGCCACATATTTCACACTCCATCACCTCCCAATATTCTTTTACCTTAGCCAACTCTGGAAGTGGGTCAAAAGAAAATTGGTGAGTAATACAAATATAAACCTACGCCCTAAGAAGTAATTGTGTCAAAAAAACTTGCACAGTCTGTCTCAAAATCTGCTGGAGAGTTATAACCAAGCTGAACATACTTAAGTCTAGCTAAAATTGGTCCCTGGTGATGGAAAAATTTGTAAATGAGTTATATTGAACAGACTTAATATTGAACAGACTCTCCCTGCAAGTCTTAGCACGCAAAGTCTGAAAAACAGCAGATACAAACAATGTGGAAGGTTAGGACCAGGCTTACCTGAACATCCATGCCCTATTACTTCTCACCTTTTCAGATATGTTTGAACGACTGCAGAGTGTTTATATCTATTCCAAAAATCTTTTTTTTATTGTACATATATCTGAATTCTCCCTTTTTGCTGCATGGTTGTGGTTGGAAAGGCCGAAGAATGAGCCACTTTTTTTCTTTCTAATAAATCACTCCTCCTCCTCCTCCTCCTCCTCCTCCTCCTCCTCCTCCTCCTCCTCCTCCTCCTCCTCCTCCTCCTCCTCTTCTTCTTCTTCTTCTTCTTCTTCTTCTTCTTCTTCTTCTTCTTCTAAATTTCATATTTATATCATGTCTTGTTCATCAGAAAAGGGTACATCCAGAACCATACTGATAGGAAAATAGGAGACACTTTAACTGGGAAAATAAAACATATCAAAAATTTATTTATTTATTTATTATTTATCAAGACATTTGCAATTTAAATGCTAGGGGTGAAAATTAAAAATGAAGGTGTACCATTGGATTATGAGTAAAGCCCATCCTAAAAAGCTAGTCTTAAAATCCTGTTTAAACTCTTGATCCATTTATGCAAACACTGCTACCTAGGTATAATACAAATGCTGATTGGAAAACTTTGCATTTGACAAAATTCCCCTCTTTTGTTTGGAGAAGGTTTCCAGCTTTATGTAGTCCTGAAGAATGCTTCTCCATCACAATATATGGACTATAAAAACTCCTTTGTTCTTCTGTTCTGGCAGGTGGAATATTTTGGACAGATCTCCATTGGAAACCCACCACAGAATTTTACTGTACTCTTTGACACTGGTTCCTCCAACCTCTGGGTACCATCTATTTACTGTGTCAGCAACGCTTGTGGTGAGGATTGGGCAAGGGGAAAGGAAGGCATGATTTTAAATAATCTCCTTGATGTTTGTTCTATTTAAAGGGATACACATTAATAAAACCTATATAAAGGCTTGTTGGATTTCTTAGATGCCAAACATTGATTTGCACATGGCAGAAACCTTATGAAAATTATTTTAAATTACACTGAATGCCATATTGACAGTATGAAAATAGTTAACATGTTTTATGTTAGGGGTATCGGTACTTATAGAACTGGCATTATTCAGACCAGTAAATGTTGTTCATGCTTCCAATAAGTCCAAATTAGCGATTTTTGTCATTTGATTTCCTTGGTAAACAATTGCACATGTCAATCATTGCAAGAGCACATTTGCTACGTTCAACACTGGAAATCCAATTATTGAATAGATTTTTTAATACAATAGCCATTCTGTTGTACTTGTAGTATGCTGTAATCTCCCTAACATTTTGTCTGCAAAACAGAAACCAAATCTTGCTATTTGGGGGGGAATATTTACAATAGTAAACGCTAAAATAACATTGCATTCAGGAAAAAAAAAAGCTTTTGTCAAGGAAATCCAGGTAGTTCAAATGTGTATAAAGATTTATTGCAAGCTTAAGCTCCCTACAAGAATCTGAATTACCAAGGGGCTGATAAATTGGTGGTAGATAAGAGGCACAGGAATTCAGGATAGGCTGGACTTAGATCTCTTGTGGGCGTGAAGGGACTGATGATGCATTTTGACCCTCCCTCGGACTCAGCCTGATCATCTCTTGTTATGAAAAGAGGAACTCCTACCTGTAAAGTAATTGGGTGAAGATTTGTAATAATAATTTAGTAGCACAATGCTAAGTATATTTATTCATAAGGTTCACTATAAAAGATAAAAGAGCATGAATGGCAACTCAAGATATGTCCTTTGCAAACTTCTTCATAAGTGTTCTCTATTGACAACTTATTTTCAAGAAAATATACCCATATAGCATATATAAATGAAATATAACCATATAGCATATGGAATGCTTGTATAACTAAGATTAGTATAGTTACAGTCATAAGTATATTTTCATTACTGGTTCATTGGCAACTCTTGTGTAAAAAATGACTGTCTTGTACTGAAGCTACAAGCAGCACATTCATATTGCTTTATTTTAAAGACTTTATTTTTCAATAGAAGCCATTAACTGTATACAGCTGTGTGGATTCATAAGGCTGTAATCTTGTATATATTGTACTTGAATAAATTTGCACAGAGCTGGACTGCAAAAGTCCATAGGCCAGAGATACAAGCATTGATATTTCTTTTATTTTTTTCAATTATAGCTGAACACTCCAGATTTCATCCATCAGAGTCCAGCACCTACACTGAAGTGGGTACTCCTTTTTCCATTCACTATGGCACTGGTAGCTTGACAGGAATAATTGGAATGGATCAAGTGACTGTAAGTGAAAGTTCCTATTCATGTAAAAGGAATGTGATGCTTTAACCAATTATACTCTGATACAGTAAGGCATTATCCAGCCTGTAGAGGCTATAGTATCTGTATTTATCACTGAATTCCAAAGCACAGTTCTTTATACTGTCAAATGTCCTTTCAGGGCAGATGAGCAACACATTACAAAAATGGACTATATTTTTGGTGGCATGTCACCAAGACACCATGTTACAAATTATCGTTAATAGGCTTTGCTTTCATTTTCTATATGTGATTTCTATATGATTCATTAGGAGAACTCTGATGAAACATATCATCCACAATATTTGAGCAACTGGACTTCCCTTTCCCATTTTTCCTCCTGTGATCTTCCATGCCCTCAGATGAGCACAAGGGACATTGCCCCAATGACTTGGTGCAGGTTTTAAAGATATGCATGGAGCTGCAGGGAAAACCTGTCCCCATCCCATCATGGAAAGTGCTATTTGGACAATGTTCTCTAGTCCTTCTGTATTCTTCCTTTCTTCTAATCTAGAACAATCTTTCTGAACATGAATATGATTTTTAGATCATATAGTTTTAGGATAGATGATATATAATTCAACCTGGCTTTGAATGAAAATATGCTACATCAGACTTGTGCAGTTTATTCAAAGTAGCATTAGCTATCCCAAATCTCCATGATGAAACACCAATTCAGGAAGGGAGGGAGGGAGAGAGGGAAAAAAGGAAGGAAGGATAGAAGAATTCCATGGCCCATTACTGCAGTATGACTAGTTTCTTGCTACAGATTAAAATTCATATCTGAGATTTCTATTTTTTAGGTTGAAGGACTCACCATAGTAAATCAACAGTTTGCAGAAAGTGTCTCTGAACCTGGCAACACCTTTTTGGATTCAGAATTTGATGGAATACTTGGTCTGGCCTATCCATCCTTGGCTGTGGATGGTGTCACCCCTGTATTTGATAATATGATGGCCCAAAACCTGGTGGACTTACCAATATTCTCAGTTTACATGAACAGGTAGTGCATAAAAAGTTGGCTCTTCCTCCCAATACAGTAGAAAGTTTGCCTTTCAGACTAGCACCTGATTTACTTGAAATCAATAAAAACCAATACCAAAGGAACCCATATGGTTGGCTATTTTTTAAAAAAAACAATTCTGCAGCAGGAGTAGGGAAGCTTTTCTCTTTCCTTTTAAATTGGTGAATGTCTTATTTCTGGTACTGGGACCAGATTCCATTATTTTTGCTTAGTATTGGAAAGAATAATTTCTTACATTTGTGTACTTTCTTTTTCTCAAACTCAGTCAATATTCCATTTATCACTGTGCCCAATGTACAGGCATGATTCAGAGATAGCCAGAGGACTGACATGAGAAGTCTGGAAAATGTGGAACATTAGAAAATATGGGGCATCAATTATGTACTTCAGGTTTAGAATTCTGAAAAGAATGACTGTGTAATATAAAAAACAGAAAACAAAGGCAATGCAATTATTTCTTCTTTCTCTCCTCAGAAACCCTTATTCTTCTGTAGGAGGAGAACTGATTTTTGGTGGCTATGATGAGGCCTATTTCAGTGGAACACTCAACTGGATTCCTGTCACTAAGCAGGGATACTGGCAGATCCTACTGGATAAGTATGTATCTTATTTAAAAGTAAAGGGGGATTCTCAGAGATAATAGCTACTTTTCTATCTCTGATGAATGCTAGAATTCAGGGTAATTGTGCATTTAGGACTCAGACTTGCCAATCTTTTACAGAAGCACCACATCTGTTTCACAAATCCCAGCCTTTCACTGTTACAATGAGCTGTAATCATTTTTTAACTATTTGGCTAGATGTGATATATATTTATCCTTAGAGTTAGAGGGCTGTTTTTCACTCCTTTAAAAGCCAGGAAAGTGGTTTAGGTGATTATGTATATTAATTACATCACTGTCTGTAACAGATGTTTTTACAACAGTATTTGCCAATTCTCCAAATGATATAAATAATTCCTTGTGGATGAAAGAAATTCCATCTATTATTTAACTATTCCACCTCTGTCCCTCCCTCTACATCATTTTATATGGAAAAGCAAAGTACCAATGCTTTGAATATTGTCTAAGTTCCTGCAGCTTGTAAAATTCCAAGCTACATATGAGGTCAGAAAGTCTTCAAATTCAATTGTGATCATTATGGAGGGATTCCTGCTTCATTCCAAAAAATTACAGAATTTAAAGCACCAAGACTTCCCCTATCTACCTAGCTTTGTTTCCTTGATACCAAAAATCCTAGGAAAGTGGGAAATTAGGAAGCATAAATTCTAAACTTTCAGTGTCTTGATGAAATGCCTCAACTATATCAAATGTGCAAGAAAACTCTGTTCAAAGAAGCTTTAAAATGAAGAAATTTTTGCTTTTAAACTAGGCCCATGAAAGTAAGACTGCAAATTTTCAGACAATTAGATAGTAATTTAGTACTAGATTTACTATATTAAATATAGCATTTTCTGCATCTTGTTGCAATTTTTGCAAACCGTATAAGATCACACTAGACCAAGGGTGTTAAACTCATGTTCTCACAGCGGTATCATGTGACTTATTGGGACTTTTTTCCCCTTCGCTAAACCAGGCATGGGCATGGATGTGGCCAGTATGTGACGCATCTGGCCCGGGCTGGGAGTTTGACAGCTCTGCCCTAGACCAGGGGTCGCCAAGCTTTTGGATCTCAAGGACGACCAAACTCATAATTTTAAATCCCAGGGACCACTAATCGGTTCTGTGGGCATGGCCTAATTTGTGGGTGTGGCTTGGTGGTCATGTGACTGGCTGGGCATGGCTTGTATGTAAATATTATAAATATTTATATAAATATTGAATTTTTTTATTAAAAAAGAGCAACTTTTACCCAAAATCAGGCAAAGCAGGCAGGCAGATTGAGTTGCTCACAGAATCATTCAGTGATCTATCTATCTGCCATCGGCTAGCTCAGTCTCTCAAATTTGCTTGCCATGATTCTGCACTGAATAACACAACCTTCAGTCCTAAGGGAGGTTCGGCTGTGCTTAAAAGCAGAGCCGATGATCTAAAGACTAGCTAGAAAGCAAGAAATCCAACCATTTCCTGCTTCCTAGCTAAGCTAAATCTTCCGGCACAGCAGAACAGATGATGGTCGGAAAAAGGAAAAATAGCAATTTAGCAGGCAAGTTTGCCGGGTAAGGAGTTAATGGGCGGGGAGGGTTCCTACGGGCCATGTGGGCAGCACAGCCTTGTGATTCTGCAGAGCCTGGATTAATTGCTTTGGGGGGGTGCTCTGGGGTGAGATTTCTCTGTGGCCCACCAAAATTTTCTCACGGCCCACCAGTGGGCTGCAGTAGACTATCCATATATCAAGTGGGCTGCTCTAGACTATCCATATATCAAGAGAAAATACAGAGATTCCTATAGAACCATTATAATCAATATAAATATAATAATAAATAAATAAAATAATCATGGGTAGAGGCAAACAAAACAACTTTGTGATATGTCAAAATTCCAAGTGTGCTCTTGGAATAAGCTCTTGGGACTGATTCCAAGCAATTACTCTTAGTTAAGCAAGAGTGCTCACTATTGTCCCCATTTTAGGAGACGTAGACATTTTCCCTTGGTTCATTTAAAGTCTTCTAATCTCCATCACTGCACTTTTCAAAGATGAAGCAGTAACTCAGTGACAAACATTAAAACAAATATAAGAAAACAGTGTCAGGATGAAAGTCAATCTATAATTATGCTGGGAGAAGAAGTACCAATGTAAATATATTGGAGAGGCATTACCACCAAAACAACCCCCCTGAAGTTTGATTTCCATCTTCTTTCAGTATCCAGGTTGGTGGGAATGTTGCATTTTGTGCAAATGGATGTCAGGCTATAGTGGACACAGGAACATCTCTCATCACAGGCCCTTCTGAAGATATAAAGCAAATGCAAACATTAATCGGGGCACAACTTATGGATGGTGAGGTAGGTCCCAACTTGGAAATCAGTAACAGCATCCCAATCCTGGTGCTAAATCTAGGATAAGTTTAAATCTAAAATTGTTTCTTTACAATCCTAGTTTGTTCTTTCATTTTCTCTTTTTATTTCTTTCAATTTCATTATATTCTGGTTCTTTGAATTTACTCTGCCATTTTGCAAAAGGTGAAGCATATACTTTAAAAAGGAGGCTTAGGAGAAGCAGTGAATTTAGGCCAAGTCTTCTCCTGATTTAGCTTCTGAAGCACCTGTCTTTTTGCCCCAAAGTTGTATATCTTTTGAGAGCAGCTTAGCAGCCCTTTAGGTGCCTCACAGATATTCTGAGAAGGGGACCCTCTAAGGCAGACGTGTCAAATTTGTATTGTCACGGCATCGTCACATGACCTATCGTGACTTTTTCCCCTTCACTAAACTGGGCGTGGGCATGGCCAGTGTGTGACACATCCAGCCCGCAGGCCACGAATTTGACAGCCCTGCTCTAAGGCAATTGGTGGGTGCTACCCAGAGAGTGAGAAATGGCACCATTGCTATGAGGCAAAAAAGTGTGGCAGGCAGGTGGTGTATGGAGCAAGGGGGATGGAGAGTTAGCTCTGGATCCTTCTTTCAATTCAAGCAATCGATCTTTAATTACTCTCTGTGTTAGCATATTGTGTATTAGCATATTAAACACAGACAACCTTCAGAGCAGTTTTCTTAAATAAAAAGGAGCACTTGGAGGGAGAAAGATTGAACAAAACAGAAGTAAAGGAAGAAAAGGGATACTGAATTCTTATTGTATCTTATACATTTTGGGGGTGAAACCTGGCTCAATGTTTTAGTATACTTAAAGTATACATGAATACTTTAGTATGCATGTAATATCTTACAAGGGAAGCACAATTCAAAAGAAAAAGATTGGAGTGCAAAATAGAAATTGTCCATCTTCTTATCTAGGGTTGTTTTTTTAATTGAAATATTGGATGTTCATTATTGCAAAGATATATCAATTGTTTGCAGTATGCTGTGGAATGCAACTATCTCAATGTGATGCCTCTTGTCACTTTCACAATCAATGGAAACTCTTATCCTCTTACTCCAGAGGCTTACACTGTCATGGTAAGTGCTGTCACTCATTTCTTCCTGGCAGAACATGTGTCATTCTTGGGAAAGCATGGGTTATTATCTGTAACTTTGTATTGGGATATGGGGAAAGAACACTGATGTATTAGTAAGAGTTTCCCCATTCAGATGCTCAGTTGCTCTTTTACTGCTGAGATTCAGAAAAGACAAAATAAAAAGACAAGGCAGACTTCTTAAGGTTGTACTATATAGTAAGGTTGCCTAATCCATAGTAAGATTGTTGAATCCAGAACTGGTTTCCAAATGGAAATAAAACTTGATAAGTTCTTGTCTTTAATTAAAACAGTTAATTTTACCTTCTCTGCCCACTCCATTACTTTCACCATCCATTCTTCTATTGTGGAAATTAGTGTGTCTTTCCATCTTGGGCATATAAGATTCTACCTCCTGTCAATATACATAATAGCAAAGTTCCCTGTTTTCTTTCAAACTCTTTGTCCAGCATGAACACACTCTTCTTTAATACGGTGTCTTCAAAATATTGGACTAGTTCTGCTATCATTTTAAGGTCAGAGACTATGTTATTACATGTCCCGGGTCCAGGCTAGAAATGCCATGATTCCTTCATATGTTCAAATCGCAACTAGAATGTTTCTAATTTATGCTAAAAACAATTGGCTCAGTATCCAGTCGTTGCCGTCTTCCTTCTATCTCAATTCTTAGATGTGCCTTGGAAATTCTACAATAATCTTTCCCAACAAAGTCATCCTCCAGATATAAGGACCTCAACTTCTAGCGTTTAAATTTCTGTGGTTAAAACTGCTTTTGAGTGTGTGTAAATGTTGCCATACAAATCTGAATATGATTTATTGTCTTAACCCAATATTAATTGCTTTTAAACCTACATGTCCTCTTTCCCATAGGTCAATAGTGATGGGATGAACCTGTGCACCAGTGGCTTCCAAGGTTTAGATATAGAAACTGCAGATGGTCCACTCTGGATTCTGGGAGATGTTTTTATTGGCCAATACTACTCTGTCTTTGATCGGGGAAATAATAGAGTGGGATTGGCTCCAATTGTCTCTTAAGAGGTTTAAAGAGTAAAGGAATGTTTCCTATGTTTTTTTGAGCAGCAAAATTAAGTTTCCTATCTCTTTTTTTGTTTCCCATATGAAATGCAATCAAGATTATGACTTTTATCTATAAATGCAAATTCCTTGAGATCTCCTGGAAAAGAGCTGTTTAGATGTGTCAGTTGTCAGTATCAAGATATATGATGATTTTATCTTCTCTCATCAAGTAAATTAGATTAAATAAATCCTGAATACAAACTCAAAACATTATGTCACAGTCCCAGACTGGAGTTGTTTTTACACAATTGGCTAAGCATGATTTATTGAATAAAGTGCAATGGTTTGAGCTGATCCACCATGTTAATTTATATATCAAATATTACAAACTACATGATTGATTTACATAGTATACTTATCCACACTAATCAAAATGTATTTTGACTGAATATCTTGTATGAACCTAGTCTGATTTCTGAGGAGCTTTCCTCCTTGTAAAAGAAAACTGGACTACATCTTGCAAACTTATATATAATTAATGAGTTAAGTAAATAGATGAATAACTCAGAATATTTCTTAAATAGCGAAACCGTTAATAAAAATATTTTTGTATTCCTAAAACAATGCATTGTGTGATAAATAATACCTCTGTGATTTTCTGAAACGAAAGAATCATGGACTGAATAATGCATCAACATTCTAAATACATCAACTTTCTCATTAAGCAGATGTGGGCAGATTAATATCCCAGTGCCAGATGTTACTCTGAACCTTTTTTGAAAATCTCAGAGCTTCCCAGAGCCACAACTGTGAATACTGTGACATTTTTTTGGCATCTTCAACAAAAAAAATATTCTGCTCTTGATTACATACCCCAAACTCCTTATACCAATTCATACTGTGGTTGTTTACTGCAGCTCTTTTTCTAGAGAATGTTAAGTGCAGTCCTTCAAAATGTATCTCAGTCTATCCTAAAGGATAATATTGTATGCTACCCCTTTCGTGTGTGTGTGTGTGTGTGTGTGTGCGTGTATGTGTATGTGTGCAGTGGGATTTGCCTTTAAGGAGGCACTAAAAATTAACATTTATATATGGACTTTTGGTATTCATTCAGATCCTGTACTGGTCTTGATAAGTTGATAAGATAACCACATGCTGGCTGGGACTTCTCGGACAAATTGCAACACTAAAGAAAAGATAAGATTGGGGAAGACTGTCCTCATCCAAGAAAGGGGAAAGATGGAATTACCATTGTACTCAGAGCAATATATACTGTAAATCAGGGATGGGCTGCTACCCCTATGAACAATCGATTGGCCCTGCCCGCCCACCCCTGCCCTATCCTGTCTTACATTTCCTTCTTTTGCAGCTCAGCTGATTTGTGCGGCAAAGTGAATTACCGTGCCTCAGCTGTTCCACTTATCGGGGAAGGCAGGAAGGTGAGTTGGAGAATTCAAACAGGTGATTATTGAAAGCTGCACGTGTGCACAAAGTGCACTCATAGAACTCGTTGTTAAACTGGTTGCAGCCCACCACTGCTGTAAATATGGTAACGAAGTGTAGAATTTAAGAAGGCCAGCTTCAGACATAATGTTCCTTGACATGAAGGACACTGTGAAATATAACTGGGCCAGTACCTGTATTTTGCTATACCAATAATAGAAGAGCATGTTTCACCACACCACACAGGTTACTTGGTGGGTCAGGACAGGGCAGGGCAGGGCAGGGCAGGGCAGGGCAGGGCAGGGCTAGAGAGTTCAGATATGTTGCTTTCACTCCAACTCCCAGCATTTACTTCCAGAGGCAGTCACCACTTTCTGATATGGTAATTCTTTACACAATCCTTTTAGACAGGCAGAAGTGAATATAAAGACATCACACAAGATTATATTTATTCAAACTTATTTTTTTTTCAATAAAGAAGTCGCTTTCAAAGGCAGTTTTTATTTCAGCAAAAACTCATCCAGAAATGATGAAAAAACAAAAATTGTATAAACTTTTTTTTTCTATATTGATAAAAAGTAAAAAGATACTGCTGGTATCTATCCTTGAAACTTAAGGGAGGACTTCAATTTGTTATACGTAGCAGTTCCTTTAAGCCAGAGTTTTACATACTGTATAATACTTTAAAACAACAAATTGATTTTGGGATTATATTGAGAAGAAAACAAAGCAACATAGATCTCTAAAGCCAACAACAGAAGGGCCTTAATGATCAGTCTGATGGCATACCATAAGTGATGGTATGCCTGTAGGATTTTAAAAATGTATGTCAGTCTTGCAATACACATATGTAACATTATTTGGATAACATAGAATTGTCTATAGATCTCATGATATTTGGATTGGTGGACTGCTTGGAAACATTGTCCCTCTTGTCTATCCTCAATCTGATCAGCTTCCATGGAATGGCCACCCTAACATGAGTGAAAGGATCATTCTAGGATTAGTGGCTTGGAAACATACCCATGTTTTTTCTCCTTTACTTCACCATGCAATACAAGCTCATGAAACAAAAGTGCTAGCCAAGAAGAATCACGACTTATTTTCTCTAGTACCTTTCCATTTTCCTTGAGTGTCTATGTATTTTGTGTGCTGAGTTGATATACAATCATTATTTTTTTTGTTGCTGATTGTGCCTATTTTGGCTTTGTCAGTTACAAAACCATTTGTTTAAATTTTACTTTTTAAAATGTGTGTAACTGTTTACATGAGAAGCCTACTCTGTTTACATGAGAAGCAATGGAGAAGAAGAAGGCAGAATTTGTAGGTGAAGACAAGTAACAGAATTACATTTTATAATAAGTTTTCTTCCAATGGTACGTTGCTTTTAGAAGTGGATCGCTCGCATGAGCAATGAAATATTCAGGAGAGGTGGATGCAGAGTCCTTCACTACATCTCAGAGGATTTTTAGTGTACTTTTCCAATGTGCTGTGTCAACATTTGAAAAGCTAAAATGTTTGGGCTCATCAAGTTTTCATTAAGAGTTGGAGCTGCCTTCCACTATGTTGAGCTATAAAATATTTGAATTTAAATTCTTTATTGTCATTGTTTGTACATAGTATACATACAACGAAATTCACATAACACCCAGAGACCAGACTCAACACGCACACACACGACAATCCCCAAATACCCCCCCACTCACCAAAATTCCTCACCCCCTAAAAACACACAAGCATCCACACAACAAACTAAGTAATACTGTCCAACAGCTCACTGATGGTGGTCTTTAAGTTCATTGGTAAGTGCAAATATAACTCTGGGATAAAAACTGTTCAGAAAACGTGTGGTCCAAGTTTTAATTGTTCTGTACCTTCTGCCAGAAAGCAGCAGTTCACAAAGATTGTAAGCAGAGAAGAGTCTCTCAGAATGTTATTCAACTTCCTCAAACAGCGAGATGCGAAGATGTCATCCAGGTCTGGTAGCTGGAACCTGATGATATTCTGGGCAGTTTACATGCCCTTGAGTATTTGTATTTCATTACATACTATGTAGTATGAAGAATCATCAGTGCCTTTTATCTAAAATAATCCTTTCTCAAGTTTGTGCCTTCAAAGAGTTGGGTTGGGGATTCTAGAAAGTGTACCCTGCCACATACAGAGACCATCAGACTGGAGAAGAATGGCCTGGATGCTAGTCACAGAATCTTGTCAGGAAAAGATATGAGAACAATGCCTGCCAAATGAAAAGAAAATTTAGTACATTTCATTTGCACCTATCCTATCTATATTGCAGATTGATATAAAACATGTTCTAAAATAATCTGCTGTACATTTTTTCATATTTCAGTAAGGAAAGTTTTGAGCATTTTTCAAAATGGAAGTGTATATATTTCTTCAGGATGAACACAACTGTGCCACAGAATGAAATATTTCTCCAACTATCCTCTCCAAGTAGCCATTCATAAATCAGTACAGATTTTTCAAATTAACTTACCAGATGGGATAAATGATCTGAAAGGAAAACTGAAAAAAACACAACTTCTTTCTTTTTTGATGGCTGTACAATAACCAGCATAAACTCTGCTGCTGCAGTGAGTTACTCATAACAGCTGACCTTAGGCAACATCTGTAGATCAGCAAATTACAATGAAACATGTGATACCACAGTTGCAAAACTGATTCATATTAGTTCATGATGTTCTTGGGAGTTTGTAAAAATAACAATTTTAAGGATTTTTTTCCATGTTTACATTTCATGTAATGTCAAAAAGTCTGTGAGTTGCTATATATAACAGAGTTCCATTCTAGAGGCTCAATATGTCTCTTGTTCCAACAAGTTCACAAGTAGGTTTGGTATACCAACTGCATTTAACTTATCATTTTATCTTACTAAGTTGACACAGGTCAGTCATTTTATACCCTGCCCTGAGTTGTACAAATAATAAAAAGGTGATATAAATCTAATAACCAAATGAATAAATAATATCACAGTATTTTAAGCACAAAGTCATGAAGTCCTCAGCTCAAAGAAGAATAATTCTGCAGTCCACTTTAAGTTCCCAGGTACAACAATCCAAATTAAGCTTCCAAAATTATAAGTAAAAGGTCAGATAAAAATATTAATTTCAGAAATCTTGCAAATTTTACATCAGTCTTGTAGTTTTTGAAAGGCTGACTACCTTGCTCACTAGATCGCCGTAATTTTTCTTATCACAGGATTCGTATGTAAAAATGGTGCTTATTTTCTTAGTTCCTATATCACTTCATACAGTTTAACAGCAAAGACAATGGTTTTCGTCCTTGTCAACCTACTAATAATTGGTGCAAAAAGCTTTTAGCATTGATAGAAGAGAATTTTAGGCAATCTCAAGGGTTGCAGTGGATCAGACATTGCTGCAGGACCCACATTTTACTTTTTTCCAGGAACAGATTTTTAACACTGTTATTCCTTATTAATTTAACCTCTTTTGAAAAAAAAGATTGTGAGTTAGTAATCAGCAATAATCTGAGAAAAATGTTTTTATTAGATTTTTTTTATCCCATCTTAGGTTACTTTATAAGTAACTCAAGGTGGTGAATATAACTAACACTCCTTCCTCCTCCTCTTTCCCCCACAACAACAACAACACTATACTAATCATACTTCCAAAACAATGAATTCTACGCGGTGGGTTGAGATGACAGAAAGTGACTGGCCCAAGGTTATCCAGCTGTCTTTCATGCTTTTCTATGGAGCAAACAAAGAATATTGTATATCTCCAGGAAATGTCAGTATTATAATTGGAAATCTGAAATTTTTGCTGGCGAAAGACCCTAATACAAATGAATTGAAAATAATTTGGAAGTTCAGTTGTACAACCCAAGTGGATTCATATTTCATATTTATCATCAGCTATATAAAGAACAACTATTGCTATAAGATCCAGCATGCTCCCCAAGGAAAAGTGATGAAATATGTTCTCGTTCTCTTGTTCTCATTCTCTTGTTCTCGTTCTCTTCTCTCTTTCTCTTTCTCTGAGAGAGAGAGAGAATGTTGAAAAAGGTTTTGATAAGATGGCTATCATGTCTAAACAGCAAATATCTTGACAATTACTTGATGGCATTAGAAAGAGGGGTTTCTTAATTGATTTTCTGTTATCTAATGATTATTATATTCTGTTATCTAAAATTATTTATCATAATTTATGCAATTCAGATATTGTAGGACTGGCACCAATGCCCTAACTTTTAAATTAGAATTAGAATTCTTTATTGGCCAAGTAAGATTGGACACACAAGGAATTTGCCTTGGTGCAAATGCTCTCAGTATACATAAAAGAAAAGATACATTCGTCAAGAATCAAGAATCATAAGATACAACACTTAATAATAGTCATAAGGTACAATAAGCAATCAAATCATACTAGGAAACAGTCAATATAAATTGTAAGGATACAAACGACAAAGTTATAGTCATACAGTCACAAGTGGGAGGGGATGGGTGATAAGGAGTGATGAGAAGATTAATAGTAATAGTAGTGCAGACTTTGTAAATAGTTGGAATTATGAATGAAACCAAAGAATGAGCACACTGGATCAGGCCCATATTTGTATCCTTTCCCCCTTTTTTAATCTTCTGCCATTATAATGGCTACGTAGGATGAGAAAATCACCATCCTTCTATATTAGGATATTTCCATATTGGAAATATTGTACTAACTGGATCCTTTCTAATCACTGAGTAATTCAGATGCCATGGCAACCAGGTTCTTTTTTCCTGCAGAAAACTCTGGGTTTTCATAAGCTATTTTCATTCAATATACCATGTAGCATGTACCATGTTATA
The DNA here is from genome assembly GCA_023653725.1 of Bungarus multicinctus. Classification (NCBI taxonomy): domain Eukaryota; kingdom Metazoa; phylum Chordata; class Lepidosauria; order Squamata; family Elapidae; genus Bungarus; species Bungarus multicinctus. The sequence goes on along the minus strand of CM042842.1, from coordinate 87,561,736 downwards.
CCACCACAACCAGAACCATCTGCATAGTAAGATTTACGGATAAGCATGTTGGGAAAACTAAAACAACTCAGCTCATTCATTTGTTTGTTAGATGTACATTTCATCTTTCCTTGGAGAAATCAAGGCAAGGCTTGTAACACTTCCTCTTGATACCTTGATTAGCTTCCTTCACCAGGAACTAGGTGTGACATGCTTTTCTGGAGCTAGATTTTTGACAAAAGGAAGCTGTCAAAGCACAGAAAAGATATGGGTAAGATTGCACTTTTATTATCATTCCAAGGCGATCATGCACAAAACCATCCCCCTCCTTCCTTATTAAATAGTGACCCAGAAGCGTAACACCACCTCTATTATCTGTTGTTCAAATAATCCTTTTTTAATTGCAGCAAAAATACAGTGCTAAAGGCACAGCTGAGGGGCGAGATTCACACAACACAACTAATCTTGTTTTCATCAATAAACCACAATTAAGCAAACATGAGGCCATATATAGGTAGTCCTCAATCTTTGACCCAGTTGAGCCCAAAATTTCTGTTGTTAAGTGAAACATTTAAGTGAGTGTTGCCCCATTTTATGACCATGCTACAGTTGGTAAGTGAATCACTGCTGTTGATAAGTTAGTAATATGGTTGTTAAGTGAATCTAGTTTCCCCATTGATTTTGCTTTGTCAGAAGGTTGCAAAAGGGGAATCACATGACTTTGGGACACAGCAATGGTCATAAATATGAGTCAGTTTGCCAAGCATTTGAATTTTGATCATGTGATCATGGGGCTGCTACAAAGTTATTGAAAAACTGTTATAAGTCACTTTTTTCAGTGCTGTTGTAACTTTGAACAGTCACTAAATGAACTGTTGTAAGTCAAGGACTAGATATAACGTACGAGTAAGCATACAAACAAGATCAGGCATATACAGCACATTTGTTGTGTTAGGCCTGATTCGGAGATGGTATTCAGTACATTCTGACCAGTTCTGGAGAAGTGGTAGCGGAATTTTTGAGTAGTTTGGAGACCCGACAAATCCCACCTCTGACTGGAGATTTTACAGTATCCTTCCCCTGCCACGCCCACCAAGCCACAGCCACAGAACCAGTAGTAAAAAAATTTGAATCCCCACCATTGGCCTGATTGCAGTCCTACTCAGTGTTATGTTAATAAACTGGTGCACACATTTAATCACATCAGTTGGCAAGTGTATCACACTAACCGTTAAAACATCTCTTTAGCAACAGCAAGAAAAGTTAGAAATAAGAACAATCCTGCAAATAGACACTACTATTAAACCGGGGGTGCCAAATATGTGGTCCGCAGGCTGTATGCGTCACGCGCTGGCCACGCCCATCCATTTTAGCGAAGGGGGAAAGTCATGATAAGTGACGACATGATGATGCAAGTTTGACACCCCTGATTTAAACAACCAAAGGAGGAAAAGAAAAAATTATGGCCTATCAGATACTATGGAATTATAACTAGGCTGTGTTTATCTATAATCGGCTTAACAAGTATTTATTGAATAAATCACAGTTAGCTGGGTTTTGCAACATGGTAAACTATTAAACATAATTTACAAATCACAATGGCTGAGTTCATACAACATTCTAAGCCACAACAGAAAGACTCTATTGTGCCTTAATCCATCTTAGTCTCCTGCAACACTGCTGTGCTGGCTGGAAATTTAGGGATGTCAGTTCAGTTGAAACACACTATACTAATAATTTTCTATGCTAATAATTTGTCTAAAACAGTATTTTTATTGATCCATCTGTTTATGAAATTAGGGAAGTCAAAACTACAACAAATAGATAAAACTGTGTGCTAGGTAAGGATTTCTTCATTACATTTTGACAGCTCCAAATGAAACTACAGAACAGTGGAGTAAAATTCTACCTTTAATCTACTCTAAGGAATATAGGTAATTCTCTTCCTCTCTTGCACCCTCTCAGTTAAAACAGCCAAATACCTGGGACTCTAGAAACTGAGCCAAACTTATCAACTATCAAGGTTTGTAGCTCACTGGGCGTCTGAATTAGGGTCCTGTTCTCATTGCAGCACATGACCTCTCTATGTTTGGCTTTGTGTGATACATGCAAGCAGAAAGCAGAAACCATATTTTAACTCACTTATTTTAGGCTGTGGTTGTATTTCAAAATATTCATTAAATTAACTCTGGAAAGTTTACCATGAGTAAGCAAGTCCTACAAGCACATCGGAGCTCCTAAAAATAGGGGGGGGGGGGGGGGGTGGAATTAGGCTAAGGGTAAGGCTGCCTTCTGGATGGAGTCGACTCCCAGCATTTGTTTGGAAATTAAATCGGGCCCCTCGGGCAGCAAATGGATGAGCAAAGGCATATAATTTGCCTGGTGACTTCTTAAAAGAATTTGAACAATACTGCCAATTCTTTTCCATCCGCCTCCGCGGTTTAAAGGGAAAAAAACCCAAATGCAGCTGGCGAAAGCGCGACTGTTTGCGGCTGAGAGTCCCGCAAGCGCCCAGCCAGCCAAGTAGCATAGGTCGGGCTTTGCTTTGGCTCCCTGCCCGAGAGTTGCAGCCTCGCGGACCAGGAGATTCGCTTAGGGGACAGTGCTACTTTCGACCACCGGGGTTTCTAATCAGACTTCTCAATGAATCTCAAGCGAGGTCCACATAAACAAGTTTACTTCACTTCCTCTTCTCTCTGCCCGCTGCAAAACTCTCTGCAGGCTAATCTTGTCTCCAGCCTCGCGTCATCGGTGGGCGGACTTTTGAGCCATCCTCCTTACCCTACTCATGAGAGGGTGCGGGGTGGGGGGGGGGAGAGAAAGGTCCCAACAAAGAAAGCGCGTGTTTGGAAGAGCTGGTGGGAGGTAGGATCCTGCCTCAAACTTTCGGTTGAGTTTCCTTTCGTTCCGATTCGGATTTTTCTCGATCGCTTTCGGGAGCGGAGGCGCTGCTCCGAGCTTTCCCGGAGGATCGAGCCTTTGGCACAAGCTGGCAGAAAAACTGCAAATCCGGCAGAAGCAACGCCAGTAAGTAATTTTTGGCTGGCTCTCCTTGAGCCAGATGTATGTAAGCCTGAGACGGTAGGTTAGATGTGGCGGAAAACCTCGCTGCAGAGGAGATGGCAGCCGAGCTGGACAGATGCCGAGGCAGATCGGCGTTGAGGCTTTAAGCGTCCAAACCGAACCCGGACATCTGGCGAATCGCGAGGTGTCCCGGCCTGTCGTAGCAAAAAAAAAAAAAAAGCTTTTAAATTCTTCGCGCGCGCCTGCAGATCGGATTGTTGGCAGAAAGATAACAAGGTGCAAACTGTTAGGCCGTGGAGAAAAAAAAGAGTTGCTGAAGCCACCGTCATAATATAAACACTCATTTTGAAACTATGCATCTAAGAAAAAGGGAAATCTGTTACGATGCACTAAAGAATGACTTGTATTAGGCTTGGTTGGACTGTTCCTCTTTGGAGCCAAGTCTAATACGGACAGCTTGGGAGAAATACGCTAAGAAAAAAAAAAGAAATTTGAATGATCTCATCTTATTCTTTGCTTACAGAATAGGCTTGGCTTAGAATAGATATTCCACTTAGAAATATTTATTTTTATTTTATTTTATTTGATTATTTGAGGTAACCTTTGAAGATGTCTAAAATTTGAATTGGCCCATCAAATTAGAAGCAGAGTAAAACTGAATTTGATAGATTCTCCTATTTCCGGCCAGATTGCTGTGTTTTTGTTAGTTAACTATTTAACTGTTCATATAGTTAAAATATGAAAATTATTACCTATGTTTATTTCTTTCTTCTTTATTTCCTCATTTACCATTTTAGGTGTCAAGGGAGATACAGAGTTCTGGTTCTTGAACTTCTGGTGGGCTCCATCATTATTATTTGATGTTGTAGAATGTCTTTGATATTGTCTCTCCCATCTTCTGCCTTTGTCTCAATGCTTCATGTTCTTGTCCTTCTCTTTTTTTATATGACTTGTATAGATGCCCAAGAATCTCAAGTCATTCTCTCCAAGTGAGCAAACATTTAACTTGCTATTTTAATATGTAATTTAAAGTTGCTTCTATTCCTATGTTTATTTATTGGTTATTATTATTTGAGATAATTTACTAGATAGTATTTTAGATTCATTCCTAATATTTGGTTTTGATCAATACTGTATTTATTATTTAGTGTTATATGTTAGGTCTATGCTAAGCTTCATAGGTTTTTTTTTATTTTAAAGAATATTCAGACAAATTACTGTGTTGCAACAGATAAAAAAACTTATGTTTTTACTTACCAAAATAGTCTTTGCATAAATTCTCTTCAGCTGCTTCTCTACTACTTCAGACATATGTTGTTTATATATAACAGGCACAGAAGAAACTTGCCTTGATGTAAAGCAAGCCAGGGAGAATCTTCCCTCTATGCTTTGCTGTACATCCTAAAATGGATTAGATCAATTTTATGCATGTATATTAGATGTACTTTGTTCTGCAGGTTGTCTTGAGAGTATTTATGACTTTAAAGATGGGTTAAAATTGCTGTGCTTTGTCTAGTGTCACTTTCAGATCAGGATCTGTATGTGGTTTCCATGTAACAAGTGTGGATCTCTGTGCGGTTCCATCTCTGGTAATTAGACTAGAATCAGCAAAGGTTGAGTAGCCTCATCTCTAGGTCCGCTAGATTTTGAGATCATTTAATATTTGCTCATTACATTGATATTTTTTATTCAAGGCCCTTTAATAACAACACACTGGTTTTTTTAACTTGGTTAAAAAAGAAATTAACAAGGCTCACTTTGAAATATGACCACATTTTTAAAAAACTGCATGGACAATGGTGAATGTACTGTATCCATTGTCTTCTAAGACAGAGGTCTCAAACCTTGGCAACATTAAGATTTGTGGACTTTAACTGCCAGAATTCCTCAGCCAGCTGGCTGAGGAATTCTGGGAATTGAAGTCCACAAGTCTTAAAGTTGCCAAGGTTGGAGACCCCTGTTCTAAGAGCTCTATAGAGTTCTAATCCTGAAGGTGAGGTGGCTAGTGAAAAAAGACAATGTTCTCATAGTTGGATGGTCAGCTGCTAGCAAGAACTGCCTTGAGTTTTCTCTTTATTGTTGTTAGTTGTAGCACTATTTTAAGTAGTATTTATTAAATTATTTTTATATAATAAATGTTGTGGAGGTGTTGATGAACAATTTGAAACATCATGAAGGAATTGGTGAACTGAAGAGTTTGGGGATTGCTGCTTAAAGTGTAATTTTCCTGGTGGGCTTCTCATGAGGGGTCCGAATAAGGAAAGATACACAAGGCAGCTTTCTCGGGATGAGAGCCCAGAGCTGACTCCGGGACCCCTTTTTATTAACAAAAGGTGGGAGGATACAGAAGGCAACAAAGGAATTCAAGCAACGCATACAGATATGATAACTTTCTATACGTGCGCGGTTCTCACTGGCTGGGCAACTGTTGCTGGGGTGAATCTCTTTTTATCTTTCCTCTTTGTTCTGTGTATGTGTTACAGTCGCACGGAGGCCTGCACATACACAAGATAGTACATCTCCTCTGTTTTTGTTTTTAAAGGCAGGATTCTTCGTCCGAGAGATGGAGATAGCTGCATCGTTATGGCTCCTCCTCTCCCTCATCCCACACTGCGGCCATTAGACTGAGTTTTTCTGGATTCAGAGGATCTTTCTGACGCTCTTCTTGAGTCTTCCTTGAGTCTGCCCTTACCTGCACCGTAGCCTTGTGTTCAACGAGTAATGATAAGCTATTACTAATAGTGCGTACAAAAATAGGCAATACACATGGTAATATAATACAACCGAGTGCAATCATCCCAACTAAAGCTACAATAGCCTGTAACCCTGGTAATTTTGGAAACCAGGATCCAAATAAATCATTAATATTAAACCCGTTCCATGTTTGAACCGGAACGTGCGCAATTTTTACCATTTTTTCAGATATTTCCTGTATTACTTTCCCGCTCTCATCAATTTCTATACAACAATTTGTCAAATTAAACTTTTCACATACCCCTCCCTCTTTTGCTAACAAATAGTCAAAGGCCAAACGATTTTGCATAATGTATGTCCTGGATTTCACTTTCCTTTGCAAAGTGTTGTTAGCGCCTCTTGCCTCAATGTGATCATAGTCCACTTCTTGGACTTCCCAGGGCCATTGTTCTCTCATACTGGTTCCCCCGCAAACAAAGCAATTGGAAATCTGAAGTTCTTTTGCAATGGTTTCTGCCAAGGTTAAAAAGGTGTTCTTTGCTTGGGCAGGAATTACCAATTCTTGTGTTTTTTGCATCTCTTGGTCCCCAGATGATCAGGTCAGCTGGGCCTCTCCAGGTCAGATCAGGGAGCTGTCGATAGTAGACCTGTGGCTTGTTGATAACTGTGATTGGAGAGGCAGAAAAGTGACGGGTTGCGGCAGAGGCGGGTGGGGTCCCAGTTAGGTTTAAAAAATTCAAGGTAAAAAGACAAAGGTTCAATCTATCTTGCACTGCTGGGAGGCCACGAGTGATTTTCCCCTGTTTTATATTATAACGGTCCAGGGCCCTTTTTAAGGTTTGATTGGCACGCTCAACCAATGCTTGCCCCTGCGAATTGTATGGGATACCGAATTTATGGACTATGGACCAACGGTTACAAAACTCTGCAAATAGCGAGCTAGTGTAAGCGGGCCCATTGTCTGTTTTTAATTCTTTTGGGCATCCCAACGTTGCAAAAGTCCGAATGCAATGGTTAATTACATGCTTTGTAGCCTCACCCCTTTGTGGAGTTGCCATTATGAATCCTGAATAGGTATCAATTGAAACATGAAGATGTTTCCAAGGGGCAAAGGAGGGATATTGAGTAACATCCATTTGCCAAATCTGACAACACTCAGTGCCCCTAGGGTTTACTCCCATTGGTAATGAGTGAGCTTGTTTGCTACAGGTAGCACACTGCTGAACAATGGCTGAGGCTTCTGATGCCGAAATTCCAAATTGTTTAATGAGCGCTTTTTTATTCTGATGGAAGTAGGAATGGCTTTCCCATGGAGAAATGGGAGAAAGAGTGAGCAACAAAGAAGCGGAGGCAGCTGAATCTGCAACATTGTTGCCTTCCTGTAAGAAACCCGGGAAGGGTTGATGACTTCTAATATGCGTAACAAAATAGGGATGCGTACGGTCTTGTATCAAAGTCTGCAAGGTCAGAAATAACGACAAAAGATCTGGGTCCAATGAAGGGGACACATAAGACTGAAAAATTGTTTTAACGATTTGGGTGACATACAAACTGTCGAGAATCAAGTTTAAAGGCACCCTAGAAAATTGCTGAAGGGCTAAAATAGAAGCAGCCAATTCAGCACGTTGGGCGGATGATTGTGGTGGGGTGACTTTTATATGTCATTTACCCTGTGAAAACCAGGCACAGGCACCTTGAGTTTTACTGCCATCTGCAAAGGCTGTAATGGCATGTTGAATAGGGGCTGATTTCTGATGGCAGTCCCACAAAACCGGAACTTGTTTTAAGAAATGAAAACGAGGGTCAGAGGGAGGGTGGCAGGAAAGAGTCCCTGGCCATTCTGTCAAAAGAGCAGGCTGAAGAGAGGCACCCCGGAGCGTAAATGACTCCTGTGGCAGCAAAACAGCAGAAATGGGCAGGGAAAGGGGCTGGGCCAGGGAAGCAGGAATAAAGTAGGAGGTGTTGGGAAAATCAGCATCAAGTGACGCGTCAGCAGCAAAAACAACAGAAGCTGGAAAAGAAGCAGGAAATAGCGCCCACTGTGCAGCCTTTTGGGTGGGGCTGGCTACAAGCTCCGAATTTAGTTTCCCGAGGGGGAGGACGGAGATTGGTAAACGACACAGGAACAGCAGAGCACTGTGCGAGTTCCTCGGGATCAAGGAGACCTTGACTCCGAGCCTGTGCTGTAGCAGTAGCAACCTCCCCCATGGTGGAGTTGGGAGGGGGCGCAGCGAGCTCGGGGGATGCAGGAGGGGCAGTAGCCTTGGGGGGGGGGAGACTGGAGTAACAGAAAAGGCAGCCTTATCCCCCGGAGCAGCCCCTTGTTGATATGGCGGTGGCTGTGGGATAATTGAAGGAGACTCATGCAGGTTTTTGTCATGTTGTATCAGAGCCTCCATAACCGCCTGCCAGGCAGAAAGAATTGTTGCGGGGGCTCTCGGACTTTCATGGAAATAACTGCCCAATTTTCTCCATGTAGTCACCTTAAGCGAGCCTCTCTCCGGATAAGCCGGACAATGTTTCCAAACATATGCCATTAAACCGGCAAGGTCAGATTTAGTAAGGGTCAGAATGGATTTTCTATTAAATTTAGGCTTGGTTAGCTCTCTAAGTTCTTGCAGGTGCGCTGCCTGCGTCTTAGAGAACCCTACTCCCATACGAGGGGATTGCCGTCTTGCTTCGGACGGAATCATGTGCACAAGCCTCTTCCAGGCAATGAGTAGAGGAGCTCCAAGAACGTACAACCGCAGAGATTATCACGTCGAGGTCACCAGATGTAATTTTCCTAGTGGCTTCTCATGAGGGGTCCGAATGAGGAAAGACACACAAGGCAGCTTTCTCGGGATGAGAGCCCAGAGCTGACTCCGGGACCCCCTTTTATTAACAAAAGGTGGCAGGATACAGAAGGCAACAAAGGAATTCAAGCAACGCATACAGATATGATAACTTTCTATATGTGCATGGTTCTCACTGGCTGGGCAACTATTGATGGGGTGAATCTCTTTTTATCTTTCCTCTTTGTTTTGTGTATGTGTTACAGTCGCGGAGCGGCCTGCACATACACAAGATAGTACAGAAAGTTCCAACATTAAAGCATACATTGGTTAGCTCTCTAAGTAATACTCCAAGCAGGTTAATGAAATACACCACTGCTTCAGTTTTAAGCCTGACTTATACAACCATATCCAAGGAGATAATAAAATGAATAAACATAAACATATGCAGTCAATTTAATTATATCTGCTGTATAACAAATTCATTTTCTCATTGTGCTGCATATTTAAAGGCCTGCCTTTTTAATTTTCTTTAGTTTACACCATTTGAACCATTGGGAATATTAATCTAAACTAAATATATTTTCCATGGTTTGTGATGCTGTTTTTTTCTTGACCTGCTTTTTTTGATCTAAAATACAGGTTCAGGAGCTATGAATAGAATTATCAAGAAGGAAAGAATGTTGATTCATTTCAGTTGTGTGTCTAGTTGTTTGCTATAGCTTAAATTATAGTCGATTGTGTGGGAGGAGACTGATTTCACAAGGATAGGAAAACCTTGTGCTTGTCACACAATTTTGAGAAGCATAATAGCTTTACTTTAAAAAGAGCCCTTCAACCAAGGTGGTTTATGCCTTTTGGATTTAAACAGATTAATGCTATGAACATCCAAAAAATAAGTAAGCGTGCAGTGAGCGAACTGGTTGTTACACCGGTTGAATTCCACTTCTGCATATTCATCATTCATGAATCTATTTCTTTCAAAATCAGACATAAATGAGTCATATGTTTGTTTGGATGGCAAGTTTTACCATGAGATCTGGAAGTATAGTACTTTGGTCTTCTGGGATCGTTCATTTTACATGGTGTTTGTTTTAATATAATGGATAAGAAGGCTTTATTTAAAATCAGAGTCATAGTCACTGTGTATCCTACTTAGAAATGTTATCCATTAATGCAGTCCTATTTGTTCCACAGAGTTCTTCTGTGGAAATCTGGCTGTCAGTTTTGGAAGAACCTGGTCCCTGGTCATCTCTATCTAGGTCAGGAGGATGAGGCTCCAGCTCTGGTTATATTTGGTCATGATCTGTGATCAAGTTTTATATGTTTTTTGTTACTTTATCTTGGTCCTAGTAGATCTATGAGCTGTACAGGTAGTCCTTGATTTATGACCACAATTGAGCCCAAAATTTCTATTGCTTAAGCAAGGCAATTGTTAAGTGAGTCTCATGCAGTTTTACGATCTTTTTTTTGCCATGGATGTTTAAGCAAATTGCTGCAGTTAAGCGAATCATGTGGTCGTTAAGCAAATCTGGCTTCTCCCATTGACTCTGTTAGTCAGAAGCTTCCTAGAAAAGTTGTAAATGAAAACCCCAGGATGTGGCAACCATCGTAAATACATAGCAGTTGCCAAGCATCCATATTTTGATCACGTGATTGGGATACTATACTTGTCATAAATAACAGATAATCAGAGTTGGAAGGTACCTTGTAGGTCATCTAGTCTAACCCCCCATCCAAGCGGGAGACCCTACACCATTTCTGACAAATGGCAGTCCAATCTCTTCTTGAAGGTCTCAAGTGATGTCGCTCCCACAACTTCCGAGGGCAAGCTGTTCCATTGGTTGATTGTTCTCACTGTCAGAAAGTTTCTCCTTATTTCCCGGTTAAATCTCTCCTTGCTCAGTGTGTATCCATTATTCCTTGTCTGGCCTACAGGCGCTTTAGAAAATAGCCCTTCCTCTCTGTGGCAGCCCCTCAAATATTGGAACACTGCTATCATGTCTCTCCTAGTCCTCCTCTTCACTAGACTAGCCAAGCCCAGTTCTTGTAACTGTTCTTCATATGCCTTAGTCTCCAGTCCCCTAATCATCCTGGTTGCTCTTCTCTGCATTTTTTCTAGAGTCTCAACATCTTTTTTATGATGTGGTGGCCCAAACTGGATGCAGTACTCTAGGTGTGGTCTTACTAAGGCTTTATAGAGTGGTATTAGTACATCCCTTGATCTCGATTGTATCCCTCTGTTAATACAACTTAGGATTGCGATGTGAGAACCCGGTCATAAATCACTTTTTTCAATGCTATTCAGCCAGGTATTTAGGCATTGATCTACATAGCAGATCATTCTCTAATAATGTGACTAGAGATAGGTGGCATACAAATTTGAAATAACAACAACAATATTCCTGATCAGTCACAGTTGGATCAGTCATGGAAATTTAGAGACTATCACTCCATTCAGTATCTGCACATCCTATATATTTGATGCATTAGAGATTACAACTATGGTATGCATAAATAAACTATGTTCTCTGGTTTATTTTATTATATAAAAACACTTAAGGACTCATAGGGATTTCTAAGGAAGGATATTTTTTATTAGGGCTACATAACATTGAACCTTGGATGAGGGCAATTCGATTAAAGTAAGAAGACAAGGGTTTTTTATTATTTTTTAATTACAGAAGAAGTAATATATCCATGGAGAAAGCCTTGATTAAATGACAATGTATGGTGCTATCTCCCACATACAGCAGCATCAGTGGTAGATTTGTTTAGAGCCCTTTGAGTGACAATTATCTCCTTGTCAGCTCTGTATAAAAGGTGTCCCAAGTTCTTTCTCCTTTCATTGCTGCAGAAACTACAGCATAAATGTGGGAATTATTTGTAGGAAAGGCAGATGGAATCAAAGTTATAAAAGCATCTTATTATTTGTATTCACGTTTTTCTTTTCATTCAATACTTGAGGTTTTTTTAGTGCAGCTTAAATCATATAATAAAAATGAATCCAAACAATATAAGCCACTATAAGCAGAGCAGTACAATCACAAATTATCTGGTTCAAGCCATAATTAGCTGCTGATATTATTATGCACACAACAAAATAAAATCATTATTAATATTATTATTTACTACATGCGTCTTATGGAGAGAAGGTAGATTACCTAGAAAGCAGTCCACTAAGGTGGACATTGCTGAACAGAATAAGAGAGTTGGAAGGGACCCTGGAGGTCTTCTAGTCCAAGCCTATACCATTCAAGCAGGAGACCCTATACCATTCCAGGAGGAATTGGTCAGGGGCTCAGTCTCCTGCCTGTTTGTTCCTCCTCATTCAATAAAGACATCACCAGCTACAAGCCATTTCATTTATTAGCAAAAATAACTTCTATTCAATTGAACATCCTCTCTGTGATTATACACCTTTTTTTGACATTATATATAAGTGGAGAAACATGCTGTGACAGACATTGATATATGCCCTACATATAATAGCTTGAGATAAGAAGCAAATATATACTGACTACTGTTGGAAGAAATATCCTTCTGGGTTCAGTTCCAAGTGAGGAATAAAGACACTGGAAACATGGTGATTGCTTGGAAAGATGGTTTAATGGTGGATAGGATTACATGCCTTGGGTGAAGAAAGAAGTGCTGATATGCTGATAGTGCAATTGTTTTATACCTTCTATTAGGATTTGAATTTGAGCTTGTATTCTGATTGGTTGTCAGACTCCCATGGGGCCATACAGGGGCAATTCTGTAGGCTGTCCTGAGTCCCAGGCTTGTTGAGCCTTGCTGGATAATGAGGTAATGAAAGGGCTTTGGGCAATTCCTATTATAGCTTTATAATAGGAGTAGATCTTTGTTATGTAAAATAGACTGGCCTAGGTCAGAGTAATGTCCCATTAGCAAAGAGGGGGCGGGGGCTGAGTTTCTGCTTCTGAGGTGAGTTCCTGCTTCTGAGTTTCTATTCTTTTTAGGGGAAATATTCTGCCTTTTTAATATTTCCTAGGATATTTCATTTTTCTAGGAGTGGAGTGGGTGCTTACTTTCTACACTACATAGCAATTGAAGGCTATTTAGCAGGAACTAACCTTAGCCAGGAAGAAGCAAACAATCAAGCAGACATTGGCTGTGAATACAAGGTGAATGGAACCATAAAGAATTATAGTTGAATGAGGTTAGAAAGAACATTTTGCATATTTTTTTAAGTTGGCAGGTCACTCATCCTGACCCCATGTCATGTTTGAAGCATGGAAATAGCAATTGTCTCATTATATCAGTATGAGGATATTATTTAGGATCTTTCTGGGGATACTTCCAAGTAGAGAAGTTCTTGTCATGAAATCTCAGTTACTTTCTAGGCATAAGTATGAGCAAGAAATTCCCTCCTTACCTCTTTTTCTTTTTATCCCTTCCTAGCTGGCAGGATTTCAACCACACTGCTCCTGACACTGCTTAGAAATGTGAGCTTGCCCAGCTAAATCTGTCCACCCATTCTTTGCGACAAACAGATATTAAATCCTATGCAGCATAATCCTTGGGGGAAAGTTTATTAAGGGGTCTTATCCAAAACCAAACATTCTTTTTCTGCACTAAAACAAAGTAAGTAATACAGTAAGACACCTGGGATTTAATACTTATTGCTGCTATGCTATATAGAATAGAATAGAATACTTTATTGGCCAAGTGTGATTGGACACACAAGGAATTTGTCTTGGTGTAAATACTCTCAGTATACATATATGTGATTTGAGATACAAAATAATAGTTTCTCTCCTCCTTTTTGCATTGTAGGTCCCATTCATGGGTCCAAATAAAAGAGTGGATTTGAAAATCATTATCATTGGAGCTTTGGGGTAAGCATATTTTAAAAATCTTTTTAAAGATGCATTTCTCTCTCTCATCCCGAACCCTCATTTTATTCTCATAATAAGTTTGTGAGATAGGTTAAGGAGATAGAAAATGAGAAAATGGAGACTGGCTGAATTATTTGAACTGGGATGTCCCTTCTGACTTTGGCTTTCTAGTGACTATCCCAGAAGTGTTTGCTTGTTTATGTAATTTTGATGGCTTCTCATTTTACAGCAGTGATTGTGAGTGACATACAAAACTAGCAGTTACAATGATACCCAACTGGAATAGTACACCCCAGTCATAAAACCATGCCAACAGCATAGCTCATCTAACCTCCAGGGCAAGGGCAAGACAGCCAGTCTTCAGAGGCTTACAAGTAATAACAAAATCTGGATCCTCTGGATCTCCAGAGGGATGTTCCACACAGAAAGAATGACTCCAATAAGATGACATTGTTGAATAGACGGGACCTGGAACATGCCCTCTCTGGTGAGATTGATATAGAGCAGGAATGTCAAACTCATGTCATCACATCGTCATCACATGATGTGTTGGGGCTTTTTTCTCCTTTGCTAAACCGGGGGTGGGCATGGCCAGCACATGACGAATCTGGACCACGGGCCGTGAGTTTGATACCTCTGATGTAGAGAGTACTTAGTGGAGCAATGTAAGGAGTAAGGAAAATGACTTGGACAGAGATATACAAAATCCATTGCTAAGACAACAAAGGATTAAATATATATTTAAATCCACAGCAGGCAAATAGTATTCTTTTATGATAATATGCTTCTGCAGCTCAGATGCTGCCTTATCCCTACTGCAAATAGGAGGAGGAGGTACTACACAATCAGACTATATCTATCCACTAGGTGGACCAGACCAAGTAATCAAATCCACAGGAAGGTTAAAACTACTTTCGCTTGTTGTAATAGAATCTTGCAAGTTTAAAATAAGTTGAGATAATGGTGTAATTTTTTTCAATATTGGAAAGAGGAAAGAAATATTTCCATTAAAAATGAAAATAGATTCACATACTGAATTATATAACGTTAGAATGGGAGAAGAAGAACTTTTGTGGATTTAAATTTCAGGCATTTATAAGCAGAATGGAAAAAAACATGGAATTCCAGCTTGAATATGCTACATAATATTCACTAGCAAATCTTTATTCATTACTTCTATCTTACAGTTCTGGCTATTTTTTTTTTCACTTAAGGAAAGGGAATTCTTTTCTCTAAGGAAAGTAGAAGGGGTAAATTTTAAAGAATAGGCAGATGGAGTTTAAAGACTCCATAGACCAGGGGTCGCCAACCTTTTGGACCTCAGAGACCACCAAACTCATAATTTTAAATCCCACAGACCATTGATCCTGGGAAAATCCCCCAAAAAGTCTGCAGGAAAATTCCTCACCCTGTTTTCCTACCAATTGATCATTTTTTATTTGGGATACCAGGATACCATCTCCAGCTCCCTTCTCTGGGGGAGGAGGGGGGAGAGAGAGAGAGAGACTTTTGGCTTCATGCAAGGAAAGCAGCAGAAGTAGTGTCTTTGCTGGCGCAGCCTCTTGGAGCAGGATGCCTTGCAGGGTCCCAAAGACTCATTTCTGGTGGAGTTTGGGGGAGAGAAAAAAAGACTTTTGCTGCTTTCCTTACATGCAGCCAAAAGCAGAAGATGAAAGAAGCAGAAAGAAGCAGCCTAGTGGCCAGGCCAGGCGCGTGGGGCAAGTGGTCAAGTTCCCCCCCTTTCCCCTCTCCCCTCACTACCTCGTGTTGTTCACAATGCAAGTGACGCAAGCCTTGTGTTCCGCAGGTCATGTGGGTGGCACAGCCTTTCAGCCTGGATTAATTGCTTTGGGGGGTGTTTTGGGGGTAACATTTCTCTGAAGACCACCAACATTTTCTCACGGACGACCAGTGGTCCCCGGCCCACTGGTTGGCAACCACTGCCATAGACTATTTGCTGGATAATCCTTATCCATAAGTTCTCTGTTCCTTGTTATTGATGAATCATAAACATACATTTAGGGGAGATGTATATTTGCTTTAAAAAAATTTTTTTCCACATTTCTGAACTACCCATTTCCCTCAGAGAGAAACTGGGTGGTTTACAATAGAATGTTAAAATACAATTATTTTTAATTAAATGATGCATATAATCTTAGCAAATGGAATTTCATGTCGATGAATACTTAAAATACTATTTCAGTTCTTGGAATTCCCATTTTCTAAGATAATGTATAACAACTGTACTTTTTTTTTTTAAAGGATTGATGATAGATATGTGAAACGCAACTGACAGTATATCATAAAATGTTCAATTTCTTTTTTACAATAAACCCTAATATTTTTTTAAAATACCACCATAAATAAAGTCAAGGAAAATTATGGATGTGACAGATGATTTTTGTGATTCAATAAAGGTGCTCCTTATGAAACCCTCACTAGCTGGATATATTAGTTTAGAAAAAAGTCCTTTGACATATAACCATTGTAGTTAACCTATTTTTAAAAAAGATTAAAGTACATAGATGAATGTGCCATGGATTTATGATCAGTTACTCCGAAAGAAAATGAAATTTCTACTTGCTGACATTAAAAGAAATATTACACTATAGCTATCCACTTTTTGCTACTACTATCACCAGATTGAGTTAGCAATTTGTTAGTGATATGCTAGAGATCAGTTAAATAACAAAGCAGGCAAACTGAATGTTTGAGTTTTTTAAGTTGTCTGTAGTTACTACTGTACACTAGTTATCATTTGCTTCCAAATAAACAATCCATAGGATTATTTTGTCAATTACATATCAATATGTGCAAATACAGGTGAAACTTGAAAAATTAGAATATCGTGCAAAAGTTCATTTATTTCAATAATGCAATTTAAAAGGTGAAACTAATATATGAGATAGACTCATTACATGCAAAGCAAGATAATTCAAGCTGTGATTTGTCATAATTGTGATGATTATGGCTTACAGCTCATCTAAACCCCAAATTCACAATCTCAGAAAATTAGAGTATTACATGCAATCAATAAAACAAGGATTGTACATAGAACTATATCGGACCTCTGAAAAGTATAAGCATCATATGTACTCAGTACTTGGTTTGGGCCCCTTTTGCACTTGCTGACATTAAAAGAAATATTACACTATAGCTATCCACTTTTTGCTACTACTATCACCAGATTGAGTTAGCAATTTGTTAGTGATATGCTAGAGATCAGTTAAATAACAAAGCAGGCAAACTGAATGTTTGAGTTTTTTAAGTTGTCTGTAGTTACTACTGTACACTAGTTATCATTTGCTTCCAAATAAACAATCCATAGGATTATTTTGTCAATTACATATCAATATGTGCAAATACAGGTGAAACTTGAAAAATTAGAATATCGTGCAAAAGTTCATTTATTTCAATAATGCAACTTAAAAGGTGAAACTAATATATGAGATAGACTCATTACATGCAAAGCAAGATAATTCAAGCTGTGATTTGTCATAATTGTGATGATTATGGCTTACAGCTCATCTAAACCCCAAATTCACAATCTCAGAAAATTAGAGTATTACATGCAATCAATAAAACAAGGATTGTACATAGAACAATATCGGACCTCTGAAAAGTATAAGCATCATATGTACTCAGTACTTGGTTTGGGCCCCTTTTGCAGCAATTACTGCCTCAATGCAGCATGGCATGGAAGCTTTCAGCCAGGGATGAGATCCGACCAGTATAATTACCGGTTCTGTTGCTCTGTATCGTGCGCGCATGCGTGAGTAACGCGAGTGCAATTTACGACCTGCTGAGCTGCCCGGACAGCTGAGCAGCACTGTGTGCGGGTGCGCAGCAGTTGGAAAAGCCCTTTTTACCTGTTTTTTAAATCGCAGCTGTGCCGCACAAAGCAGCTAAGGTTGAAAAAGTGGGAAATAAAGGACAGGTAAGAGCCTGGGCGGCGAGAGGGCCAAAACAGCAGCAGACATAGAACCGGTTCTATGTCTGCTGCTCTTCAGAGCAACTGGTTCTACAGAGGTGGACAGAACCGGTAGAATCACACCCCTGCTATCAGCCTGTGGAACTGCTGAGGTGTTATGGAAGACCAGGATGCTTCAATAGCAGCCTTCAGCTCTTCTGCATTGTTCATGTCTCTCATCTTTCTCTTGGCAATGCCCCATAGATTCTCTATGGGGTTCAGGTCAGGCGAGTTTGCTGGCCAATCAAGCACAGTAATCCCATGGTCATTGAACCAAGTTTTGGTGCTTTTGGTAGTGTGGGCAGGTGCCACGTCTTGCTGGAAAATGAAGTCAGCATCCCCATAAAGCTCATCTGCGGAAGGAAACATGAAGTGCTCCAAAATCTTCTGGTAGAGGACTGCGTTGACCCTGGACTTAATGAAGCACAGTGGACCAACACCAGCAGATGACATGGCTCCCCAATTCAACACAGACTGTGGAAACTTCACACTGGACTCCAAGCATCTTGCACTGTGCCTCTCCGTTCTTCCTCCAGATTCTGGGTCCTTGGTTTCCAAATGAGATGCAAAAGTTGCTCTCATCAGAAAAGAGGACTTTGGACCACTGAGCAACAGACCAAGTCTGTTTTTCTTTAGCCCAGGTAAGACGCTTCTGACGTTGTTTGTTGTACAGGAACAGCTTGACAAGAGGAATACGACATTTGAAGCCCATGTCCAGGATCTGTCTGTGTGTGGTAGCTCTTGATGCACTGACTCCAGCCTCAGTCCACTCCTTGTGAAAGTCCCCAACCCTTTTGAATGGCCTTTTCCTGACAATCCTCTCCAGGCTGCAGTCATCCCTGCTGCTTGTGCATCTTTTTCTTCCACACTTTTCCCTTCCACATAACTTTCTATTAATGTGCTTTGATACAGCACTTTGGGAACATCCAACTTCGTTTTGCAATTACCTTTTGAGGCTTTCCCTCTTTATGGAGGATGTCAGTGATGGTTTTCTGCACAACTGTCAGGTCCGCAGTCTTTTCCATGATTGTGATTCCTACTGAACCTGACTGAGAGACCATTTAAAAGCTCAGGAACCTTTTGCAGGTGTTATGGCTTAATTAGCTGATTAGAGTAGGACACTTTGAGCCTAGAATATTGAACGTTTTCACAATATTCAAATTTTCTGAGACTGTGGATTTGGGGTTTTCATGAGCTGTATGCCATAATCATGTCAATTATGACACATCACTGCTTGAACTATCTTGCTTTGCATGTAATGAGTCCATCTCATATATTAGTCTCACCTTTTAAGTTGCATTACTGAAATAAATGAACTTTTGCACAATATTCTAATTTTTCGAGTTTCACCTGTATATGCTATACAATATATGCTTATCACTTATAAGTTATATTGGAAACTAATTAGATGGAATCACTTCTTTGAAATCAATATTTGAATCCCCAAATTCATTGTTGAAACTGGATGGCTACAATTTGAAATGGGTTTTGAGTTATTCCCACAACCACCACCCCAATAAACTGTTATGGATAGTTTTTTTTAATGTTTTCTAAACTGCTGTGAGTGTGCATTGATGTAGTGGTATATAAGTAGCAAAAAAATAAAAATATTTGTTAGTAGGTGCTGTATATTATTTATTTCTGAGGAAATGGTTACTAAAAGTCCACACAAACTTGCTGGCAGATAATCATCACATAATAGTCTTAGTATGTAGCTTTTCTTTTTCTTTTCCCCCCACAACAAGAACCTTGTTGTGAGAGAGGGCTGAGAAAGTGATTGGCCCAGAGTCACCCGACAAATCTGAGTGAGATGGACTACAACAAGGCTTTCCCCATTTGTAGTCCAGCACTTTCACTATTATGCCCCACCAGTTCTTATTGTACCATTTGCCATATAATGTTTTGAGCATCCATATTTTTCTTCTGAAGCTGGGAGAGTTGCAGGGGAAGAAAATTTGCTGTTCCTGATCTAGTGAGAATTATTGTATTCAATTGAGTTTATATTTCTTTTAAAATGTTTGCATATTGATTAGAGATCTTCCATTGCCTATTCACTGGCTTGCAGATGAAGCAACTAGAATATGCCAGGGTAAATATATTACATGGATGTTGTATAAGAAAATTCATACAATATAACAAGCAGAAATCAGGGGACAAACCAAAGAATAGAAATGGTGTTCTGGACAATAAGAAAGTGCCTAGTTGCAAAAATTACAATAAAGAGAGCCTGCTAAGTTTAAAAATAGATCGCAGTCCAAATATATAATTAAAATGACAACTCTTCTGTAGGCATTTCTGTTGGCCAGTACCAGTCGGATATGTTATACTGAATACTTTCACTTACCCACAGCAGGTGAAGAATCTAATACTTGCTATTCAGATCCTAAATCCTGGATCATCAAACAAACAAACAAAATGATAGCACCATTAGTACATAGCATGAAATGTCCAGACCATTCTATTTGGGACATCAAGGAAGTCACATCTTCTATAAATTATATAAAAACCTAGTGAGGAGATGATCTCATGTTTGTTGCTTGCAGAACAGATATAAAAGCAATGAACACAGGGTCTGAGACAAGACCATGCTGATCAACTAAATTTTATAACTAAATAGTTCTAACATTTCTACAGACTTATTTTAGTATAGGCAATAACTGATTAAGATTAGGATTAGTCTTTGATTAGGATATTCTAATTTCATCAGTTCAAGTGAAACAGAACATTAATGGACAATCTTTAAAAAGTTCGAATCCAAACTTGCTGAAATGAAATTTGTGTATGTGTTTTTTCTTTCACCCCAGTGTAGGAAAAACCTCTCTTCTCCATCAGTATATTCACAAGAGATTTTATGAAGACTATCGCACCACCCTGGGAGCTAGTATTTTGTCCAAAGTTATGGAAGTAGACCACACACCACTGAAATTGCAGGTGACAGAAGTTTCAATGTCTCAGATTTCTTATTTCATGGTTAGCCAAATATTTATAGCTCAAGTCAAATGTACTGTAAAGAAAGGACAGATATTGTGAAATATTTTCATATGTTTATATTACTGTTGATAGCAAATTTCCAAGAGGTTATAATATTGTAGGAAGACAATCATGTTAGTCTATGATGGCAAAAAAAATCAGGAGTCTGGTAGCTGGCATCTAATGTAATGAACTGCAACTTTCACAATTACATGCTTTTCAATAAAATTTGTTAGAAAAGGAACTATCAGATTCCTTCAGAGCTTAAGAATATCACTTTGTAATTGCATCTGTTACTAAAATGCTGACTGTGTTAATGACTATGTTTTCACATAGTCACCTTTAAAGCATTGGATGTTCCAATGGCATTTGGTTTTCCTTTGAGAAAAGGAATCACTTTCCTATATGTCAGTGACCTATTGGGAGAAGAGGTGGGAATTCAATAGCATAGCACAGTCTTTTGCTATCTGATTGTCCCAGCAAGCACCGTTTTCTTGATATTTCTTAACTGATAACACCACATCAGAGTCAATATTCATATTTCAAATAAATAATTAAACCTTAATTATTGTCATCTTTGGAACTGAACCTGCTGCTCATTCATTCACACTCTTGTTTTCTTTCCCTGAAATATGTGGCATGGCTTATTCAGAAATTTGTCTCAATATCAAGCAAGTGAGGCTTTGCCTGTGTTTTTCAGTGTGCCTTGCAGATAGCTCCCTGTTTGACTGTCTTTTTTGCTTAATATTATGAAAGAAGGAGACATTACAAAGGAAGGGTGTCAAACTCAATTTCATTGAGGGCCGCATCAGGACTGTGGCTGACTTCAGGGAGCCAGGTGGGTGTGGCCGACTAAGTGGGTGTGGCCATCTTGACACCACACACTGGGGGTAGCCGACTGGGTAGACATGGCCAGCTTGATGCCACTCCCCAAATTGCTGGCATGTTTCCTCTTCACACTGGGTAGACCAGGCTGAAGCTATGCTGGCCCAATGTTTCCTCTTCATACTGGGTAGACTGGGTCAAAGCTGCATTGGGTAGACCGAGCTGAAGCGATGTGCGCCTGCCCCTTACGTTTTCCAGGATGGCTCTGTGGGCCAGATTTTGATACCCCTGTTATAAAGCAAAGCATCTAATTCTGGTACCCTTTGACTTTATATGAATGTCTTTGAGACCCACAGTAGCCCCACTAGAATGATAAAGAACATTCCAATGGTTAGTTTGCATTCTGATATGTAGGGATTTTGAAAATATCACTCCCTATTATAATAGAATAGGAATAGAATAGAATAGAATAGAATAGAATAGAATAGAATAGAATGCTTTATTGGCCAAGTGTGATTGGACACACAAGGAATTTGTCTTGGTGTAAATACTCTCAGTATACATAAAGAAGGAACATTCGTTGAGAATCAAGAATCATAATGTACGACACTTAATGATAGTCATAGGGTACAATCAACATCAAATCATACTAGGAAACAGGATACAAGCAACAAAGTTACAGTCACAAGTGGGAGGGGATGGGTGATAAGGAGTGATGAGAAGATTAACAGTAGTAGTAGTGTACACTTTGTAAATAGTTGAACAGTGTTGAGGGAATTATTTGTTTAGCAGAGTGATGGCTTTCGGGAAAAAACTGTTCTTGTGTCTAGTTGTTCTGGTAAGCAGTGCTCTATAGCGTCATTTTGAGGGAAGGAGTTGAAACAGTTTATGTCCAGGATGTGAGGGGTCTGTAAATATTTTCACAGCCCTCTTGTAAGATCCATTTTTTGAACAGGTAAATATATCCTGGTAGTCATGTAGTGAGTGAGCTTATCACATACTTCAGACTTCCAAATGTGGACCCCACATTCAAAAGTTTCCTATCTCTGCTCCAGTGGTTACTGTACTGATGTTAATGATTGTCAATTGTAGATAGAGGGATAAAATATAAATACGATTGAATTGTAGAATAGTAATGTTTTTGACACTGCAAATACCAATGCTTGTATGTTCCTCCTCCTTTAGATTTGGGATACTGGAGGCCAGGAACGATTCCGGTCTATTGTGTCTACATTCTACAAAGGTTCAGATGGTTGCATGCTGGCTTTCGATGTCACAGATATGGATTCTTTCGAGGCCTTGGATGTTTGGAGGAAAGATTTTCTTCAGAAAGTAAACTCTACAGAGCAAGGCTTCCCAATGGTTGTGCTGGGGAACAAAATTGATCTGAAAGATCGACAAGTAAGAGCTGGAAATAGAAATAGGGATGGAAGTTAAAAATAGAGCTCTCCAATCAGGATCTGAAAACAAATTTTCAGTTTGTTCTCAGATAATAAACTTAAAGAAAAACTAACATTTTTGTAACACAAAGAATTATTTGCATCTTTAAAAGGTAAAAGTTCCCCTCATATGTGCTAGTTGTTTCCAGCTCGAGGGGCAGTGCTCATGTCCGTTTCAAAGCCAAAGAGCCAACGCTGTCCAAAGATGACTACGTGGTCATGTGGCCAGCATGACTAAATGCCAAAGGCGCACGGAACGCTGTTACCTTCCCATCAAAGTGGTTCCTATTTTTCTACTTGAATTTTTACATGCTTTTGAACTGCTCGGTTGGCAGAAGCTGGAACAAGTAACAGGAGCTCACTCCGTTACGCGGTGCTAGGGATTCAAACCGCTGAGCTGCCGACCTTTCTGATCAACAAACTCAGCATCTTAACCACTGAGCCACCGAGTCCCTATTTGCATCTTTACCATGCTTCATATTATAGTATTTTCCCATCTCTAGCTATTGAATATTGGAATTAAACTGTGTTTGTGCACAAGCCCTGCATTTTTGTGCAGTCCTGTTGTTAGATATTGACTCAAAATGGACAGGATCTTGTTGAGTGCTGAGTCTGGTCCCTGAATAATGCAAGAAATTTTGCAGTGGAACTTCTATAGCAGATGAGTGTCCAGCCCTTGGTTAAGTGCTTCAGAGAAAAAGATCTTCTGTATAAGTCTGAACCTACTAAAGTATAACTGTTTTTAAGAAATTGTTCTTTATGTTTAAATGAAAAATACCTTTCTGCTAGATTGAAACCTGCATAAAAACAAATCTGCATACCATGTATTCCCTGTCCATTGGCTTATCTTCTCCAAGCAAAGCAAGGATCTGTTTCCATCTCTGATGTTTCAAGAATATAATTGTTTAACCATTATATAAAGCTTTCCAAGTGCAGCTCACGATAACTTTATTATTGTTTACGTATTATATTATAATTTATTGCACACAACATGGTATCATTTTTTTGCCATTTACTATTGCTTTAGCTTAGTGGCCCCCAGCCTTTTGGGCACCAGGGACTGGTTCTGTGGAGAGAGGGTTTTCCGTGAATCACAGGGGGCGTGGTTTCGTATGCTGCCTGCATCCCGCGGAGGGGGTTTCACTTTTTTGTGTGTCTTGGTTGCTGGCATGTCACAGCCCGGTGCCAGTCCGTGGACCAGGGATTGGGGACCCCTGATTTAGCTGGTGTTGGCCTTCATATGCATCAAGTTCAAAGAATCTAGGATGTCGTAATGTATTGGCATACCGCAGATAGTCCTCAACTTACAACTACAATTGAGCCCAAAATTTCCATTGTTAAACAAAACAGTTGTTAAGTGAATTTTGCCCCATTTTGCAAACTTTCTTGCCACAGTTGTTAAGTGAGTCATTGCGTTTGTTAAGTTAGTAATCCAATTGTTAAGTAAATCTGGCTTCCCCATTGACGGTGCTTGTCAGAAGATTGCTAAATGTGATCACGTGGCCCCAGGACACTTGAACAGTTATAAGTATGAATTTTGATTGTGTGGCCATTGTTGCAATGATCCTAAGTGTGAAAAGAAGTCATAAGTCACTTTTTTCAGAGCTTGTAACTTCAATCACTAAATGCAAGGTTGTAAGTCGAGGACTAACTGTATCTATGTGGATCTAAGCCTTTTACAATTGACAGATGGAAATTCTGCCCACGAGTGCCATCCAAGATTCATGAAGTTACATTATATATTCAATATTATTTATTATTAATATTCCATTATTTGGGGATGACAAATACAAACAGCATTTGCATTGCATTGCATGGCATTCATTTCATTCATTCTTGAAAGAAACAACTTTCCATGGAATGTTATATTGAGACCAGCTAATCAAATGCCTTTTATTTTTAGGTGTCCAAAGAGGTGGCTTCATCCTGGTGCAAGGAGAAGGACGTAGCCTATTTTGAAGTTAGTGCCAAAAATGATATTAATGTGGTGCAGGCTTTTGAGACCCTGACAAGGCAAGCGCTATCAAGAGTAAGTGGCAAATTGCCTATAAGAAATAGAAAATGTGTTCTCTTTTGTACAGCAAAGACATGCCGGCAATTCAGAATTAACAGTTCATCCATGATAGACTATAATCTTCAAAGGTATATGCCATATAACTATTTAGTGATCTAATTTGCTTTCTTCCAACGAACTTCTGAAGATCACAAAAAGGGAGAGGTTTGGAAAGGGAAGACTCATATAACTACTAAACTCTCATGCCTTGGCAAATGTATCCAAGATTAGTGAGACTGTCATTTAAATCATTAGCTAAAGGGAGATGTAATAGCTAAAATTAATTTTAAGCTGGCCTAAAGGTTGTACATTGCTTTCCTTATTTCAGCAGTCCTCAACCTTTCCAGCTCTGTGGAACAGCAGCAGAGGGGACGGTTTTGCGTGCCCGCACACACTTTTTGCACAAATGCAGCTTCACGCGCTTCCATGCCTGCCTGCCACTTGCACAGCCCAGTTCCTAAAAGGATAAGCACCAGTCCGTGAACCAGGGATTCAGGACCCCTTTCTTATCTCATACATTTTGTACTAACTGTCCCTATTGAAAGCTCTGTCAAACATGACACTTTAGAGCATTTTAATGAAGATATTGTTTGATTGTGGATTTTAGTTTCCTTTTTTCCCCACTCGTGACCAAGTAAACGCCATCTGTTTTGCCTAATGAAACATGATGGATGAAGAGGCTCTGTTTCACCACAAGGTGTTGCTGTTGGCTCACATTGTTATATGCAGAAATGTAAAGATTTTCCTTCCACAGTCTGGTTCTTGGCTTTTTTCTTTGATGAATCACATGATTAGTGGATTTCATAAAAGCAGAAATCTATAACCAAAGTTACAGTGGGTAAGAAGGGTTTGATGCTCTCTGAACCATTTCCCAAAAAAACATGATAGCTTTGATTTTCCTGCAACTAATGATTTTGTATTATGTTAAACAATACATGTCTTTTTGCCTTATGCTTACATTGAACAGGAATGTTCCTGGACTCTTCTAAAATACAGGTGATGGCACTGAAAATTTTATCCATTTTTAAACATGTAATTTTTGATGCATTGAGTGTTTTTTTCTTTCTCCAAGAAGTACAAAGTTCCTGGCTTTCAATCTTGCTTAAGAAGTTTAAGAAAGAGCTTTGAAATGAGAAAGAAATCTGCATTTCTGTGGTTCTATATTTCAAAAAAGTGTATGGAAAATCCAAGTGACATAATGAGGAAGGAATAAAGCTTTTTTCCAATTGGAAGGCTCTTAACAACATTAAAATAATCCAATTAAAACACATTGGACAACCAGCTTTCTTTGCCTTAAAATAACCTCGCTCCCTGTAATAAGAAAAGGAAAATAAAGCAGCATTAGAGCCAAAGTGAAAGCCGTAAAATTAAAAAAAATGTTTTATAAATTCCATGAATATATCAGGCAGTTGCACAATAAAACCCTCATATATCTATTTCTTAGGGGAGTTCTGTCTGTACAGTTTTCAAATGATTGGCCGGGTAAATAAGTGGTCTTATCCTGCAAAATGATTTTTTTAGATTTAAATTTTTAATTTAAATTTTTAATTTTAGATTTATGTTTTTAATTACTTATATTTTTCTCTTAGTATCAAGGGGTGATTGAGAACTACCTAACCGAATCTATAAAGCTCAGCCCGGAAGATCAGCCCACAACCAAATGTTGCTGACATCCCGCAAAATGATTTTTGGATACAATCTGAAAGTTGGCACATGGAATAGCTGCTGCTACTGAGAATGCTGCCCATCAGGGTAAAAGATGAACTAATATAACAATATTGCCCTCTGGCATCCCAGCAAAGATGGAACAGACTGCTGGTGGTTACTGAACACACAGGCATATAGGAACAAGCATCAAGTATTGGGGAAAAAGTTATCGAGCTGAAAGATTTAAGACCTTACCGTATCAGTCAGATCCTTCTCAGATGCCACTTTGAAGTTCAGATCTGTGTTCCAGAACTCTCCATGGAATGATCTGATCTTGTATTGAAATTGACTCCTAGATTTTGTCATGTTCTTTTGGTAAAAGTATGGTAGGTAATATCTGGTCCAGCTTGATGTTTTCTAGATACAGCTTAATTCCCAGACAGCACATCTGAAGGTGCTAGAATGGGTTAGGGAAAGCTGATCTACATAGTTCAGGCACTGCTCCTTAAATAATATACATACGTAGGTATACATACTGTAGGTATAGGTATATGTCTCATTCCCACAAGTGTCATGTGAGGTATGTTGAGTTGAGAAAGAGTAACTTACTCAAGACCATTCAGTGTACTTCCAAGGTAAAGAGATGATTAGAATCTGAACCTTGCATAGTCTGAATCTAACATTCAACACCCATCCTAGTGTACAATTCGATTTCCCCTCTTGGTTCTTGCCCTTGAAAATGCAGTGTTAACTTTGATTTTACATCAGAAATGCAAAACTTTTAATATTTGTGTATTAATATTATACAGAATTGGAAACTAATATCACATAGATACATGATTCTTTTTGCATAGAAAGAGAGGCTTTTGAGACAAAACAATACTGCAAAACTATAAACGTAGACTCCATTTTCAGGGTCCTTGTTTTTTGTAGAAGATTAGTGCTTACTTTAAGCAGTTCTTCCGAGAATTTTTTAAAAATTCTAAAGAAAAATGAAAGATTGGAAAAGGGAATATAATAGAATCAATTTGTACATGGAAATATATAGCAGAGGTTTGAAAAAGGGATTTCTTTTTTTAAAAAAAATTAATATGTAGTTCATTCTTACTATTGTTCAAAGGTCCTGTTTTTTACTGAAAAGAGTTTCAGATATGAATTGTATTGAAGCCATTTTCAAAAAAGATGTTTTCACATTGAATCAATATGGAAATTTGAAGCATAATCAGGCCAATTATTGTCTGCCAGCCTGCTACATGCTTTTTGTTGGATATACGGTACTTACCAGAAGGAAGAACTCAGGTACTGGGGAAAATATTTTCTTCCTGTAAGAGTTAATGATGCATATATATGGATCTAGGAACAGGGTAAACTAGCACACAAGAGATATAGATCAGGTCAAGAGTAGCTGATGCAAATATCTGTTTGTTGCTGAAATAATGATTGAATGTATCACCTTCTTTTAAGCTAAAAGAGAAAGACTAGTCGAATATTGAAAATATACAGCTCAGCCAGTGTAGACAACAACCTTAATAAAATTATTGTTAAGTTAATAAGGATTTTTATTGATTTCCATCTTCTAAAAGGACCACATGGAACCTGAACTGATATCTCATTGCAAATCAGAATGAATTGGGCAGGGAAATACGATCTTGTGAATCTGTTCTGCAAATATTTTGTTGACTGTACTACTTGAACACCTTGGAATTCAGGTTTGGCTGGTGAGGACACAGCCAAATTCATTTTTGGACATTGTGCTGCCAACTCAATTAAAATCGAATTTAATAAAAAGAAATGTGAAATTATTTACCTGGAAGAAAGAAATCCAATGCACAGTCATAGGATCAATGCCTAGTAGTATTGTGCTGGAATCCATCTTAGAATTTTAATTGAGCATATAAATTGTATATGGATTAGTAGTGCGATTGTGTGTATACATGAAGAACATTGATACAGTCTCAAAATGTGTATTTTGGGACTGCATTAATAACTCATAAGAAATGGCAGTTATTGTATTGAGTACAGTATTATAGATCTAATTGATCAGAAGAGGGGGAATCTAACACTTATCAAGAGAAGGGTGAGTCCCACAGCAGGGCTGGATTATAGATTTTTTATTTGGATTTCTGCATTGAGGAGAATTGGGAGCACATCTATATTTCTGGGAACCCAGATATATCCTGCCTATACAGAAGCACAAAGTAGAGCTTTCTAGATCATCTAGGCATCTAGATAGCTACAAGTTGGTGGGCAGCTAAAGTACGGTCCAAAGATATGAATACATGTAAAAACAGTTTTCCTTTAAAAGTTTTTCCTAAATATTTTTTAAAAATCAGTTGTGGGACAGTAGCTCATAAAAGTGATTCAAGCATATTTCTTTGCCCACTACAATTATTATATGGAATGCTGCATATTCAGTTTAATTAACCATTCACTTGTGTATTCAATATTTACTACAGAAGAAAAATCTAATCAAGGATGACTCCACAGTCAGTGTTAATTATATATAAGATTTAAATTCACATAATAATATGGTTTGTTTAATTGTGACTTTTCTGAATCCAGCCATGGGTATTTATAATCTATGGTTTGTTGACCAAATGGCAACCTTTCTGAGATTCTGAATTTAGGAAGGTCAATAGTCACAATGACAGGATCATATTGTGTAAGGGGGCAGAACTGCAATTTACAATCCCCCCCCCCCCCGATACTTTGTTTTGTTTTGTTTAAATCTTAGATTTTTATTTGTGTTGTGTGTTCTGCTTTAGAATATCAGAATCTTGTGATCTTTTCACTTTAATGTGAATGTGACCATAGCTCAGGACTACTAAGAGGAGATTCAGGATTCCATTTCAGTTTCAAGGTGCCATCCAAGGTATAGACCTTAGTGTATTATACAAAACATGGCAGTTGGAGTTTATTTAATAAATCATGATTATTAGATCTAAGTC
The DNA here is from genome assembly GCA_023653725.1 of Bungarus multicinctus. NCBI lineage: Eukaryota > Metazoa > Chordata > Lepidosauria > Squamata > Elapidae > Bungarus > Bungarus multicinctus. Next base: position 87,532,554 of record CM042842.1, on the reverse strand, counting down.
TCTATATGTGGGGGAACTATAGCTCTGGATAGCAAGATGGATGGCATATAAATTCAATAAATAAATAATAACTCAGCAGAAGTAAATCTGGTCATGAAAACAGCAAAGACAGTGGATAGTGGATAGAATGACTAATATTTTCAACTCTCATTTGTTTGGTTTTTCAACTGCTTTTCTAGTCAGGGTCAGTTTAGGCAACTGAGTTTAAAACAGTATACATGCTGGATGGATATTTCTAGAATACATATACAATATAACACCAACCCTTACTTATCCCAACCACTAAATATCTACTTAAATACAAGCAACTTGCATCACTTCTGGAAGGTCTCCAGGTCTGCTCTTAAGTTTTATGGCAGGAAGGAGAACTTCTTTTCTCTCAAGGCCCATATGCCCACAATGAGTAAGAGAAACCATCCCTCTTCTGTTTTCCTCCTTTCCCCAACCAGTGGGATATAGACATGTCATTATTGTCCAGAATCTGAGCTAACATGCAGATCTGTTAATACATTTTAATTTCAGGCCCATGGGAAAAGGTAGGTAGGATTATACTTGAATGACTTTATCAGAATTTGGCATTGGGGGTACAATCAGTAGCTTGGGAAAGAAGGCCCAAGTTGGATTGGAACTGTTGAGTGGGGTTATAGAGATTTTACCATCCCCTAGTCCTCTTATGTATACTGCAGTATAATAACAATCTTAAGCAGGGGTGGGATCCGACAGGGTTAACTACCAGTTCGCTCATTTATGAGGTTCGGTGATTTACGATGTGCTTCCCTGCACGCTGCCAGCCGCCCCGTGCTTGTAAATCGTCATCAGCACGCTGCGTGCAGAGAAGCAGCCTTTCAAAAAGCCCTTTTTTCCTGCTTTTTTAACCTGCAGCTGTGCCTCGCATGGCAGTTGAAGTTGAAAAAATCAGGAAATAAAGGTCAGGTAAGAGCCCGGGTGGGCGGGTGGGCAAAAACATCAACAGACATAGAACCAGTTCTATGTCTGCTGCTCTTCAGAGCTATCGGTTCTACAGAGGTGGACAGAAACCCACTCCTGATCTTAAGGTGAACAATAGCTCACATCTTCATAGCTTAAGAGCCATGGTGGCACAGTGGTTAGAATGCAGTATTCAGCTCACTGCCAGGAGTTTGATCCTCACCATCTCAAGGTTGACTCAGCTTTCCATCCTTCTGAGATTGTAAAATGACCCAGATTGTTGGGGGAAATATGCTAATTCTGTAAACTGCTTAGAGAGTAAAGCATTGTACTATCGCTCACCATCCAAAAAGAAAAACAAGGCAGGTATATAGTGCTTGGCTGTTAATAATGCAATTGGCCTTCCTATTTGGCATTTAGCCTTGTATTTTTTTAAAAGACTTCCACAAAATATTGTCCTGCTGTAACTACTAGTAACACTGTAATCCCATTTTTCTTAAATACATAGGACAGTGTTTCCCAAACCTTGGTAAATTGCTCAAAATTGGATAAAAGTGTCATTGTTTCCCTTTGGGTAAGAGCACACAAACCCATCACCCATCACATCAGAAACATTTATATTGACTTGAAAGTTTTTACGGCTGGGTAAAAGGTTTTTCTGATAAGCGCTGTCTCTAATAAGCATTTTTCGTAATGAAGGAAAATATTTGGGAAGCACTGGTATAGGGTAAGAATGGTTGGAAGTTTTATGGATCCGACCAGTTTTTATTTCATCAGGAAAAGTGGAAATACAGGGAGATGTAGGCCCTCTGTCCCCCAAATAAAATCATTTATGGTGACAAGAAGTTTAGTGCTTTATGTGAAGTAACCAATGTGAACTCTATAGAGAAAGGCTCTAGTACCAACTTTAGTTCTGTCTCCTTACCTTGCAGCTTTTGGAGATGAATTGACTTTGCATGCAAAGAAGCTCCAGATCTTTCCTAAAGACCCTGGAGCCTGGGCAGTGTGGCCCATCGAGTAATAATATTGGCTTTTCCTAACAAAACACTTTCCAATTTGTATCCCTTCCCCAATTTCTGCAGGTTTCTCAGATTCTAAGCTAGTATATGTCTGATCATATCTCTTTACTAGACCCAGATTTTACAGACAGGGATCCTTTTACACATTCTTCCCTTTAACATTTTGCTTGAGGATCGGTCCCTTCAGCTGGAGGTGGGAGATTTGGCAGGGGAGAGTAGGATGGTGAGTGAGGGGAAATGGCAGGAGAGGGCATTACAGTGATGATAGGCATGAGAATGTATGGTGGGAGACAGCCTGGGTAAAAACCAAAAATTGCCCATTGGGAAGGTTGAATGGAGTCTCTAAGAGCTAGGAGGCTAGCTCAAGACTTAATGGGCCATCAGTGTATCAAGTGCAACTTTTTTTAAAAAAAGAACTCAGCAATCCAGGACTGCCTGTACAGGACAGGGACCAGCCAATGGAGGCAAGTCCAGTGCTATGGCCAATTGGTGCGGAGGCTACTGTCATATTGAAACTAAGTACTAGATACCATCTGCTTAGAAAGGCTTAAGATGTTCTGGTTGGGAAACAACCATTTTAAATCTGAGCCAGAAAAGGTGGGTGAGGAGCATATATTCACTCATCTGGGAAAGGAGGATGGAGATGTAATCTGCTCCTGTACTTAGAAAGCACTGGATTTCCCATGCTGGCAATGGGCCAAGCAGATCTGCCCCAAGATAGACAGAACACTGTTCTCTGTAAAGCAGATTCCATGCCCACCCTTTGACAGTCTGATCTTGGATTCTGATCCTAAATCACATGGAAAAATGAGGTAATAGATTGTTTGGCCTTTTTTCTCATTTTTTTTTAAACCCAGTGAATTTGCTTTGATCCCATGTCACATGTTAGTTATGAGAGTGACTTGTCAGCTTGTCTAATCTGGAAAAGGTAATAGAAAAAATTCCATGGCTGGATAACTAAAAACATTTAATCCCTCCTCTTTTTTTGTATTTTGGTTTCCCATGGTCTAGCAGCAAGGAAAAGATGCAAGTTTTAAAGGCGGTTGCTGACTTGGAATGTTCAGCCAAGCATCCAATTCCCAGGTGCTTTTGCATCTTCTTCTTTTGAATGGGAAACTCCAAAAATGTTAATAATAAGGATGAACCAAACCCACGTTCTAAGAAAGCAAATGGAAATGCAGATGAGATCATTTTTATCGACTGCTGCACAATCCATTGCACATCAGAGAAAGGTCTGATGTGTCCAGAATGAACACAATGAACAGTATGGCTATCGCTTTGCTTTGAAAATTAAAGAAGAAAATACCAGTTTATTAAAGATGTATAGCAAGAGAAATATAGCTCCCTGCAGTCACATGATTATGATTTCCAAGACTACCTGCTGCTTCCCCATTGACTATGTTCTGGGGATCTGACAAGAATCCTTGGAAATCATGACTATAGAGACACTACAACAGCCACAATTTTGCAAATAAACTAGTCTGAATGTTCTAGAAATTTCAACTCAGCTGGAGTAGTAGGTCCCAAATTGTTCATATTTTTAAGCTAACAGATTTTTAAGCACCTTGATTCAAAAAATAGTTGCAGTATAATGCATCATTTGGGCTAACTTGAAGGTACAAACAAAACAAACACTGAGAATTTTAGTAATACATAGGTCTCACTTGGAAATCTTCAAGTTAAACGTTGTCTTTCTTCAGGAGATAACTAATCACAAAAAGACATAAAAAGTGGTGCTATTTGTTTAATATATGGAATGAAACAATCTCTAAAATGCTAATGTTACAATTTCTTTAAATTGCAAAGATGACACTGCAACAACAGTTTACCTCAGAATAAGATATTATATGGTACTATCTCATTCCTGAAACCCAGTCAAGAGTTGACATTAGTTGTATATTGAGCAGTTCTAATCATGGTATTGAAATGCTTGCCTGATCATTTTTGGAAATTGTCTCCCACTGAGTCTTAAGTATGGCTATTCCCAATAATACATCCTATGTCAGCAAACTGCTGTGGAACCTCTGGGATCTGCAGTAAGAATAATAAAATTCATCTGATTATGTGCTGACTGCAAGGGATCAACATCTAACTGGTTCAAATTTATCTAGCTTTAAAGGGTTATGGATGGAAGGTTCTTATTCAACTGGCACTTCATTGTGTTTTTCTGCCATCCCAGAACTGTGAAAATTTCTTAAATCACACTGCCTAGACAGCATCTTAATGAGCATCTGGAATGGGGCTATGCTGAATGACTCCTTCACTGTAGCTACAATTATTGGCAGTTTTCCTTACCCAAAATTCAATTGCTACTAACTTCAGGACTAGCTGCCATGAAATATATGAAATGCCTGCTGGAATAGTCCTTGTAATGTCTTGGCATTTAGTGTTCTTTAAAAAAAATAGTCTAAGGCTATTCTTGATCACAAAGTGATTAGTTTACTTAACACCAGTCACCTGGATTTGTGCAGTCCAGGTATAACTGCTACATTAGTATTGGATCCAGACTTCAAGAAAAGAGTAAATCCAAGAATACAGATATATTGTATCTACCTAATTTATCTAAAATGATCATTGACCTATTGCCTGGTCATTCAAACAACCCAGTGATTACTCAGTGACATCAACGACTTAGATGTTTCTGTTTTTCTGCCCAGATTTGTGCTGCGGAGCTGCAGCTCTGGTTAAGAGTTGAGGAAGAGCTGGAGCTTGAGAAATCACTTTACTGATTCTTATAGCAAATCAGATCACAAAACTCCTACATCTCTATCATCCTAAAAAGTAAACATGACGTTGTACATTGAAATTGCATATGTACCAAGTTGTATTCTGTGGTTCAGGAAATGTTCTTTAAAATAACATTTTGTGAGGCTTTCCTGAGATTAGCCACTCTTCAGAAAGGAATTCCCATTGCTATAGAAGCTGCCAAATCCTTTCAAGCTTTTAATCTCTCCTTAGATAGATCAGCCAATCTGTTTAAAAAAGAAAGGGGGGTAAAAGTAACAGTGGAAGGCAGAGTTCTGAGGTGTTTCTCTTCAGTGCCCAAACGGCATTACAGAACAGGCCCTGAATCCAGATGTAGGGCAAAAGGGAGTTTATTCACAGCAGGCCAGTTGAAGCTGAGCTATTCCCAACTATAACATCACAAACTTACTTATAGGCACATCATGGATTGTCCAGACAGAGAGATGTTTCCCAGAGGAAAGATTATTTTCATGGTGTACTTTGGTACAGCTTTGTATTTATGAGGCAGAGGCTTTATTGTGACGAGAACATGTTCTCAGCAAATGGAAAGCAGTGCACTGCTCCAAGCAGGCTCTGTAGTTGAGCTGACAGCACAGATATTAAAAGGTGTGGCACTTTCTCTACAACCTTCTGAATGAATGCTGTATCAAGTTTAGAAATCATTTTTAAAAGCAGTTTATGAAAAATGTTTTAAAGTAGGTCAGTGCACTCTAAACTTACAAGACAATTAAGACTAAACAGCCTATTAGTGTGAAATCATCCTACATACTTGCTAGTAATTTAAGTAAGCACGTTTAAGGATAACTCACCTGTATGGCACCCTATTTGTGTCTTTTTCTGCATATTAACACTAGTCAAAATTTCCATTATCTCCCATTGCAAGGTAGACTTATTCCATGTGATCTGGAAGGAATACTCCTGGAATTATACAATGCATTCCAAACAGCATTATTATTTGCTTTCTATTCTGACTAGTTGCCCAGTTCCTTGCCCAGAAATATCTAAAACAGAAGCAGTCAATCTGAAATTTCAGATCTACATACAGCCTCCAAGTCCCTGGAACCCAACTGTTAAAATGTATACTACCATTTTGCCCCAAAATTGGTCCATCCCACCTATGCTGGCAGAGAAGGCATGCTATAAGCCACTTCGGCCCAATTATTCCAGCTGGCAGGATCCAGGAGAAGGGTCTTCTATGCCACTGCACCTGCTCTCTGGAACATCTTGACCCCCAATGTGAAATCAAACTCAACTTTCCTGACCTTTCATAATAGCCTAAAGTTCTGGCACGGCCCATTAAGTTGAAGCCCCAATGGGGGAGCGTCAGAGTGGAGTTGGTTGATCGAGTAACAACAGATCCCACCCATCCTCTACCCTGCCCCCACCTTCCCTATCTGTAATTAGTTTTTAGCAGTTGGCATTAAGTCATTTATGTATGTATACATACATGCATACATACATACAGTGCATACATGAATGATTGCAAGCTACCCAGAGTTAACCTGTGGTAAGATGGGCAGCCAATAAACTTAATAAATTTAATAAATAAATAAAATAAATGAAACAAACAAATGGGTACATACATACATACATAAATTCAGAAATCACACACATAGTTCCATAAACTCTCAAATCTATATCAAAGTTATCTCCAAATTCTGATCAGATATAAAAAGAATCTTGGTCCATAAGTGGGTCCCATCTACTATGACCAGGGGTGGGATGCTACCAGTTCAGCCTGGTTCTATAGAACCGACAGCTGTGAAGAGCAGCTGACACCGAATCGGTTCGATGTTTGGCCCACCCACATGCCCGGGCTCTAGGCTGCCCTTTATTCCCTGCTTTTTCCTCCTCAGCTGCTTTGCGCAGCACAGCTGAGGTTGAAAAAGCAGGAAACAAGAGAATTTTCAAATGCTGTACACCTGTGCACAGCGCTTATCAGCTGTCCAAGTGGCACAGCTGATTTCTTGCAAACGCTGCACACACCTATAGTTCAGAGAACCGGCAAATCCCTCCACTGGCTAGCCCCGCCCCTCCCCACCCACTCACTCCTTACCTGGCATGCGAGCCATCCAACTTGGCTGGTTTGGTAAGTTGCTATTTTTTCCTTCCCCACCCCCCCAACCATCAGCTGTTCTGCTTTGCCGGGAGATTTAGATTAGAGATTAATCTAAAAGCAGAGCTGAACCTTCCTTTGGACTGAAGCTTCTACTCCTCTGTGCAAGTAGCTGATTGCAGATAAATCTCTAAGTGAATCTGTGATTCTGTGAGCAACTTAATCTGTCTGCCTGGTTTGCCTGCTTTTGGGTAAAGTTGCATGGTGTGTTGTGAATTAATTTTGTGAGTTTGCTTGCAAGCAAATTTTATGTGACAGACTCAGGTAGCCGATTGTAGATAGATAGATCTCTAAATGAATCTGTGATTCTGTGAGCAACTCAATCTGCCTGTCTGCTTTGCCTGCTTTTGGGTAAAAGTTACTCTTTTTTTATAAAAAAAAATCAATATTTATATAAATATTTATAATATTTATATACAAGCCATGCCCACCCAGTCACATGACCACCAAGCCACACCTACAAATTAGGCCACACCCACAGAACCGGTTGTTAAGAAAGTTGAATCCCACCCCTGACTGTGAACATTGGCATTCTCCTAAATATTAAATGAGACCCTAGTTACAAAAATAGTGTCTTCTATTACCCTAAATGCTGGATTAGAATTATCTAATCAGTAAATCAGGTAACTCTGATTAGATAACCAGTATAATTATCTCAATTTAAGTAGATTTCAAGGAGTCCAAACTAATTAAGAGAATTCTTTACAAAATGTACATACCTCCAATTTGTGTCTTTGAAGCAGTTCTAATTCCACTCCCTCCATCAATCCATAGTTCCTCAAATACAGCAATATTGTAGATTCGTACATTCTGCTTCAGTATTTAATTATAATTATCTGAATTAGTTAAGAAAAACTGTGAGATATTCCCCATTCTCTTGATTACACCTCAAGCACTGGAAATGATTTTGAATTAATATGTGTTTGTTTCAATTTTAAAGGTGTACTTCATTCAAGGCTGACTCATCCCATGTAAATATTACAACACAGGGAAACAGAGGTGGTATTCTGACCAGCTCTGGAGAACCAGTAGTGGAAATTTTGAGTAGTTCAGAAAACTGGCTCTGAGTGGAGATTTTACAGTATCCTTCCCCTGCCATGCCCACCAAGCCATGCCCACAGAACTGGTAGTAAAAAAAATTGAATCTCACTACTGGACAAAAAGATCCTTAGTTGATTGAGTTTTCTATTCCCATTCTTATTCTGTATTTGCTATTTGGTTTCCAATAGAAGAGTGCTTGCATAAACGAATAGGTGCTCATTTTAAAAAGGCTGCCTTTAGGCCTTTCTTATTAGATCTTCACATTAATGGCCCTTCCTATTAGTATTGTAATATAATACAGTGTGTTTACTTCATAAGTGATGAAAAAAATGAACTAAACACCTCCATTCTATTCAAATACCATTTGTTGCAAAATAAATGGCAAGTACAAAGATCTGATACAGAATAGCAATAGTATCATGATTAGGCTCAAATCTACTCTTAGTTTTGGAAATTCTGTGTCTTTCAGTCAGTCACTCTTCCTCAGTCCAGCCTATTCCATAGCATCATTGTTATGACAACAACAAAAAACGCAGGTGAGAGAAGTACATGAATTACATTTTGCTCCTGGTTGATAAATCTAATGATCAATTTTTTTAATTATTTAATTCCTACACATTTGTTCCCCACTGATGACAGAAAATCTTATCTTCTACCATCAGTAGTTATTTTCTCAGAATTGTCTAAAATTTCTAGAACAGGGGTATTAAACTGGATTTCTTCGAGGGCCGAATCAACATTGTAGTTCTCCTCCACGGATCAGAGGAGGAGGGCGGGAGATGGGACAGATGCAGCACCCTATCGGTCAAAACAGGGTACGGGGGGGGGGGACTCATACAGCCCCACTGCACCCTGTTTCGGTTGCCAGAGGCACTGCGGGCCAGTCCTTTGCTATTTCCAGGCCAGCCCCACAGGCCAGATTTAAGCACCCCAGGGGCCAGATCCAGCTCACATGCCTTGAGTTTGACACCCCTGTTCTAGAAGGTCTCTTTGAAAACTAATGTAATCTTAACCACATCCTAATATAATATAAAATGCAATATAAAAGTGTAAAGTCCAAGGAGAAGTACAGGTTGTATATATCAATCGATTATTCAGTTTCCGACATTCAAATGTTAAATGACAATAATAAAAGCATATGAATATACAATAGATATAAATATACATTATTTCTTATGTGTACATAAATATTATTATGTTATACATATAGTACTGGTACATACTTATCACAGAGAAGTTATATAAGTTTAGAAACTGTGACAGAAATAATAAGCCCTTTTATTTTTTTCAAAATCACTCTGAATTTTCTTTTCCTCTATTGTTCACAATAGTCTTTGATTTTGTTTTGTTCCATTATGCAACACATAGAAATATCTTTCCATCTTATATGTCTGTGTTTCCCATCCACAATTTCTTTCACTTCAACCAAGCCTTTTCTTTTTCATATTTCCCATTAGCCTCCACGGACTTTTGTGTCACTCAATAACTAACATCTACCTATTATTTTCCAAGAGGTTTTTATCTTCTTTCTTCACATTCACATTTATTCATTCTCTTGGAAGATTAATTTATCTTGTAATATTTTTTCACCCTTTTTATTTCTTTTACTTCCATTTTACAGAATGATAAACATGTGTTTACAGGATAGATTAAAAAAAACATTAAAAATTATGGCTTTGCTTAGATCTAATACTGATACAATTTTCAAATCAACATAAGAAGTTTCATTCTCTCCAATGCCAGAATGTGCTTTATCCACATTAGACCAAAAAAAAAAAAAAGGTTAAATCAGTTTCTAAGGGTTTTTTTTCCCTGAAAGCAGGGGTGAGATTCTACCAGTTCACACTTATTTGCTAGAACTGGTTGTTAACATTCTAAGCAGTTCGGAGAACTGGTTGTTAGAAGAAATTACTGGCCTAATCCTGTAAGGAAGGCAGGAAGGAAACGTTCTGTTCTTGCTTATAGAAACTGCCTCTCCGTTAACCCTTATTACATTCTTGGCAGGACTAGACTTCCTGTCTCAGGAACTTCTCTGAAGTTTTTTCCCCTCCTTTGCTGGACTTTACTAGTGTGGAGTGACCATTCAAAGTTACAATGGCACTGAAAAAAGTGACTTATGACCATTTTTCACACTTACAACTGTTGCAGCAACCCCACAGTCATGAGAGGCAAGGCGAGGAGATGCATGCCTCAATGTGAGTGATATTGAATTGGCCACGCCCAGCCAATACATGACTACCAAGCCACACCCACCTACTAAGCCACGCCCATAGAACCGGTTGTTAAAAATTTGAATCCCACCCCTGCTTGGAAGCACTGTCCTAATTTTTTTCAGGAAAAACAAAAAAGATTTCAGGGATAATAAAGGCATGCATAAAATCTAAGGAATAGATTTTATTAAAGCCATGAATATTCCCAGTATTAAATTCAGGAGTGCCTTCAGAAGTGTCTATGACAATTTTCCACAGCCAACTTGCATGACCAACTTGCCACAGCCAACTCGCTGCAGGACAACTCATTAATATCAAAGAAATTATGGAACAGAATCATTTAAAAAAGGATGTAAAAGGAGGGACAGAATAAAATGGTAATAGCAAAAATTAAAATATTTTTATTTATTTTAAATAATTATATAGAATTGTTACATTGCCCCACACCAAGTTGTCCTGCAGCAAGTTGGCTGTGATGAGTTGACTGCAACAAGTTGGCTCTGGCAAGTTAGTCATGGTAGTTGGCCACAGCAAGTTGGCTGTGGTAAGTTGTCACATTTCCCCTTCAGAAAGTACAGGTTGACAGCCATGATGACATGTTGCACATGCAATGCCATTAAAAATGTGTGAACCTTCAGTCACTTCATGATGATCATTTTCCTTTTTTTAAAAAAAAAATATCCTATGGATATCCTGCTTAAAATGAAATATGGAGAAAATCACTGATACTTCAAGTAAATTCAACCCTGGAACCAAAGATTTTAGGATGACGCAAAACAGCATAAAAATATTTACACTATCCTATCCAAATAATCTATGAATTGAATTTTATGAAGAAAGACCATTCTAATTTTAAAGCTCTTTATTAGCCTTTTTAAAACCAATCTTCAGACTCAGAGCAAGATAGGGAAGGACACACAGAGGGAGGACAAGGTGAACAAGTAACAAAAAATGCCACAAACTGTGCCTCTTCTGTGTAATGTTGTAATACAAATACAAAAGGACATAGTTTGTTTATGCAAGTCACACTTGGGCATTATCCTGGCTAGTCAGAAATACCTATACTTCTACAGAACCAGAATTTCCACTTCCACAGCTGCATTGTACTGTGACATTTATTCTAATGTCATAACACAGAAAACCCCATATGTTAGCTGGGGCTCATCCTCTTTCCTTCAGCTGACCAATAGGAAAGTCCAAGAATATGGTCCAATCAGTGTTCCACCCTCACCCTCAGCTATCATAGGTCCTGTGCTAACAAAATTCTACTTACAAAATAATTTGCTAGATTAGCTTCCCCCTGCAGGTATTTGCATGCATTTACTTCTTAGTTTGCCACAATATCCATGAAAGTGCTGTGATGGAAAACTGCATGATAACATCAATTCTTAAAAAAATAAGAACAGAAATCCTCCAGAGAGCTTACTCACTATCTTTCCTCTGATTTGTTTAAAAGCCCCTCTGAATGAGGAAAGTGAAATGGGAGCATCTCAGCAATTTTCTGCATAGCTGTGACCATGGTTACATGTTGCCACAATGGCTGGATTTGGGGAAGAAAGGAAATAAACAATGCATTCAGGAAGCAACAAGTTCCATGAAGAAAGATGTTTAACTTTTAGGGAGCTGGAAGGAGTGATTGAGAAAGTGACAGTTGATTTGAGTCTTAGATCTGGAAGGCATGGCAAGGCAAGAGTTCCTGCCAATATGAAAGTTAGAAGATTTGTGATGATTCAAAGAAAATGCCCACATTGCTATAGTTTTAAGTATAACAGATATAATCTGATATAAAGCAAATGATATAATGAGATTAATCACATACAGAGCTGATCCAAAGTGAGGCAATAATTGATGTGAAAGGGCTCTTAGAAATGGCAAACAGAATGAAATCTGCATGTCCAATAATAAATGAAAGATAACTCTCCACATAGGTAAGGAGCACAATAAAGAGTGCTTGATTTCACTCTCTTATGTGTAAAGAGTTCTGAAGAAAGGATATTCCACTTCTGTGTGCTGGGACCAGGTGCTTATTTCATCAGCATCTATTGTCAGGATCCTTCCTTGTTTACTTGTCTCTTCAAGGTTATCCAACCTTAGGAACCAAAGAAAGCTGCTTAATTGTGTATGATTTATGAATATTAGTATCATGAGGACATGCATTGTTTTCTTAGGTGAAATAGAAAGTGGGGCATACATAATCCTCATCCCACTGAAATATTATAACAATATGCATTTACTGTATATTACCACTTAAAACCCATATCATTTGTCAATTGACTAATCTAGTCAATCATCCAGTTGGGATGTTCATTCTTCTGTCATTGTTCCTAACCTGAGTGGTCACAGCATCAAAGGATTAGTAGGTTTCACATCAAGTGGTTTGAATTGCATGGAATTTGGTGTTTATCATTCTGTTTTCTCACTTTATTCATTTTAAAGGTATCTCCAGATCTCTCTAGGTCAATATTTTGTAATCATTTATCAACATTTTGTAATCTTTTATAACCATTATATCAGATAAATTCCTGATTTCTTGAAGTCATCTTTCTTGTTAATCTCACACTGAGTTGGTTCAAGAGAGCCACTGGTAAGAAATACTCCATTTTATCTAACCTGATCAGGAGAAAGAATAGTTCATAATCATTATTAAAAGTTATTTAATAGTCTTGAAGGTAAAACTAGTGTATTGCAAAAACAAAAAAATCCCTGAGAGGTATAGGGATTTTCTCTGCTATGCATAATCACATATTGCACAAAATGATAACCCATGATATCTGTATAGCTGTGGAATGGCAAAGATCTAAGCTATACTAATGCTACAATTTTACATACCATTTCTGCAAATCAGCATGTAATAAGGATTATAAGGATGTGGCCAAGTTTGGGATTTGCTGAAATCAGCAGTCAGTTCTGGCCTCAAGTGCACCATTGACCTTGGCATAAATATTCTCTGTGGGATGCAATAAAGCCCCTATGGAATTTTGCTTTGGTCTCCCAAGGCTAAGGGCAAATAGCTTTTTTGAATTTTAAAGCAGCAATATTTGGTCATATGGTGTACAACCATATTTCTGCAGCGTTACTTTCTTAGTTTTGTTTTTTTCTATTTTCACAAAAAGTACATAAACTACAGAGTTGTTCCAAAATCTGGATACCTGTGTTCTCTCTCTCCCCTGCCAATTTATGAGGAAAAAGCAAAGTAAAGTTATATTGAATCAACTACAATGGTTAAAGTAAACCAAACCAGATAAACCAAAGTAAAACTGGGAACACACCACATCTCTCTTGAAAACAATCCAGAGAAATGAAAGAAATCCTAGCTTCAAAAAAACACAAGATGGGACACATTCACTAGACATTGTTATGGTGCCACCTCCAACTTTTGCTGCCCTTGACACATTCAGCACAACTTCCAGCCTTCAGTGGTTTTCCACCCTTGTTAAAGCATTAAGAGCAGACAAAATAGTTCCTACTAATCATGTTCAAGATACAGTATTATACAATATTCTTTAATTTTTTAAGTTCAGAGGACTAACTATCTGTACCATAATTAGTAAATCATTGATGCTTGATTTCTTGGAAGGATTTTCCACTTCAATGAATTTACTTTATATTTCATGCTTCCTGTATTTCTCCTGAAGTATCTTCTGGCAATATTTCTCTTTCTTTCCTCCCCCTTCTTACCACAACCACACACACACAAATGTGCATGAGTGAATATCTCAGTTCAGTAAGAGAGATCTGAAAGTTGTATTAGAGATAAAACAGAAAAGCATATATGGGAACCTAGAGGCCCTTAAATTTTCTGTTTCCCCAGCATTCCATAATATAAAAAGCCAACATAAATTGCTTTTATGGTACAAAAGCTTCTGCAATGAACACCTTATCTTATCATGAGTACATTTTAATCTGCAGGCTGCACAGAAGCTGGCTAATCATGGTGTATAAAAATGACATCATAAACCATCTCTTTGTGCCATATAATTTTGCATTGCCTGAAATATTCTAGAAATAACATAGTTCAGTTTATTTCCACAAACTCAACATTTTTGAATCACACTGAAGTTAATTATACTAGCATTTGGCACTCTTACTAGTTTCAACTAAAATTGTTTTCAAGTATAGGTTCTTAGGAAGATTATGTGTTCAAATAGTTTATCTTAGTCTATTCCAAACTTCCACTGAACAGAATATAGGAGATTTCCCTTTCAACTAAAATTAAATAAAATAAAAATTGCAGGAAAACCCAGAAGTCTGAAAATGCCATTTGATGCCATTGTTTATAACCAGTAACTAACCTTGAAACAACAATCAATTTATTTTATTTATTTATTAAATAAAATCTGCCTTATAAGGTGAATCTTATATGAATAATGGCGCAGATATCCTCTTTGTAGCCTCCAGATTATAACCTGAATATTATCAACTCCAAATATTTATGCTTAATAAACTGGTATTGCCTTCGACTAATCAATCAGGGCTGTAAGATATGACTGTCTTTCTGAGTAAAGGTGATGTTTCTGTTCATCTCTTTTAAGCCTCTGCTTAAGAGAGGGATTTTATGTGGAATTAAGTGCAATAGAATGGTAAATAAACGGTTTTGCTTATTTGATTTCAGTTAGGGAATAACTACTTATGCAGGAATTAATAATTCCTCTCAATTAAAAAAATGACTATCACAGATCAATATGAATGCCTACTACTGCATAACCAAATAATTAATTTTCCCTTCCTTCAAGCAGATTGTATAGAACAGAGGAACTACTACCCATTCAGTACAATATAGTACAGTACAATACAGTTCTGTACCACTAAGTGATTTCTGTCTCACAGACCTATTCCACTATTTCTGCTGTCAACAACATCAGGTGTATAACATCTCACCGCAGCCAAGTCACCACAGCCAACTCTCCGCAGCCAACTCTCCATGGCCAATTTGCCACTGAACAACTCACCATGGGCCACTTATTGAAGAAATATGGAATAGAATCATTAAGGAAAGGATGCCAAAAAAGGGACAAAATGAAATGTGAATGAAAAAATATTTTTTAAATTCTTTTAAATAAATGGAATTGTTGAATTGTCCTACAATAAGTTGTCCTGTGGTGAGTTGGACACAGTGAGTTATTCTGTGGCTAATTGGCCATGGTGAATTGGCCACGGTGAATTGGCTGTGATGAGTTGACTGTGGCAAATTGGCCATGGTGAGTTGACTATAGCAAGTTATTATATTCTGGGTACAGGTCTAGGGTACATCCATGACAGGAAGTTTTTCTAATTCAAGTACAAGGTCCCATTTGCAGGAGCTGATAGGGCTCGTAGGGCTACCAAATTTGTGCTGCAATAATTCTGTAGATTATTGGATGTCAGCATAGAAATATTTAGTGGTTCCCTGGATTTTTGAAACCCAAACTTGATAGCTAAACGTTGGAGCATTCTGTCCTAAATTTATTTTATAATTTTAACTTAAATTGCTTAGTTCTATTAGCCAAGGCTTATATGATATTCACACATGAGATATTACTTTGTCTGTCTGAAAGCAGCCAGAGAGCAAAGGTATCAAAAATGAAAACTAAATTACCCATGTTTTAGTTTATTTGTACAGGTAAAGCCAGAACCTTTGTGGAAATATCCCCAAAGAATGATAAATCAAACCAAGGATGATTTGTTAGATATACCTGTTTCAAGGAATATTCATCATTTATCCTAAGAGCTCACTATGATCATCATCATAAACATTTAACAACCCCAGAATCCCTTGCAGGGTGGAGTCTGGGCACCTGAATGGAGCTATATGTCCCTGGTCTTGTGAATAACATGTACAAAGGACTTTATATGCTATATGTGATCTGTGACTTGGCATTAAAGTCTAGAGAATTACATAATCAATAAACAATTTCTCTTATCCCTACAAAGCATACATAAAACAAATATTTCAAACTCCAGAGATAATTTTATGTACCTATGTGTTTCATTACGCATATGCACTCTAGGTATGTGTGGCTTTCTAAAACAAAGGATTTAATGATTTGCTGGAAGTCCACCTACATATACAATGACCTCTGTAAGCAAAAATCTTAGTCTAAAGCTTAATGTTCTTTCAAAACTTCAGTGAAAAGGAATGTTAAGAATCCTTAGAGCTGGAACGTTTGGAAAGGGAAGTGTAATGCCCCTCAATTCTGTGGAAAAGGAAAAGCTTTTGATACAATTGAACTGTACCATAGCTGCTCTCCAAGATTAAATATACTCCTCTAAACTTACTGTAAATTATTAGCTTCTGGCTTTTACTAATTACAGGATATTGTACCATCTGATAACTTAGCTGATACCATACAACCTTTCTATTCTTTGCCAATCTGTCTATCTATGGATATTAAATCCTTGTGAAAAATTTACTCTCTTGTCATGAAATATCATAGAATCATTTTTATCCTGTTCAGTGATATTCTACTAATAAGCCTATAATCCAAGGATTTATTGGTTTCATAAACCAGTTAGGTCCAGTGGTTAGAAAGTGGGAGCCTGTGAGTTCAAGTCCTCCTTTAGCCATAAAAGCCAACTGGGTGACTTTGAGCCGGGCACTTTCAGTCCAAGCCAGCTCACAGGGTTGTTATTGTGGGGGAAATAGAAGGAGGAAGGTGTGTTGGATATGTTTGGCACCTTGAGTTATTTGTAATAATAACAAAGGTGGGATACAAATAAATAAATGAATGCATAAATACATTTAAAAGTAACTATATGCTATTTTTTGCTTCTAGATAAAAGGTGGACAGTAAACATAAAGAAATATAATACACTGTTGCAGTTTTGTAATTCTTCCAAAACTTCCAACATTTGCCTTTATCCTATATATGTAATCGGTCACGTTATGGTGATTCTTATTAGATATTAAGAAGATTGATAATCAATTACCTGGAAGTATTTGATTTGAATAGGGTCTTAGTTTTTTTTTAAAGTTCTTAATAAATTATATTTTATTGTTGGCCAGCCAGTCAGTCAAACGTTTCAATTGGATTTGGCATTTTTGTCTACCTATCATTATTATTATGGTTCATTGCACAGTCAGCCAGATGTTTAGTCTGGTTTTGACATCTCTGTCCATCTATCAAGTTCTTTCCAAGAACCTGGGAAAGGATGTTTTTTCCTTCTTCATGGTATTACAGATATCCTCGCAGGATATAAGCTTTATTATTGAATAATGTGGTAATAAATACAAAAAGTACACTTGTTATGGGTTTTCTTAAAATAATTTGTAATAGTGAAGGATTTTCCGTATTTGTGTCAAGTACTAGAACTGAGCAAGAAAAAGTTCTGGGGTAGTTCATTCTACAGTAGAACTTAAATCTTTATCACTTCCTCCAATTTGAGTCATCTTTACTAAATAATCAACCAGATACCCCATGCTATTCCTATTTATTAGGAAGTTAAATTCTGTTTGGTTTAAGTAGGGCTGACTTCCAAATAGGAATGCCAACTTGCTGCTAGTTATAAATAGCTTGGCCAAGTTTTGTACCTTGAAATAGAGAAATCATCAAGGAAATGTTCACTGCTATACATATTAGTAAGATTTGCAGATCAAGTAGCTGCTTAAACCTGCACGTAGAATAGATGGTTGAAAAGTTGAAAAACTATATTTTGAAATAAATAGACTGCTGCAGTCTGCTGCTGCCAAGAAAATGGCCCAGTTCATTGAATATGCAAAACTATAAAGTGACTTTTTTGGTATCTGCTTAGCATGTTGGATAAATTCAGTCAATTATGGTTTATACACCAATTGTGGTTATTCAACAAATCTTAGTTAATATAAAAATTGCCCAGTATAATATATGAACTCTATCACTCAGTTAGGACTAAAACATGGTTCTAGAATAGAACAAATAGAATAGAATAGAATAGAATGGAATGGCATGGCATGGCATAGCATAGCATAGCATAGCATAGCATAGCATAGCATAGCATAGCATAGCATAGAATAGAATTCTTTATTGGCCAAATGTGATTGGACACACAAGGAATTTGCCTTGGTGCAAATGCTCTCAGTATACATAAAAGAAAAGATACGTTCGTCAAGAGTCAAGAATCATAAGGTACTACACTTAATAATAGTCATAGGGTACAATAAGCAATCAAATCATACTAGGAAACAGTCTATATAAATTGTAAGGATACAAGCAACAAAATTAGTCATACAGTCACAAGTGGGAAGGGATGGGTGATAAGGAGTGATGAGAAGATTAACAGTAATAGTAATGCCGACTTGTAAATAGTTGAACAGTGTTGAGGAAATTATTTGTTTAGCAGAGTGATGGCTTTCGGGAAAAAACTATTTTAGTGCTAGTTGTTCTGGTGTGTAGTGCTCTATAGCATCGTTTTGAGGAAAGGAGTTGAAGTAGTTTATGTCCGGGATGTGAGGGATGTTCAGCTAATCTGCCATGTTTCTCTCATCAGTGATCTTATAGCACAAATGAATGATCACTCCATGTCAGTGAGAACCTGAGCAAAATTCTTCCAGAGCATTCCATTCAATTGTCAGAGGATCTTCAGGGTTCGTCAACTGATGGCATTCAAGTGGATATGGACTACTCAGTCTAGATTCTAGCCATTATAAGAATCTGAGCAATTGGCCAAATATATTTTATGCTGAGACCAGCCCTGGTAAAATATAATATATACAAGTGTATTTTAGGTATACAGGCCTGGACTTGCGTTATGAGATTTCTCAAAGTTTATATAGTTACCATAGTCCTCAACTTACAATCTTTCGTTCAAAGTTCCAATGGCATTGAAAAAAGTGACTTATGACAGTTTTTCACACTTACGACCATTGTAACATTCCCAAAGTCACATAACCAACAATTTGGTTGCTTGGCAACTGACATTTATTTATGATGAATGCAGTGTCCAGTGTCATTTGACATTTTTTGCAAACCTCTCACAAGCAAGTCAAGGTGGAAGCCAGATTCATTTAACAACTGCAGTGATTCACTTAACGACTGTGGCAAAAATGTCGTGAAATGAGGCAAAACTCACTTAACAACTGTCCTACTTAGCAGCTGAAATTTCGGGCCCAATTGTGGTTGTAAGTCAAGGATTTCCTATGAAGCAAGGTAATAACATAAATAAAAAACAGTACCCATATATATTTTATCTAGGTAGAAGCAGGTTTCAAGTCTTTTTTTCTGTTTGGGCCAAAAACTCTGGTTGCTTCTTTCCATTCTTCTCCCAAGCCCTCCTCTGTCCCCCACCCTTTCCTTCTTTTCTCTCTAATTTCGGTTCCTCATTCCTGCCTGGATAAAGTTCTGCCTCCCTATGTTAGCTCAGACAAGTATTCAAGTGAACACAAGGGGATTTAGTTGGTCTAAAAATATAACATAAGGCAACTTGGGAGCTAAAATTTCAATACGGATTATTTCACCTAAAAGAAGCAAAGGACCTGTTTCTCTCCTGAGTAACATTTCTGGCCAAGTCCTTCAAAACTGCTTTGCTCCAGACAGTGAAACTCATTTGACTAATAGAGGCATTTACTCTAGGAGTATTGCTGATTGCCCCAGTCTGTTTAAAAATAAAAACTTTCATACAGAAACATAATTACAGTGAGAATATTATAAAGAATTTATATGTAGAACTTTTTCTTAGTGCTTAGAGCACATTCATGTTAAGTTAGAACCTCAATCATAAGGTTGCAAATCCCAATGAGGAATTAATGCATTTTAATTGTAATGACTACAAATATATAGAGGTTAATCTGAGACTAAGTCCTATTGACTTTTCTATAGTAGAAGAATTGGACTGCTATGATTTTAGTGAAAGCTTAATGCCACTTGTCAAGCTTGTATCCCTTAAAACACTTCAATATTTCAAATCATAAAAGTTGCCACTCTAAGTTGGGTTCATGAAGGTTGTTATAAATTCATCCATCCTAAGATATTATCCAATGAAGAGTCATAAATTCACTAATATTAAGTGTCTAGAAATAAACCCTCTATTTTGATAATGTTATCATGGTATGTGAAAAACAATTACTGGTATATTTTATATGCATGTACATTCTAGGGTACGCTAAGGTCTAGAACAGGATAAATTTATTTCCTCTTTCTCAAACTTCCTTGAACAAGTTATCAGCAGAGCAATAAGTAAATACCTCTAGATATAGAACTCAGTTCTCTTCAAAGCTTTTTTCCCCCATCTGGAAAAGAAGGGAGGCAGTGCTAAACTTCCATCTTGAAGAAGATTGACTCAGCTTAGGTCTTCTCTTGGAAGCAAAACTCAGAAGTAAGTTCATCCCTATGCTAAGCCAAGATATGGTTTGTGTCTTAGCACATTGCATAGCCAATTTTAGCTTATTCAATAATCTATGATTAATCGAATGAATTCAACCAGTGAAGCTCTCTCACCTTTGATGTCTCTCAGCTGCTTCGGCCCAGGGCATTCTGCAGAATTATCTGTTTCAGTGACTACTGATTGATAGGGACAAACTTCCTGTATGTTTCATAATTTTGGTATGGTATACCATGTCAATAGTATACCATGACAATTATTCAAGATGCAGGAGCTTTGTGCCATTTTGGTTTCAAATGCCTGTTATTGTGTCCTAGAAATGGCAATAATGCTTCAGCTTCAAATGATATGTTTAAGCATATACTGTATAAGCCACTACCTATGGAAAGTAACTGCAAGACAAGATACTCATGTAAAATAAATAAACAATAAATAAGAGTTAGTACAATATATTAGTATACTGTACTAACCTGGACACAGCAGTAGAGATAGTTGACAGAATACATTTCATGTCACCATCATGTCACAATTTTCCCTTAACACCCTTGCAATCACTATCCTTCCAGATGGCACCCCGTGGCTGAAGACAATATTCCTCCTTTGCATTTTGAGAAAGTACATGAGATTGATTAGTGATTACAGGCCTGGCTAGCAAAACTTTACTGTATATATGCACTAGCTAGAAATAAAAAAAAATGCAACTAAAATTTGAATTTTTGCTATCTGTTGGATTCTTGCAACCCTAGTTTTGGTAGCTCTAGGAAAGACATATCCTGATTGAAGTTCCTGTGGCTCATTCTCACAATTTCCTTGAAAACCTAGGTTTTCAAAGAACATGGAACCAAAAAAATGAGCTGGGTGCACACATCAAGGAAAACTTCAGAAAGCCACTAAAGTTAAAGGTAACACCTTTACCAAAGATAAATAATTCGTAGCTGCATATTTATATTTCTTCATATTAGATTCCATTTTCCAGGAATTATTAGGTATGCTATTATCTTATACATATCATAAAGGTGTAACCCAACTTTTAAACTGCACAGAAGTATAATGCCAAATTTGAATGCCAGGCATGCACACTGTATACGTGAGTTTGAGATTTGGCTAATGATATTAACTATGATGTTTGGTTAAGAAAAGAAATATGCAAGAAAGTGAAATAAATATGTGATGTTTAATAGCGAGTAAAACAGCTATTAGTAGTTAAATCCGTCTTGGAACAGAGCTCGAGCAGTATAATACAAAGAAGACATGAAACCTTCTTTTAGTTCAACCAGTGATGGGTTTCAAATTTTTTTACTACCAGTTCTGTGGGTTTGGCTTGGTGGGCATGACAGGGGAAGGATACTTTAAAATCTCCAGTCAGAAGTGGTATTTGCCGGTTCTCCGAACGACTCAAAATTTCCGCTACCGGTTCTCCCGAACCGGTCAGAACCTGCTGAATACCACCTCTGAGTTCAACCATTACATTTGAGATTTCCTGGTTCTTTTTTTAATTGAATGATGATGGTAAATGTGCTAATGTTGCTCATGCAATCTATAGAATATCAAACTGAAATCCAGTAGTACAGGGCTGTAAACTCCTGGCCCATGGGCCAGATGCACCATGCGCTGGCCACAACCATACCAGTTTAGTGAAGGGGGAAAAGTTCCAATACATTATGTGATGCCGCCGTGACAATGTGAGTTTGACATCCTTGCAGTGGTAGTTTTCATTCTGCAATGTAACAACTAAGAGAAGAGGAAAGGGGTAACAACCATTCCAATGTTCTGAGTATTTGCTATGAGAGCATAAGAAGGAATTATTTTTTAACAATTAGTAAGTCTCTAAATAATGTTGATTTCTGTTCTATAATCCAGCATTGTAGCATTGTAACCAGTGGTGGGATTCAAGAAATTTTACTACTGGTTCTGTGGACGTGGCTTGGTGGGCATGGCTTGGTGGGCATGGAATGATTTGGAGGGTGTGGTTTGGTGGGCATGGCATGGCTTGATGGGCATGGCTTGGTGGGCATGGCAGGGGAAGGATCCTATAAAATCTCCATTCCCTCCCCACTCCTGGGGGAAGGTTACCACTGGTTCTCCAAACTACTCAAAATTTCCGCTACCAGTTCTCCAGAACTGGTCAAAACCTTCTGAATACCACCCCTGATTGTAACACTTCACCTTAAATCCCTTGAATCCCATGATACTAAATGTTATTCAAAAGTAAATTATTAGAAAGCAAGAGTGGTGAAGTTCATTGCTCATGACATACAGTCCAGCATCTTATAGTGGTCACGTAGAAACCTCCAGGAAGCCCATAAAATAGAGTTCAAAGATGATAATCTTCCACTAGTTCAGAAGCATAGGATTAGTTTATTTGGCAACTATATATAGCCGTGGGCTGTAGACATGTATAGCAGGGTTTTTTTTAGTAAGCAGTCATCACTCCATCATCATACGTTCACTATTCATTATGCATGTTTTGAGAAAAGAGTCATATATTTATGGGTCAAATAATTATGGCTTTGAGATCACTTTCTTCCATCCCATCTTCACAGTGATGTTGTGAAGATATCATTAAGAGTTCTAATCTATGCTTGCATATAGTAGAAAGCTGTGGAGCTGAGGACCTCACAAAGCAACCACCTTAAAGATGGTATTCTTGAGATGTATAATGGAGTGCATGTTCCAGAATCTGAAACAGATTTTGACTATGTTGGCAGAGAAGTTTGAGCAGTGGTATTCCAACACCTCTCAAGAACACGAGGGCAGGAAAGACAACATTACAGGTATGATATTCCCTGTATTTTTTCCCCTGGGATTCCTATAATTTCATATCAAGCTACCCTGTAACATCAGGTGATACAGAAAATTAATTATATTTACAGGGGAACAAATGTGCACCTATTTCCTCTTATCTCTCTGGAAACAATTAATCAGACTTCTGCTTTCATTGATAAACTAAACAAGTATGATTTCTGGGCACTGCGATAAGTTTGTAATATTAATGATACTTACGGATGAAAAATTACTGACACTCTTGCATTCCTCATTTGAAAAAAATACCCATATATCAAAATTATTTTCTCAGGGCTAAATGTAGATTTTTGGGAATTTGACAATGTCATCTTCATCTTTTTCTCTTCCTGCTTTACATTTCTGTTTCTGCTTCCAATTCTTCTCCTTCTCCTGGTCTTTCTTAGCAGCTGGATATCAAAATAACAAAGCAGAGTATTGCTGTGAACATCTCTGTCAATATTTGTAAGACAAGTACTGCTGACTGGATTGTAGCTTATCTCCCGATACTCGCATCTGAGTGCACAGAATCAGTGTGAAGCCATTTTCAGTCTATGTTGTCTGCTAATCCACCCCTCTCCCGTAACCACTAACCTGTGATGCTCACTTGTATGCATCCACCAGCCAATCTTCACCAAAACCCAGCTTTAAGTATGCAATCTCCCTTGTGTTACTATCTGAAGAACTGCCACTGTGTGGAAAGTGAACAGAGCACTGCATTCCACTTTTCTATTTCTCTCAAGAAAATGCTAGTGTAATCATTCCGCAGTAAAAAGCAAAGGTAACTAAAGAGCAGCCCTGCAAATGCTTTTTTACTGCAATTTCCATAATCTCCTAACATTAGCACTAGTGTCTATGACATTAGCTCTCACAACAGAAGCTGGAATCTAGTCATAGTATATTTCTTTAAAATTATTTTTTTAAAGGACCATGACAAGCATACAAATGGGGATGATCTGTTTTTATTTTGGAACTCCAATGAGCTCATTTAAAACTATAGCCTTGTGTGATTTGTATGCCTGTGTACAAGTACCAGTGTGGAAGTGGGAGAACTGAAACTGCTCAATTTCAGTCTCTTCATTCAATTCAGGGAATTCAGAATCAATTGCCACTGTTGAGGAGGCCTTTCCTTTGCTTTCATTCTACCTCTTTTATCTCATTCTTTTCTAAAATAAAACCTGGAAGCAAGAAAGGAAGTGCTTTACCCTGGACATCCCATCTTCAAAGCCCAAATTGTGGGAGTTCAGTAGATGGCACAATGAGTCCCATTGTCCTTGACTGATGCAGATTGGCCATCAAGAAGACAGACTGGCAGGAGACACTGTCCAGTCCATCAGGAAACCATAGAACAGGTCAACAAAAGCAATTCCTCAATTGGCAACCCTCCCAAAAGTCCCAACTTTGGAAATAGAGTGATGCTGAGGGGGGGAGAGCCCATTGGACTCTGAATGTAATGTATTGTCTAAGAGTGGCCACCTAGGTCAAAGGGATCAAACAACCTGATTCTAAAGGGATGGGAGACATATAGAGAAATTGGGGGTGGGGGGAGCTGTCCTTCTAGTGTCTTCTTATCTCCTTTTCCTATCCCCTGGGCTTTGCCTGTTAACAACTGCCTTGCTAGCAAGCCAATCAGACTCCAAGCTCTGCCCTCTGTCCCCTTGACTGAGGTGAGTTATAAATGACTCGCCGGGCTTTTGAAGCCCAGAGCTTCTCAGTTGCAACTCCTTAGAGCAGGCAGCTCTCTGCCTCCTGTCACTTTGTGCAGCTCACTCACCTGCCAGGATCAGCCCATTGCGGCTCTCCTCCTGAGCGAAGGTAAGCCCTGCTCCAACACAATTGGGTTCTTTGTTCAGTTTGGGCATAGGGAGGGAGGAGAGGGAGACTTGCTTGCCAAACCATTGGGTGTGAATTTCAATATTATAAGACCTAGGGTGCCTCTTTTTTTAAAAAAAAAATGTTTTCTTCTTTTTGTGCAAAGCAAATTTACCAAGGAATTAGTTGGTAATGATTTATGAAGGAAATATGGCAGTATGTATGTGAATTCACTATTATAAATAGTATCAAAGCTCTAGCACTCCATGTTTAGACAAATTTGCACTGAGTTTACAAAAAAAATTACTGGATAACGGAGTAAATAGTCCAGAATTATTCAGTATATCCTCCAGTCAGTGGGGATTTAAAACTTCAGCCAGTGAATCTTTTTAATTAGATTTTAGTACCCAGCAAATCAAGGAGCGGATCCAAAGAACTTACAGCCTAGATACTGAAGAAATGAGATTGTCAGAAAATTATGAAAGAAGAAAGAAGTAATGGCATACAGGCAAAGATATATGAACAAAAGAAGGATGACAGTCTTCCTGCTATCTTTCAAAGTTTTGCACTACAGTTCCCATCTGGAGCAGCCAGAAAGCTCAGTATACTGAGTGATGATGAATGAGAATTATAATGGAACATACCTAGTAGGCACTAAATAAGGAAGATAAGGGGTAGTTATGTTTCATTTTTTTCTTGTGGGGAAAAAAGAACACAAATTTCCACCTAGCTCAAGGATAACAGAGTTGGAAAGTCATGAAAAACTGTGTTGTGGTGATAGCTTGTGCCAGATTGACATTTTAAATGTCAGGATGCTATTGTCTTATTTGCTTCTATCCAAGAGTCAAGAATTTGACATTTGAAAGAAAAAGATCCGTTTCTGGGCTCTAAACATGCAAAAGAAGTTACAAGAGAGGAATCAGGTGTGGTTATGCCCTCTTTCCCTGGGTTTTTGGGCCAGTCTTCACAAAATCACTCACATTGTTTCAAAGCAACGAAAGGATGCATATCATTAACATGAGACCTATAAACACACGGAGAGAGAAAATCCGTATCCAATTATTTGTGTTCGCCTGAACCTAGAAACACAGAAAAAGAAACCGAATCCCATTTTTTTGTATTCTCCTTCCTTTGAACAACTATAGCAACTGCAAGAACAGAGAGAGATGAAAGAGAGAAACATATGAATACTTTTCTGTCAATGGAAGCATTTGAAAATGTGCTCCAATCTGGGTTGCTGGCGCAGAAAAAGGAGAGGAATTAACCTTACCCACATTTATTCTCTCTCTTTCTCTCTCTCTCTCTCTCTCTCCCTCTCCCTCTCCTTCTCCCTCTCTCCCTCTCCCTCTCCCTCTCTCCCTCCTTCCCTCCCTCCCTCCCCCACACAGAAATCTCTCATACACACATACACACACACACAAAATATAACCTTTGAACAAACTGTGAGATGTATACCACAAACACTACCCAATGTATATATGCATTTTAATTTGATTCAACCTGAGCTAATATTCTCTGATGGATTTGGGTGACTGTTATTGAAACAGCTGTCCAGATCACAACTTTTCAACTTACAGTTCTGGATCTGATAAGCAGAAATCAGATTTGTGCTGTGACATCACCAGTGGACCATTAATCATGTAAAGAGAAGGGTTTAAATAAACATAATTTGAAGCCATATTAAAACAGTTACTTTTTACAATTTAAATCACTAATAATACATACTTTAGGACAGTTATTTGGAAAAACAGACTCTACTAAACTAAATTGAGCCTTGAGAACAAGTTATACTAAATTGATTGAGCCTTGGGAACAGGTTCTACTAAACTAATTGAAAAATTATGTTAAACCAACTTAAAAGTTTACAGAAAGTGGAAAAAGAAAGGCCATAATGTTTAAGATTCACTCTCATACATACATACAAAAGTACAAAAGTAAATTCCATTAATCTCAGAATTTACTTTTATGTTTAGTGCACAACATGTAGATCATGTGCTACTAGTGATACTTGTGGCTTACAATTGCTAGAAAGATAAATATTTTAAACCTTTTAATTAATTAAAAAAAGCATTCACATGGAGTGGTACTATTAGAATTTATGTCTAGCAAGGCACACTCAAATGTATTGCCTACATGCTTAATAAGCTTTGCATGTAATGGAGAGATGCTTTTATGAAAATGAGGCGTGATGCTGGAAATTCTGTGGTTTATAGTCCCAGTACTTCTGGAGAGCCCTGGAAATTGAGAAGCTGCCTCGGGGATCAGTTCCCAAAGGGAAAACTTTTCTACTTTCAGAAGCCTTCGCTTCTGGAGGGTCAATGAAAATATTTGTCCTTTTCAGCGCCTGGTTCTCTAACAGAACTTGGGGAGGTAAAAAGTGTGTGCCTGGCTTAGAGAGCTTTCTGCAGGCATCTGGCTGAAAGTTTTTTTGGGTGCTAGTTAAATACTACAGTCTGCAAACTTTCCAATGTTATAATACTTTACATTAGGCATTCATTTTTCAAAGGGGTACTAACAGTATGTATAGTAAATAAAATATAAGGCTGACCAACTGCACTTACTAGGTGGTCCTCAATGGAATTACAACTACATTGAGTGAAGTGTGCGCTGGGGTTACCCAAAAGGTTTTGTCTTAGGCCAGAGGTGGTATTCAGCAGGTTCTGACCAGTTCTGGAGAACTGGTAGAGGAAATTTTGAGTAGTTTGGAGAATCAGCAAATACCACCCCTGACTGGCCCCATCTATTCTCTGCCTCCCATGTCCCAGCTAATTGGCTGGGTCTTCTTTTGTTGCCCTACATGAGAGAACAGAGCTGGAAAGCAGGTTAGTGGGGTGGGGAGGGAATGGAGATTTTATACCCACCACACTCACCAAACCACGCCCACCAAACCACACCATGCCCACCAAGCCATACCACACCCACCAAGCCACACCACACCCACCAAGCCATGCCCACAGAACCAGTAGTAAAAAATTTTGAATCCCACCACTATCTTAGACCCGATGCTTTACAGCATCTTTATCAATGTTCTAGATGTGGGGATAGAAAGGGAACTCATCAAATTTGCAGACAACCTCAAGCTAAGGGAATAACTAACACTTTAAATGATAGACTCAAGATTCAGAAAAACTTTGGCAGTCTTGAATACCGGGCCCTATTCAACAAACTATAATTCAGTGGTGAAAAAACCAAGGTCCTACACTTAGGCAAGAAAAACCAAATACAGATATGAAATGGGTGGTACCTGGTTCAATAGTAGCAACTGTGAGAGAGATGTAGGTTCCTGGTAGTCCACCACTTTATGAGCCAGCAGTGTGCTGCAGCGGTCAAAAAATGTCATAGGCTGCATCAACAGAAGGATAATTTCAAGATCATGTGAAGTGATAGTACTGTTTTATGCTGTCCTGGTGAGACCACACTTGGAATACTGCATAAAATTCTGATCATCATGATACAAAAAACAAGTTGAGATGCTAGAAAGAGAGCAGAGAAGAG
The DNA here is from genome assembly GCA_023653725.1 of Bungarus multicinctus. Lineage (NCBI taxonomy): Eukaryota > Metazoa > Chordata > Lepidosauria > Squamata > Elapidae > Bungarus > Bungarus multicinctus. The sequence goes on along the minus strand of CM042842.1, from coordinate 87,504,136 downwards.
CAACAAATATGATAAGGGGTCTGGAAGCTAAACTATATGATGAATGATTGAGGGAATTAGTATGTCTAGTCCAACAAAGAGAAGGACTAGAGGTGATATGATAGCAATCTCCCAGCAATTGAGGACTTCTTCTCACACAGAAGAAGGACTCAGCTTATGCTCCAAAGCATTTGACAACAGGACAAGAAATAACAGGTGGTATACCATTAAAGAAAAAACCAACCTAGAATTAAGGACAAATTTCCTGGCAGTGAGTACAATTAATAAGTGGAATGGCTTGCCTTCAAAAGTTGTGGGTACTCCATCACTGGAGATTTTGAAAAGGAGACTGGACAGCCATTTCTCCAGAATAGTCTCCTGCTACAGACAGGAGCTGTACTGGAAAACCTCCAAGCCCCTTCAACCCTATTATTCCATATTCTATATAGTAAGGGGTAATAACAAGTTCAGGAAAGACAGTCTATTTTGCCTCCATTGTTTCAGCTTGTAGTCCTTCATACTCCCCAAGAAAAAAACAACGGGAATCTTTTGGTTGCAAATAATATTTGTGCTCTAAAAGGGATTTTCTCTGTCTCTGAAAGAAGTGGGGAGAGAAGTATGCCTCATCTTTTAATCAACCTATGATTTCTACAAGCCAAGACTCATTGGCACATCACAAGGTGACCAGTCATTAGATTTCAGAGTTGTAGATCCACCCTCTCCCAATTGCATTAGCCATGGCTATCTTCTCCGAGTAATTCCAGAGATCAATAGTTTGCATCCTTCATTCAAAGACATACAAGAACAGCATAAAGACATACTAGAACAGCATTCTGAGAAGGAGCAGAGTTTGCATCAAAAGTGCAATGTTTTTGCACCTGCAGTGAGCACCTCTGAAAGTAGGAGTTTGATTGATGGATTCTTCTGCTTGCTTCTATATCTTCCTTTCTTTCACACTCTGCTTCTTATTTTTCTTTCTTTTTATCCCCATAGACTTCAAATCCTAGGATTTCAAATCCTAGAACTTTCCAACTAGCCTACTGGCTAGAAAATTCTGGGAATTGAAAGCCACAAATTTTAAAGTTGACAAGTTAGAAAAACACTGATATAAATGGAACTATAAATATCAATAGGACTTGGAGTTTATCTAGATGAAGACCATGTTGCCCAGTGCTGACTCATATTTCAAACAACTTGATATTAACTGTTTATCTAAGCTTGAAGTGAAAAGAGGAGAAGATACAACGATTTAGAAGGAAAAAGAAGAGGTGGAGACAAAACTGTACAAAAAAAAAAAAATGAGCCGGTCAAGTTTTCAAAGATATTCTTCCTCAGAAAAGAACAGATGAACAATTTCATCTGGTGGAACAAATGTCCTAGTTTATCCACTCCCTTCTTCTTTTCTTTTCTTTTTCTTTTGTTTTATGGAATGTCATATACACTTCCAGATATAAACTCAGCATTGTGTTCAATACTAAGTGGTCATGGAACTTGTAGTCCAACAGCTGGAGGGCATCCTGCTAATAGTATTTTTACTGGCAGGAAGCAAATCATAGTTTCCCACCTCTGGGGCCAAAATAATTTGACTGGTCTAAAATTGAATTCATTTTGACTCTGGCAAAACATGTCCTTTCTTTATGCATTATGCCTATGTCTATTTGCTTAATTTCATTTCCTATCCTTGGACTCAAGATGGAAGAAAAAAAATGTGCACATCCATTTTAATTCAATTGCTCCAGGTGTGTATGTATGTGTGTGTGTGTGTGTGTGTTAGTAGTTGCCAGGTGTCTGGAATCCTCATTCTGGCTGCCAAGCCCATCGTTAGTTTGACTTGAAACTCATGTGAAGTGGTACATCAAACATTGGCACAGGCTCAGCAAGTGTGAAAGTGCCGAACCTATGAATGACTCCTGGCTATTTTATTTTTTTGCACTTTAAAAGACCATCTGCCTGTAAAAATCATCTATAAATGCTCCAAATATTTAATGTAAGCAAAGAAAAACATTGACATTTGGCTTAACTAGTGGAGGCTCAAGAGGGCTGGTGAGAACCAGAGAGCTTTATGCTGACGTCCTACTTTGGGAAAATGAATTTAAGAGCATTTTAAAACAGTGAATAGAAAGGAAAATGAAAAAGACATCAAAATACATCTGCTTTCAACCTCTATTATACTTGCTGCTGAATGTATGTGTGTGCATGCATAGTGTGTATAAACAATGGTTGCGGCTATTTTAAACCACTATTTTAGATTCTTTTAATGCTACCCTCTCGATCCCACCCATAGTCCTGCTCCCTGCATTTCATTCCTCCACTCAATAACTCTCAGGCTCCATTTTTATAATTCTGAAAACAGAGGAGAAAAAGTCTGAAAAAGAAAATGGCCAATTCAAAATCAGCTATTGAACTTCATGACTGACTGGGATTGAAATCAAACCTAAAGTCACCTTTCTTTCTTTTTTTTAATAAAAGTTTTATTTAAGTTTTCACAAAACATACAAATACAAATAAAATATCTTTTTTTAAGAACAGCATGCCCCCAGGTTATCACTTCTCCATACAGACATAAACTCAATATATATTTATCTTATACATTCTAATCCATATTTTATAACTATTTTTTCAATAGCTTTTCCCTTTCTTTACTTCCTATAGCCTTATTTAAAATTATCTCATTCCTTTCTTAATTCAATTACATATCTTTTTCTAATTTTCTAAATCTTTCTAATCAATGTTTTTATACTTTCATCTGTCCTGTTTACAATTTCACATTATCTTTTCTCATAAAACAAATTTTCCCCTGTAATTACTAGACTGGAGTGTAATACCTTTGTATCTTTTAGAGATCTTGTTTAAAAATTTAAGTTGCACCTTTACAGTTATAACATTCATTTTCTATCCTCTATTTTATAACACATACCTATTTTCAATTGAATTCTGCTTGGTACATTCCCTTAAAAATACACACTAAATTCTTAAAAGAAAAAAGTATATATTTATATATATCTGTATGTATATGTATACATACATACATACATACATACATACATACATACATACATACATACATACATATATATATATATATATATATATATATATATATAACAATAGTAAATTGAATAATTATTCTATTCAAATACAGCTCTGCCATTAATATTAATAACAATCTTTTACATTTCTATTTCTTTTAACAAACATTATCTAGTAATATCAGTTGTCTTTCACTTTAATCATCTATATTTCATATTTTACTTATTACTGTCTTTAAATAAAAAACAAAACAATAGTTATTAACATTAGTCAATAACGTTATTATTCTTATTCAAATTCATTTTGTCAACTGATAAAAATCTTCCATGTTTCTTTTCAGTTTTTTTTAACTTTCTTTTTAAATCATTGAGAGCCTTATTCTCTTTACAAACAAATATTCTATTACACATCAATACAAATTTTTTTCTATCACTTTAATCATCTAACATATTTTCTAACCCTTTTCTATTTCTAATATAACAATGCTATCGTATGCACCCTTGCAGAATCCTCTCAAGTTAAATTTTAACCATTGTCTCTGTGTCTTTTAAATAAGTTTATACTTTAATTCCTGTACGCTTTTTCTGTACCTCTATATCTTGTTTCTGTCCTTTGTAGCTTCTTTTCCTTTCCCTCTTCCCTCTCTTCTTCTCCCTCCCCTTTTTATTCCCCTTTCTATCTGATTCTCCCTTCTGTGATCCTCCTTCTGCTTCTTCCTGATATTATGGTTTCTTTTCAAATTACTCTTTTTTTTTGGTTGTTGCTTCAAAGCTTAAGTTTTTAACTCCCTTTCCCCCCTTTCCCTTTTTTACCTCACTTAAAATTGCTTGGTCATTAAAGATGGCTTCTCCTTTGTCCCACCCTTCTTGTTCTGCCAGCATTTCTTGTTGTTTTTTATAGTTCAAGATCTCCATTTCTAAAAATTGAAATACAAAGCCAAAAGATCCTCTTCCCTCTTGTGCTTCTTTTTGTTCTTTAAGTATCATTTTTAACTCTTCAAGGAGTGATGCCATTTTAAAAAAATTTAAGCAACCCCAAATTGATTTTATTTTGTTTCATTAGGATCCACCATCCAAATTTCCAGGAATCATCCAATAATCCAAAACTGTTTCTTGCTTCTTTTCTCACTTTCTCTTTCCAGGGGCTTTGTTATCTTGTAACAAAATTTCAGCTATAATGTATCTTTTGCAAGCCTTGTTAAAATTCCACTATCGGTTCTTTTAAGTTCCAGGTGGTATCCTCCATTTTTCCAGATTCCATCCTCTTTTTTCCTTTTTCCCTCCTCTGCTTTCTTTCTTAAAAAAAAAAAATATCCAAGAATCTTTATCTCTTTGATACTTTATTTTCAGCTAAAAATAGCCTATTAATGTCAAAGTGGATTAGTATCAATTTCTTATTCAAATCTCTTCTTCTTAACATTCCAAGTCAATTAAAACTGTCAATGTGAGAGGGAAAAAAAGCCAATTCCTTTCCCTTCCCCTTTCTCTTTCACCGCTTAAGATCTTTTTTAGGAATAGTATTAGTCTTTAAAATTCAGGTTCCAGGTACCTTAAATAGATGTTCTCCATTCAACCCGGTCAGTCAAACTTTCTCCTTTAAACTTCCTCCTACATAATCTTGTCCAGATGGGTTCTTCTTTGAGATGGCCATTTCTGACCACCACTGCAACCATCTTTGGGAAAGGGAATAATGGCCAGCCGAGGAGGAGAGATGTGGCTCTCCTCAACCCCACTAGCGGTCTCCCCCTTCTTCACCACCTCTACAGGGTGACTTAGTCCCGAATCCAAATGGCTCAGGGGTGCTCCAGTGGCGAGCACGGATCAAAACCCTGCACGATCATTTATTTTGGTCCGTCGCCGAAGAAGCCCAAACCGGAAGTCCTAAAGTCACCTTTCAATCCAACCAACAATGTCACTAAGATCTAGGACGGGGTCATGTGGCACTGGAGCCACTTGTGGCTCTTTCATCCTTCTGCTGTGGCTCCCTGTCACTCAAAATATGTGTCACAACTGCCAATGTGCGACACCCATTGGCATGTGATTTATTGAGCTTTTCGACCCCAGTAAGCCAACCATGGATAAATCCAAGAAAATAAAAGTTTCAGAAGAAAACAGAATGTTTAATTCAACTACATATGCTATGTTTTGTGGCCATTCAGGCCATTCAGGAAATAGTCAGGCATGGGAAAGGTTTTGTGGCTCCCGGTGTTTTCTTTTCTGTAGGAAATGGATCCAAATTTCTCTTTGAGTGTTTAAGATTGCCGATCCTTGGTCTAGGGCAACTCACCATGACCAACTCACCACAGGACAACTCGATACAGGATAATTTGCTGCAGGACAATTGCTGCAGTACAATTCAATGTTGCATTAATCATTTCATTCGGTTACTTTTATTATTGATGACCATGTTTTCACCGAAATCATTGTAAATCTTGTTTTTGGATTGGCTTTATTTTATAATTTTTGGTTATGATTACATTGAAATTAATTTAACTTGTTGAATTGTCCTGTGGCAAGTTGTTGGCCACAACAAGTTAGTTGTTGCCATTTATCCCATTCTGCATTAGTATGCCGATGTCACTGGGCTTTTCTTGTGGCAATAAAAGATTGACTTTATAAGACAAAATGCTAAATGAAAGACCTGACTGTTGATGTACTAGTTCTTTAGGGCAGAAAAAAAATCCTCTGCTTTTCATACCAATGGTTCACAAGGAATAGATTATTCAGATAATAGGATCAGTGGTAATTTCACAATGTCAAATTATAAAACATGCACAAATACATTTGCATTCTCATGTTCAATAATGTCATCACAAAGCAGAGGCAAAGAAAATTACACAATGGCTTTTTACCATATTTTTGGACTATAAGACGCACTCCCCCCCCCAAAAAAAGTGGGTAGAAATGTCCGTGTGTCTTGTAGAGCAAATATGAGCCTGGTTTTGGCCTCCCAAACCCCCTGCGTGTCCCATTTTTGCCCTCCCCGGTGGCCAGAAGCACTCTGCAGGCCAAAAATGGGCCCGTTTTTGCAGAGTGCTTCTGGATGCCGGGGAGGAAAAAACAGGATGCACAGAGGGTTTGGGAGGCTAAAAACAGGCCAGTTTTTGGCCTGCAGAGTGCTTCTGGGGGCCAGGGAGGCCAAAAATGGGATGCGGGGAGGCCAGAAACTTTTTTTCCTTATTTACCTTCTCTAAACCTAGATGCATCTTATGGTCCGATACATCTTATAGTCCAAAATATAATTTGTTGGCTTTCCTCTTGTTCTTTTAACAGGCAACGCATATCCAGCCATTTTGTGATTGTGTGTGTATGTGTGTGTGTGTGTGTGAGAGAGAGAGAGAGAGAGAGGGAGGGAGGGAGGGAGGGAGGAGGGAGGGAGGGAGGGAGGGAGTTGTGATAAAAGGCAATATTCCATTTCTCAATTTTTATATAATACGTTGCGTCAGGAAAAGAGCTACCAAAATTTGACAGCCGTATAGCTGATTTAGGTTACCATTTAACATGGAAAAATTGGATTCAGAATATTGAACAAACAATTTTGGCCAAAAGTGAAATGAGGCTTATCAGTTCTTAATGTACAGCACCTAGCACCATTGTTGGTCAAGGCCTCCAGATGGCACTGTGAAGCAATGGTTTGAAGGTATAGGATGGTCATTTGCTGCTTTGGGTAGAATTCACACTATTCTTCCATATAGGAACACTTTAACGTGGTTGTATTGCTCTAATAAATTAAGAATGTTAGGAGTTCTCACCAGCTGAATAACTATCTTTTATTGGCTCCATTTAACTGAAGATGCTTAGATTTTAATACATCTAGTAAAATATCTGGAGCTGGAGCTGACCACTCAGGTTCAAGACCAAAGTGCCATGTGATGTGGTGAGCTCCTGTTACTTTCCCCAGCTCCTGCCTATCTAGCAGTTCAAAAGCATGCAAATGTGAGTAGATAAATAGGTACCACTTTGATGAGAAGGTAACAGTATTCTGAGCACCTTGGCATGTAGTCATTCTGGCCAAATGACCATGGAAATGTCTCCGGACAACACTGGCTCCCTAAACTAAGAGGAGATGAGCACCGCCCTTAGAATTGGACATGACTGGACAGAGGAAACCTTTGCCTTTACCACAATATATCAACATACCAGCATAAGAGGTTTTGCCCTGTAAGCATGAGAACTTCTATAATATACTTTCCTTCGCTACACCTAAAACTGTATTTACCGCTTCCAATTTTAAAGTAGATGTTTTGTCTCCTCCCAACAAATATTCATGTGTCCGAAGACATGGGTGGGTGTCTTTATTTCAGTTTGTGGATTTGAAGCTCGAAGACTGCCGAGGACTAGTTAAAATAATCCATACTAAATTCAAACCTAGACACTTGGATAAAAGCAGGAAAAAATAGAATGTGATCTATTACAGGAAAAAATAATCCATACTGCCTTTCCACCCCTGAAATCGATCATATCCCATTTCTTCCTGCTTTTAATTCTGGGATTATATAAATCTTCATACTACATGAAGCAAGTACTGCATACTAGATTTTTTTGTTTAGCTTTGATTGGCCAGCCTGGCTAGGAATTCTGGAAACTTTAATCTGAAAATACAGCACTTCACTGAAGGCAGCTACTATGTTGTGTTGCTGAAGCTTCTTAAAAGAACTAACTTCCCCAAGACATGACCATTCACATCAAGCAGGAAGATTAGTCATATCTCAAAGGGCTCAACAATAACATTAGCAATGGCAAGATGGGGACAGAGAAAAATTTGAGGAAAAAATAAAACAGTTCTATACATGTTTATTGGGCAATTTATTCTATATATGATTGCAGTTGTTGCTGAGGCCCAGAATCTAGAATGCAAATTATTTTTCTGCCTCCAGAGATTTTCCTTTCAAACTGTTCATGATTCATTTCACGTCACTTTAAGAATACAGGTTTGCATTCTTAGAGTTATTAAAACAATTCAACTTATCCTGTGGTCTTGATTTTCGCTTCAAAGGTATTAGTCTTACATTCGTCTGAATCAATATTAGCTAATTTATTCTCGCGATATTTTATGTGTGCAGAATAAATGTAGTAATATAATATAATGACCAAATATAACAAAATGCTATATAATTGCAATGCAACTCTACATTTTTGAATTCATATTTCTTTCCTACTCTTCCCTTTGTTTTTGTTTTTTTAGACCATTACTAACTTCTGCAGAAGGGAAAAGGAACCTAAATTATTTTCACTTCCTTAGTACAATATATTACACTCAGTAAAATAAAGTAATAATTCAGCTTGAAACTATATCAACTTACTTTTATTGCTGATTTCAACCCGAATCATAGTGTTTACCTGCTTTAGTAGTAGAAATATTTATGTGGATGAGATCAAAGATAAAAAGACAACTGAAAATATGTTTAGTGAAGACCATCGTCATGTGCTTAATTTAGTCATTCCGGAGCAATATTTGGTCTGAATGAAAGGTACCCGACTTCCTGTGACATGAATTCTGCCATAATATTGCAACATACAGACCATTGTAATAATACAGTGCTTTAGAATGTGCTGTAATATGACTAAGTTGTGTCCTAGATGGTGCATTCAAATCTGGGTAATCCTCCATTTCCCCCTGTTGTGGTTAGCCGGCAGCAGGTGTGGACATCTGAGAGAGCGAGGACTCAGATGAGGGGCCAGGATCATTAGGGAGTGGACTGCTGCCTTCAGAGATTGTGGGGGCTGGCAGCAGCGATGAGGAGGTTCCCGAGAAGCCTGTGCCAAGTGCGCATGCACATAGGATTGCTCACAGGAAAGAGCAGCTACAATAGCATGGGTGACTCAGGAGTAAAGCTGCAAGGTAATGTCCCCTCCTTCAAGAAGATAAAAGGCAGCTGTGCAGTGAACGTTCTTTGTAGGAAGCAAAGACGTTTTGAAATTCAGCCTCGTGGACAATACAGTTGGTATTTGAAGACTCTTGTATTGTAAACTATTTCTTATCTGTTGTTTTTTTGGCAGCCTTGCAAAAACTTGGCAAGGCTCTTTCTTGTCAGAGCTAATTAGTTCGAAGGAGCCTTTTATCTGTGAAGAAACAGAATTCTTAGATGAAACATTAAAAGGTTGTACTGCTGCCTTTGTCTTGTGTCTGGTCTCTTGGAACCAGGTTTGGGTCAGAACACCCCCATCCTATTTACTTAGGAAGGGTTTATTTATAATGAAACACAAACTTTATTTCCCTTTTAAATAAAGGGTAATAGAAGCTCCCATTTCATTTTCATTAAGATAATACAGGTAATCCTTGACTTACAGCCACAATTGAGCCCAAAATGTAGGTTGCTAAGGAAGACAGTTGTTAAGTGAGTTTTTCCCCATTTACAACTTTTCTTGCCACAGTTGTTAAGGGAATCATTGCAGCTGTTAAGGGAGTAACACGGTTGTTAAGTGGATCTGGCTTCCCCATTGACTTGTCAGAATATGGCTTGTCAGAATATGGCAAAAGGGGACCACATGACCTCAGCTCACTATAACCATCATAAATATGAGTCAATTGCTAACCATCTGAACTTTGATCACATGATAATGGGGATGCATCAGTGGTCGTAAGGAGGGCATTTTTTCAAAGCCATTATAACTTTGAGTAACAAACTATTCTGAGTTGAGGACCACCTGTATGTATTTTAGCAATCTCCAATATAAAATGAAGATTTTCCAAGGCCAAACGTCCTTCAAGATAGTTGAAATAGATTGTTGTTACGTACTCTTACAATTTTGTCTTCCACCTTCTCATGAATAACAGGGATGGGAAAGGATCTCTAAGATAATAAGCACATGGCAGATTGTTCCTCTTTATTTCCAGAGAATCAAGTGGCTCAGTTTTGATACCTAAAATTAAACTTATATTATACAAGATATACTATATTTTAGGAAATCAGTTGCAGATAGCAACTAGTGACTTCAGGATCTGCATTCTAAGATGCGTGAAAATTCACCCAGTCAGGTCACTAGAATCAGGTTCAATGTCTGTGAGCATTTTTCATGTAGTCTTGTTCTAATAACAACAAGGGAAACAAAATAAAAACACCCTGTTCTTGTGAAAATATGTCTTCCTCTAGGAGAATTCTGATGATTATAGTGGTGGAGAGAAGAGTAAAATAGGAAGCAAACCACATCTATACAGATGACTCTTATGAGGTATATAGGTCAACTACCCAATAATTAGCACAATGGGAATACAGCCAGGAAATCAAAACAACAATCAAATGCAAATGTGTGATGGAAACTTTAATAATCCATGCAGCTGGGACATACAATTTTCATAATCCTATTCCCATACACAATTCACCTGAAAACTGGGCTGAACATGCTCTGAACATTCTAAATGTTATATTTCAGGAAAGTAGTTACTAATCATACTCAGTAACTACTTACATATTTACATACATATGTACTTACAATTACTACATTCATGCTAACAAACTTTGCCTATTACCACCAATATTCTGCTGGAGATATTTTTGTAGTGTACTTAACTACCAAGAGAACCAAAGGTGATATTCAGCAGGTTCTGACCAGTTCTGGAGAACCAGTAGCGGAAATTTTGAGTAATTCAGAGAACTGGCAAATACCACCTCTAACTGGAGATTTTACAGTATCCTTCCCCTGCCGCACCCATCAAGCCACACCCACAGAACCGGTAGTAAAAATTTTGAATCCCACATGAACAGAACCCTTTAAGTTTAGTTTAGTTTATTAGATTTTTATACCGCCCCCTCTCCCAAAAAAGGGACTCGGGGCGGTGTACAGCCTGTTGAAAAAACAGGGTGTTTACTGCACGCCGGAAGGTCTGAATGTCAATGATGGCCCGTATCTCCAGGGGCAAGTCGTTCCAAATGGAGGGAGCCCCCGCAGAGAAGACCCGCACCCTTGGGGCCGCCAACTGGCATTGCCCAGCCAGCGGAACCCCAAGGAGGCCGACCCTGTGGGAACGCACTGGGCAGCGGGAGGCTGTTGGTGGCAGCAGGCGGTCCCGTAAGTACCCAGGTCCCGAGCCATGGAGCGCTTTAAAGATGATCACTACCACCTTGAATCGTATCCAGAAGGCCACAGGAAGCCAATGCAGCACGCGCAGGAGCGGTGTAACATGGAAGTTCCAAGGAGCTCCCAAGATCACCCGCGCGGCTGCATTCTGGACCAACTGCAGCCTCCAGATACTCTTCAAGGGGAGCCCCATGTAGAGAGCATTGCAGTAGTCCAAGCAGGAGATGACGAGGGTGGAATAGAGACATAATAGCATAAACAAGTAAGTGTACATTACAACAATATATAACCTGAAGCATTCCAGATGTTTTGAACCAATCCCACAATCTGCACCAGGGGTGGGATTCAAATTTTTTTACTACCAGGTCTGTGGGCGTGACTTGGTGGGAGTGGCAGGGGAAAGATACTGTAAAATCTCCAGTCAGAGGTGGCATTTGCTGGTTCTATGAACTACTCAAAATTTCCGCTACCGGTTCTGCAGAACTGGTCAGAACCTGCTGAATACCACTTCTGATCTGCACCATTAGTCAGGACCTATTGGAAGCTGTCTAGAACATCTGGAGCAAACCAGCTTGCCAGCTTCTACTTTATGAGATTTAAATTTTATTTTTGAAAATGAAAGAGGATGACTGCTATTTATTCGCCACAGCATCTAGTTTTCTTTTAATATGACCAGATTCGGCAGGAACAAAATGTAGTAGAAAACTTCACATTCCTTTCAAACAGTGTTCTTATTTTGTTCTATTTTAATACTTAAATCGGTATTTGCTAAAATAACACTCCTTAGGTTCTTCAGTAGTCTGTTCATCCATTTATACATAAACTATTGCTACTGAAATGAATGCAATTTCTTCTCATATAAGTGTGCTTGGTTTTAGCTGTAAATTCCTAGGACACTTTTGAACAGAAGCCTGATACCGTAGTATTATCAACCATAAACCGTTTCTCCCAGGAAAAAAAATGATAGAAGAGGTGGGGAAAATTGGAAGATTACAGAAAACAATTTATTTGGAGAGCCCATATAATTTTTGAGCAGGAGAGATCTCTCATAGCTCAAAATGTATTCCAGAAATTCCATCACTCCCAAAATACTTTAGTTTCTTACTTTCCAGAAGTGTCACTAACATATATCCCTAAGCATTTTTATGTTTAGGTCAAGCTTGTGAATTTGACTGAACCTTGTTTTTATGAGCACAATATAACTCTTTAAAAAGTTTATATTTATTTTATCTCTCCTAATAGAGCATTCTGTTATGTTACACAAGTTCAAATGTAGAACATTTAAAGACTTTTCTTCCAATCAAGTGATACCAGATGCTCTTGATAACAAAGAACAAAGCAGAAATAATGGAGGAAAGGCAAGCAGCAGAATGATAACAAAGTCTCATGATTAAAGCTCCCCCTAAAACAAACAGGTCAATGATGTCAACATCACCAAGAGTCAGGTTTTGAGTTGGTCTTATCAATGCCCTTTCCCTAGATTAAATACAAGTTGAAACTTTAAAGATTAGGAACCATGCAATAGAGGACACTGAACCTGAAATAGAAAACAAGGCAGGCTCCAGAGAAAATTGAGGACACATTTTTATTTATTCATGCTGACCATCAGACTCTATTCTGATTCTAGAACCTCTGTAAAATGTTGTTACCAACCTTTATTCATAATTCCACTGTTCTCCAGATTGTTTCACACAAAGCAAATCAAGCAGGAAAGGAATGATCAGGAAATAATATTTGGAAATATTAGAAATACTAAGAAAATTGGATGCAGTGATTGCAAAATTTGTCTTCATTTTGTGATTACCATTGTCCCCTATCCCAATTGCAGCCTTTCAGTTAGCTGGCAAGTTCCTGGAAAGAGAGTGTTTCAAGTTCTGATTGAACAACACAAGGAACCAAACAAGAGGATAATCAAGGCAGGGTGGAATTTGATTAATTCCTTTTGCATTACTGGAAACTTTGGGAATGCTGCAACTGTAATAGTAAAAAGACAAAGAAGAAAAATACTAGAATTGTGCAGTGCTTCAATTCAGTTCCCAAAAGGTGCTGGAAGCAATGGGTTCAAATGTAGTGCCTATGCGCAACTACTTAGCGCGAATACATCTTTTCCTGGGATTGCATGGCAAACGTGGAGGGAAGCAATAAGATCCTAGGACAGGTGTTAAATTTTCACTCTCATTAACTCCGAATAAATTTTCATAATCAAATCTAATCTGCACAGACCTAGAAAATGTAGGATGGAAAACAATTGATGGGTCATCTACATAAAGCAAAGAGTTGTGTCCTGGGGATGAGTGACACCAAGAAATGGTGAGAAGAATGTTATCCTTTCTTTCGGCTTGTTCTTCCACCTTTCTCCAAATCTGAAGAAGAATTTGGCTAGTTTCATGCTGGAAGCAGTTTCGATATATCAGGCTTCAGCCTATCGGTCTAGTTCCTCTAGACAAATTCTGTAGACTTGGCTGGGGGGCAGAGGGGAGAAATGAAAAAGTGATCTGAATGTATTGCTGTGGCTGAACCTTGATAATCTGATCAGATAAAGAACAGGAAAAAAAAACCACTTCAAAGTAGTGTGGGTTTTTTTTTAAAATGATACAAGGAGAATAATCCTCCCAACAAGAATTTTACCAAATCATGATTGATGTCTAGGAACGGAAGCAGGTCTGGCAAATAGTAAAATCAAAGAAATCCTAGTTTATAATTCAACATCAGCAGCTTGAATTGTCTTTCAAACACAGGATTATTACTGCATAGTGCTCACCTTTGATTTAGCAGCATGCTCTTCTGCAGTCCATTATATCCCACTACAAATGCAATCTCTTCTAGATATTTTTGTGACTCAAAATGGTTGCATCATTCTCTGAGAGATGGACCCAATCCATGAGCATCTCTTTGCTACCATCTCATGAGAAAGCAGTGTAAATTCTAAAATGAGTAACAAAGAGCTAAATTCCTTTAGTGACAGCAATGATTAGTGGGCCATTTCAGAAACTTCTAGCAGAAACTTGCCTTTCCCCTGGCAATCTTTGCTGCCCCTTTCTTACCCTCTCCTTCCCTTAGGCAGTCTCAGGGTGGGATGCAGGAGGCCATTTATTATGAACTCCTAATAGATATTGGAAACTTCAATATACTTGGCAGCTAGTAAAAAATAATAATTTTGAAAGGGGTCACAAGGTGAATTCTTTCATTTGAGCGCTCCCAAAGTTTTTCATACAAAGACAAATAAGTGTTCTCAGCTAAAGAGAGTCATGAATAATGCTTCTTCAGAGAAGTAGGGTCCTCTGTGTCCTATGGAGTCTACTTTTCATTAAGGGTTTAAATGTGTTTAGGATTTCAGTTTGACAAAACAGAAAGCAGACCCAGTTCCCCATTCCAGAACTCATCAAGGCAATCTCAGTTTCAACAATCATCCATGTTCAGCTTATTTTTATTTTAATTAGACCCTGGACAGAATCAAATCCAAATGTCCAGTTTTGCAAAACAAATAACCCCAAAATAAATTTTATCAAGATCTGATATTTGAAAATTATACATCAAATTGACATTAGTTAATATTTTTATTTACATACACACACACACACACGTTTTTCAGAAGTTTGACATTTTATGGGCAATTGTATTTCAATGATTTTTTTTATTTTGTTGGGGAATGGTTGCTAAACAGGAAATTTGTTAAACAAGTCTACTTGTATTGAATTATCAAAACCAAGGAATTTAACCTTGGTATGTTAGCAATAAAGAAATAATCCTCTTTAAAATAAGAGTTTATCCAACTTTCTGGTTGCTCCATTGCCATTAAAGGGCACCTACCACTGTTTGAGTGCAAGAATATATGATGTCATTCTCCATCTTCTTCCATCCTTTTGCAAACTTGAAGCATGTTTTCTGTTTCAAAATTGCCATCTTCCATCTAAGCAACATTAGACCTTTTCAAGTGAATTGCCTGCACACCGCCTTCTCCTCTAGTGACAGCTCTGATTGGCTACAGAAATAAGAATATCCTTCCCATCCAACTTCTGTTCACTACTCTATGCAACCATTTCAACTGGGTGCCAGGTTCCTATGTTATCCACTGGTCAGCAGTTGCCATTTTTAATTATCTTGTGGTTGATCCAACAATCCACTTTCCTTGTGCCCTGTTTTCCCAGCCTGTTTAAAAATTTATTGCCCCTTTCAATCCAAATAGCTGCCTTTTATGGGCATCCATTTGGTTTCCACTCAGATTAGATAAAGCATGGAGTAAAACCTAGGAACTGGTAAAGATGAAACAGTCTTGGAAGTTTGGAAGACTAAACCTCTGATCCCAGTGATAAACTCAGACTGAATCCTGCATGTATATTTGTCTTCATTCATGAAAGATGAAACAATCCCTAAAAGGAAAAGGCAAACAGGCGCTGACTATTGCTTTCCCTACTTGGATGGGAAGGACAAAAAAAAATAGTGTAGTACACCTAACATGGACTGAACTGACTCCATTGCCAACCCAATGTCTATTAAATGTGGCCAAGCAGCCAAAGTCAAGTCATGTGACCAGTGGGGGGGGGAAACATTTGAACTTTCTGTCCAGGTTGTAAGTACCCTCTAGATAAGTCCATTAGAACATCAAATGATGCCTAAATTGAGGTCTACCTGTAATGCAAAAAACTGCCCTCTGAATTTAACTATGTGAATTGTTTCTCCAGTTACTTCATAATTCTTTTCCTGATTGTTTGCCCACTTACAAGACACCTAAATACCTAAGCATAATACTAAAATAATCACCTGTATCCTTGTTCTATTTTTGAACGTTTTCTCCTCCAGCTTATCATTATGCAAAACTGCTCTTTCCCCCTCCTTTGATCCTTTTGTTTATATTAAGGCCTATACCTCAAGGAGTTTATTTATTATGTGCCACTGGTAACACCTTGATACTGACACAGGACTGGTTGAGCTGGATTGATTGGCATTATTATTATTTAAATAGGTCAAATTGTTGCATTTCTGTGTTGTCCTTCATTCCAAAGCATATTTACTGAATGGAAGCTCACACACTGAAGTTTTTGGAATGGCTGTTCTGAATACAACCATAATCCTCAAGGCTCCACTGTAGAATCTTTGGCAGTTTCTAGCTCATGTGTGAAACATGAGATACATTGGACACTAATCCCATTTTCTTTGTGATAAAACCATGATAGAGAAAAACTGAAGGACTGTCCTACGACTAACAACAGAACAGGAGTGTCATCACAGCAGTATCATCACTTTGACACTCAGCACTTGGCCACATGTGTGTTTTTGGAACCTCTGTTCCTCCCACACCATTCAAATTCCAGGAGGCCTTCCTTAAGGCAGTGATGTCTCAATAGAAGCCCAATCCTGGTTTCTGAAGAAAGGGCAAGGACAAGGGGTGGGGCTTGGAAAATAAAAATCTAAAACACAAGTTAATGGGGATAAGGGTAAGAGAAGAAAGCTACTCATTTGACTAACAGACCTTCTTTTGGTGATGCTCACTTCCTTCTCCAGTTGACTTCCATTTCACTTTGAGGTGAAAGATTTCATGAAGCAAAATGATTGAAACTCGGCCACGTTACATTATCAACCGTCCAGCTTATTCTAGCAACTACTTTGATGAAGAGTTTGACAGGAAAAGTAGAAGTTATCCCCTTGGAGAGAAAATAAAGAGTCTTTTCAGGTAGGTGGGATATTATAGATTGTACAACACACATGCTCTCCAGATTTTTGGATACATTAGCCCTTGATGGTAAATGTACAGATATTGTCAAATTTAACATCTAATTTTGGTTTATAAAATCCAAAAGCAAAAAGACCAACTTTCATATCAGGAATCTTTTCCAGGAAATTTAATCCCATATTTTTTTTTCTGAGTCAATTCATTCAGAACTTGCAATCAAAGGAATAATTCAGACCTGGCATCAGGAGTACCAATTACCAAATCTTTGGAAAGACTTTGGAAAGATGTGGGAAATAGTTCCAGGTTTCTTCTTTTTTGATAAGAAGTGTTTTGGTAAAGGACAAGTATGTTTCCATTGCCAAGGCCAAGTAAGATTAGAATAGGCAAACTATGCAAAGAGAAAAATACAAAATTATTTTCCAACTTTCATCAACAGAACGTCATAAAGGATACAGATAAGGGAACTGGCTGTACTAATTCAGTGCCAACATACCTTCCATTTGCCTTTATTTGTTATTGAGCAAATATGATGCTTTTCATTAAGAAAGGAAAGAACAAAAATATCGTTTAGTAGCTCCTACAAAATTTTTTATATTTATGTATATATGTATTTGTGCATACACAGACATGTACAGGCACACCCAACACATTACAGGAATACTTTTAAAAAGTAAGCAATAGTGAAGAACAAAAAGACATTTGTGCAAACTATGGAGCCTTTTAAAAAAAACTTTCTTTTTACAAAAAAAAATCTTGCCCTTTATTATTTCAAAGCAAGTTTTATTTATTTTTTTTTCAAAAATGCTTTGTGGTTCAGGGCATGGACATTTTTACATTTAGCTTTTTTCAAAAAAAATGTTGGTCAAAACATTTGAGAATAAGAGAATTTCCAAGCTGCATTACAGTTTTTTTAGTGTGGTATAATTTCTAATTCACCTGAAGAAAAGAGGTGTGATACACATAACAAAATAAACAACCTCCTGTCTTTGTTCTGAAACCTACAGTCTGAGAGGCTATAGGGAAAGGAGTCGTCTCAGGGAAAAACAGAGGTCAGAGCAAAAGGTGAGTTTTGATCAGTCCATCACCTAAATTAGCCACGCAGCCTTGTGCTTTGTGACATCTATCCCACCATCCATCTCCATTCAGCCTTTCATGTAGGGGGTGGGGGGAAATCCTTTAAATCAATCCTAATTCCTGGCAATAGAAACTTGTATTGATCCCTATTTTATAACCAAGCATAGACAAATAAATGTTTAATAAACATTTAAATAAATACTTAATAAACATTTTATATTGGGGGTGTCATATGTATGCTTAATTATCGTTTGAGTTTTCAACTTTGTTTTGAAGAGAAGAAAGAACATACCCGATTTAATGCAGAATATCAATAATAGCATAATTCAAGTGCAAGAAATATGAAAATAACAACCGGACTTTGTAACAAGAACATTTTTATTACGGTATTATTTGAATAGTATGTTTCTACTGTTGTGACCTGTATGCATGTCATTTGATGTATGCTTTTGCTAGATGTCAGTTAAATGAAGGCATAACTGAACTAGCTTTACTTAAGTAAACTGGATGCATTACTTTAAACTACACAGCAATTCTCATGTTGACTTTAGATTTGGGTGGCACCCAATGTGACTGAATGGTCTCTTAAGTGGACAGCGATGGAATTATGCCAAATAAATAATTGCTCTCTGAATGATCTCATAGATACATGATCAGAGCTACTTTAGATTCTTAGTTGAAAAGAACCCGTTTCAGTAGCAAATGTACAACACACCTGTTATGTTGGATATATTAATGCTTAACCAAAAGCAGCAGTAGTTTAATTATTGCCACTTATTACCAATGTTACTGAAAATTAAAAGCCTGACAGCTTTCATGTTAAACTGGGAAACTTAGTTCAGGGTTTTATTAGCTGTGATTAACTCCTTTCTGCTTTCAGAATCAACTGTTTTTTGTTCAGCTTTCTTTTCTCTTTCTCTTTTTTGTTTTCTGCTGATATTTGTTATTTGCTGGAGTGATTTTTTTATTTTTTATTTATTTTATTTATTTAGTCAAGCGATTATAAGATAACAAGTATAAATATAAACATAGTTATGAATACTTGAAATGGATACATATAAGAAAAATAAAAGAAACAATAGGACAGGGACGGTAGGCACATTGATGCGCTTATGCACGCCCCCTACAGACCTCTCAGGAAAGGGGTGATGTCAATAGTAGACAGTCTAAGGTTAATGTTTTTGGGATTTGGGGAAGAAACCATAGAGTCAGGTAGAGTATTCCAGACATTGACCACTCTGTTGCTGAAGTTGTACTTCTTGCAATCAAGTTTGGTGAGGTTAACCTTGAGTTTGTATCTATTGTGTGATGGTTTCTGTACAAGTTTGGCATTTGTTTAGTACAGAAACTGTCTCACTTACTGCTCTTAGTTCTCTAACTATAGGATCGCATTGGTGCAAACAGACTTATATTGTGTGTATTTTATCTGTGAGTTGTAATACTCTGATCAGCTTTGCAGCTGTGCCTTGTTGGGTTGCTGAGTCAATAAGAAGCCTGTTCTGCATACAGATAAGATTAAAGAGAAGGAGAAAACAATCACCTTGAATTCCTTATTAATTTATTAAAGTGGCTGGATTGAGATTACTATTTTTTGGGGTGGAGTTTAGTCCTGGAAGATAGTAGACTTCTTCCACCGCTACTCCCTTATTCTAATTTAAACCATAATCATTATAGTAATGCAGCACTTACACTGAATTAAGAGTTATAACTGCTTCATTAATGTTGTTGTTGCAATATCCCTGTTTCTTTACACCTTAAATTTAAATGCTATATAGTAGAGGATTTTGTAATGATCTTATCTGTGTGCAATCAGTGTAACAGAGTAGTAAGCTATTACTGGAATAAACTATAATCCTATGCATGCTAACACTAACTACAGTGCATACTTATACCAATGTGATATTTCAGTTTTTTCATATCACATTGGCATAAGTGTGCACTATAGTTTTTTTAACAACTGTAGAATCAGTGAAAAAGTGACAAAAGTGAAGGGGATCTTAATACTTTCTGAATGCATTGTATGCATTGGACATGTTCTTTGCTAGGTTCAAATTTGTGCGTTTCCAGTTAAAATCTTATCTTAAATAAGGTCTAACCAAGAGAGGTTTCTTGGGAGACCTCTAACTATTCTGACTCAGTGCAACACATCCTGGAAAGAAGGCTGTACTAAAGTAATTATGAATTTCCTTAGTAGTAAACATTGACTGAACTAGGCTGTTAAGTGCTGTTATATCCCATTGATTTCTACTGTTCCATTACTGAAGTAGACCACTTAGAACTGTTTTGTTCTCTTAGCTAATTTGCTGAACATCTTGTACTATGTTTCCTTGCATTGATAATATAGGAGCTAATTAGAATAATTGGTGTTTAATTTCCCAGTAACATCCTAGATATAACCGTTTTGCTAAATTTTGATTTGGTTTGGCATTTTGATATGCAAAAACTTGAAAACAATTCAAAACTTAGGCCAGATATTATGCTCTCTGGAATTTGATGAAGCCTGAATTCAGGGCATTACATACAATATGAGGATAATTATGAATAACAGGAGAGAGACTTTTTTTATTCATTGTGCTTTCTATGATTTGTTCCAGTGCTCTGTGGGTGGTGAAAACAAACCTGAAATGGTAGCTCTTTGCTCTAGTTGCATGTTCAGATAATGAATAATTATCTGCCTTCCCAAGTTATAGAATAAACCTCTTAGTAAATATTTCCTATTAATGTTTTTTCTCCTCAGATGTTCACCATCCAGACTCAAGCTCAT
This sequence comes from Bungarus multicinctus, assembly GCA_023653725.1. NCBI lineage: Eukaryota > Metazoa > Chordata > Lepidosauria > Squamata > Elapidae > Bungarus > Bungarus multicinctus. The sequence continues at coordinate 87,483,600 of CM042842.1, read as the reverse complement.
CCTTTACAGTCTATTTCCCATACTGGTATGGCTTCCAAAATACAAAATCAGAGATTACATTGTGCCTGATGTCCTTGGTGGAGTAAGTGCTGGAACCATTCAAGTACCTCAAGGTGAGAGAAACTTGCCTTTCCCATATTATTCAAACATTACTGGGTAGTTTAATTGTTAGACACATTTGCAAAGAAAAAAAAATCCCTAAATGTTTCCTGCTCCTATATTCCATATAAATCCTATTTGCAATCATGCTTAGGTTCAGTTTGCCAATGCATTCAATGAACTAGCAAAATTTGCAGTTTTCTTTTTTTGGAAAAAAAAAAAGTCTACCCATGCTTTAAAAAAAATTGAGTATAACTTTCCAATTTCCTATTTGGGAAGTATGAAATAGCAGAAAACATTCTGGTTCTCACAAAAATATGGGTTCAAATATTATATTTGACCATAAAAGAGATTGTTTGCTTTTGCAAACCCAAATGTTCTTTGTAAAATATTGTTTTTAGATTACTATAGCGCACTAAGCAGGAAAATTGTGAATTATTCAAACATGGGTTAAACAAACCATTATTTAACGCAATACATTGACATCTGAGTACAGCCACCTTCTATTACCTTCAGAAAAGAATAAATCATTAATATTAACATAGACATATTATAGGAATATAAAGCTTTTCCATTTCAGGGTTTAAACCCTTTACACAGATTCATTTAGGTAAATGGATGCACCTATATGACTTATTTTGTAATACCAAATATATGAACTGTTTTTTTTTTTGTAATTTCACCCTTAAACTGCTTTTTGTAGACCTCCTCCCCAACATCTATCACTGTTCTGTTACTTTGTGTCACCAATAATTAAGGTTGGACAACATAAAGGCTTATAATCAGTCACAGGCAGTCCGTACACCAATTTTCATTGCAACTGTTAATTTAATTTCAAAAGTCCTCTCCACTTCTCCCAGCAAACTGCTTGGAAAGAAGAATACAAAAGCAAAAAGGAGGGAAATTGAAAAAGGACAGGAGAAGCAAAGGGTACTACTCCTAAGATTTCAGCTTCACCCATCTCTGGTTTAACAAACACCAAGTAGACAAACACCAGGCAGACAAATTATCCCAAAAGACTAATACTGTCACATAGGTTCCTATGTTATAATTCATTTCTGAACACATCTATAGCACTTTCCATAAAACATTCATCACAAGATGATCCCTGGAAAGCAGACATTGTAATGTCATATTTTTGCATTATGTGATCTTGAGCGTAATTGTAAGAAGGAAGATTTGATATGTTCTTCATGTTCATTTTCAGGCATGGCTTTTGCCCTGCTGGCCAACTTACCTCCAGTCAATGGGCTCTATTCCTCTTTCTTTCCTTTGATTACCTATTTTTTGCTAGGAGGCATTCATCAGATGGTCCCAGGTAAGATTTCATTTTCTACTTTAATATTTATTGAATGCATATATTACATGTTTGTAATCCTAGTGCATGAAATCATATTCTCTGGATGTTTTTTTCTCAGTTTGCTATCACAAATGCTTTCATGAAATAATTGTAAATTATTGGTTTCTTGATTATGATTAAAGCCAGAGCTTAATCAAAGAACTTCCTTTAGAGTGTAATCAATTACCAATTAACTACTATTACTAACTTATATGCAATCCAGATATATTGTACTTCAAAGGACATTTGACTGTTAATTACAGGATTTAAAACTAATATACACTGATGGCATCAGGTTGAAGAAGATTGATCTGTACAAACTTGGAAGGTACTCAGCTCAAAAATATAAGATAAGTTTCATATGTGTTTCCAAACAGGTACATTTGCAGTCATCAGTATTATTGTAGGAAATGTCTGCCATGAGCTTGCTCCAGACTCTGAATTCCAATACTTTAACCACACAGCCAATGAAATTATGGTTAACAACACAGCCATGGAAGCAGCCAGATTGGAAATCTCTGCAACATTGGCTTGTCTGACAGCTATAATACAAGTAAGAGGTTTTTTTGCATACAAAACTATAGGAAATATCCATATGATCTACAATTCCAGTGACTGAATGTCTGATAGAACTAGAGTGGGACGCATATGGGTATCATGTTTATGCTGAATTAAGATTTCCAATAGCCCTCAAAAACATAACAATAAATAATACAAGGAGTTGTAATTTATTGACAAATGGAAGACTATATGTTTCCCATCATTAGTTTTATTGTCCTTATCTGTATTCCTGTACTGCATACTTCAATATACTCTATGCAATGTGCTACTGCTTTCTAAGTTCTTTGTATGAGAATCAAGAAAGCATTGAAATCTGAATTCGTCTCTATCTTGACTGAAATATAATTTTAATACTTGTTGCATAGTGGGAAATCTATCAATCTATATGTCATAAACAGGCAGATAGGCAGATGATAACCATAATGAGGAAGAGGAGGAAGAGGGAGAAGGAGGAGAAGGAGATTAGAATAGGTCAAAGGTTTTTATCATTAGAACAGTAAACATGGAACACAAATTTATTAATGGGAATGTTCTTTCCATGTTTCATAGATAGCACTTAAATACTGGTGTGACCCAGGAATCCTGTCTTCCACATCTTCAAAAAATCATTAAACAAATGGTCATAATTCAAGGACTACCTCTTAGCATATCTTTCTACACATCAGTGGTTGTGCCAATTTTTTTATTATCTGCAATCTCTTTCTCTGAGAAATTCCATTTATTATTGTATCTGACATGTCTGATCATCTGTCTGTCCATAGATATGCCTGGGATTTGTGCAGTTTGGCTTTGTAGCCATCTACCTTTCAGAATCCTTCATTAGGGGTTTCATGACAGCAGCTGGTCTACAGATTCTCATCTCAGTTCTCAAGTATATCTTTGGTCTGAAGATTGAAGCCTACACAGGACCCCTTGCCATTGTCTATGTAAGTGAGGCTGATAGTATGATTATTGCTAAATCTTAAACAATCTTACACTGATTGTGGGTGCACAATCACTGGAATCAAGACAGATAGATTGAATTTGTCAGGGGCTACATATAATTTAAGAAAGAAAGAAAGAAAGAAAGAAAGAAAGAAAGAAAGAAAGAAAGAAAGAAAGAAAGAAAGAAAGAAAGAAAGAAAGAAAGAAAGAAAGAAAGAAAGAAAAGCCAAAGCAGGATAGTGATTTATTGAGAAAAAGAAAGATATTTTCCTTACATTATATTTACGTTTGATTCTCCACAACTATCTTCTCTCACTTTCACCAGTTTTAAAATATTTAAGTGTAATTTTGACTTAATTACCAAAATGGGGAGTTTCATCTATTTCCATATATCCTCTGTCCAATTGTGTCCAACTCTACTGATGGTGTTCATGCCCATTTCTTAGCCAAGGGAGCCAGTGTTGTCCGAAGACACTTCCATGGTCATGTGGCCTGGATGACTATACACCAAGGTACACCAAATGCAGTGAATAGAGTGATGCAGTCTGTATCACAACACAAGCTCCTCCCCTTTTCTACATGTACTGCAATGTTGCACTCATACCCCCAAAGGTGTATCACAACACAAGCTTCTCCCTTTTTCTACATGTACCGCAATGTTGCACTCATACACCCAAACAGTAGAGCTTGCTAGATGATATTGTGACACTGCTGCCACCATTCTGATGAAAGTAGCAAGAGACTGCTGCAACTCCCTGTACAAAGAGAGGAATTAACAAAAGTATAAAATGAAATCATTAATGAATGAAACAATTTCTTCTTACTTCAAAACACAAGTAATTAAACCATATGACAATCAAATGTTTATGAAAGAAAACATTATTGCTTTTAACCAAGAGAATGGTGAAGTGGACTGTAATTAAATTGACACAGTACATATTCATTTCCAAGGTAACAACAGTTTTTAAAAGTTCTCGTTGTGATTGAAAGCTGTATAAGAATTTGGACACAGTGGTCTATAATAATTAATCCTAATGTAAATTTACTGTACATCTTCCTAGAAAGTATACTGACTTATTTATATGTATTCCTTATTAAAAGGAATTGATTGTTTGCTTGTTATTAACTACCATATATTGTATGTTATTGCAAAATAATGGAACAGGAAAGTCCACTTTCTCTGAGCCAATGATAACTAACAATAGGTGAAAAAGTATTGGCTGAAAAATTGACATAGCAACAAAAAGTCTTGAAGAAACCTTTAAAAAATGTATTATTGGAATCTGGTGTCTATTATTTAGAGCACAATAACAATAGAGTACTTCTATTTTAAAATTTGATGGAAATATTGAATATGGTTAATTATATTAACTCCCAATTATTTTACTTTTTGCTCATGAGCAAAAATTGTTTTCTGGACTTTTTATGTAATGTCTCTGTTCTTATATTTTTATTAGTATTTTAAATATTTGTTGATAACATTGTTAATATTTGTTGATTAACATTGTTAGTGTTGTTGTTGCAGTTTTAAATAAAAGGAAGAATAAAGTCTGAAGCCAAGGGCTTTCATTCCTATTAGGATTCCATTGTCTGCCAAATCTTACACCAAAATTTGAATTTTATTATATAATTTTCCTCAAATCACTGCAACAGAAGAAGTAAACAAAATTTTGCCTGGAACATGTTTTCTTTCTGGGCAACTCTTGAATCTTAAGACCACAAATGCCAATGTTTTTGCAATTTTAAGGAATGAGCTTACAAAGAGCAGACAGTTACAATTAATTCTAGTTCAATTTAATTATAAAGGATTAGGAGAAAGCCTTCATAGAGTTTTGGAGTTTCTCAGTTACCTGTTGTGAGCCTCTTGAATTTTCTTCTAAAATCTCAGCAGGATGTTCAGGTTAGATTAAATATATCCTGTCTGGTCAGGCCCTGTTTACTGACCTTTTAATTAATTCAAAGCTGGCTACTGTCAGAACTGAACTTTTTTGCATTGCTTTGAGTGTTGGCTATTACTTCAAAATGCAGATTTCTAGGTTAAATAATGGTCCCCAATCTTTGCATGTTGACTAACAAACACCATAGCATATTATCCAGTCTAGATGGGATGTTGAAAAACCTCATGTTCTCTTTTTCTTGTCTAAACCTCCAGACCTTTATTGATATTTGCAAAAACTTATCGAAAACCAATGTGGCTTCTTTGGTCTTTGCTCTAATCAGCTCTGTGCTTCTCATCATCGTGAAAGAACTAAATATGAAATATATGAAGAAGATTCGAGTCCCAATTCCCATGGAGATCATTATAGTAAGTAGCAGTTACAGTGTTTTCATTCACATACTATTTTCCTTGGAATTGGTACTTTTCAGTAGAGATAAATTGAAAAAAATAACTTTTAAGATTGAGATAGCATGCCTTTTTGTTGTTCATTTTAGGAAATGCTGATTTGATTATAAGTGAAAGTCAGGGCCATCTTAACAGCATTATGGACCCCAGGCAAAGCAGAGTACTGCGGCCCTTATGACAGCTACTTACAGGAATAAAAATGTAAATGGTCAATAAAATTAAACATACATTTGCATGTTAGGAGGGGTGGGATTCTACTAGTTCGGACCAGCCCTATAGAACAGGTTGTTATGATTCTGCACAGGTCAGAGAACTGCAAATCGTGCCCCTGGCTGGCCCTGCCCATCTCCCCCCTCCCTCCCTGCCTAGTCAGTCCTTATCGTGCATGTGCAACATTGCACGCATGCCCGACATTGCTGACTGCATTCTTCCCTTGCCCCATCACTCCTTAAAGTCCTAAGATCAGCTGTCCAGGGATTCCTTCGCTGTCTTACTGCTTCACCCAGGAGGCTTTCCTGACACTCAGGAAGGCAAAAAAATGGAGGCGGCACAGGCCCCCCATCCCCTGCCCCCCCGATCTATTTTTTGCCTTGCTGGGTCCCAGAGAAGTCTTCTGGGAGCAAAAACGCTCACCTCAGGAGATTTCCCTGAGGCCCAAAAGGCCCAAAAAATGGGGGGGGGGGTTTGCTGCAAAAAATAGAAGCCACGCCTACCCAGTCACATGGCCATGCCCATCTAACTGTGCCCACAGAACTGGTTGTTAAAAAATTTGAATCCCATCCCTGCATGTTAGTATTCATAAAAAATGCAGTAAAATGTAATAAATATGTTGCTGTATTTATATGTTACAAGGAACACTGAAGATTAATATAGACAAATTAGTATGGGGCCCCTATGCTTGTGAGGCTATCGGGCAAGTGCCCATAAGGCCCATGCACTAAGATAGCCCTGGTGAAAGTGCAGTGCATATGGCAATGTAAGGAGGCAATTTAGCAATAATATTTTGTACAGTAATTTCAGAGCTATTGTATATATATATATATATAAAAATCACTGGGGCAATGAGATTACTACTGAGATGCCACTTATATTTTATGGAAGCTCTGAGATGTTAAAGGCAGCCATCCCAAAGATATTGCAACCTAAATATGGTGAGCTCCATATTCCCTAGCCTGCATGGTCTTTGTTATAATTGCAGTCTCAAAACTATTATCAGATATGGGGTGACTTTGGTCATCCAAGATAAAGCATTGGCTTGCATAGGTTGACTTTGATTGACTTACATTTCAATGTATCCGGGTTCAACATCCTTGAACTATTCTGTAGAAAATGTACATGCAGGTAATGCAGCTTTATTCTAAGGCATTGAAATATGATTAGAAAAAAAGTATAGTAAGATTTCCTACGTGTGTCTGGTACGTGCTGACACCCAGGGAGTATTGGTGTAATTAGAGCTGTGGGAAATGCACAGACTTTGGCAGACAATGCCTTTGGTTTCAGTTTGCAATCCATCCAGAATTGCATTCCTGTGAAATGAGCATTGCTCTTAACCAAATTTTCCCTGTTCTGTATGAAAAGCAGTAATGGATACAGGATAACAGGAAAAGAGTTTATGGTAGTTTCAAAAACTATAGTGAGCAAAACAGTTTCTGAGAAAAGGGGCATTTTGTGGAAACCATTCTTATGGTAATAAATTCAGAACAAGAACCCAGTAAGAACTTTTGCTCATAGATACAGATCAAGTTTAAATCTGGAGATCTAAACAGCTAACTATGTCATCCATGCAAACACTATACATGTTCAAATCTTAGATCGTCCTCAGATTCTAGAACTGTGATGGCGAACCTATGGCACACATGCCAGAGATGGCACACAGAGCCCTCTCTCTGGGCACATGAGCTATCACCCCAGTTCAGCTCTGCCGCGCATGCATAGGCATGCCTTCCTCTGACCAGCTGGTCTTCGGGTCTCTGCTGCACATGTGCAAGGGGCAGGGTGCACACGCAGGAGTCACACATACATGTGTACGGATGTGGGGGGTCATGCACACATGCACAGGGGCATGGGGTGCATACACGGGGCACACATACATTGCATTTTGGGGGTGCGTTTGTGTTGCGCTTTGGGCACTTGCTGCCCAAAAAGTAAGCCATCACTGTTCTAGAACTATGTTCTGATTTTGGATATTGGGGATTTCCTGCCATAGGCTATCTTGAAATTAGTGTATTTATAAATTGAAGTATTATGGTCTAATTACTTTGTTAAAATGCAATATCCACTTCTATCATATTAGGGAGGCACTATGTGTAACTCAGGAATGGGATTCTACCAGTTCGCACCTATTCGCTAGAACCAGTTGTTAACATTCTAAGCAGTTCGGAGAACCGGTTATTAGAAGAAATTACTGGCCTAATCCTGTAAGGAAGGCAGGAAGGAAACATTCTGGTGTTGCTTACAGAAACTGCCTCTCCGTTAATCCTTATTACATTCTTGGCAGGACTAGACTTCCTGTCTCAGGAACGTCTCTGGAGTTTTTTTTCCTTCCTTTTCTGATACTTTGTTTGTGTGGAGTGACCATTCAAAGTTACAATGGCACTGAAAAAAGTGACTTATGACCATTTTTCACACTGACTGTTGCAGCATCCCCACAGTCATGAGAGGCCAGGCGAAGAGATGCATGCCTCGATGTGAGTGATATTGAGTTGGTCACACCCAGCCAATAACATGACCACCAAGCCATGTCCACCCAGTCACATGATCACAAAGCCACGCCTACCACCTAAGCCACGCCCACAGAAACAGTTGTTAAAAGTTTGAATCCGACCCCTTTGATTTTTGTGATCACTTGCACTTTCTGGGGGCACTTGCACTTTCTGGGGACAAATAAACTTAACAATAAAAAATAAGAAAAGATGGCTCATAACATTCAGGGCCTTTATTGTTCATTTACTACTGCTCTGAAATAAACTAACTGAAGTAAAGATAGGCAAACACATATAATGAAGATCAACTGAAGTACAGATAGACAAAAAATAATGGACACCTGGTGTTTATCCAGAAAAGCAGCCAAAATAAACCATTCAGCAGCTTATCTCATCACAATACTGTCTTTGGTCCTTCAGTGATGTCTGAGTCACCATATCCTCACTAGAAATAAGAATTTAAAATATTGATGATAAGTTAGACGAATGAATCAAAATCATAGAATAAAATTTAGCAGAGGCAAAAGAAACTACCTTCATTCAGTTAGGAAATATTTGCAAGTAATAGTACTTGTGAAAAAGTTCCTGGAATAATATTTTGTAGGAGCCCAAAGTGTGATATATTGCAAAAAAGACAAGCTATAGTTTGCAGATTAGTTTTCCTTTATTCTCCTACTTAGATGAATTGACTGAAATGTTAACAACTTAAAGGCGTAACAAAGTATTATTATACTGTATATGCAGAAGTCATTTTTGCTGACTACATGAGAGATTTATGCGATTGTACAATATTTTTTTTTCATTTTTCATATAGTACTTGTTTTAAAATGAAACTAATGAGCAAAGATTGATATTATGGCAGTCTTGACAAGGTAATAAATATTCTTTTCAATAAAGAGGAGGAAATAAATTTAATTCTTCCTCTTTCATATAAAGTCATCAACTTTTATGAACCTTGAAAGAAAGAGTGCTGGAGGTTCTCAATCACATCACAACATTTCATGAACTTTGAATAACAGCTCATAAATTGAATCTCTTTCAAACAAATATGCAAATACACACATTATATTCTGAAAGTATGCAGTTCAAATGCTAATTAACACCACAAATTAAAAAGATATGACTAAAAAGATGTGACTAAGCTAAAAAAATATTTTATGCTTTGACTTCAGGTCATTGTGGCTACAGCTGTTTCTGGAAGCTTTAATATGCCTGAGAAATATGACATGCCAATTGTTGGACTTATTAATATGGGGTAAGTAAATATTATTCCAAATAGGAATATGCTAATGAAGCTATCTCATTACTGCCATCAACAAGACAAATGGAAGGACTTAACTTCTCCTCCTTCTCCTCTCCAGCTTCTGGTATTGTAACCAGCAGTGTTGAAAAGAAGGAAATGATGAATTTTTTTGAAAACAAATTAAATTTAACTTAGAATTTCCAATAGCTGCATTCATCATACCATTTATAAATACCATAGAATTTTGTAGAAAGTAGGGCAGACTAAAAGTGCTAGTATCTGCAAGGCTTGAATGACAATCAGTCAATCCACTAATAATTTACAGTCATAGCATAATTACAAGGTGTATAATAATTATTGCTATGTAAAGTAGGTGACAACTCATTATAGTGCTCTAATTATAAATTTACACTGTCTGCATTTCTATGCTGAAGGACATATTGTATTTCCTTTATTGGTAATCCAATAAACTAGTATTTCCCAGTTTATTGCTTTTGGGATAATTTCAAGAAGATTGTGATAAACATAGATCTTTAAATGTTCTTTGCATGGCTTTTATTCTACATTTCATGCATGGCTTTTATTTTACATTTTTCATGATATATACCACTTCTGTTGGAACCATTAATACTTTATGGAACTTCTAATTACAGGATCAAAACCTATAGTATATATCAGTGCATTGAGAAAGTCATAAGGGTTGAGTATAGCTCAACAGCTACTAAGGCTGCTGAACACTGAAGGAGAGTATGATGGCTCAGCAGTTAAAGATGCAGAGCTTGTCAGCTAGAAAGCTGACAACTTGGATTTGAGACCTGAATGCCACGCAACAGAGAGTGCTCTCATTACTTGCCCCAGCTCCTGCCCAGCTAGCAGTTTGAAAGCATGCAAATGTGAGTAGATAAATAGCTACCACTTCAGTGGTAAGGTAGTGCACCTTTGGCATATAGCCATGCTGGCCACATGACCATGGAAAATGTCTTTGGACAATGCTGACTCCCTCTGCCAAGAAACGGAGATGAACACTTCCACCTACAGTTGGACACAACTGCACAGAGAAACCTTTGCCTGAACTATGATCCTTAGAAATACAGATATCCAGTTATTGTTTGCAAAATATTAACTTACAGGGCCCCTCTAGCCATAGAACTTTTGGGAAATTCAGAAAAATACCAAATTTTAAAAATGATATAATAATAATAATGTAATAATTAATCAAATGTAAATGTCACCAATTAGTGTGCTCTGGGTAGCTTACAAATTGTTAAAAACATTTAAAACAGGAAAACCACAAAAAAATGAGCAAAGATGGCAAAGGCAACAAACTCAGATGGAAAGAAAATAAAAGAAGGAAAGGGGGCCTCAGTCATGTTCAGCAAAGATCTGAGATAAAAGCCAGGACTTTAGGGCCCCATGAAACACCAATAGGATGGTGCAGTAGCAGCGTTGGACATTTGACTCTTGGGTGGAACCTCATGCCTAATTCTGCAGTTTCAGTTGTTCTTAAATATATTGCACTTGACAGCCATATTTTTGCTCAAAAATGACTTCCTCAATCTGGTGCACTCCAGATGCAATCCAGATGGACTTCTGTAATTTTGGTATGGAATTTTGTTTCCATGCTAAGAACAAAATATCTTACTCTGATTTATCAGTTTCAAACTGAAGTGTAGGCTTTTATGTCAAGCTTGTTTTTCTTCTTTTGATTCTAGGTTTCCATCTGCCACACTTCCACTAGTCGGCAAATGGAAAGATATGATTGGCCCAGCTTTTTCACTTGCCATTGTGGGCTACGTGATCAACCTAGCCATGGGCAGAACCCTTGGTAACAAGCATGGTTATGATGTGGACCCAAATCAGGTAATCTTGATAACTGGGTAATATATGGAAGGATTGCATGGTTTACCTGCCCATAATTCTGGGGCTGCCGTTTCCAAGGCTGGAAATGTAAATATAGTTAGTCCTGGACTTTCTAGTGTAAGTGAACCTAAGAATCAGTCATATGTTGTGATGGTTATAAAGCAGGTCATCACATGAACGATCTTATTTTATGACCTTTTTTTTTTGCGGCAGTCATAAAGTGAATGGCAGTCATAACCAAACCCTTTGTCCATTGTGGTCACTTTTTGCTGGAAACTAGAAGGAAAAGCCAGTTCCTGGAAAAAAAAACATTGTAAATTATGGTAATGTGACAACAGGACATTGCAAATGGCTATAAATGCAGGCCACTTCCTGAGCACAAAGTGAGGTCATATGGCCTTCTGGAAGGTGTGGCTATCTGAACTTCGGGACTGGGTTATAAGTCGCTTTTGAGGGAAGGAGGGGTCCATTGTAACTTTGAACAGTTGCTAAGCAACCAGTCAAAAGTCAAGGACTACTGTCTGTTTTCTTCCTCAGAGAGACACAACTAGATTTATGGAAGGACATGTAGGTGGGACTTATTGGACAGTGTCATCCTCCTTTAGCCTTTTGGGATTATGTAATTCCCTATAAACAATAAATTTGAAAACTGCAAAATACAGTGATAATAAATGATTTGAAGTTATTAAGGAAAATGTTGCTGTGACTCAGCCTTTTCCAAGGAACTCTCTTACTGATAGTAAATTGGCAAACCAACTTGCGCAATTTTCTCAATATTGTATTCCTTCCAAAAGGGAATGGCATGTATTACTCTGAGAAAGCAGATTGTTTGCTTCACAGAAAACACAACCTCATAAAGATGGCTATTGGGTGGAGCAATTTAACTGTCTCTGCTTCTCGGCATGGTTGATTGGGAACTTACATGTAGAAGAACAGGATATAAGTTACACTGAATATATAATAACAACAGGAGGAGGAGGAAGCTAGGAAGGAAAATCTTTTCTCCACTTCCCCGTGTCATAGTTTTAGATGACCCCTCTATATAGAAGTTGTGCAGTCAGGCAGCCAGTAAGAACCTGATAATTACTATCCTTTGATTGCTTCACAACTGCTGACTTGCCTCAGAGCAGAATCTGGAGCAAACTGTTCAAGGGATTTAATATGTAAATATTTTTAATCTAATTAATCAAACTTCTTTGAATAGTAACTTAGAATGATGCCATCCGAGAATGCCATCAAGGCATATCATGTACAATAACTTGCACAATGCTGACCTTTTAAACAATCACTACAGCCAACTGTGCCATTTCTGCATGACATGCTCTTTCTTAGCCCAGTAGCTGAAAGGATGATTCACTTGGGTGGCAGATTTAAATTGGCTGATACCTGCTAGTACTGCCTTGGCCTGAAAGTTTCCAAACATGTGACTGATGTGACCCAGAGAATCCTGGGATAACTTTGGAATGAGTGGAAAGAATCCTCGGGGAGTGTTGGTGTTGGATGATTCTCCTACAATTGGATAGCAGATTCTGAAGACTTAATCGGCGCAGTCTTTGTATAAATAACGTCACCCACAAATGAGGGACCAGATTAGGATAATGACTGACCTATTTCTATTTCCAGTTAAGTGTTGCCAAACCAAACTTACTATAAGGACAAGGGCTTGATATTTTCTACAACCTTAACTGACTAATCCATTGTCTCCATAGGAAATGTTGGCCCTGGGCTGCAGTAACTTTTTTGGATCCTTTTTTAAAATCCATGTGATCTGCTGTGCACTTTCAGTCACCTTAGCTGTGGATGGAGCTGGTGGAAAATCTCAGGTTGTTTATCATTTGCTTGCTAGTTCATCTTCATAATGGGAAGATTTGTTTGTGAAAAGTATTCTAGATATTTTTACACTCTGTATAGATGATTCTGGGAATGCAGAATTAACGTTCTTAGCATCCTCTCTAAATCAATATTTCTAGGGTCACATTCAAATTAATACAGAATATTTGTAAGATATAACTGGGAATTTCTGGCCCTTCACATTGCAATTGATGATGGGGGTTGGGGCTGCTGAGTGTTGTATTGGAGCAACAACTAGAGATCATTGTTTCTCTGCATAATTTGTACTGCCATTCTTAAAGAAGTGGCCAGAAGGATGAGGAACTCCCAGAAAATTAGATTCTGTTAGTGATATATGGCAGAGCTATGCAATTCTTTAGATTTAATTCCAGAAAGGTGATATGTGAACCCAGAAAAAGATGTGGTTGCTTCAAGGAGTTGAAGGCACATATTACCTTTGCTACCCCATGTCCTCCAAAGCACCTTTTTGAGAATCAAATCAAAAGTATTGAAAACTCTAATAATTAGCATTTAAAATGCCATATGGTCACCACTGCTTTAATTAATCATACCAAGTAAATCGGTATTACTGTTCCTATACTATAGAAAAGAGATGAAGTGGTGCAGCTAAGACCACCTTATTAATTTAGAATCCCATCTCTTCATTATTCTGCTCTGTTACACTACAACAGTTTGCGAGCTAGGACCTGCTATTTCTTAGAATCTCCATTTTAAATTCAGCAAATTCAACACATTATGAGTCATTTTTCATCAGCAATAGTTCCAGGAATTTATTCAACTTCCTTATCATATAAATAACATTTCTTTCTTTTGGGGGAATAATGTAATTAAAAATAATTGTGCTGCAAGAGAAGCTTTTTTTTTCAGTCTAATTCACAGAGTTCTTTAGTATTTTAGTATTTTTGCAGCACAATTATTTTATTTTGTTGTTGTTTCTGTAAGATAATGGAGAATGTTAGTATTCCTTTCTAATGCATATTTCTCTCACCCACGGAAGTCACAATGGTTGTCTATCCCTTCTAATCTGAAAAAAATCTTGGAAATTCTGTCTTGTCTTGTCTTCTCTTAAGGTTTAATTGAGGCATGAGATATTAGGGAAATTGCAATCCATTGGGAAATGGTTTGTACATTGAAAGGCAAGACACACAGACACATAACATTAGCCACATCCTAATTAAAGAACCCCACTTCACATTCATGTGAAATGAATTCCATTCCATCCACCATCAATTGTGGTGATGCAGTGGTTAGAATGCAGTATTGTGGACTAGCTCTGCCCACAGGCAAGAGTTCAATCCTGAACAGTTCAAGGTTGTCTCAATCTTCCATCCTTTCAAGGTCATGAAATGACCCAGATTGTTGGGGGCAATATATTGACATTATAAACCGCTCAGAGAATGCTGTAAAGTACTATGAAGTAGTATATAAGTCTAAATACTATTGTTATTGCTAATATCACTACATGTTTTCATTTTTTGGGAACTGCATTCAATTAAATGGGATTCAATTAAATGGGATTTTTCTTTAATGCAGAAGAAATATTCAGTGCAGCAGCAATAGCTATTATTACAATGATTTCATAGGACAAGTTAAAATGTGGATTAAATTAGAACAGGAAACGATCTTTATTTCACAACACTTCCTTTCATCAGTTATTTTTATTTTTATTCCTAAACTGGAATGTTCTATGACATAGTTCCAAATAGTTTTTTGCAATAAGCTACTTTTCTCTTCTCAGGTGGCAAGTTTTTGTGTAGCATTGGTGGTAATGTTGACCATGTTGTCTTTGGGAAGCTATCTTAACCCTCTTCCAAAGGTAAATATTGAAATCACTAGATCTGTTTTTAGAGGGTATTTATCAGAATTCTTGCCTCATTTTTTTAACATTTTCATCATAGATTTAAATAGGGGAACTGCATTTTTGTGAACACATTATAAATTATAAATTTTATAGGAAAAGTCAGGAAAGTTGAATTGATATACAAACAACTTAGACAAATAACTGAACAGGAGATGCAAAAAAATACCTTGACTAAACTTCTAGAAACAAACTATGAATAAAACAAACTATGTGATGCAGTAATAATTTGTCCATAAATCATCTGTCTCCTTAGAAGCTCCAATTTTGCCTTTTGATGGAATTACAACTCTCTCCCCAAGAAAAATCAGATCCATGATCAGGGGGTTCTCTTAGATCAAGGGGCTTCAAACTTGGCAAGTTTAAGACTTTTGGACTTCAACTCCCAGAATCCTGAGCTAGCATGACTGGAGAAGGAATTATGGGAGTTGAAGTCCACAAGTCTTAAAGCTATGTTTGAAGAGCTATGTCTTAAATTTATGGCTCCTGCTCAAATATAAGATGGGAGATGTTACCAGGAGAATATTCACCTGGTTTTAGTTGAGGCACCAGAAGTGGCTGTTCTTAGAGTTACATGTTCTGGCTAGTGTGACTCACGGCCTTAATACCTTATGGTTGGACAACTGTAGGGAAACCTATTTGGGCTGCCTTTGAAGTCATTTCAAAAAATGGTAGAAAAGATGTTGGCCCATGTGGTGACAATTAAAAGATGATTCAACAGACACCCTTCCTTCAGTCAATTGGTTACTAATAGGTTTCCTGTACAATTCAAGTTATTATGCATTAAGGCCTTCATGGCTTGGGTCCTTTGGGATTGTCTGCTTCAAACAGAATCTTCCCATTCCTATACATTTGAATTTTAATGTATGCTGTCTTTTCCACTTCTAGAATAGGACATTGCATTCTCCTGCTTGGTTTTCTGGTTGTTTTACACTGATAAGCTACTCAATCCCATGTTTGTGAGGCACAGAAATATTGTAAAACAAATATAAATAAATAAATAAATAAATATGATTTTCAAGCATTGTAAACTGGAATTAAGATCAAGAGGGATCAACAGCTTGTAACTTTCCTTGCAGTCAAGGGCAAATTATATGGTAAAACATCATAAGTTGTTTGATTCTTAAACAAGTTGCCTTTTAGATTTTAGGTAGAATTTAATTGTCTTTCAAATAGGATTGAGCAAGAGGATTTCAGGAGCCACTCTAGTTTAAAGTAGGAAACTTTAAAAAAAAATCAGTGATGAAAGCCGTAAACTAGATTTAGTAGAAATACTACAAAATATTCCCTCCTCATGTACTATTTGCACCATAATTCCGTCCTCCTTTCTATAGTAGTTTTTAAAATATGTTTTGGAAGCTGAAATATATCTATCAATTAGAAAAAAGTTCACTTATTATTTAACATACACAACCCCAAATGTTTTGGGTTACTGTTTTTTCATTATCCCAAATCAATAAGACTGGTGGTCAGGGGCTGAAAATATCAGAAATTTTTGTGAGTAGGTTTGCATATAATCATAGGAAAGCAATTAGTAATTTATTTCAAGAAAGAATTTGCTTAATGGAATGAGGAACAGAAAATAACAAACTAACATGAACTAGAGAAGAAGCTTTAAAAAAACTAGATGCCTCTCATATTAGGACAGCAATTTTACACACACTTCTTGGGATTAAGCCTTGTATTTATTGAGACTTAATTTCAAGAATGTTGTGTATGATTGTGCAGCTTCTTTTCTTTATTCTGTGATCTGTGTCCAGAAGTACTGTTCTATATAATAACATGGACTGTGATAATAATAACACAGTACTTTGATCGAGTATTGTGGAAGGAGACACATTTAGAGCTGCCAGGTCTGGACTTAAAACATTTCGCTATCCATTAGACCAGTGGTCGCCAACCAGTGGCCAGGGACCACTGGTGGTCCATGATAAAATTTGGTGGTCCGCAGAGAAATGTCAGCCCCAAAGCAATTAATACAGGCTGCGCAGGAACACAAGACTTGCATCACTTGCATTACAAACAACACGAGGTAGTACAGGGAGGGGGGGAAAGGGCAGAGTGGGGGAACTTACCCCACTTGCCCCATGTGCTTGGCCTTCCCACCAGGCTGCTTCTTTCCGCTTCTTTCTTCTTCTGCTTTTGGCTGCACGCAAGAAAAACAGCAAAAGTTTTTTTTGCTCTTTCCCAAACTCCACCAGAAATGAGTTTTGGGGCTCTGCAAGGCATCCTAGTCCAAGAGGCTGCGCTGGCAAAGACTTGTTTCTGGCAGAGTTTGGGGAAGAGAAAGAAAGACTTCTGTTGCTTCTGCTGTTTTCTTTGCATGAAACCAAAAGTCCTTTTCTCTCTCCCCCACCCCCAAGAATGGAGCTGGAGACAGTATCATGCAATCCCAAATAAAGAATGATCAATCGGTAGGAAAACAGGGTGGGGAATTTTCCTGCAGACTTTTTTGGGGATTTTTCCAGGGTCTCTGGTCCACAGGATTTAAAATTATGGGTTTGGTGGTCCCTGAGGTCCAAAAGGTTGGCGACCCCTGCACTAGACAACAAAAATATTTTCTGCCATCTGGTGGTCACCAGATGGTTGCAGCCCATACCCAAAAGGCCTAAGTAAGTCACATTCCATTTTACATTACTCCGCAAATATACTTCTTGTGGGTTTCTTCTATCAACGTATCCTAACTGTTTACAAATAAACAGGCAATACACTGGGGTGCCTACATATTCATGCAGATTTTTCATTTTATCATGTAATCTCCATCACAGGCTGTTCTGGGAGCTTTGATTGCTGTAAATTTGAAGAATTCTCTCAAGCAACTGACTGACCCATATTACCTCTGGAAAAAAAGCAAATTGGATTGTGTGAGTATCAGAATATTTAGAGAAAGCAGAATATACCTTTTAGTGTGAGTTAAGTCACTATTTTATAAAACATTAGCAAAAAAATTTGAAAAATGTTTTTTTATACTGAAAGGTGTTTATTTTTTGCATTTCTGTACATCAGAATTTCCTCTTGGAATCTTACCATTAAATTTTTCAGAAGCTTTGTTAAAACAATCTAGTCCAGAGAAGTATTTCAATCATGTCTTTCATTTTAAAAGACACTGTGTGTCACAAAAAGCATATTGTACAAGTTGTGTTACATATTTAGCTAGATACCAGATTTTTCTTACTGTTCAAAGGGTTTTTTCTTTTGTGACTTTGTAACTAGTTATGCATGGATGTTAATAAGCGTATCTGAGTTGATATTACAAAAAGTAAGTTGAACTAATCTGTAGTATATGTAATACCCAGACCTGAATTACTATTATATATGTTGAATTTAAACTTCACCACAGCTAAAAATGTGGGAAGATTTTTAACTGAGAACATGGATAGCAGATGCTAGTCAGAGTAGAAAATATGAGACTAGAAAAAAATTGCCTGAATTTCCACCAGGTGGCTGATTTACTAGAACAGTGGTTCTCAAACATTTTCAGCCTCTACATTTTTATAAATGATTGAGGACAGAGTCCTCAATCATTTGGCTTCAGGGGGCTTTATCTATTAATATTTACTATATTAGAAATTAAAACTGAAACATTTTAAAATATTTATTTATTTGATGTCACATACTAGGCATCCTGCAACTTTGAGAGTTGCTATACTAGAACATAGATGACCTTCCACTGACCAAAGGAAAAGGTTTTAAAAGAAAACGATAAGAGTACTAGGCACTGATTGAAATAAATTTCATTGACAAAAGTATAAAACATTCCAAACTTTTTATCATCGAAAAGCAAATCTCTTAAATGTTTGCTGTTGGATATTTTGTTTGAGCAGATTGTATAACAATAGATTACATCTGACAAAATTTGGCCATATTTGGTAAAAGTTATTAGAAATTGCTTCATCAGTAAAAAAAAGAGGAGATTTGCATTTCATTAATTTATGCTCTGTCAGTTAGCATTGCCGAGAATGGCTCACATCAGCTTGCAAACACAGAGGCATTGATTCTGTAACTCTTGGAATTCCGCTCCCACTAAATTCTCTTTTGTGTAAAAGCAAAGGTAGGCAAGAAAACTAGTCAAAGTTTCTGCAACCCCCACCCCAGCCCATTTTTGCAGTCCAGAAAACACCACCAAATCTTGTCTTTGATCAGTACACATTTCTGTGGTATTAGCAAACAAATGTGTAAAATACATGTGACTAATGTCTGCATGGCCTGTTTTATACCTTAACCACCCAATTCTTCCCCAAAGTTACAAAAGTTTCCCCCTACCTGAACAATACTCCCATAGTCTTTGTGGTCAGAGCAAATTTAGAAATAGAAAAGAGGGATCCAATGGAAAAAGTTACTTATCTCTGATTTAAAGCACTGATACTTAACTTTTCTGCTGCAAAGGTTCCAAGAGAAGCTTATATATCAATAAAAACTAATAGTAACAGTAACTAAAGAGCTACTGTTTCAGTAAAAATTAAGAGTTTATAATCTACCATCGTTATTATTTAAAGAATTAGGAAGAAAAGAGGGGGGAAAGGGAAATTCATACCCAAATTTGTTCTGTTACACAGTTTTACTAGCCATTCCTCTTGTGAATAGAAACTCTTACAATGCTTGTGCTTGGTTAGCATAATGGAAAATTGGAAAAGATTACATCAGTCCTTTCTGATGCTGCCTGAGCATTTTTCAGGAAAGAGAAAAATTATTCTACAATGATATACAGAGAGATGCTAGTGTTCATTGCTACAGAGCAAATATGTGAAAAGAATAGTTGTTGCATATGGGCTTAGAATTTGACTTGGTGTTTATGAACACTTTGCAGAAATATTCTCATACAGGGCAAGGTTATAATCTTGATCTTTACAAAAAACAGAATAGTGACTTTAGCATTTGTAGGAGTTTCCAGATGCATATTAGTGATCCCTCTAGAGTACCTGATCTTGAGTTATCTAGAGGCAATAATGTAACTCCAAGTTCTAGTCTCCATAAGCCATCGCTATGCAGGTGTATTTCAAATACATGCTCTGCTTTATCCACTCCGCAAGCTTGCATTCAGTGCAAGGAAGTAACCTGCTGTGTTTCTGTCTTTCCACAGATTGTTTGGGTGGTGAGCTTCCTATCAGCATTCTTCCTAGGCTTGCCTTTCGGACTCGCTGTGGGAGTGGGTTTTTCCATCCTAGTGGTAGTTTTCCACACCCAGTTGTGAGTATTAACGCATCACTAGAGACATTTTCCATAATTTATGTCAAAATGTCAATGAAAATCAGAATGGCATGATGTGGAACATGAAAAAACGACCCACTGTTAACAAACTGCTAATCTATCTTTCCTGTGAACTTATTCCAAGGATGGAATAGGAAAGTACTTCTGCCATGTATACACAGGGGTATTTCCTTTTATTGCTTATCAAGGGCTCAATGTAAGAAGTAAAGGGTTTATTGGCCTAAGCTAATCTTTCCACATTATGACTTCACTTGTGAAAGCCAGTCTTGGGTGCTGTACTGGCTTCTCTGTGAGCCCCAGGGAAATCAGGATTGGTCTATGGAGCATCTGCATGTGCTTATGCACTGTATTATTTACATTATTTGCTAGTGTGGTAAATAAACATTTAGGAAGCATTCAAAGTGTTTTAGGTGCTGGACAGATTATGAAAAGATGGAATAATTCCTATCTATTCTCTAATGGACATGATACAAAAGGAGAAAAAGAGTAGGAAAAGATGACAAAAACAAATATTGGATGGTTCTTGGTTTTTCTTCCTAGGGAAATAATTATTAGAAAGCAAAGAATGCTGGTTTCTAACAGCACAGAAATCATATACACATGCACACACACACACACACATATTATAATTTAAGGCACAGGACAAGACATGTTTTTTTCTCATATCTGCAGTCCAAAGCTTCAGAAGATAGAAGAATTATAAAGTATATCCATTCATGAAATTAAGATGGCAAAATCCACTATATGAGAATTTTACCACCTAGTAGATAAACCAATAAGAGAAACTTTTCTATAGTAGGAATTTAGAACAGTGAATAGTTTACATGTGATGCTAGCAGTGCTGATTCTGGCTTCCCTGTCTGTATTAGGCATGATGATTGGGGAATTCTGGGAGTTGAAGTCCGCACATCTTGAAATTGCCAGGTGTGAAAAACGTTGATTTAGGAAGATAATTCTTTATCATTAGTCTGCCCTCACCTGGTGATATTTGGTATTTACTTGTGATTAAGTACGGTGATTAATTACTTGCGAGCTGTACCTTTGTGATTACCCCTGCATCAGGGATGGGATCCAACTGGTGTAACTACCGGTTCGGTGATTTACGTTTGTATGCACATTTGCACTTCATGCGCATGCACACCTGACACACGCTGTGCATGCATGTAAAACATCATCAGCTTGCAACCTGGACAGCTGAGCAGCGCTGCGCACAGGTGCGCAGCATTTGAAAAAATACTTTTTTCCTGCTTTTTCAACCTCAGTTGTGCCATGCAAAGCAGCTGAGGTTGAAAAAGCAGGAAATAAAGGTCAGGTAAGAGCCCGGGCGGGTGGATGGGCCAAAACAGCAGCAGACATAGAACCGGTTCTATGTCTGCTGCTCTTCAGAGCTACCAATTTTACAGAGCCGGACAAAACCGGGAGAATCCCACCCCTGCCCTGCATGCGGGAGTATTGTAATAAATGCCCAGTTCCACATGTAATAAATAATCCACTTCCATGAAATTTCATCCCTTTCTATTTCCACAATAACAAGTTCATTTTCAATTCTTAATTTCAGTGCATTTTAGTATTCTGAAATATATCTATAAAACTTTATCATGGGTTCACATAGAGGAAAACAAACTGGATTTTTTTTATGCATGCTTCGGACAACAGGTTGATTCACGCATATTTTCCACTTCTTCCAGAGGAATTCAGAGGGTATTGGGAGAAATAATCAAGGAGGTGGCCATTATAGAGTAACTGAAGTTCAACCTGCTTTTTATTTGCATTGCAAGTGCATATAAAATAAATGGATGGAGCTTCAGACATATTGTGGCTGCAATCTTCATCCTTTTTTTTAATCAAACTCTCTAAAAACCATTGGGGTTTTCTTTTCACTGAAAATCCAGTTCTACTATTCCCAATCATGTAGTCTTTGGATGTGCCAGTTCATAACATCCAAAATTCTGGGCCACTCAGTTTATTACCCACAGGGAGAAGGATTGAACTGCAGATACAACCAACTTGCATATTGTAAAACCGCTGTCCCTAATTCATTTAGAAAATTTCCAAGAAATGCAGCAGATGCATTTTGAAGCGATGTCTTTCATTGGCCAAATTCCCTGTGATTACTCTGGAAGTCACCCCTCCTCATTTTGTCAGAGCTACCACCAGCTGCTCCACAAGACCTGGAAATGAGGTCTTTTGTTCCATGCATCTCTGCATCAGATGAAAATTGTCTCCTGTTTATCTCTCCAGTTCTTTGCATTGTGACTGGTTTGCCATCCTTTTATTTATTTATTTATTTATTATTTTGTCAAGCGATTATAAGATAACAGGTATAAGTATAAACATAGTTGTGAATGTATGAAATGGATACATATAAGAAAAATAAAAAGAAACAATAGGACAGGGACCGTAGGCACATTGGTGCACTTATGCACGCCCCCTATAGACCCCTCAGGAAAGGGGTGAGGTCAATAGTAGACAGTCTAAGGTTAAAGTTTTTGGGGTTTGGAGAAGAAACCACAGAGTCAGGTAGAGTATTCCAGACATTGACCACTCTGTTGCTGAAGTTGTATTTCCTGCAATCAAGTTTGGTGCAATTAACCTTGAGTTTGTTTCTATTGTTTGCTCTTGTATGGTTATGGTTGAAGCTGAAGTATTCATTGACAGGTAGAACATTGCAATGTATGATTTTATATACTATACTTAGATCAGACAGAAGGCAGCATAGTTCTAGGTTGTCTAGATCTAGAATTTCAAGTCCAGTGGCATAAGGTATTCTGCAACGAGTAGAGGAGTGGAGAAAATATTTCTTGTGAAATATTTCTGGACTTTCTCAACTGTATTAATATCAGATACGTAATGCAGGTTCCAGACTGATGAGCTGTATTCAAGTATTGGATGCTCTAGTTAGTAGTATGCTCTAGTTAGTAGTGTGATATTACCAGAGAAAAAGCTATGTAGGATTAGGTTAACAACTCTTAATGCCTTTTTGGCTATGTAGTTACAGTGGGCTCTAGCACTTAGATCATTAGAGATGAGTACTCCAAGGTCCTTGACAAAGTTTGGATCAACAACAAGGTCTTGACTATTCAGCTTGTATTTTATTTTCTGATTTTTTTTTTGCCAATATGTAAGACAGAGCATTTATTTGTTGAGATTTGAAGTTCCATTTGTTTGACCATTCTGATAGATAGTCGAGGTCTTTTTGAAGGGTAGCAGTATTGTCAGTGGTGTTGAATAGCTTTACATCATCAGCGAAGAGAATGCAGTTGCTCTTAATATGATCACAGAGGTCATTTATGTAATGAAGAGAGTTAGTCCTAGAACACTGCCTTGTAGATTGCGTCTATTGCTTTGCCCTGATTGAGTTGTGTAGTCCATATGTTTTTGCAGTGTAAGAGTTGCAGATTACAGGATAGTTTTTTTCTGAAACCAAATTGTTTATTAGAGAGTAGGTTGTTTGTCTCTAAGTGGAGGATAATGGATTGGTTAATAATTGATTCCATGACTTTACAGGTGATGCAGCATAAAAGATTGGTCTGTAATTTTCAACTAGGCTGGGGTCTTTCCTTTTTGAAGATGGGGATGACCGTGGCTTGTGACCATAGTTTTGGAAAGAAGCTGGTCCTGAAAGATTTTTCAAAGATTATACTTAGAGGTTCGGCTATGTGGATAGTTTTTTTTAAGAAGTAGGCACATATTCTGTCCGGTCCAATAGATAGAGATGGTTTTAGATTGCGTAGTGCTTTTTCAACATTGTCTTCTGTAAAATCGATATGTATTAGATCATTGTAGTTGTCTGTGGTTCGACTAGGAAATACTGGGCATGATCCATTGCTGTTTACAAATACTGAGCCAAAGAATGTGTTAAAGAGGTTGGTTTTAATGGTATCATCATTGCAGTCTTTTTCATTAGGTCCTTTCAGGGGTGGGATGGACCTTGAGTCTTTTAGTTTGTTGTTTACAAAATTGTAGAAAGCGCGGGTGGAATTGGTGCATAGAAGGTTTTCCTCTTGTTTAATGTGATAATTGATGCATTCAGTCTTTATCTGGTGGCATAAATTTTTGTATCAGCTTTTGAAATTGGCAACGTGACCAGATTTGTTTTTCAGCCAAAGTGATTCTTTTTGAATTGAAGCTTCCTTATTGTTATGGGTAATTTGTTTTTTCAGGTTTTGAGAGTGGTTGTCGGTACATATAGTTCGATGATTCTTTGACTTCAAGTAAAAATATGTTGTAATGGTCTACAACAGTACTGCATCCAGTGAATAGAAATTGCCAATCAAGAGATGAGAGATCATTGTCTATAAGATCATAGTTGCCTTTTTTGAAGTTATAATTGGGGATCCCATCATTATGATGATTTTTGTGTGGACGTATGTTGAGACAAAATCCAATCATGTTGTGGTCACTGTTGGAAAAGGGTTCTTTAATTTGTATTCCATAAATTGAATTCAAACTATTGCAGAAGATGTGATTGAGGTAGTTGTTAAGTCTAGTATTGTTGGTTACTAGTTGTTCCAGTCTCAGATTTGTTACAGCACTGTAGAAGGTTGCATGTATGGGTTCAGTCTTACATTTGTTTAGGGTCCAGTTAATATGAGGTAGATTGAAGTCACCAAGAAAGATAAAAGCGTGTGGGCAGGATGCTGCCCATGTTAGTAGTGTATTTAGCTTGTTTGCATGTTCGATGTCATAATCAGGGGCTCTGTAACATAATACGAATCAAAATGTGATATTTAAGGACAGTTCACAGACAATGGTCTCAGAAAGAGCAAGCTCCTGGGTAACTTGGATGTTTTTAGATATAGGGACTTTTTATAAAAGATAGCAACACCACCTCCGCTATGGATTTTGCGATCTGATTGGTAAACACGATAGTCTCTTACTGTGGTAATGGAGTCAGGGAGAGATGCATTGAGCCATGTTTCACAGACAAATATGATGTCAAATTTAGCCGTATTTAGTAAGAGGAGAAATTCAGGTATTTTATTTACAAGGCTTCTTTCATTGAGTAGTTGCATTTAAGGCCAGTTGTAGTTGGAATTGAGGTAGTTAGCGATGTGCGTGCCTAGTTTTGAGTGATGGTGGATTGGATAAGTAGGGTTGGATGTGGAGTTGTGGTTTGTGTGACTTACTTTTGGTACAATCAGCATGGTAGTCAATGTACAGGTCCTTCTCTCCATTGTCTAGATGTTTTTTGAGTTCTGTGCAGAGTTCGCAGGAGCGGATTCTTTGCAGTATGGATAAGTCTGGTCTTGAGTGAAGTTTGTTATGGTTGGGATTGGTTTTTGCAATGGCGCTTATTGTATGGATGAATATACATTTGCTGGCCTCATTTTTGCAAACAATTCTACAATTGGGGCCACCAAGCCATCTTGGGGCCACTGAGCCGTCATTGTATTTGAACTCAGGGCCATCTCTGATTATTTCAATGATATCTTCAGGAGGGATGTTTGTTGTATTTGAGTTGCTTATGATATTGCGAACTTTAGTGATATCACCTGATTCATTGGTGTCTTCAAGACCAAATAAGATGGCATTTGGACGTTTCTGATCACATTCCATGATGTCTCTGATGAGTAAGGGGATATCATTTGTGGAATTATTTGATGGGATAGTGATTGTTTGTGGCTGTGGTTTGGTGGTTATTTTTTATTGTAGTTGTGATTGTAGTTGAGGTAGTAGTTGTGATAGTGGTTTTTGAGTTGGAAATTGAGTTTGAGCTGACGGGTATTCGCTTATCTGTGCTGTATTTTTTTTCAAGAGAAATTAGGCTTGCTTGTATAGTTGTTTCAAGACATATTAGTAAGCGTTCTTCTATTGAGTGAATGAATGATTCTATGCTTTCAATTCTGTCAGGTAAGGTACTTAGTTTGTTTAGCTTAGGTAAACATGATGGACATAAACAAGGGAATGTACCTTATGTTTTTAGGAGATCAGCTAGGCTTTTGTTTAAGTTTAAGCAGGCAAAGTGGGCTTGATTGCTCCATCTCATTCCTCTACTCCTACAGAGTGCAAATATTGTCTTCCACTCTGAAGAACTTAACTTTCCCATCACTTCTGTCATCTTCTTGATACCTGGTAACAATCTCTGACAAAGAGAAAGGAAGAATAGTTGAATATGATTAGTAGTACACTGCTTCTAAACACACCCTTCATCTCTTTCACTAAGGAAACATCTCCCAGCATCAAAATTAATCATTCAGACCAGGAAAAAAATGAATTCAAAATAATTCCAGTTAATTTGTGTGGATTTTCTCTAGTATTTTATGTATGAGAGCTGATTCCTTGAAAATATTTATTTATATGCTTGCTTTCTTACTTACTTTTATGCCACCCATTCCTGAAGGTTCTTTTATCGAATCTAGACACAGTCCCTTTTAAGCTTTCTTTTCTCCTTTACTCTACAAAAGATAACACTGGGTCCAAACTCCTACAAACAGACCAATGATAGTTTGATAATTATCAGGTTTAAAAAAAATCACCATCCTCTTATGCATTTACTGTTGTATGCATATTTCTTGTAAACTGCATCTATTAGCTACCTGTAATTTAATATTCATGTTCCATTATTTTTTTCCCCCAGTCGCAATGGTTCTGTCCTCGGCCCTGTAGCTTCTACTGATATCTACAAGAACCCCAAAGTTTACAGCAAGGTAATGGAAGCAACAAAAGAACCTCATACCATATTGAAGTGATTTGACTTTGTTGGATGATTACGGTTTCTACATAATGCTAAACTATAGAACATTTTTGTTTGTTTGGATATGATGTGCAACCTATTCCAATGAAGCCATAGTTTAGAACGTGAGAGGCAAAATGCTCAAATAATATTATGGTTTCATGATCTGGGAATCAATATTATTGCTACTTATTGGCAGGGGGGCAGAGATCGGCCCTGAGGCCCCTGA
This sequence comes from Bungarus multicinctus, assembly GCA_023653725.1. Classification (NCBI taxonomy): domain Eukaryota; kingdom Metazoa; phylum Chordata; class Lepidosauria; order Squamata; family Elapidae; genus Bungarus; species Bungarus multicinctus. The sequence continues at coordinate 87,456,706 of CM042842.1, read as the reverse complement.
CTTGTGGGGTACCTCAGGGGTCTGTGCTCTCACCCCTGCTGTTCAACATTTATGTGAAGCTGCTGGGTGAGATCATCCGTGGGGTAGAGTTTCATCAGTACGCTGATGACACGCAGCTGTACATTTCTACCCCAGGCCACTCCAACGAAGCCTTGGAAGTCATGACCCGGTTCCTGGAGGCTTTGTGGGGTTGGATGGGGCAAAACAGGCTTCAGCTCAACCCAGCCAAAACCGAGTGGCTGTGCTTTCCAGTGCCCCGATACAGCCAGTTAACTCCATCGCTGGCTGTGGGGAGGAAATTCTTGCCCCCACAGAGAGGGCGCGCAATCTGGGTGTCCTCCTGGATGTGTGGCTTAAAAGAGCATATAGCGGCCGTCGCCAGGGGGGCTTTTTGTCCAGTCCGTAGGATCTACCAGTTGCGGCCCTTTCTGGATCGGAGTGCACTTTGCACGGTCACATCCACCCTTGTCATCTCCCGCCTAGACTATTGCAATGCTCTCTACATGGGGCTCCCCTTGAAGAGCATCCGGAGGCTCCAGTTGGTTCAGAATGCGGCCGCGCGGGTGGTTTTGGGGGCTTCTCGGAGCTCCCATGTTACAACACTTTTGCGCGAGCTGCATTGGCTCCCGGTGGCCTTCCAGGTGCGATTCAAGGTGCTAGTGGTCATCTTTAAAGTGCTCCATGGCTTGGGACCTGGGTACTTATGGGACCGCCTACTGCCACCATCGGCCTCCCGTTGGCCAGTGCGCTCCCATACAGTGGGCCTCCTTGGGGTACCACCAGCTGGACGGTGCCGGCTGGCGGTCCTGAGGGTGTGGGCCTTCTCTGTGGGAGCACCCTCCCTCTGGAACGAATTACCCCTGGAGAATGCGGCCGCGCGGGTGATTATGGGGGCGTCACGTAGCGCCCACGTGACGCCTCTCCTGCGCGAGCTGCATTGGCTGCCAGTGGCTTTCCGGGTTCGCTTTAAGGTTCTGGTTCTGACCTTTAAGGCGATCCATGGCATTGGACCAGGTTACCTACAGGACCGCATCCTACCGGTGATCTCCAGCAGGCCAGTGCGTGCACACAGGGAGGGCCTTCTCCGGGTTCCGTCGGCTGCCATGTGTCGCCTGGCGGTCCCAAGGGGTAGGGCCTTCTCTGTGGCGGCCCCTGCCCTCTGGAATACTCTGCCACCGGAACTGCGTACCGGCATGGACCTGAGGTCCTTCAGGCGCGCGTTGAAGACCTGGCTTTTCGAGCAGGCCGGCCTGGGCTGAGAGAGGGTTTTAATGTGTCTCCAGTAATTTTAATTTGGGGGTTTTAAGGGGGTGGGGTGGGTTTTTTATTCGGCCAAATATCCAATTTAATCTTTTTTAACTTTTGTATTATTGCTGGGGTTTTAGATTGGCTGTACACCGCCCTGAGTCCCCAGGGAGAAGGGCGGTATAAAAATTAAATAAATAAAATAAATAAATAAATAAATCCCTCACCTATTAACCTTCTGGCGCGTGCTGAAGACCCACCTATTCCATCAAGCCGGTCTGGCCTAGAGTTACTGATAGGGTTTTTAATTGATCTTAAATGGTTTTGGCTTTTTAACTCCTCTGATTGTTTTTATTCTCCAGCCACCTATTTAATCTTTTTAACTTCAGTTTAAATTTTGTATTTGATTGTATTCTTATTTGGCTGTAAACCGCCCCGAGTCCCATTGGGAGAGGGGAGCGGTATATAAAATTGATTAAATAAATACATACATACATACATACATACATACATACATACATACATACATACATAAAATTTCAAAAATATTGAAAAAGTCATTCTTTTATCCTTAGATTTATTCTGTTCCTCGTGTGAATAGTATAATTTGGGATTACTAAAAAGATCAAGGAGCTCTCCGTATAACCACACTATTTGGATAATTCTGACATTTATTATCTGATATTAGGCTTCATGAAACCATATCACATTTGGAAGCAAATGGTTTAAATCGGGGTGGGATTCAAATTTTTTAACAACCGGTTCTGTAGCTTGGCTAGGTGAGCTAGGTGGGCATGGCTATGTGACTGGGTGGGCATGGCTTCTTTCTTTCTTTCTTTCTTTCTTTCTTTCTTTCTTTCTTTCTTTCTTTCTTTCTTTCTTTCTTTCTTTCTTTCTTTCTTTCTTTCTTTCTTTCTTTCTTTCTTTCTTTCTTTCTTTCTTTCTTTCTTTCTTTCTTTCTTGCAGCAACCCCACCCCACCTGTCTCCTGGGTCTTAGGGAAGCCTCCTGGGGGGGGCGTTTTTGCTCCCAGAAGGCTTCCCTGGGCCCAAGAGGGCCAAAAATAGAGCGCACCCCCCCACACAACATCCCTTTTTGTCTTCTGGACCTCAGGGAAGCCTCCTGGTCAAAGCAGTAGAACCGTGAGGGGGATCCCAGCACAGCTGATCATCGGAATGGCTGATTGTCAGGAGGGGGAAAGAAATAACTTAAAGAGTGACTGGGCGGGGGAGAATGCAGTCAGCACGATGTCAAGCATGCGCAATAGGGACTGACTGGGAGGGGCGGGGAGAGGCCAGCCAGGGGCATGATTTGCCAGTTCTCTGAACTGTGCAGAATCGTAACAACCAGTTCTATAGAATCGAGCCGAGCCAGTAGAATCTCACCCCTGGTTTAAATGCAGTCAGATAATTTAATACCAAAAGTCCACCCCAACTTCTTTTTCTTTCACCCAAAGCACTGTTGCCTATCACTACCAAAATTTTAGTGCCATTTTGCGATGGGAAAATATCAGGTTTTGGAAATAGTTTTAAAAGTTATAATGGAATTGGTTTTCCTCCTTATTTTATTTATCCCTTTGGCAAAGGGAAGAAAGCAAGCAGAACTAGAAAACCCTTCTGCTCTTTTGTTCACCCCTTACTTTCATTGCCATTGAATCAAAAAGGGGAAGATAATTACCATATTTAAAATTAAAATTAAATCAAATTCTGTAATACAATTGATATTATTTTCCATGCCTTAAACAACTTTTCATCACATTAAAAAATAAAGTGCAGCAACTACTTTGAAGAAACCTAAGTTTCATTTCCATGTCACAATTTACCAGAATCTGAAAAGGACTTTGTAGTAATCCAGAAACTGTAGCATTATGATCTACAGAGGTTATATATCTGCACTATAGTATATAGCCCTTATTTTGCTGCACTAATTCACCTGTGAAAAGCAACAACTATTTTTATTGTTGATATTATTATTATTATTTTAAAAAGACAAAGTATAATTTAACTTCTTCCTATTTTTTTCTTCCTTCTCATTTTGCTGGTCCCAGGAAATATTCTCTTACTGAAATTTGTCACTCTTGTTTTGTAGGTTCAAGAAATAGAAGGGATTAAAATTGTCACCTACTGCTCCCCATTATATTTTGCTAATTCAGAAATATTCAGGGAGAAAGTTATCGCAAAGGTAAGAAACTTCAACTTCAAATGAAACATATCTAAATTAGAAACAAAAGACTGGATCGTGTCTGCATATGCACACACATGCACATGCATGTACACATGCACACATGTATACACATAGTTCTTTAAATTTCTTTTGGCCTTGTCGAATGAGAGGGCTCCTTGCAGAGTTATTTTCCAGGGAGATAAAATTGACACTTCTTCTGATATCCTTTTTCATAAGAAGTGAATGTATTGTTATTTCCCCTTAGTTTTTTATTACTACAATTAGCTTGTTCATACATTGCTTCAAGTTTTGATTTTAATATTTTATTAGTGCTTTATTTTAGGGGAAGGGGTGCTTTTATTCATAGTCCACCCTAGAAATATTTTTACTGAATGATGACATTAAACTCCTTAAAAATGTCTGTTTGCTGAAGTTTATTGCAATGGAAAAGCTCCTTAAAAATGTCTGTTTGCTGAAGTTTATTGCAATGGAAAAGCTGCAAAATTATGTCTTAACTTTCCTCAGTGTTTCCCAGAGAGATGTTGGTATGGTTTGTTATCTAATAATAAATTCAATTTTATTTCATATAATATTTTATAGTCTCAATATATGGTTTTAAAAACTAATCAGGGATGTGTTAATATAAATTCTATTATTGGATACTAACAAAAAAAAACTATTTAATTAAGTAGAGGTCCTCTGCTTTATTTTTTATGACTTAGCATAAAAAATAGTCCTTCTCTAACATTCAAATATCCCAAAAGTCCAAGTAGGAAGATGATGCAGCTAAATACATTTTTTCTCCTAAACAGACTGGTGTGGATCCCATCAAAGTCTACTTGGCCAGAAAAAAGTTTGTGAAAAATCAAGAAAAGGTGACAGTAGCAGTACAGAAAACAAGCAAATTCAAATCTATTTTCAGAAAAGACAAGGTAACCAAGCAATTATCTAGGTTATAAGTGAGGTTTCCTACAGCTAGGCAAAAAATGGTATTTTCTTTCATCCTAGAAAGAAAAAAAAAGAATATATTTATCACACATAAAATATTATGAACACCTGGCCTAGATTTGTAAAATAACTACTTTTCTTTGTTACAGACTGTGTCTCTGCAAGAACTCCATAAGGATTTTGAAAGCACTTCTCCAACAGATACCAATAACAACCAGACAGCTGCCAATGGCAACAGCATCTCCTATATTGTCTTCAATCCAGCTGTAAACTCTTTAAGTCCAAATAATACCTCATGTGAACAGAGAAACACAGCTGATCATAGGAACAGCAACTGCAGCATTATTCCAGCGTCTGGTATTGATCCTATGAACATAGCACCCCCTTTTGTTAACTTTCACACCATTATTCTTGACATGAGTGGAGTGTGCTTTGTGGATCTGATGGGTACAAAAGCTTTGGGAAAGGTATGTTGTTCTTTCGGAAGCTGTCTTGTTCACTGAAGTTACAGTCTTTAAAATGTTCTGTTTAAACAGGGTTAAAGTTAATCAGGACTAAAGTTTGATACAAGTAGCATTGTACTTCTGGATAGCAATTGAAAATGTTGACAACTCAATATGATCAGAATGAGAGGTTTATTTTTATTTATTTTATTTATTTGATTTGTCAATCGCTTACAAGATAATAGGTATAAGTATAAACATGAGTAAGAATACAGGAAATAGGTCCGATAAATGGGGGCAATAGGACAGGGATGGTAGGCACGATTGTGCACTTATGCACGCCCCTTACAGATCTCTTAAGAATGGAGTTAGGTCAATAGTGGATAGCTTGAGGTTAAAGGAGTGGGGGTTAGAGGATGTAACAAAAAAGTCAGGTAGTGCATTCCAGGCATTGACCACTCTGTTGCTGAAGTCGTACTTTCTGCAATCATGTTTGGAGCGTTTACACTGAGTTTGTATCTGTTGTGTGCTCTTGTATTGTTATGGTTGAAAGTTGTTTCTGGAGAACACATGTGAGAAGCCAAGAGATTATTTATGAAACCAAAGAAACTATCAACACTCCATTGATCAAACAAAAAATAAATGCTGCACCGTCAGTAGATAAAATATGAGTTTTTACACTGCTATTTTAACTTTCTGACTAAGTATATAGCAAGCCACAGAATAAGGAGATGCAGATTGTGGCTTCGTGTTGTATGTTATGACAGAGTATTTACACCAACACAAATTCCTTGTGTGTCCAATCACACTTGGCCAGTAAAGTATTCTATTCTATTCTATTCTGTTCTATTCTATTCTATTCTATTCTATTCTATTCTATTCTATTCTATTCTATTCTATTCTATTCCATTCCATTCCATTCTATTCTATTCTATATGCCAAGTACAATGTTACTTTCATTTTCAAAGATATACCTTATAAATAAAAGTGAGCCTTATGATTTCCATTTCTATTCTAATTATTTGGTTTTAGACTATATACTGCATCATTACTAACTGGGCACTTTGGAAAATTCAGTGCTGTGTTATCTTTGGATTTTTTAGAAAAAAAATTAACTTAATATATTATGTCTAATATCTGCACATTAAATGAATGAATGCTTGTAAATGCTAAGGCCATAACTATGCAAAATCAATCCATTACCACTCTCTCATTTTGTTTTCTTGTGCAGCTATGTAACAACTATCAAAGGATTGGTATTAAGGTCTTTCTTGCAAATATATCTGGTAAGAATTTTATTTCTATTACTTATTTATTTAAAATGTGATACTGTCTGAGATGAAAAATGTCTAGGGTGGTATTCAGATTAATAAAGAATCCATGCTTTCAGAGTTTTATATAGAAAGGTAAATAAAACCATTGAAAGAGGTGGGGAATAAGGGAAATATGCATATTTAATATTTTAAGAACTTTAATGACATAGCTGATAGAACAAGCTGCTTGGTAATTGTTGGTATAGGGACAAGCGCATATACCTAACTTCATTTGACTTCCATTTAACAAGAGGCAGATTCATTTCTGGTGGCAAATATCAAAAGTTGAATGTTCACTTACTATATCACGTCACGTGTAGGTTTACACATGCAATGTATACAGAGGTGGGATTCAATTTTTTAAACAACCGGTTATGTGGGTATGGGTTAGTTGATGGGCATGGCTTGGTGGTAATGTGACTGGCTGGGTGTGGCCAACTCAACATCACTCACATCGAGGCACGCATCTCCTCGCCTGGCCTCTCATGACTGTGGGGATGCTGCAATAGTTGTAAGCGTGAAAAATGGTCATAACTCACTTTTTTCAGTGCCATTGTAACTTTGAACGGTCACTCCACACAAGCAAAGTACTAGCTAAGGAGGGAAAAAAAACTCCAGAGAAGTTCCAGAGATAGGAAGTCTAGTCCTGCCAAGAATGTAAAAAAGGTTAACGGAAAGGCAGTTTCTGTAAGCAACACCAGAATGTTTCCTTCTTGCCTTCCTTACAGGATTAGGCCAGCAATTTCTTCTAACAACCCGTTCTCCAAACTGCTTAGAATGTCAACAACTGGTTCTAGTGAATAGGTGCAAACCTGTAGAATCCCACCCCTGAATGTATAGCCCAGGGACTGGAAAATCACAGTTCAAGCGATAGTTTCATTTTGCTATCTTCTGGGTTTTTTTAGAATTTAAAAACAAATACAAAACTGATAAAATTACATTGACTCAAAGGCTTCTTTTTTAAGACAAAAACACTTTAAATAGACTTTTACTAATCTAGGACAAGGAAAAAGTTTACAGTAATACTTGCTCCTGAAAAGAGCAGAAATGAAATCAAACTGCTTGAGATAGCCTTCTAGTAATATGCATGCACAAACATATGCATTGTATAGGTTATTTTAAAAATGTAAGATAGCTTCAAAGTTTAAACTCAATCATGGGTGAATGATCAGACCAAAAGGCAGTTTACATATTACAAGGCTTCCTAAAGTAACATATATGGAGATGAACAATTTAAAATTTTCCAAAGCGCTCAGCTGGTTGACTGTCATGCCAGAGATAAAATGTATCTTCTTTCAAAGAAGGTTGTCTAGCCAGTCCTAAGTGGTACAGGTTTTTCCTGTTCCCTGAAAAATGTTCTGCTATGTGAAATCAATTCTGTTTGAGTATATTGCTGAATAAGCTCATTATCCAGATTGGGCCAGTATAGTTCTTTCAGTCTTCCTGTTCAATCTATTGGCTTCAGATTGACACAACAATAGAGTTTACTTAATTTACTTTAAAGGTTTTGGAAATCCCTCTCCACAACTATTATAGTCAAAAAGAAATGATCTGCAATCAGTAATTTTAAATTTGTCTTTTTCATTAGCTCAAGTGTATGATGATATTCGTATTGGTGGAGTCTTTGAAGAAGGAGGTCTTGAGCCTTGTCACCTTTTCGTGACTATCCATGATGCTGTTTTGTTTGCAACAATGAACAGCAGCAGAACTACTTGTCATTCTGTCTTAGAACAGGTATAAATAATTCACTTATTTATTTATACCCTGATCTTAATTTTAAAAAAAATATTTATGGATACATATCACCTCAAAAAACTGTAACGATGTAATATATGCTCTTCCATCTTTTCTCATGACCACCAAAACTGTAGCTGGTAATTTGGTTGCCATGGCCAAGCTAACTTTAGCAGTCAAAATTCTAGAAGGAGAAAAAAGGGTGTAGACATTTGGGAAACAGAAAACAAAATTATCGGACTAGAATAATCATTTATGAAACTCAGTCTATATAATATATATGAAAGAAATTCTAAATAGTATATACAAATATTTGCAGTTAAATCCAGTTGTACATTCACTTTTTAAAACATAGAATGATTTCCACTCTCTGTTTCTTCTTTAATAGATTATTAGAGAAATAGAGAAATAATAATGTTACCCCAAACTTTGAAGAACATAGGACTTGTATTCTAAGATTTGTCTTTCATGGGATGTCTAATAATTTGGTTTGAGTACATTCATAGAAGATGATTGCCAGCTATGAATTTCATTTATATTTTTCCAACTCTAATCCTTAAATATTTAAAATACCTTCTGTCAACTGTTATACAATCCAGAAAATTTTACTGATATTTGAAGCACAAAGATAATGACAGAGTTGATTAAAATATCATACCACCATAAAACATTATTTGAATGCTATTGCTAAGGTATGAAATGCTGGTTCACACCAAGTATATTTATTACAACTCAGAGCTATGACACATGTATCATAATTACAGTTTATAGTTTGTAATTTGCTAAATGTATGTCTTACAAGGCTGAAACATTATCAGTGGTTCCTGAAAAAAACCATAAAAATTTATACTATGCTGTAACTTGAGCTAATCATCTTACATATTTGTGTACTTAATGAAATGTATGTTACATGAAATGAATCCTCTAGAATCCTATGCTGATATTTGACTAAAAAAACAGACTCTGAAGCTTTATTATCATATGTAAACAATAACAAGCCATTTCTCCCTACTCAGAGATCAAATCAGATTGAAGTCTCTGTCTCAGATGAATCTCTGGAAGATAGCAGTGCTGAATTCCAAAATTTGGAAGAGGTCAGTTAAAAGAACAAAATGATATTAAATGAAGAATCTGACTCATTCCTCTGCCAGATGTATTGTCTATTATCTCTCATGCTCTAGTTACTTCATGTTTGAATTGCAATTTGTTCTACCTGGCCTGCTACTGAACACATTCAGAAATTTCAGTTAGCACGGTCATCCTGTTGCAGGAATTACATTATTTATAGGTATTAATTTGCTTCCAATTGCAATTCAAGGTGGTTTGTGATTACCTCTTTCACTTGCATGGCTTCAGAAAGGGATGAGACCTCTGTTCTGATTCATATCTGCCCAAACCAGTGGTACTCACTATAAGGGAAAGAGATGGAGTGGGACTTAAACCCTGCTATCTCTTTCTTCATTTGGACCAGCTTGCTTCCCTAAATTCAAATTGCCCTATTAATATTTAGGACAGCAGTTAAAACACTGGTCTTCCCACAGGCCTTCCAGTAATAAACGTTACCATGCTGTGATTGAATTCAGTGGTGGTTATATTGAAATGTTAACTATTATATTTCTTTGTTCAGGATTATATTGCTTTATAATGAATTGCTTCTATATTGTACTATAATGTAAGCTGCCTAAAATTTGTAAATTGAGCCAGCACACAATTATGAGTAAACAGATAATAAAATCTAAGCATAAGTAATAAGGAATTCATAATGGTTAAATTCAAACAGAATTAACATTCGTTTCTCTAAAATCAAAAAGAAAAATTAGTCACAGATTAAACTAAATTCCATAACTTAATTATAACTAAAGTTTATCTGATATAAGCTATAGTCCAAACAACATCTTATGTAATTTTGTGATGAATCATTAATAACATTGGTATCAGTTTATAATGTAAATCTCCATTTTTTTCTAGGAAATGTTTGGAAGCATTTTTCATTCGGAAACACAAACAGCACTGTGAGCAAGTCAGGAACATATCTGTGATGGCAAATTATTTGCTCATGATGTTTCCTTATGAAGGTTCCAGTATCTGAATGGCAAGGAAAATGGCCTTTCTAGCAAAGGGCCATGGGTGCTTCTATAACACTGAGGACAGACTCTTGGACCTGGTATTCTCTTCTATAATTCCTCTTGGATTATGAACCTCAGAGCATCTGACTCTTGAAACAGTTGGCACGGAAGGAAGAAACTCAGGGAATATATTTCATCCATCTAGAAGAAGCAAAAGGATCGCTTGAATATCTTCTGGATCATATTTTCCTTCTCTTTATTTATGGAGCCATAAGTATGCATGTAACAGACATGCATATCTACTAATTCTCCAGCATTGTTCTTATGAGGGAAAACAAAGGAAAATATGGAAAATGTTAGATTGCCAGATAAAATGCTCACAAATTGCAGCAGTTTCAGTTCACAAGGAGGGGCAATTGTTTCATTGCATAGACTCCACACCAAAGTTAAACACAACTATGATGATGCCTAACTTTCCTCTAATTTTGTTTATTGCAACCTACTGCTATATTCCTTATTTTTGTGGCCTAAATGCACCAACTCAAGGGCTGTGTTTATTGTAGTACTGGACATCATCCAACATGTATTACTATATTGCCTAGAAGGAATATGCCTTTTATATTATAAACCACACCTATCTTTTGAGCTATTTTCTCTCTTCTGAAGAATGTGTTGATGTTTAGAGGATGAAAATATTTTTCATAGGATCTATGTATATAGAGCATTTCTACAGTTCTTTTATTTTTTTTCAAAATTAAGCTTGATGTAGGTTTAATTAAGCAAAACCAACGAAGATACTTTAATTTATTCCAATACAAGTAGTCCTTGACTTACGACCATAATTGAGCCCAAAATTTTTGTTAAGTGAGACATTTGTTAAGTGAGTTTTGCCCCATTTTATGACCTTTCTTTCCACAGTTGTTAAGTGAATCACTGTAGTTGTCAAGTTAACAACACAGCTGTTAAGTGAATCAGGCTCCCCTATTGACTTTGTTTGTGAGAAGGTCACAAAAGGCGATCACACAATCCCCAATACACTGTAACAGTCATAAATACGAGTCATTGCCAAGGTCTGAACTTTGATCACATGACCATGGGGATGCTGCATTGGCTGCAATTATACAGGTGAAACTCGAAAAATTAGAATATCGTGCAAAAGTTCAATTATTTCAGTAATACAACTTAAAAGGTGAAACTAATATATGAGATAGACTCATTACATGCAAAGCAAGATAGTTCAAGCTGTGATGTGTCATAATTGAGATGATGATGGCTTACAGCTCATGAAAACCCCAAATCCACAATCTCAGAAAATTAGAATATTACATGCAATCAATAAAACAAGGATTGTACATAGAACAATATCAGACCTCTGAAAAATATAACCATGCATATGTACTTTTGCAGCAATTACTGCCTCAATGCGGCGTGGCATGGAAGCTATTAGCCTGTGGCACTGCTGAGGTGTTATGGAAGACCAGGATGCTTCAATAGCAGCCTTCAGCTCTCCTGCATTGTTCGGTCTCATGTCTCTCATCTTTCTCTTGGCAATGCCCCATAGATTCTCTATGAGGTTCAGGTCAGGCGAGTTTGCTGGCCAATCAAGCACAGTAATCCCACGGTCATTAAACCAGGTTTTGGTGCTTTTGGCAGTGTGGGCAGGTGCCAAGTCCTGCTGGAAAATGAAGTCAGCATCCCCATAAAGCTTGTCTGCGGAAGGAAGCATGAAGTGCTCCAAAATCTCCTGGTAGATGGCTGCGTTGACCCTGGACTTAATGAAGTACAGTGGACCAACACCAGCAGATGACATGACTCCCCAAATCAACACAGACTGAGGAAACTTCACACTGGACTTCAAGCATCTTGCAGTGTGTGCCTCTCCATTCTCTCTCCAGACTCTGGGTCCTTGGTTTCCAAATGAGATGCAAAAGTTGCTCTCATCAGAAAAGAGGACCTTGGACCACTGAGCAACAGACCAGTTCTCTTTTTCTGATGCTTCTGATGTTGTATGTTGTTTAGGGGCCATAAAAAGAGGAATACAACATTTGAAGCCCATGTCCAGGATCTGTCTATGTGTGGTGGCTCTTGATGCACTGATTCCAGCCTCAGTCCACTCCTTGTGAAAGTCCCCAACACTTTTGAATGGCCTTTTCCTGACAATCCTCTCCAGGCTACGGTCATCCCTGATGCTTGTGCACCATTTTCTTCCACACTTTTCCCTTCCACATAACTTTCTATTAATGTGCTTTGATACACTTTGGGAACATCCGACTTCTTTTGCAATGATCTTTTGAGGTGTCCCTCCTTATGGAGGATGTCAATGATGGTTTTCTGCACAACTGTCAGGTCAGCAGTCTTTCCCATGATTGTGATTCCTACTGAACCTGATTGAGAGACCATTTAAGGGCTCAGGAACCCTTTGCAGGTGTTATGGCTTAATTAACTGATTAGAGTGGGACACTTTGAGCCTAGAATATTGAACCTTTTCACAATATTCTAATTTTCTGAGATTGTGGATTTGGGATTTTCATGAGCTGTAAGCCATAATCATCTCAATTATGACACATCACAGCTTGAACTATCTTGCTTTGCATGTAATGAGTCTATCTCATATATTAGTTTCACCTTTTAAGTTGCATTACTGAAATAAATGAACTTTTGCACAATATTCTAATTTTTCAAATTTCACCTGTAAATGTGAAAAACAGTCATAAGTCACTTTTTCAATGCCATTGTAACTTTGGATAGTCACTAACTGAACTGTTGTTAAGTCGAGGATTACCTGTAACATTTTTACTATACTTGTGATTAGAAATTTCAAGATAATTCCACATTATTCTTGATATTGTAGCTTTTTGTTTTTAATAACTAAACTAAACAAATTTACCTTAGCTTCATTTTGAAAAATAAAATTTCTATAAGAAACAATTATTTTTCAGCTTGATTACCAGTCCTGTGTATTGTGTTCAAAAAAAGATACAGAAGTGTAAAGCTGTCCAACACATTTGAAGAAGGCATTTTCCAAAGTGGAAAACATTTGCAGAATGCTTTGTACCTGGGGCATTCAGGAAGGGTTAAAAAAAAAAAGTCAAAATGGTGGCCATAATGATACAATCAGAACCCAGGCTTTTTACATAGTTTGCATGAATAATGCATATTTAAAAGGGGTTGGGTTTCAATTACATAATCACTGCTGCCATCTTGATATTTTTGACTCCCCACTAGTGCCCCTGCTTTGCACAGACTTAGTAAATTTTACTGCCTAAGCATATCATTAAAATAATTTAGATTAAAACTTTTCTTAGCGCTCAAGTTTTGCCTTGCATACAGTTTGGACTAAAGGGTTCTTAAATGAGTTTTAGGACTCATTTCAAGAGCAGCAGTTTATCATCCGATTCCTCTCAAGCTGTTTAGTCAAACATTCTCAAGGTGTTTTTTTTTTTAATTATGACACAATGAAGAAAATCTACCTCTCAGGCAGATTTGCCTAACTAGTTAATCTAAGCAAATATAGTTTTTAAAATTGTATTTTGTAAATGCAAAATAATTTTATATAAAAATGTGAATTATGCAAATGACTATTGAGGTTGGATAGTTTTTTGTTGTGATTCTTTCTTCCACCAGAATGATTCTGTAAAGTGTATGATATACAGGATATATGTATCATATGAACACCACAAACCAAAGGATGTTTCTTTAAAAGTCTCTTAATATACCAAAGTTTAGTTCTATGAAAAGTTTATGTTCAAAATGCTAATATAGAGAATCACCCAGTGGTTCTGAAGTCAATTAAAGTAGAATCTGAAATTAGAGCAAATAAAGATTGACTTCTTCAAAACATTATATGCATTGAATTGTGAAAAATTAACTAGTTTTTGCCTCTAATATAGCTGAAAGTATGTTTTTAAAATTACTGGTCTCAAAGTTCATGCTCAGTGTATATAAATAGTAAACTCTCATTCAGTTCAAACTGGATTCCTGGTGATTTCATGGATGAGTCCCTGCATCTTTATTTGGCAAGTGGAGCAACTGGTTTCCCAGTTTGACTGCAGCACTGGCCTTTTCTTGTGCTTGTGGTATCCTGGCAAGCACTAACCAGGTCAGTCACTAGAACTTAAGTCCAGACAAGATTGATCAGCACTTGTTCCCTGCTGCAATTGCCAGAGTCACATGAAAGAATAACTGGAAGGGTGTTTGCAACTAAAGAGAGCAAGATGCTGTTTTTAAACCAATTCTTTTGTTCAGGGACAGGGCATTCATAAGCCATAAGAAACAGTTACAGGTAGTCCTCAACTTATGATCACAATTGAGCCCAAAATTTATGTTGTTAAGTGAGATATGTTAAATGAATTTTGCTCTTTATAACCTTGCTTGCCTCAATTGTTAAGTGAATCACTGCAGGTGTTAAGGCAGTAACATGGTTGTTAAGCGAACCTGGCTTCCCCATTGACTTTGCTTGTCAGAAGGTTGCAAAAGGGGATCACATGACCCTGGGACACTGCAACGGTCATAAGTATGAATCAGTTGCCAAGCATCTGAATTTTGATCACATGACCATGGGGATGCTGCAAAGGTCATAACTGTGAAAAATGGTCATAAATCACATTGTTCAGTTCCCTTGTAACTTTAAACAGTCACTAAACGGTTGTAAGTCAATGACTACCTGTATTAACCCCTTAATCATGTACGGGCCATTTCTAAATGCTCTCAACCGAATGAATTGAGATTCCCCTCTACCGCGAACTGCTAGGGTTTCCCGTACAGCATCAAGAAGGCCAACCAAACCAAGTTTCCCGCGGCGGTGATAAATTAACAGCTCCGTCAATGATTGGCTAGAAGCCGCGTCTGCCTGTCAAAGTTCCCAACGCGGCTGGGCCACGAGGCTGAAAATGGCGACCTTCGGTGCCAGGCTGCGAGGGGTTTTGTGCGGGGCTGGCTTGGGACTGTGCGGGATAATGTTGTTTCTGCTGGTCGCGATGCTCCTCCGAACCTATGGGACACGACCTTCCGGCTCGGCCATAAGGCTGCGGGAAAAACAGCAGCAGGAACGGCAGCGGCGAGAGGAGGCTGCCTTTAGCCCCCGCGAGTTGCAGGAGCTCAAAGAGGTGCTCCAAGGTAAAAAAAAAAAAAAAAACATATAAAAGCAAAGATGAAATCGGGTATAAAAGAGTCATTTCTTCAAAATATTTATCTGTTTTTAATAGGAAGTTAATGCTGTTGGTTCGAGAGAGCAAAATTATAGCCTTGTCTGCGTTAAACTACTTTGTATTTTGGTACAATATGCAGATCTCCTGTCCGGGAGTAGCTGCTTAGGACGGAATGTCTGTTGCTGTTGTTGCTACCACCTCTGCTACAACTCCTGCTTTACTGATACTCTTTCACAATCAGAATGCATAAAACAACTTTATATTCTGCCCAGAATAACACTAGCTTCTTGGAGTCTCTAAACTGTATCGCTTTGAATAAAATCACTTTTAAGGGTCCTTACCCTTATATATAGTTCTTTCTATATACGACCTACAGGAATTCAGTTTGTAGGCACAAATGTATAAGAAAAGACAGTCTTCATATGATTTGGTCTGTTATAAAATGCAGGCTTTGCACCCTGCAGGACTTGGAGAAGTATCATGGATGCATTCATTTTTCTTCTTCATTCCTCCCTCAAATTAGTGGGGTGGAAAACCTGCTTTTCCAGACAGTTGCCGTTCAGTCACTAAATAATTCTTATTTGATCCCTTTTTTATTGGAGTTGAACTGTCATTTTAACTTTTGTCCCAAAAGGAGATATTTTAGTCCCTCATGCCCTTAACACCTTCCAGATGCTTTAATGCAGGTGTGTCAACCCAGGGGCTCCAGGCTGTATAGGGCCCTGGACAGCTAGTAATGTGACCCAACAAGATCATAAACTTTTAACATTATTATGTAATTCTTAGTGATCAAGTATGTTATATATTTTATATGTGACCCAAGACAATTCTTCACTCATTGTGGAACAGGAAAGCCAAAAAGTTGGATACCCTTGCTTTCATGGAATGCTCTAGTTAGGTTGCTGACATAGTGATGAAAGATGTGTTGTAACATCACAATGTACTCCCCTTCCACATCAGGATACAAGTGCTTGGGAGTGTGTTTGCACAATGATTTTGACACATGCCATCAGTTTGTCATTGCTAGAACTAGCTGAGATCCTTTATAATTTCCACATACTTGGAAAGAACAGTTGACAACAGTTGCCTATTTGCTAACCAAGCAGATTAGAGAATTACAATTGTTTTGCAGGAACAGCAGAGTGACACTTATTCTGCAGGAACTGCATTAATTTCTGGCAAGTTTCCAGGTACAACTCAAAATGCTTGTCAATACCTATGAAGCCTTTTGAGGATTGGATCCCCAATTACCGTGGGAACATCATTTACTCCACATTCAATCTTCCTGCTTGATTTCTATCTTCCCATGAGATTTCAGGGAGGGGAGCTTTTTTCATGGCTTCCCCAAACCATGGTTGGGGGGATTATTTTCACCAAGTGTAGGAAGGCCTGTAGATTTCAGAAGCTAGTAAAATCCCTTCTTTTCTTGCATCCTTTTTTTGGGGGGGGGATATTAAGGTGATGGAGATAACTTGTTGTGCAATTCCTGATGACTACTGTACGCTTTGTACTTCAGTGTTTTAATATGCTCTGTGGATTTTAAAAGTATTTTAAAATCATTTTGCACCTGTTGGGGAAGTTAAACATGTATTTGATATTTTATTATGAGTCTTTCAGAGGCTATGATTGGCATGGCATATAAACACTGTCAAATACAAGAATGGCAACAAACTGAATTCTCATCCCTCATGTTGGGTAGATCTTTCTGAAGGATTTGTGCACAAACAACTTTGTGCCCTTCTGGAATGTGCTCCCATCTTAATGTACAAAGCTGTTACATGACAGTTGTTCACTATTATCCCAAAAGTTCCACAGATTCCCTCTTATAATTCGTACTAGAGTTTATCAACCCAGTGATAATGATAGTTTTTTATATAAACATATCTTTAAGGCATTTTAATGGATGCGGTAGTTCATCTGTTTGTGTTACTCTTCTGAAATATTGCCTGAGCATTTTGAAAAATGCTTTATCCTTTCCAAAAGGTGCTGTCAGAATACAAACCGTTTCCTTCTCACCAAATGATCAGAATATAACAGCCCTGGAAGAATTTGAGCCATATATTTACAAAGGTATTTAAAATTAAATGCTTGTTTTTATTAGTGACAATGCTAATAATTGCATAGAAAATATAATTATTGTATTGTGTTTATTTTTTGGTAAAACTGAAGTACCAAACTGAAAAAATATGGTTCGTTATTTAATAAAGTTCAATTGACAAAATTGTGTTGGTGGTTATAAGTAGTTAATTATAGATGTTACATATAGGTGTTTCACCAGTGAAGAAATATGGATTCTTTATATATGAAAATGTATTTGAACAATAATTTAATATTGTTTTTCAATATTATACCATTCTGTCATAAATGTATACCATTCTGTCATAAATTATATAGATCGACAAAAAGGGTAAACATGTATTTTTCATGGCAAATACTCCCAGTTTAATATTAATGTAAGTGGAAAAATGAGATCCCTTTCAATCAGTGGCTGGACACTATACTAAGAACTATACTAAATTATGATCAGCATTAATTGCTTTGTTGGATACACAATGCTAAGCTACATGTTGTGGATTCTAACTCAATACTTGATTTGTGTATAACATAAATATACACTTTTAAGCCAAACAAAACAGTTGACTCTTAAGTCTGTCACACGAAAAAGTTAGTATAGACAGGACTGACATCAGTGGATTCATGGTATGATTCTGTAAAAGGAACTTTCTAGTGTTGTTAAAATTTGTATCATAACCATTTGGGGGGGGGAGTACTTTTGCAACTACCCAAAGATATTTTGAGTTCAAAATGTTGATATAGATATGTACCTGCAGCTTTAAACATTTTTAGGAAAGGAAAACACCACATATTACTTAGAAATTATCCTATTTATTTCAATATACCTTGTTTCTTGCAATCTAAAACTCGTAGGCTGAACCAGAAAATGCAAAGTTTTAAAATCAATTCAACTAAAAAAATAAGGCAGCTTTAAGTAAGCCACTTTTTCTCAGGCATGGAGAAACAGCATGACATAAAAATTTTTAGGGAACAAATTTGGTTCCCTGTTTTTTTAAATCAGTAATTTTGTTAGGTGGTTTTCTTTGCACTAAGTTCCCATTTCCTCCTCTTGTGATGGCAAAGTGTTGTTCATCTAACTGCAATACAAGGATGATACTTTAGGTTTACTTTAGATTACTGCAGTTTCTGAAATAAAGTATGAGTAGAACTTTGAGCATCCAAAGGTTGCTATGTCTATATTCAGAGTAAGATAATAAATACTGATGCAGGAACAATGTAAATAGAAGGATTGTTGTATCGCAGATGTTCTCACTGCTCTGGTCACAGGCAGAACATTTGCTGAACTAAGTATATACTTGTTTTTTGTCCACCAGTAGATAAAAGAGGGAAAAGAATAATTTCAGAATGCTATTTCTTATTTATATTATTTGCTTTAAAACAGTTTATCCACATACAGAAATACAAAAATGATTTCTTTCTTCCTTACTTCAGTTAAGCATTTTCCAAATATATCATCCACTATTCTTTTATACATGTCATTCATTAAAAGTCTGGCTTCTTTACCCAACACACAGTAATTTCATAATTAAATCCAGTGGCTAACTTTGTTTAATTCTCTTTCCTGAAGCTTTTCCTGTAGTGTTTTCTACCTCATTCATTCAACATGAAGTCATCGGAGATTACAGCCATCTATTCACCATCCATGGAGCTAACCCTCAATTACAGCCATATATGCTCCTTGCACATATAGATGTAGTCCCAGCATACCCTGATGGATGGGATGTCAGCGATCCCTTTTCTGCTGAGGAACATGATGGATTTATATATGGAAGAGGAACACTAGATAATAAAAACTCAGCTATGGTATATTAATTTATCTCCTTTTGCTGGGATGCAGATATACTATGAGTTGCAGGAGTCTATGAAATTTTGTGAACCATACCATATTTATGATAAATCATGGCTTTCATTACACTGTGGGAAGAGGCAGTCAGTTTTCTTTCTGCATGCTGCGGTTTTCAAAAGCATCTTATTGGTTTTAGAATTGCTACAGACTTCTTAGATACACCACCTGCTTCAACATCAGTTACAATTGCTCCTCCTGGAAAACAAATTGAAAAGCTGGAAATTACACTGGCTTTTCCTGCTTTCAGTGAACAAATGGCTCTATTTTTTTTCCAGAATAAATTAAATTGATGATTGTAGGCAGGGGTGGGATTCAAATTTTTTAACAACCGATTCTGTGGGTGTGGCTAGGTGGGGATGGCCATGTGACTGGGTGGGCATGGCTTGTTTTTTTTGGGCGGGGGGGGCAGCAACCTTCCCTCCCTCATTTTTTGGGCCTTCTGGGCCTCGGAAGCCTTTTGCTGCCAGAAGGCTTCCCTGGGACTCAGGAAAAAAAAATGGAGCCTGGGGGACCCCCATCCTCTGTTTTGGGGCCTTCTGGGTCTCAATGAAGCTTCCTGGGGGGTATTTTTGCCGATTCTCCGAACTGCGCAGAATCGTAACAACCAGTTTATAGAATTGGTCCGAACTGGTAGAATCCCACCCTGATTGTAGGGGGAATACAGGTCACACATGCTATCTTGAAGTGAAAAAGTGATTGGTGAACACCAGATAAAATGGAAAAGTTGTGAAAGAGAGTCAAAGGATGTGGCTTTTGACTCTTTTATTTGTTTGTTTGGGGTCTAATGGCTGAATTAAGCCATTTGGCAACTAAAAGTAGCAAATTCTTTCATTTCACTATGAAAAATAATGGCAAATTGTGCCTCTCCTGGAATAGTATAATTTTAGTGGACTTAGAGACATGCAAAATTGGAGCTGGGCTACACATTTCCTACCTCTGCTCTAATCAGTCTTGCTCAGTTAGTTCTCTGGTTATAACAAATGGCTAACTAGTGATTAAAGCAGCCTTTCTGAAATGAATTGACTCATGATTGACATGGATATAATGAAGTGCAGAGCTTCAAAGATCAGGAACAACAACACTAACTCAGATTGGAAAGCTGGAGGGAAAAGCAGTAGTATCCTGTCCCAATATCCTTTATGAAAGCTGGTTTAAAGTTAGAAACAAGCAAGATGAGTTATCTGATTAATAGCATATTAGTCACATAGACTATTATTAGATCATTATAACAACATATCTAGCATGTCTGCTGATGCACAGAAGACTTCGATTGATGATGGATGAGATACCTCTTCTGAAAAAAATAAAATACTGTTTAATCCCAGGATTAAGAATCCATTATTGTGTTCATAAGCTCCAAATTGTCATGTCTGCCACCAAATTGACATGTCTGCAATATGGCAGAAGGGAAAAATGATTAAATACATGATGAGACTAAGTAGATTAAATTTAAACAAAATATAGTTTTTGTCTTGGCTCACTTCACTTTTGGAGTATTGTTCCTGGCATGTTGCCATAGGCAATTATAGCTTTTGGCTCGAAACAGATTTTACTGCCCTGCTCTGATGTTAACAAAGCATTATTTATTGCATGATTGAGTCAGTTGTCCTGGGGGATTATTAGAAATGATGGGCAGCACACATGCAACATTTTAAAAAATATAAAAAAGAAGAAATCCATACACAGTGTTTGGGACAGTAATTTAGCTTCAATGAAAAGGAAGCAAGATTATAGAGAGATAGGTAATACAGAAAATTACCTAGCTCTCATTGCTGCTCTGACTCTCACTTGCATCTAACACAGCACAAACACAGGATCATCTTCATGTATTCCCATGATGATGCTACCTTCACCTCATCCCCAGTCTTTAAGCAGCATTTTCCTGTTTGCTTTAATACCATACCTGGCCTGCTTCAAGGATTGTAAAATCTGTTTATTTATTTATTTATTTCTGAGTTTTATATACCGCCCTTCTCCCGAAGGACTCAGGGCGGTGAACAGCCAACTAAAATATGAGTAAACAAAGTATAAATTATTTAAAAAAGAATTAAACACTAGACTGTCCCAAATCTAAAAACCCCAATTAAAATCAATAAAACATCATCATCTATTATTGTGGAAGAAAGGCAAGATAACTAGGGACAGAGGCAATAGAAGTTCCTATTGGATAGTGATCAGTATAGGACAGCAAATTTCTTGCCAAATGTTTATTTATTTATTTACATTTATTGGCCGCCCAACTCCAGGGAACTCAACTGGATTATGCTTCCTCGAGGGGTAGATAGTACTATATAGCTCCATAATGGTCAAAAGCCTTTAGTGAATGGAGTTAAGGTCTCTGTATAAGGTCTCTGCTTTCTCGTAGTCTAATTCTCAATAATCGCTGTATATGATAAAACTCACTGTATAACCAAATGTAAAATAGTTATTTTCTTTCTAATCCTCAGGGCATTTTACACGCTCTAGAGTTTTTACTGAGACGAAATTACAAACCACAGAGATCTTTCTATATAGGCCTTGGGCATGATGAAGAGGTATTATTTATTTGTTTATGTGTTTGTTTGTTTTTAACCTCAATTTTTTCCCATGTTTTTATTATTTATTTTGGAGTTACTAGCCATCCCCATAAACTGAATGGTAGATTCCAAGTAAATTGCTTTTTAAAAATTCTCTTAAGCTGAATATCTTTAATGTATACTGTACTAATAAAGTAGAAGGTTATTGCCCATTGATCATAATTTGTCTATATAGGAGTATTTTATTTTGCTGAATGGGAATATAAGATATTGAATGTTTTTAAATATTGCATTTGGTACTCTAAATTCAATCCCCAATTTTTTTAAATGCTTTTTTAAAGACATCAGACTGGAAACTAGGAGAATGTGAATTCTAGTCCCTTCCTAGGCATGAAAGGTAACTGGGTGACTTTGAGCCAATCATTCTTTCAGCCCAATTCATCTGACAGAGTTGTTATGAAGAAAATAAGAGAAAGAAGGAGTATTAGATATGTATGTTGCCTTAAATCATTTATAAAAATAATAAAAACTGGATAAAATATATTTTAAAAATTCCAATTAGGATTTAGATACATATGAAAAGATAGCTTAGATATACAGTATAAAGCCATGGTGGCACAGTGGTTAGAATGCAGTATTACAGGCTAACTGCTCATGTTGTCAGGAGTTTGATTCCTTCAATCCTGACTGGTTCAAGGTTGACTCAGCCTTCCATCCTTCCAAGGTCGGTAAAATGAGGACCCAGATTGTTGGGGGCAATATGCTGATTCTGTAAATCGCTTAGACTGCTGTGAAGTGGTATATAAGTCTAAGTGCTATTTCTTTTCCCTTTTTTTGTATAAAAAGTTTTTTATTTTTTACAACAAACATAACAAATAAAACCTTTCAATTATACAGTGTGTTGGTTGGTACATTGTCTTGTGCACAATGTTTATTGTCTTTTCCTCTTAGGTTTACATTCATATTGCATCAATTAACTTGCCATATCATATTGTATTTTTATTACACCATCATTAGACTATTAACTTCAAATCCATATTATCCTTTAGAGTAAACCTCAATTTTTAATAATTTTTATTCATATTATAACTCATTTTCAATACATCATTACTACTATATTATACTTCAATTTCCTACTTTTCTGTCTTACCATTGATAAAATAAATCCCATATCTTGTAGTATTCTTTTTCTTCTTGCTCTAATTGCTAATGTTAATCTACTCATTTCTGCACATTCCATTATTTTCTTAATCACCTCCTCCTCTATTGGAATTTTCTCATTTTTCCAATTTTGAGCAAATATTCTAGCTGCAGTTAAAACATTAATAATCAAATATGTCAATTCTCTGTTGTAGCCTTATTTCTGGTTTTAGAGCTATATGTTTTTTGTCGCTTGTTCCCAACCATGTGTGTATTTTAGTCCAACATCTTTTAGCTTCCGCACATGTCACTACATATGGTAATATGATCCAGGTATCTGATGACATTTCCAGCACTTTGCCAATTTATCCCTGAACATCTTTGCTCGTCTTGCCAGGGATAGGTCCACCTGTAAAACATCTTATACAACTTCTCTTTATATGCTGTTGATATAGTTAATTTATAATTTCTAGTCCATAATTTCTGCCATTTTTCTAGATCTATCCTATATCCAAATTTTTCCCCCATGCAATCATCATTTCTTTAACTTGTTCTTCTAATTTCACTCCCAATAAATAACCATATAATTTTTTAATCATCCTCTCATCATTACCTGTTAAGATTTTATCTAATTCAGCAAATTCTTTATAAAACCCTTCTATCTTACTATCTTTATCATATCTAGAATGTATCTGCACATATGAATACCAGTTCATATTTATCCCTTGTTCATCTAGTTCTTGCTTTGTTTTGAATTCACACTTTTCATTTAAAATTTCACTATATCTAACAATGTGTTCCATTTTAAAAAAAATTGGGTACGCAAATGCTTCTATTGTTGATAACTAGATGTGTATTTTCAAATAGTGTTGTTTCCTTATTTTCTCCCAAGTTGATAGCAAGGCATCTTGAATGTAATGTCTCCTAAAATACCCGTGCACTTTACTTTCCTTATACCATAAAAATGCATGCCACCCCAATTGTAAGTCATGGCCTTCCAGTGTTAATAGTCTAGTATTTCTCAGGACAATTGATTTTTTCACCCACATCAGTGTTACAATCTGATAATATAGTTTCAATTGGGTAATCCAAAACCTCCCCTTGCTCTAGCATCCTGTAACAACTTAAATTTAATTCTTGTCTTCTTTCCCTGTCAAATATATTTCAACATTATAGTTTAAGTGCTATTTCTATAGTAGCTTTTTCAATGAGATTATGTAGAATCTCTTTAGATTCAAACTTCAGTGGTTTGGGCTATAATTAGTAAATCACTTACAGCCTTTGCTGAGTAATAATTGCCTTCTTTTGAAATCCTAGCCAATGGCTTAACTTAGAAAATGTTACTCTAATTCCCTTTCAGGTGGGTGGTAAAAAAGGAGCAATGAAAATTGTGGCTGAGCTGGAATCTAGAGGGGTACAACTTACTTTTGTGCTTGATGAAGGAAGCTTTATTTTTGATGGAATCATCCCTAAAATAGAGAAACCAGTAGCTGTGTAAGTAAAGAAATATAATTGTTTGCTACAGTAAATGCAGTTCTCTACTTATTTCATAGCATCAGGTTTAAACAATTGAATATTGGAAGCCATGCCTTGCAATTCAGAAATAACTGAAACTGTAATTTATCAATTTGTCTGTACTTTGCCTACCTTTGTTCTCGAATGATAAAAGAATGGACATTGTACTCTATCTCATATTTCTCCAGGTTGTGCACACAGTAACTAATTAACTTCAGGTACATGAATGCCTGGTCACAGTATCCTCCAGCAATAGAGTAATATGTACATAGACCTACATCTCCAGATGTTTATTTATTTTATTTATCTATTTGATTTGTCAATCACTTACAAGATAATAGGTATAAGTAGGAATACAGAAAATAGGTACGAATAAATGGGAACAATAGGACAGGGACGGTGGGCACGATTGTGCACTTATGCACGCCTCTTTTGGCTTTTGCTGCTCTTAACAAAACTAGAGTAATTAGGGCCACATGTATTTTGTAATATCAGATGAGTGAGGATTTTAGTAGAAATTCCTGCTGCTCTGCACAGCAGGCAGGAAATCTGACTGCAGAGTAAATTGGATGATGTATATGTGTTATTTAAGCAAAGCAAAAAAAGGTCTATATAAAATTGTGCAAAAAGCAGCAAAAGTCAGACCTCACTTCTTTGTTTATTCAATTTGAATATAACAAACAATACAACTGTATTGCATTTGGAATTTCATTAATGTTTTTCCCCCCCAACTCAGAATAGGTATCACAGAAAAGGGTGCACTTGATGTAAATCTCACTGTAACATCTCAAGTTGGCCATTCTTCTGCACCCCCTAAGAGGACCAGCATTGGTATTCTTTCTGAAGCCTTACACAAGTGAGTGTCTGTCTTGGGAACACATTATCATTGCAATTCAATGCATATTTAATGGGAAAAAAATCTTATTTGGGTTGAATGCAGCAGTTTCCAATAAAACACATAAAGCATAGTAATCTAAGGTGCTACCTTAAATATCTGCAATAATGACAGGGTCAGAATAAGTCATAAATAGTTGTAACAGAATTCTACAACCTGGCAGTTTTTAGATAGGATGATTTACAACCTATCCCTAACCCATAATGCTGGATGTTACAGTCCATCTGCATGGTTGTAGAGTTCTGAAATAAGTGGTATCTATTTATTCAGTTCTATTGTGTTATTTTCTAGAATCAGACACAATAATTTGCAAAGCAGGAGATATATCTAAGTTTTATAGGGTGCTTTGTTGCTGTGCCATCAAGAGGTTACTAGGAAAGAAATCATAATTTTGTTTTGTCTCCTTACTTTTACTTCACATTTTCCTACCTATCATTCTCCTGCCCCCAATCATTTCAACATAGGGAATGAACAAGAATAAGAAATTCTATTTCTGAAGAATCTTTTAGCCTCCATGGCAGGGGTGGGATTCTACCAGTTCGCACCTATTCTCTAGAACCGGTTGTTAACATTCTAAGCAGTTCGGAGAACCAGTTGTTGGAAGAAATTACTGACCTAATCCTGTAAGGAAGGCAGGAAGGAAACATTCTGGTGTTGCTTACAGAAATTGCCTCTCCGTTAACCCTTATTACGTTCTTGGCAGGACTAGACTTCCTGTCTCAGGACTAGACTTCCTGTCTCTGGAACTTCTCTGGAGTTTTTTTTCCCTCCTTTGTTGGTACTTTGCTTGAATGGAGTGACCATTCTAAGTTACAATGGCACTAAAAAAAGTTACTTATGACCATTTTTCACACTTACAACTGTTGCAGCATCCCCACAGTCATGAGAGGCAAGGCGAGGAGATGCGTGCCTCGATGTGAGTGATATTGAGTTGGCCATGCCCAGTCAATAACATGTCCACCAAGCCACGCCCATCAACTAAGCCACACCCACAGAACCAGTTGTTAAATTGAAACCCACCCCTGCTTCATGGGCAACTTTTGCCTATTACACGCTGCTGCAATTGAGCAAATTATAGTAGTTAAGGACAATTAACTAAACTAATTGCATATTTTTTTCCACTCCATTTTCCTCTCTCTTTCAATATTGTTTCTTCAATTAATTCTATTGTTATTGAAGATCAAAAGCTATGTGCTATATGCTACAAATAATTAACACAGTGCATGACTTACAGATTCTTAGATACTTTTATTTATTCAACATATTTATATAGCTGCCCATTTCAGAGTAAGTGACTGGGCAATATACAACAAATAATCAAATAAGATCCATAAAAATAATAATTGTAAAATATCTTAGAAATCATTATTTAAAAGGAAAATAGTACAAATATTATAAAAAGTTTAAAATATACCAACCACAGAGAGAGTAAAATCATTTCTATCTTAATCCATTTTACACTGGGAATAGAAAATGAGATTTGATCCATCGATACCTTCTGTTTGTCCCACCACCAGGATTCCCTTCTTTTGTACAGGGCTACATTCAAATTATAAAAGATCTCTTTGCCACACAATATGATTGAAAGAAGATACTCTCAGAAAAATGAACTACATGTTCCACTAAGGGATACTTTTTTCTTAAAAAAACTTGAAAACAGATAATTTGATTTCCTGTTTTAAGAAAGAAGCTAACATATCTAACAAACTTACATCTTAGTGCAATGTATCAACATGCACAAAATAATTCAACAATGTATTTTATTTTGTTTTTGCATTTGATTCCTATAGGTTGGAAACGCAGCCTATGCCCAATTTGTTTGGTCATGGACCTGAAATCATGTTGTTTGAACAACTGGTACCAGTGGTGAGTTATTGAGCATATATGTTTTCTTCATTTCTACAGCTTTCAGGAAACGCACGGATCATTTTAAGGTATTTTTCCTCCTTGGGAGAATTCCCATGAGTTGCTATACTGAGCACTAGGCAAATTTACTTGATTTTCAGAGAAAATGAGTCTGGGTGGCATCCTCATACAATACATGCAAAACAATTTCCAAAACAACCCAATCACCAGAAGAAAGACAGCCATTAAAAGATAAAATAAAGTGCAAGACTTGCCACCAACTTACCCCAAAACCTGGGGAAACAGCCAGGTTTTCAGAACTCTATTGATCGTAGCAAGAGCGGCAGCTAGATGTATCTTGGAGGGGGATAATCTTTCTCGATCTCATCAGGCGGCACTGATTAATGGATGAGACATGCAGCGTATCAGTGCTATCTGAACATATTGGATGGGCAGAAATTGTGTCTGCTCAGATAGTCAGATCTGTGCCATAAAGGACTTTACAACTTACAACCTTTTGTTTAATAGTGGTTCAAAGTTACAATGGCTTTAGAAAAAGTGATTTACAACCCTTTCTTGAAATACAACTATTACACCACTGCTGCAGTCATGTGATCACAATTTGGGCGCTTGGTAACTGGCTCGCGTTCACGATGGTCGCAGCATCTTGCAATTATGTGGCTATGATTTGTGACCTTCCCAGCTGGCTTCCAATAAGCAAAGCCAAACGGGGAAGCCAGATTCGCTTAACAACTGCATGATTCACTTAATGACCACAATAACTTGCTTAACAACCACAAGAAAAATAGTTAAAATCAGATCTAGTTAGTTTCACTTAATGACCACATCACTTAAATTCCAGTCCTAATTGTGACTGTAAGTCAAGGACTACCTGTATAAGTAATAATCAGAATCTTGAATTGTATCTAATAGCCTAATTTATTACCTGTTACTTCTTTTGTTCTATAGATTCATTTCCTATTTTTCTTTTTAGTTCATGTAAAAGAAAATTGTATCTTAGCTTTGTTCTCAGATAAAACAAGTACTCAACTCAGATTATAATTAATAAAACGTTATAAAAAATAATTCCATAAGCCCACTGCCGCCTCTAGCAAGAATGAACTGGATTGCGGTTTGTATATAGTTATTATATTTACTTGTACAATCATCGTTCTTTTGAATGGTAAATAAATATGTAAAAGAAAGTGTTATCTGAGAATACATTTGCTGATGTGTATATACTCTATTTCCATTCCCAATCCCTTGCTATTCAGTTCAACTTCCCCCTCAATATCATCATGGCAAATCTGTGGCTCTTTGGACCTCTTGTTGGCTGGTAAGAAAGAAGATACTTTATCACTTTTCTCTCTTGAAACCTGCATGCATAAATTAATTAGGAAATGGTGGTAGTGGTTTCTTCTCTCCATAATCTTTCTTTCTTCTCCTTTCTTAAAACTATTCTTCTATTTTGAGAAGCCTTTAAACAATAGCAAAAAATCTAAAAACTTTCTTACTTCAATTGCATTGATCTTTTATCAAATTCTGAAAAGGCAATTATGTAAGTGTTAATAGAATGCTATGACATCTGTTTGTGGGAGGAATAGTATCTGCTATTGAGTGGCTTCACAAACTGCAAGAGAAAATTATGCCCTGAGCAGTTATCAATCTAAAATTCATTATGTAAAAGAGAGCAGAGGAAGTAAAAATAAGCTGAGTCTGGGTAAATAAATGAAAAATATACTGGAAGCTACCGGCAATATACTTAACTGGATTATATAAAATTCAAGTGCTTCTTTCTTCTCCTTTTTGTATCAATTACTGTACTTCAATCAATATAAAATATTGCTGCTATTTTGCAGAGTACAGAAAGTTATATTGGTTTAATGTGGATACCAAATAAACTTTTGTCTTTTATGCAGGTTTCTTGAGCAAACTCCTAGCACTAATGCTTTAGTTCGGACCACCACTGCAATCACCATGTTTCATGCAGGAATAAAGGTATAAGTGGAAGACACTAGATTGGGAAAAGTTGAAAGAAAACTGAATGGGACAATCAGTGGCCCCTTCCCCACTTTGTAACCTACCCAACATTTGCATTGTAAGCTGCCCAGGGTTGCTCTCAAAGCAAGATGGGTAGCACATCAATTTAATAAATAAACATTTGATAGGAAAATAAATCCAGATAAGATTTCCCGCCATTTTTGCTAGAAAATAAAACAAAACAGGTATATATGCCAATGGAAATGCTTAAGATACTTAAACAAAACAAAAATGCAATCAGCAAAAGAATTCCTCCATTTCCACCCAATTGTCTCATATTGCATTATTTTCCTTCCTGCAGAAATAATCTATTATGTTACTAAAACTCTCGTCATAACCTTTAACTGGGCAAAACAATGCATTGTAGGGCAACTACTTTTGAACCAAAGTATCTCAAATTGGCTAATTTACAGGACGTGACCAAAATCCAAGACCCAGAATTCCCAAGGGAATGAAATTCGGGGACATTGTGACTACTTTTGTACTACTGGCTGCTGTTGGGCAGCTAGTGCAGTCATAATCTTCATTTTCAATGTTTCCCAATGTAATCTAACAATCTCTCACTCACTCCCCCATACAGCTGCAACCATTTAGGGGGGGAGGGAGGGAGGAGTAAAGAAGGAGGGAGAACAGGGAGGAAGGAAATCCAGTATACCTTCACTGCTCCATATTCATATTCGTGCTGCCCCCTATGCTCGTACTCCTATCCACATAATACCTCCTGGGTATCCCCAAACATTCTTTATTATCTCACTCTATGCCACTGCATATTTTCTCCAACCCAAACAGCATGTCTTGGGCACTTCCATGCACCTTACCTAACCCACACACAACACCCTTCCCTGACCTGTGTGGCATCTCTTGCACATACCCATGCACTGTTCTCAATCATCCTGCCCCTGCACATCAGAGAATGCTTGTGCCACATCAGTTTTCTCAGTGTTTTTATGTTTGCACCTCTGTGTGTGTGTGTGTGGGGGTGTATACACAAGTTATACATACATGCAATGTTTTGGATTTAAAGGGAAAATCGACATGAAACAGATGAGGTGCATCACTAAGCTAAACACTTCTTTTAATATATGTAATTTTATTTTAAAACATTTAAAAAGAAAAAATCTAATAGAAATGAATATAAAGTAAGAAAAAGAAGAGAAAGAAAAAAATCAAAGAAACTAAAACTGCAAGACTGTAAAACAAAGTAAAGAAAAATATAAAAAAAAATAAAGAAGTGGCTTCTAATTTTCTTTACACTAAGTACAACTATAAGTTTACCTTTTACCAAATATCTTTTTTTATTATATGCTGTTTCTAATAATCAAAAATCATAAAAATCCTTTTTTTTTGTTTCACGCAAAAAGTTTATATAGGGTTTTCAGTCAGCAACAAATGTAGATTAATTGTCCTTTCTCTTATCATGGAAGTCAATTTAGCCATCTCTATTCATCATCTTTACATATTATTTCTCATTATGGGTAAAATTGAATCTTTTCACTTTTACAATAATCTTGTTGTGGTTAACATGTAGAAAAATAAAGATCTCTGACTTTTTTCCAACTATTTGTCTATCAGTTCCAAATGAAAAACTTCCAATTTCAGTTGTATATTAACCTTTAAAATCCTCTGAATCAGTGTGTATATTTGAATCCAGAATTTTCTAGCTATTTTTACACATCCACCAAACATGATAAAATGTCCCTTATTATTAACTTTTCCAGCATAAATTTGAAGTTCCTTAATACATTTTTGTTAATGTATTCATATTGCATTTATTAATCTTAAAGCCTGCTAATGCACCAAATTTTTTTAATTTGCCCATTGATATTTCAATTCCCTTTACAGGATCTTCTTAAAGCAATAGCAAGTCACTCATAAAGCCCCCAGTTTATAACTTTCTTTTAAAATCTCCTCCACAATCATCTCGTCTTTATATCTCTATTCAATATTTCCAAAATCACAATTAACAAAAAAGGGGACAGTGGTCATCCCTGTCTTATTCCTTTTCACATCTCACAAGGGAGCACATCTTTCCCAGACAACCTTATTAACCCTAACTAACCTTATTAACCCTAACCCTAACCTAACCCTAACCCTAACCTTACTGCTATCTAATCCCAGAAAACACAATGAAGCATCCACGTCCTTACATGCTCCAAAACATTTTTTGTCTTTCTAAACTGAAGCACTGCACAGTCCCAATAAACGCACACATATACATAAGATGCACATTTTACAAAGAGTTTGTCATATTTACTCTTGATAAATTTTAGATATACAATAAACGTCAGTCTATGCTTGAGAAAAGTAAGCTTGTTGAATAATGGAAGTGGTTTGTTAATCTGATGTCTGTGGCTGTGTGTGTTTGTGCACACATGTAGAAAATAGAATACCAAAGATGTAGTGTTTTATCACTTAGTAATGTGGCTATTGTTAAACAGCGACATCAGCTGGTAGAACTGAGACAAGTTATCCAAATTACAGATCCACAACTCTAAATGCTGCTCTGTCCTGGTCAAGTGTGAAATGGAGATGTGTCTGTCTGTGACTTTAAGTAAAAGAACAACTTAATCCGCAATACAGTTGCTTTACTTTCAAAAAGTTTGTTTTATAATAAAACAATCCAAAAGAGAAAAAAGTTAGTGTGGGAGGGTTGACTGTTGGGGAGAAAAATATGATCCAGCAAATTGGCACCCTGGATGTATTTCAAATTGAATCTCCACCCATTCTTTTATCCATGTTTAGGACTGAACCCTGATTTAAGATAGCGGGTCTGCTGTTGTCACACAAACCTTTGTGCCCAGTGTAAATTTGTATTGATGTAAGACATGAATTGGCAGCATTTTCCTTTCCCTGGAGATGAACCCATAAGTGTGTCTCTCTACTATTCTTCAGAAGAAAGCTATTCTCTGTCATCTCACATAGTATGTGGCTACATCTTTTCCAAGTGCATATATGTCTGCCAAGTTTTCCTTTTGCAAAACAAGAGGCATAGCTTTGTTCAGCCTTAATAGGGTGGCGTAGGAATAATGGCATTTAGAAAAGAAGAACAAAAGCAAGCAAATGCTTCTGTAAGGCACATTTGCAAGTCTCCTTTGAACTTAAAGAGATGCTACCAACAAACCAGGAACTATGTTATGGCTTCAGGTGAAACTGCTTTGAATTGCTGCCACAGATCTGAAATGTACTGATGCTTGAGGAAAATTCTACCCTCGTTTAGATCTTCTTTTTTTCTTCTTTCCTTCTTTTTAGTCAAATGTTATTCCACCAAAAGCAGATGCCACAGTGAATTTCCGCATCCACTCATCACAAACCGTTGAGGAGGTAGTATGATGAAGTGCAGTGGAGTTTTATATGCCTTTGCTGTTTTAATCTTAGAATTTGTCATAATTCAGACCTAGGCTTGTAAGAGTTTAACATTTCAGTTTTACTTGAGGAAACATTAAACAGGTTACCTAATTTAGATATAATGCTGCACCCTCCATCTTTAAGTAGCTCTGATATTTATTTTATTTATTTATTTTGTCAATTGCTTACAAGATAATAGGTATAAGTAAAAACATAGTTATGAATACATGGATACATATAAGAAAAATAAAAAAGAAACAATAGGACAGGGATGGTGGGCACATTGGTGCGCTCCTGATCCTGTTAATACTGTTTCTTGCAGTCAGGATGCTAGCTGGTTCCATGGTACAGCTACTGGCATTCTCCTGGCTGCTGCAGCAGGAGGAGTTAGGGCATAATTGGGAGTGATCAACAATCATATTCTCTTCTCCACCTTAACGCCATGTAGGGTTCTAGTAGCTGCAGGCATTCCCTCACCACCTACATCTCCACTAACACAAAGTCCTAATGTATGGGTCCTGAATGATAATGTTACTGGGAAACCTGCTCCCTGCTTTAGAAAGTAGAATTCTCTCTCCAGAGGTATTGGGGAACCTGAGCATTTCCAGAGGTCCTTCTTCCCTTCCCACTATGATGTTAGAGAAGGAACAAACAGTTTTTAATAGTTGAATATTGCAACACATCCTGTGAAGGCAAAAGGCCCTAAATTCAGTCCCTGAAATCTCTGGCTAAGATTTTCTGGAAGCTTGGAAAGACACACCAGTCAGAGAAAGCAATATTGAACCAGATGGTCTCAGTTGGAATCAGGCTGCACCCGTTTAGCTGCCTGGCTGCCTACATCAGCCAGCAGAACATCAACATGCCTATGTGTTATTTATGATAGGTTGTCCGTACAAGGATAATAAAGACAAAACAGTTAAATCCCTGGAGTTGCATCCCCTTTTTCCTATGTCTTTGTGGTAGAAGAAGGCATGAAAGGAACATTTTCTCCTACAGTGTTTGTGATAAAAATACATGAAATAATGCTTAAGCCAAATGTTAAGATCATAACAGTGTCTTTACTATTCTGCCTGATTGTTGTGTTCTGTTATATATTTCTATATTTAATATGAGTGATTTAAATATTGGAATTATATCTGTATTAAAGAGACCGTTAAAAAGATAGATAGATAGATAGATAGATAGATAGATAGATAGATAGATAGATAGATAGATAGATAGATAGATAGATAGATGGACCCAAATTCAAATTGCAAGAACTTTCAGTTCCTTTGTATAACAGGAAATAAGATTTGAACAATAAGATTCCCGAAAGATTCCTATCCTGTCTACATATTTTTATTGGGAGAACTGAAATTGGTATGAAGAATGAGGGAAAGCCTAGAACTTATGCTAATATCATGATGAAAACCATCTTGGCTGCTTTAACTGGTTTGTTCTTTGGGTGTATTCTTAGATCCTGGAAATATTAGACAAAACAATTAATGATAAGAGAGTGAAGATAGAAGTGATGGATACCTTTGATCCACCCCCCATTAGCCCCTGGGACGATCAGACCTTCGCTGTACGGGTTTTCCGCCAGACCATCCTGGATGTTTTCCCAGATGTTGCCAGTGTAGTTCCAGGTAGTGGCAGATGCATGTTCATTAGTGTTTTTCTCTTCTGTTTCCATTCAATCCCAAAGTTGTTTCCATTTTTTTCCATGTTCTCTTTTGTTCCTCTGATTTATTCCAATACATGTGGATGCACATTAATATACGAACACTTCAAATACTATTAGAATTACATACATACATGGAAACAATTACATTTTTCTTTAATGTCTGGGAGCTGTTTTTTTATTAATATTATTACTATCAGGAACTGGTGAACTGAATATTCTCTATTCATACATAAGTTTTTTTTCAGGATTATGTTGACCTGTGCTTTTATTTCCTTCAATGAAAGCATCTCTGCTATTCAATTGTGTCTTATAGCACTGGATTGTTCCAGTACAAACTATGAGTCTTTCAGCCATTATTTACTGCATTAAAAACTTTCATTCTTAAACAGATTCTTCTTAAAAAATGTAATTATTTTCTATACTCTTTAAAAATTCAGGAGACAATTGTCAAAGCTCATGATAAAACTTTGGCATATAAGATTCAGTGCAAATCAAAGGAAACTGATTAAAATTGATGCAGCATTAGTTATTTCAAAACTGCTAAACAGACAGACAGTTTTATCACAAAATGCAAAATACAAACTGATAAGCAAGCAAACAAAAACATACTAATTGCTAACTTTTTTGTACTGATTATTTTTTTACAGGCATTTGTGTTGGAAACACTGATAGCAGGCACTACAGCAGCCTCACCAAGGCAATTTATCGATTTAGCTCAGTAGTCTTTAATGCTGATGATTTGCCAAGGTACAGTACAATGATCATTCTTAATGAAACACTGGATGAAAAACATGAGGTTTTTTTTAAGAAAAGTAAATGAGACATAGCTATTGAAACCTGAGAAAGAAAACAGTAATTCATGGCCCTGAATTATGTGCATAGCATTAGTTAAAAGATAATAGAGGGAGAGTTAGAGCTGGTATCTGTCCTAATAAAAAAAAGCAAAATGAAAGTGTAGAATCTTTTCTAGAACTAAATGGATATTGATATCTATTCTATCAAATTATAGGGCTGCCCATCTCATAAAAAGTGATTCTGGGCAGGATACAATCTCGTTAATTGAAACAGTAAATATATAAAAATAATTATTAAAATATAAAACATTTATCTAGTGCTTCTAATAAATCAAAAGCACCAGTTACAAAAGAATGTGAATATTAATCACAACGATGGAGCCATCTTAGAATTTCACCAATCCCCTGGGAGCTCTGGGTCTGATAACATAGCCAGATCCTAAGGGACTTCTGGAACATTAACATGGATAGAACTAGCCTCATTTTGGAGGAAGGGGGTAATATTCTTTAAAATGGGTCCCATAGCCAAGAAGGCCCTGTGTCTTGGATCCTGCCTAGCAGACAGGACGCACAGCATGCCTTCTCTACCAATCTGATGGGATAGGCAGATACAATTGGGAAGAGGCAATCCCTCAGATAACTCAGCCTCATTCAATGAAGGGCTTTTACAGTTAGAACTATTACCTTAAATTGTACCTGGAAGCAAACTGGCAAACAATGCAACTCATGGAGCTGAGATTAATACTGCACTGCTGCATATTCCCATATTGTCAGCTAGATGAATTAGAGAAATCTATGACTTTACAAAGTATTTTTCTATTTATATATCTGTGTCTGAGTTCATATATTGCACTCATTTATAATGCCTACTTATTTCTGCGTAATGTAACTCCAGCCATTTTAATTAACTGTGATTTATGAACCAGTTCACATGGTTTTTCAATGTCATGATTATAAATACACCACACCTTAAGTTAGTGGGTTTGCTGTTTTGGACACTTTTTAAAAGAAACTGAGGATATCAGGATTTTTATAAGTAAACTACATAAGTTCTTTAGGCACCTGACAGATAGATTAACTGGTTAATTGAGGACACTTGCACTTCCACCTGGGGTTTACCTCAGTTCAGAATCATCTTCAGGTATATCCAGTGTTGGCTTTGCATGGATATGTTGTTGATTCAGTCATAATGTATTTGCTTAAAATGTTACCACTTTGGACAGAACATTCTCCCGTTAGCAAGAACTCACTCCCAGCTCCTGGCTCCATTGTCTTTTTTTTCCTTCCCTTATATTGTTCTTCAGATTTTTAAAAAATTGTAGGACAATTTCAAATTGCTTTTAGGGGACTGGGGAGAAAAAGCAGTGGCAATATGGAGGTGCCCTGAAATTTCTATTGTATTATTAAAGGTGTGGTCTATTTAAAACTCTTTGGGGAAGAAGAATTCCTGGTGTTAATTTCTTAGCTGGGGTCTAAAACAAACTCTGAAAAAAAACTATAGGCTCTTGATTATACAAACAAATGTCATTGAGTGTTTTAAATATAAGTAGAAATGCTGAATGGACATTCTCACAATAAAGACTATCATAATTAGGATCCAAACTTATTCATACATAGGCAGGAATTTTGCATAGGATTAGGCTATTTAAAGTAACTATCGGGGTACCAAGCTGTTAACAAGGAGTGGCAACTTTGCTGGGAGTTACATTTAAAAACGGTTTCCTGGTAGTTTAAAGAATTTGGCTAATGATATACTGAGCTTAGAGTAGATAAGTCCAGCAAAAAGAAGGAAATTGGCCAGGCTTAAGGAACTCATTTCACCTCTCAAATTCTTCCCAATTGTAAAATATTGATCCTGTCCCATTCTATGGGTGCTTTGGAAACCACCAATAGGAAACTCAGAAGTATATGGCCACAGGTTGTGCACTGTTATCATGAACATTGGGTTGTATAGCTTGCTAAAACAAAATCAAGCAATTCCATTAAGGATTACTGTAAAGTGTAAACTAGTCCCTGCATTAATTTAGTTTTGTCTCCAAGTATGATTAAATCTGGATCTAAACTTTGGGGTACTGTTGCATTGCACATATATATTTGTAATATAAATCTTTTATTTAAGTTTTACTTAATTTGGTATTAAACAGCTGCTTTCTTTTCCCCTTTTAATCAGATTCCATGGGTTGAATGAAAGGATCTCTGTGGAAGATTATGCAAAGCAAACAGAATTTTTCTTTCAACTAATTCAAAATTGTGATTTGAACCAACCCACAGAGCCACATACAAACCTTCATGAGCTATAGAAACAAGAAAATATAAAGGCTAGTGGGAGTTGTTAGAAATCTGAATTATTCTAAGCAGCAGTGTTCCATTTTATTCTCAGTGCCCAAACTTCTTTACTGTGTTAGAGATTTAAAGTAATAACACAACCTAGTTGCACTGCAAGTTGTTATGAAACACACTATTAAACATAACTATTCAACAAATTTTTCTGAACTACATTAAAAATTATGTTTCAGACTAGCTATACCTGAAAGCTATACTTTCAAACCTGAAAACAATGCTGTCTGCATGAATTATGTCACTTATGCAATAATAATCGGGACGCCCACATAACACCTCTTCTCCGCTGGCTGCACTGGCTTCCTGTGGCCTTCCGGATTCGTTTCAAGGTGGTACTTACAGTTTTCAAAGTGCTCCATGGCTCGGGACCTGGATACTTACGGGATCGCCTGCTGCCGCCAACAACCTCCCGCCGCCCAGTACGCTCCCACAGAGTTGCCTTGCTCGGGGTACCACCACTGGATCGCTGTCGTCTAGCAGCCCCGAGACTACGCGCTTTCTCTGTGGGAGCCCCATCCCTCTGGAATTGTCTCCCCCCGGATATACGAGCCATGTCAGACATCCTAACCTTCCGGCGCGCAGTTAAGACCTTGCTGTTCAAACAAGCCGGTCTAGCCAAATAAGATCATTGGGGTTTATATTTTGGAAATTTATTGGGGTGATTCTTGGCCATCTTGATTATTTACCTGTTTTCGTTTCTGTTTTCTGTATTATCTTGTTTGTTGAGTGTACACCGCCTTGAGTCCCTTTTTGGGAGAGGGAGCGGTATAGAAGTACGAATAAATAAATAAATAAATAAATAATACTACAATAATGTCCAAAGGAATTAGGTATGACATCTTGACAAATCTGATATAATTCACCTCCCTACTCCACTTCCAGTCAAAATTCATGGATTATTTTATTGGAAAATAGTATATTTACATAGTGAAGAACTTTTCTGTTATCTTAGCTGTATAGAAAGGCAGTTTTACATAAGAAATAACTTTTCCAAAAATCAAGGAACAGCCTTTTTGTATCTGCAGATCTGAGGAACACAGCCAAATGTTCAGTACAGCATAGAATTATCACTTGAAATGTGAACTATTTCATTGTTCTTTTGAATATCTAAAAGTTATCTCTGCCAGTTGTTTTTCTTATGCTTAATGGTTCTTTCATTTTTAGTTTTCTTTTAACTTCTCTTTTGACACCATATTGCTTTAATGGTTTAGCACGGATAAAGACAGTTATGAATGCCTCCAAAGTTAGCAGAACTACAGCATTTCTACTACACAAGCAAAAAAATATGGAGGAAGATGTTCAGAAATGTGAAATATACAGTATATACGGTATATACATACAAGCCAAATCACAGGTAATTTATCTCAGGAATAAAAGAGTGATTCATCTCAGGGACATAAGAAACTAATGGCAAACTTTGGTACAGGTAGTCCTTAACTTACAACCACTATTAAGACTATAATTTCTGCCTGTATGGGGGAACTTGGGAACTGGTGTAAGTCACTTTTTTCAGTACTGTTTTAAATTTGAACAGTCACTGAATGAAAAGTTGTAAGTCAAGGGTTATCTCTATTGTTACATTTTTAGAGGGACCTAATTCACAGGAATTGGCTTCCTTTATTCACTGAATTAATCTATACGAGGCAAAGAGAATTTTTCTAATGTCAAAGCTGTAGTTCTTGGAAACAAATCTTGTGTAGACCATGTATTAGGGGTGAGGCCAGTTTTCATAGCTGGTAAGAAAAGTGTTCATGTGCTGAGTCCAGGTATCCTTCCAGGATTTCTTTTCTTTCACTGTCTGACATTCTTTCCCATGGAAAATATCTTTAGTGTCTTCTTTTTGCTAAACCTAAATAGTAGGGAGATAGATGGGAGTATGAGGGAAATTTCTGGGAAAATAGCAACCTAGAGTAGCCAGACAACATCTGTACACCCTTTGAAATAGCAATTAGATTCCTGGAGGGGGAGGGGATAGCAATTAGATTCATCAAATATAAATTTTGTGTGTATGTGTGTGTGTGATGAACAAAGGAGAGTTGTATGTTTTTCTTACTCTAATCCAGTGTCAGGCTCAAAAATTCTGGGAGCTGAAGTCCACAAGTCTTAAATGGGCCATAGGTCCCCACTTCTGCTCTAATGGTTGATAACTCTGACTATAATGAAGGCACTTTATATTTATCTTTCTGGCACTCTATTCTCACTTGATTTTTTTTAAAGCAGACCATTTTTTTATCTTGTTAATTTTTTATATTCATCAGTTGAGATTTTACTGTATGTTCAATGGACAAATAATTATATCCAAGCTTATTACAAGTTTCATACAGTTTGATTCTTGGTGCTACTTGTCTATGACTGCTATAACTTATTTGACTCTAATTAAGTGCAAGATGTTGTAATTCTGTGGCACATAATATTTTTTCAGTCTGATGACTGCACTTGACTTTTGATTTCAAGCCAGGGACTACACTCCAGAAAATGTAAACCAGTTTTAGGGTTTCTTTTAATGATTTTTTCAAAGTATTTTTCTGCACTGAAACTAGTTGCTAAAGATTGATTCTGTAATTGAATTCTATTTCCTCAAAATAATAATTACATAGAAATAACCCTCCACTACTTTCATGCTCTCTGTATCCTAAAATTCTACGATAATTTGTGTTTCACCCCCAGATGTTGATGGTTCACTTATACATGCTTGTAATCTCTACATGTCATTAATTATGATATAAAACATTCCTTTCGCTTCATTAAGCACTTTTTGGAACATTTATGAAATAGTAAGCACAGTAATACTTAAATTTTTGAATGATCTTTTGTCTCCAAATTATCAGAAAAAGGCAAAATATTTTTGTTCTTTTCAACAAAAAGTAATGGATCCATTGTCTAAAGCAGCCTCTGGCTTTATTAACTTCCATTAAACCAATATTTTCTTGGCAGATCAGGCTATGCCCTTGGATGATGAGAAGTGTGTTTAGAAATAAAACAGGATTTAGACACCCATTATGAGCAACATTTGTAAGAAAATGGTTTCAGTGATTGGAAGTAGATCAAACATTTACCCAACATTCTTGGAAACACTGAAATGTTATCTTTTCCAAGATAATTAGTGATTACAAAATCACTTTGTAGAGGAAAGAGACAGTACAACGCTATTTTGTTTTGAATGGGTCAGCCCAGAGACAAGAATATCATTTTACTCCATGCCTCCAGTATAATAATAGTAGATGAAATAGTTTGATAAATTATAGCCCCAAAATATTATAAAACTAAAAAGACAGCTGGAATAGAAACAAGGCTGACTTTATTTCAACCGCTTCAGTCACGCTGTTAATCCATTAGAAAAAGTTTCCATTGCAAGAATACATTTCCTTGTGTAGAAAAAGAGATATTCGGCTGCAGATTTTAGGTTTCTACATTAACGAAATGCAAATACATAAGCTAAAATAATACATCCTGACAAATCACAATAAGCTTGGTTTGTATTACACCAACTGTGTAGTACAAACCAACTGTGGCAACTTTAAAAGATGTATGAATTTCAATTCCCAGAATTCCCCAGCCAGCATATTGCCTGGGGAATTCTTGGAGTTGAAGTTCACACATCTTAAAATTGTCAGGGTTAAAGAAACACTATACTACACACTAAACAAAAAGCAAACAAGCTGTATTATATCATGCCTTGATAGATTTCTGAAACTACCTATAGCAATTTAGTAAATGCCATTTTAAACTTACTATTTCATAAATGTTCCAAAAAGTGCTTAATGAAGCGAAAGGAATGTTTTATAAAATGTGGTATTTCCTGCCCCCAAGATTTTCTAATTGAAAATGTCATGCTTTTTATAATGTATAGTCAATTGCAAAACTGAAAGTAAAACTGAATCCTACACAAATAGTATTGACAGACTCTCTTCCACTATTGATTACCTATATTTATACAATTTAGAAAAGTTTTAAGGGATAAAAGTGCAAAAGCACTTTTGCTGCCCTTTGCCATGGGCTTAGTTGACTATTGTATATTTCATCACTCAAGTGTGGATTAGTTATTTGTCAACTGAAGATAACAAAGGCAGTGAACTAGAACATTTTTAGTAATCTCACCTTTCCCATCAACCTTCATTTGAAGCCAAGGAAGTTACATAATATTACAAGTGTGGAACTATGCACTGTAAACTGTGTTCCCTTCCTCTTTAGTGATTACACAAAAACTTATGGGAAGAAGAGCAAAGGAAAAATAAAGAAAACATGAGGGGTAGTGACCCAAGCAATGGATTTATAGTCCATGTTTGGCTTTCACCTTGCAAAAGGCCAACTGATCTGCAGCCAAAGAGAAAACTAAGAGGTTGGCCACCTACTGGAATCTAGCAGAGTTGAAAAAATAGTTATATATCATTAATTCCATGAAAATAGTTAAATTTAGTACAACAAATTCCCACTTGTTATAATCTCCGGCAGTAAAATAGATACATGTGAGAGAGATGATCTATAACTGCAGTAAGACATGATTTAGTCAGCTGTTATATTACTGAATAAGCACTATTAGCTAAGTTTTTACAACATGCTAAATCACCATGGCTGGGTTTGTGCATCATATTAACCTAAAACTTAAAAAACTTGTATTATGCTTGGTACAATATGTAAATGCTTCCAATGTAAATCATCTCTTTCCTTCTTTCATCTTTACCATTTATGAAAGCTCTGTTTTTTTTTACTTTGCATTAGTCATGTAAAAGGGCTACTTAACTGTTTGAGCTTAGAAATTAGAAATTATGAGAACTTAATTATTTTCTCCCTATTTATTGTGCTATATGTCCATTAGTATATTAGTAACAAGAACATTGACTAATCTGCTGGCCATATGCCAGGTACATATCAACTCAGTTGAGGAAGTGTATGACTAAAGCATACAAAGAGTATGCTCTTTGTATGCATCTAAGACAAGGTCAAATTCCACACCTGCATATTCTGAAGCAAGCTATCATGCCAATTTCTATTTTAAGGACTGGATTTAATTCTGATCTGTGACTACAGAGCCTGTATATCTGTTGGGGCATGTCAAGAAGCAGGATTTTTAATACAAGATAACTGCTGCTATTCAAATGTAAAGGTGCTATGAAGCTCTGCAAAACTAATCCCTCCATCCTTGACTCAACATTACTTACCCAAAGTTCCTCCTGTTTACTCCTCCCTATTAGAGGTCCTTTCTGTAGCCTGATTGCTATTGTTCAGATTTTAAAGGCACAATATCTCTTGATTACCAAATCCTCATGACAAACAATGGGAGTACTAAATGTTGCACTAACACTTTGCTTATAAATTTCCCAGAGGTATATGTCAAGCTACTATTAAATGGGTAGAAGTTTTACACGGGAGATCCAAAGTTGAAATTGGGAGGAATGACCTGATGGTGAAAGGTATTAAACAGAGAATCAGTCTGCAATCTGAAGACATGGGTGCTCTTATCACTGAAGATTTTCAAAAGAAGATTTGGATAGAATCATTGGGCTGGAAGGGACCTTCGA
This sequence comes from Bungarus multicinctus, assembly GCA_023653725.1. NCBI lineage: Eukaryota > Metazoa > Chordata > Lepidosauria > Squamata > Elapidae > Bungarus > Bungarus multicinctus. The sequence continues at coordinate 87,414,114 of CM042842.1, read as the reverse complement.
GGTCTTCAAGTCTAACTCCTTGCACATGACAGCCATTTGTCCAGGATGGTCAATTCTGGACAAATTCTGTGATAGTTCTGGGATAAGTACATATTTTATGTGCAGAAAGTTCTGAGATCTCTTCCCAATTGCACTGGAACTGGTAAGAAAGTTCTCAGCCTGAGTTTTGAAGAGTCTCTGCCATTTGATTGTATTGCAAATATTATGCTAGATTAGTGTTCCTCAGTCTCAGCAACTTTAAGTTATGTAGACTTCAAGACTGGCTAGCAAATTCTGAAAGTTTGAAGTCCACATATCAAAGTTGTTGAGATTGAAAAACTTTGAGCTAATTGGAAAGTTTATGGAGATTCTCAATCATCCACGTCATGGTTGTCTCAAAGATGCTTTTTCTAAAAGGCAACTTGACTTTCTTAGGTTTTTCTTTAAAAATGTTTTGTTTCTCATCCAAGAAGCTCCTTCAGTTCAATTCTGTTGCTGAGTAAACCCTCCTGTTCCTGAATCAGGTTCACCTCTCATTGCAATGAAACATGGGGCTGCCCTTAAAAGACCACCTGGAAGCTGCAACAGATCCAGAATGTAGTGGTGCACCCATTTCTTTACGTGCTGTACTGATTCCCAGTAGACTTCCAGGGGCAATTAAGGATGCTGATTTCTATCTATAAAGCCCTTTAAGACATAGTATTGTGTTCCAAACTTGCCTAACAGCAAGACTGCCCATTTCCAATTGTTTACTGACATTCCTCTCACAAGATCTGACAGAGCAAACATATTCCAGGTCCCTTTTATAAAACAGTGTTATCTGATAGAACCCAGAAGTGCCTTCTTAGTTGGTGACTAACTTTTTGGGACAGCATAATGCCGCCACCACCACCAAGGTTTGGATGGCCCTGACCCTCTTGGCCTTATGTAAGTTCTTGAAAGCCTAGCTTTGCCCCTGGACACTGGATTTCATGAGCCTGTCTTAATACTTGGAAAACAAATGATTGTAGGACTCAAGTTTCTCTTGCATGTTTGTATGTATCAGTTTGTATACATGTTACCTGTGTATATACTTTTCTATGTCGCATCAGCTTGTCCAGCTCTCATAATCTGAAAGGTGTGCAATATATAAAATAAGTTGACTAAATAAATAAATAAACTTTATCTGCAGGTTGGGTTGATTCTGAATCAGATTGGATTCCTCAAATTTGCAAACATTTTTGTAAGCTCTCCTTCACATTCTGTCTTTTTACTTTTGTCTGAGTTGCATCTGGATCTGATGCTTGATCTTTAGTTAGAATCTTAAATCATACATGTATGTACAACTTTTAAAAACAAAGATGAATACATGCAATTATCTTTCTTTGAATTATGCTTACTAAATAAGAAAATACAGAATGATTCATTCATTTCTTTCTAGATCTGGAGGAGTAGCCAAGCCACCAAGAATGATGGTGTGCTGAACTTTTCCCTCTTTTTCAGCTATTACATTAAGCTTTTTCTTCCCCTTAAGGAAGAAAAGATTGGCAGACCCCTGTTAGAGGAAGACTGAGTAAAGCAAAAGGAATCCAAATATATTTTGAAGAGTCAAAAGTGGATGAACCTCACTTCCACCATATGGGGAGGAAGATAAAAATGAAAAGATTAAAACAGCTTCTAGATTTTCTATTGATTCTGATTCAGTCAGATATTTAATTAAACATCTTAAAGAAGATTTGCAATGGGAGAAATCTATAGCTTTGATAGCAATAGACCTTCCAGGTTTGCCTCAACAATTTATTAAACAATTCCAAAAAAATGATTTTAGCAGTAAAATTCGTTTTACTGCTGACATTGCCCTTTAATAATCTATTTTTGCTACTTATTCTTGGTAAGTGTTGAGCCCTGTGAAAATTTTTGCTCACAGGCTAGGCCTGTCCCTTCTCTCAGTTCTGCTGCCATTTCTTAGCCCTGTGGCCTTTGTTGCTCTTCCATGCCTCAGCTACCACAACTAAACCCCATTACAAGGCCACCTACACATCCCTCCCATGCTACTTAGGAGCGGTCAGAGATGTTAAATGTGATAAATGAGGACTGAACAATTGCCATTCTTCTCACTGCAGACTGAGCGCTAATATGGAAGCCTCCTGAGGAATAGAGGTTTGCTGGAATGGCACCTCTCAGAAATACTGCTGTCGGGACATGTTTACAATTGCCCTGCACGGCCTATTGGCCGAGCTGCCATTTAAAGGAACTCATGCTTCATTTCCGGGCTTAGCAGTTTCCCAGGACAGCAGGCTCTACAGATAGCATGAGCTCAGTGTGATGGGAAAGGGAGTGCCGTGCATCATTCTCCCCATTCCCTTCTTTGTGATGGATTTAGGAACAGCAGCCACCGGCACAAAAGGAAATGGTGTCAAACAGGAAGGAAAATGACCACATTAAGGGGAGGGGGAAATGATGGATTTAATGATAGCTCAGCTGGTCAAGCCTGGGACAAAGCAATGCCATGGTCAGTGAAGCAGGGAAATTGAAATATGGGCAATTCTTACTGAAACATTCCATTATTGTTTTCATGTTTTCTTTCAATGTATTTCATTATCATTAGGTGGAGTAATAATATTATACCATTTACAGTAGGCTAAGATAGAGGGGTTTACTCAGAATTATAAGCCTCTTTATAAAATCCCTTCCATTCTCTGTTTTCTTTCTATGTGTCTCAAATTTCCCTACATTTTCTGCCATTTCTGATCATGGAATAGCATGCAGAAGAGATGTGTCTCAGAGTCTAAAGAGTCTGTATCCTAAATCTCTGACACAGATAAGCTTCCTAATAGGAAAAACTCAGCATATTCACAAGGAAATACTCATGGCTGGCTGGGGAATTCTGGGAGTTGAAATGTGTTTGAATATTAGTAGTTCGGGTTGGTAGTTAGACTGTTGGGTTGAACCTCAAGCTTGGCAATTTGGTTGCAAAACCGAATTGCCAAGCTCAGAGCTCAAACCAACAGCCTAATTCTGAGAGTCTCAAAATTACCAAGTTTGGACACCTCTGCTTTATGTGGTAATACAAATATTATAAATGCTTTATTCCAATCTCCTATAAACTTGCATAAAAAATCCAATAATCTTTCTCTATAGACAACTTCCATCTCAAACCTACTATCTGATATCTACAGCTCTACAAATTAATAAATATTGATCACTGGAGCTAGAGTTCCATTTACTTTCTGCTTTATTAACAGTACATGGGTGCTGTCATGCCCCTGGTGGAGACTGACTCTGAGGGAGAGGCGGAACATCCGATAGGGAGTGGAAGTGTGGCTCCGGAGGTTGTAGAGGAGGCTGGGGAAGGGCAGAGGCCAGCTGAGCAGTCAGAGGAGGACCCAGGCCCATCCCCTATCCATCCTAGGGCACACAGGGAGAAGGGAGAGATGTGATCTACTTAGGAGGAGAGGGTCTTGATCCTCTTCATGGGCTGAAGCTGCGACAACTGAATAAGAGTATGGACCTGCATACTGTCAAACGCTGGAAACAAAGCATGTAAATATCTTTATAATTCCTCTCTAAGTTTGGCGTCCTTCCCAGTATGTGTTATCTGTGGACATCCTCCAGCCCTTATCTTGCCTGGTTTGTGTTGCTTTTTTCCTTCTTCATGTAACTCTGGGAGTTTTTTGTCTTCTGTCAAAGATATTCAGAGCTTAGAGGCAAAGTGAAGGAATAAAGGGGCTTCACCTATTTTCTGTGACTGTTTGTTTTGTATCCCACCCTGGGTCATTACAGGTGCCATGTGAAGGTTCAGCTTCAGACATTATTACTGTTTTGGAAATCATATTCAACATTAAAATTTGGATTTTCTTAAAATAAAAATGTATATTCAAAAATATATAGGTAGGTGCTATATTCCTGATATTTCTCTTCTGAATAAAGTTAATAGGCACTCCCTGCATCCTACAGCAGTGCACTAGAAGTGCCACTCTTTAATAATTAATCCTATGTTATTTCCTCATATATAAATCTGATTCATTAGGTTGATATTTATCTGAGTTAACGCTACAGAAAGTCTAAATTAACTAAGTGGGACTGATTTCCCACCAGACTCATGTTAGAATTGTACCATAATATTAAAAAGAGAAGCAGATCCATTCAATGAAATCAAAAGAAAACGAACATGATTTTTTCATTTTATTAAATCAAGATATTCTCAATGAATATAATTGGAGGAGGAAGCCTGAATTTTTATTTGACAGGTGGGTGTTTTGTCAGTTGAACAACAGCAGCTGCATAGGAATCTAGCCCCATTACACAGGATATGAGGACACTTTAATCTCAGCTGTGGCTTTAATCCCCACTGACGGAACAACTGAATTCACAATGGTGGGTTATCTTACATACCATAAGACAAGCATATGAAAATTCTATGGGACAATTCTATGTTTGCATGTTCTCAGAGCGGACTGTGTTTATCTCATACTGAACTTGTAGATAAGGAGTCCAAAGACTCCTTATTATATATTATTATATAAGGCGTCCAGCAATGCAAAGCTTAAAGCTTTCAACTGTTTCAAAAGTTTGGGCTTAAGCTTAGTAAATATATTGCACTCATAACCAAAAATACATGGCTGGATAGAGGAAAGGCTGAAATAAGGGATCTGTGCTAAACAGCCAGGAGAGACCCCATGCTCTTCTAAGCCACCATGTGGTTTGTTTGGGACTTAGCATGTTGTGTGAACACAGCCATTGTCATCTATAAACCATGGGTTTACAGTATATGGTTTTTTTCCCTTCCTTATATTATGATTCAACCAATAATGTACAGTTAAGCAAGATACAGTATATGTAATCCAGACAAAAAATACAGGTAAGACAGATATATTTGCACATTGAATGAATGAATGAATGAGTGAATGAATGAATATAACTTTATTACGGTCTTAGACCAGCAATAGACATCATTATTTACAAGATACATAAAAATACTGACACATTATAATACATTAATAGTGGATAAAAACATCTGTTAAGAAAATACATGTTCTCAAATAGTTAGGGGCACTCTCTGGTTTATATGAGTGGAGAGCCAATAAGTATGTATGTAAATATCATTTTCTAAAGTTTGTTCTATCTCCCAAAATTGTCACAAACTGACAGCTATAATTCTGTAACCAATTTTTTTTCTAGAAGACATTGCAGCAACACAGAATTTTGCCACTGCACGCGTAATAGCTGGGTTTGAATCCTGGAGAGAAAGTCTACACAAAAATTGTCTGCCCTCCCTGGCAATCTCTCTAGTAAGGGGAGAATATACAATAACCTCTAAACTCCATATAACTCACAGTGCAATAAAAAACGTGAGATATCTTCAATTTCTCCTTTACCACATGTACATACCTGTTCTGCTATTGGTGTTTTCTTATATCTGCCCTGAAGAAGTGCTGATGGGAGAATATTAAATCTGGCTCTGAAGAAAGCTATTCTTTGTTTTGGGAAGGTCAGATCATTCAGATATCTTGCTGATTCCTACACTCCCGTTTAATTCTGTCCCTGCTGTGGTGAGTCAACCTATTTTTTCTTAGAACTCCATATCCTTCATTCTATTGATTACTACTTGCTTTGTCTGGTCAAAGCCTAGGGACATTAGGAATACTGGTGAGAATCCATAGGAGCCCAGCTTGTGGTCTATTGCCTGCTTCCAGGGGAAGGGGTAGTTATCAGTCAGTACTAGAGGGGTCAGTCCCTCTGGGAAGAAATGCATTTTTAGCCATTTTTAGCTATTTGCACATTTGAAGTTTAGGAAAGTTCATTCAAAGCTACACTTCAGATGGCCAATGGTTAATCACTGCTAGGACTATGTAATCTTTCACTGAATCTGGCTGCTTGGCCAAAGAAAAGCAGATCCAGGTTATATTTGACAGTTCCAAGTTATATTTGACAGCTAATAATAGGAGTATATTCCTTCTAGGTTAACTGTGGCATAGATCTATTTGCTGCAGTGCTTTATGAATATGAAGGATTTTGGCTAAGTGTCAATTTGATGTAGTGGTTAAGATGCTGCTGGTCTAGAAACCAGAAGACTGCCTTAGGCATGAAAGCCAGCCGCGTGACTTTGGGTCAGTCACACCCTACCTCACAGAGTTGTTGCTGTGGAGAAAATAGAGGAGGAAAGATTAAGTATGTTTCCTAATCTAAATTACTTATAAAATAATTAAGATGGATAAAAATAAAGTAAATAAATGAATTTGTTCCCATCACCATAATCAGGAAGGTGTAGCCTATTTGTGCAAAAAAGAGACACCAGGCAGGTGGGCTAACATTAGGTTAAACTTAAAGAGAGTCCCTGATATCCCAATGGCTGTTTTCTTGCCCCATAGTGTTTGGATTTTAATGTCTCACACAAATCCTATGAGAATCAGCAAACAGAGTTGGGAATGACATCAAGAAAGATATATATTCCTCAATAAATATTTACTGTGTATAATAAATATTCATGCATATTATACAGTGAATAATATCAGGAAGGAATGTATTGTACATTTATATCACGAGCAATGGCTAAATGCCACTATAAAGTAAAGGGGTCCCCACTTATTTTACTCCACTAGTCATTGCCAACTATAGGGGGCAGTGCTCATATCTTTTTCAAGGCCATGAAGCCAGCGCGGTCCGAACAAATTTCCATGGTTATTTGGCCAGCATGACATCACAGAGTTCTGTTAGCCTTCCCACCAAAGTGGTACCTATTTATCTATTCATGTTTGTATGCTCTTGAATTGCTAGGTTGGCAGGAGCTGGAGCAAGGTCAGGAGCTCATTCCATTGCATGGTGATTGGATCTTGAACCTGGGCTACCGACTTTCCAGCCAACAAGTTCAGCATCTTAACCACTGAGCACTGTGTTGCCCTACTGTAAAGTAGGGATATGTAAAAATTGTTGACCTCGTAGTGGAACATTATAGAGCAGTGATGTGCCCAAAGCAGTGAGTGCCCAAAGCACACACATTCCCAAAATGCAATATGTGCGCATCCCCCATACATGCGCCCTGCCCCCACACATGCGCCCTGCCCCCACACATGCGTGCACATCCCCCCTACGTGTGCCCTACCTTCTACATGCATCCCGCCCCCCCGTGCATGTGCGGCAGAGACCCAAAGACCAGCTGGTCGGCACATGCATGGCTGAGCTGAGCAGGGACGACAGCTCATGTGCCCACAGAGAGGTCTCTGTGTGCCACCTTTGGCACGTGTGCCATAGGTTCACCATCATGGTTCTAGAGTATTCCCTTTACTTCTAGACCCTGTTGAACCCTATCTTGGACCCTGTTCTGGATCCTGTTATTCAATAATTTTTACAATTACAATTAAGTCCTCTAAAGCAGAAGTGGTTCTAGGATTTATTTCCACAAACATCCTGAATTACCACTGTAATATCATGGCATGGAGTTCTCCAAATGTTCCTTTCTGAACTGATACATTTTATATATCATCACATAATGTCTGTGTAATTGTTTTGTTAACAAATGGAAATAGTTTGCTCTTATCATCTTCTGAGATATTTTTTTCAGTTTAGCAATCCTGGGATTTTCTGGTGAATTCCCATCTAAGTACGTTCCAAACTTTCTTAGGCTTTCAAGATCAGCCAAGGCTGGGTGATCTTATAATAGGTATCAGAACCTATTATAAATAAATAAATTCCTAAAAATTTACCCAGTAGTGAAGAAATTTGGAAATATCTATGTTAGAATATCTAATATATGGAATCAGTAAGAGCCAGGTATCTGACTGAAAAACATTCATAACTGTTAGTAGTTTCAAAAGTATCTAAAAATCTTGACATCTTACTCAGCTCAGTCTCCATGACTAGTAAAGAAAGATGATTCTGTAGGATTATTTCCCCTTCTTGAATGCCTTGTTTTTTGTTTTTGTTTTTTTAAAGCAAATTTTCCTAATTATTTTGTGAAAACATAAAGAAAAAAATCAGTTGTTTTCACCCAAAATATTATAAAATATCACTGAAAAATAACTTATTAAATTTATATGCCACCAATCTCACAAATAAGGTAACTCTGGGTGGCTTACAAACAGTACAACTTTTATATAAGGAATGTATGTATGTATGTATGTATGTATGTATAATGCCTTTTTTCTCTCCCTTGACATGGATAACATATATTTATGGTAGTCAATGTTCCCTTTTCCTGAGATGTTCTCAAACTCAGAAATTTTTAATTCTAACTTTTACAAAAATGTATCTGCAAATAAGCATTTCATATTAAAACAGAAGATGATAATTTAGTCATGGAAGCATTTATGTCTCTCTGAGCCTCTAGTTTCAGAAATTTTATCCGAGAGTACTCATGTTCAGGAAACCCTAGAATTAATTGGCCAAATGGAAGGTCAAAAGATGGCAACCAGGGGCACTCACCTCCATGTCTTATGCTTGCAAAAAAGAATGTGTGTGTGTGTGTGTGTGTGTGTATGCACATGCTCCGTAAATCCCTAATTTACAGAACACAAGATTAAACAAAGCCATCCAATGCAAACGAAAGAGGGACAAACCAAGTCAGTCCAATTAGTTATAATTCAATAGATGAGGCAAACAAAGATAATTGGATTATTTCAGTAAATAATTACCACAGTTTAGCATGTGATGCCAAAATACCTTAAATGGAACCCTTAAGTATGCTAACGTAAGAGAAATCATCATTGAACAGAATCCAAGTAAGCGGACATAGCAGTAAGATACACAAGTCCTAGTTAAGGCATAGCCTTACAGGAGACAGGAAAATGGTTAGCTAAAAACGTCATATGGGACCTTGCATCAATTTCATCTGAAATGTAATCAAAACAAACTTTAGATAGCATCATTGTTGCTTTCCAAAATCACTAAATAATAGTATAGGTAGTCCTCAACTTAGAAACATTTGCTTACAATGGCACTGAATAAAGTAACTTATGACTGTTTTTCACGTTACAACTATTGCATCATCCACATGGTTACATGATCAAAATACAGACAGTTGGCAACTGGCATGTATTTATGATGGTTGTAATGCCCCTAGGTCAAAGTAAATGGGAAAGCCAGATTCACTTAACAATCATGCTAATAACTTAACAACCGTAGTGATTCATTTAACAACTATGGCAAGAAAGGTCATAAAACAGGGCAAAACTAACTGAACAACTATCTTGTTTAGCAATAGAGATGTTGAGTTCAATTGTGGTCGCAAGTCAAGGACTACCTGTATCGTAACTCTGCAAATGAAGAACAGTCTTAATTAAGCTTTAGAAACACATCTTTGTATCTTTATTGGACAGGTTCCCAATGATTCCTTGGTGTTTTTAGAATTCTGGTAATAACTGGTAAGATAACATCTTTACCTATTGTATTTTTGCTTTGAAAGGAATATGATTTGATTGATTGAATTTATATTGCTGCCTATTCGCCCATGGCGATTCAAGGCAGCTTACAGAATATAAAATATGCTATTAATAAAATATGCTATTAAGAGGAGGGGAAGAAGGGGGAAAGGGGGGGAAGCTAGTTCCTCTAAATTTATCAGGTTTGATCTAAAAAATGTTTGCAATGCCTAAATACCCTAATAAGGTAATAGCAATTTTTAGCTCTAAGAGTTTGTTTCTTCTAGCATATGCAGCATGAATTAAGTTAGTTATTAAAAAAAATAGATGTGGAGGTTTTGAAAGTTTTTCTGTAAACCATTTCATTGATCCTTTCAAGTTATATTTTAAGCATTCTTCTTGGAAGTCCTTTACCTTGAAATAAATGGAAATATGTATCTTTAGCAGTTAACTCCTTTGTTTTTAAGAGTTCCAGGATTGGTTGCACACTGGGCCATTCTACTTCAGGATAATGAATCATTTTATAGTAATAGCAAATATAAACAGAAAGATCAGTGTTACTACCCACATCATGATGTTTTTTGGCAGCCTTATTGGAGTGCTTTGCCATTGCCTTTTTCCCTAATGATTTTTTTCCAAAGTAATTTACAATACTGGAATTACCTGGTGGTCTAACATGGTGCCACCTGCCTGCTTCTGGGCCCTAATAAGGTCTCTCAAACGCAGCTACTGTTGAAAAATACAAACTTGCTGAGAAATGTAAACACTCCCTTTGTGGGGAGCAGAAAACTAGTCTATCTGGGAACAAAGCCCTTCTACCTAAAGAGCTAGTTTTCCAATTTCAGCTATATTTGCTTTAGGTAAGTGAAAAACCCAATGCAATCCTAAATTGCATTAACAGAGGGATTCAATCAAGAACACGTGAAGTACTAATACCACTCTATAAAGCCTTAGTAAGACCCACAGCTAGAATACTGCATCCGCTTTTGGTCACCACACTTAAAAGACATTGAGACACTAGAAAGAGTGCAGAGAACAGCAACAAAAATAATTAGGGGACTGGAAGCTAAAACACACAATGAACAGTTGCAGGAACTTGGCTAGTCTAGTGAAGAGAAGGACCAGGGGAGGCATGATAGCAGTCTTCTAATATTTGAGGGGCTGCCACAGAGAAGAGGGGGTCAACCTGTTTTCCAAAGCACTTGTAGGCCAGACAAGGAATAATGGATGGAAACTGATTAAGGAGAGTTTCAAATAGGGAAATAGGGAGAAATTTTCTGACAGTGAGAACAATCAACCAATGGAACAGCTTGCTTTCAGAAGTTGTGGACGCTTCATCACTGGAAGCTTTCAAGAAGAGGCTGGACTGCCATCTGTCAGAAATCATATAGAGGTCTCCGGCTTGGGCGGGAGGGTTGGACTGGATGACCTACAAGGTCTCTTCCAACCCTGTTATTCTGCGCTGTTCTAAAAGGTTGTTCTCCCTCTTACGCTCTAAAGCAGTAATTGTTTTATTACTCCGAATGACAAATGTTTTTCGCTCTCCTTCCCCACCTATTGCTTGCTGCCCAAATGCTCTTCCCTAAAGCGCCAGTTCCTCGCACACCCCATTCCGAACAGCTGTCGAAACTCCCCAGGAAAGGAACGCCGCGGCATTCGCAAGCAACACGTGATTGGCTCCCACTCCGCCAAGCCTTGCAGTCCATTTTCCGCCTCTCTTCCCGGCAAGAAGGGAAGGCGTCCTGCAAAGTCCGCCTTCTCCCCTGCTGCGGTTGGCTGGAACTACTACCAATCCGCTCCAGGAGTTCGGAATTGTCGTTCGTGTCAGCGGTGTAGAACCAATAATCGTTAAACAGGCGGACGAGCATTGGAGGCGGGTGATGTCAACTCCACCGAGTGGGTAGGGTTTATATTTAACCCGCCCCCTCCCCTCCTGCTCAGCTCGCAGCAGCGGCTTCTCGGTCCCAGCTTTAATTGTAAGCCAGCGGTTGTAGGGAGAGGTGAGCCGAGGGGGAAGCTTGGACAGCGGAATCCAGAAGTGGAACCAAGGAAGCCGAATTGGGATGCGGGTAGGTCTCATTCGCTGCTCAAGTGGAACTAAGGCAAGGTAGTAAGTGGTGGAGTAGAGATGCAGTTTCCAGAAGAGTCTTTAAAAGTATAAAGCAGTGAGGATGGGGTGGGGTGGGGGGAAATTGTAGGTACCTATTCAAGTGGTGGGCTTTTTTCTGCCTTCCTGCTTCCCTCTCTTTTTCTTCAGTCGTCTTCGCTCTGCACTCAGGACTTATGTTTGGCGGGGCGGAACCAGCTAGGGAGCTTGATTTATTCTGAATAATGGCTGTAGATTCTGGTTAAAGAAATGGAGTCGCCATAAAAGTAGCCGGCTCTTCTCGTATTTGGGGGGGGGGGGGTTACGGTCGCTTGTGGGTATCACTTATAGGGATGCAGATCTTTGGGGAAGGGGAGGTTTTGTTGATGGCAAAGGGAAAGGGAAGGATAAGCAGGTTAGGATGTGTGTTTCGAGTAACTGGGATCTTTTCCTGGATGGTCTGATAGGATGCTGACAATATGGATTTGAGTGCCATAAGGAGCATTAGGGGGTGTTTCTAACTAAATTATGCATGAAAAGTAAAAGTAAATCTGATTTTCTGAAGGAGATGTAAGGCCATCACAAATATCAAGGGCCTGTGGATGGATCCCCAGGATGTGGTCTGCTAAAAGATATTAAGAGAGGAAGGAAAGGAGATGCATTGAGATAAGACAGAATATCACTTTCAGAAAGTATTTGTGAAACTTGATGGTAGCGTATTAGATTATCTTTATTTCATGTGACAATGACTAAGAAGCCACTGCCTAACTCATGCCTAATAATTTATTAAATGTGTATAGTACATATCTCTGGGTGACTCTGGGCAACAATTATAGTAAAATAAAAGACATTAGACAAAAGATGGCAAGCACCATGAAATGAGGGGTTTGACTCTCCCTCACTTAAAAGCCTGGATGAAGATAGCACATTCCAACTTTCCTTGAATATAAAGTTGGATGGATTACATAGCTGTCTTGAGAGGTAGTCTCTGCCCAGTGTTCATTCCTTATGCATGAACTTTCAGCCTTGGATTTAAAGTCTCTTGAAGGCCCTCTTTCAAAAATATGTTATTTATTGCTTATACTAACATAGCAAGTTTCCAGGGTTTTGTTTCTTTGTTTCGTAAATCAATGATTCCAGCTGCAAATAGAACATAAGGAAGCTTGATAGTTTCCAAATTTAATACAAAAATATGCTCATGGACTAGTGGGAGCTCATATATTCTTACAGAACTTTGACAATATGGCTGGTTGATGTTCAATGGGTTTAAAAAACTCTTCAGAATGATTCCAGAATTCACATAACAACATTGCCTACCTAATGACAATATAATTGCTTTTAAAATTTAGTATAAAGCAGTTAAAAACATGTTGAAATATGGTGTGTTGAAGTGACTTGTTACCTGTTGGATTCCTTGTATATTAATAAAACTAGCTCATTAAATTTCTTCGGTAAATTGTGTAAGAATTTGGGGAAGTGCATCTACATGAAATATTGGAGAACTAAAGCTCAAGGAAACTCTTACCTGGCCCCCTTGATGTAATGAAACTCTGTTGTTTTTACGCAGTGCACTAGGTCACATTAGCTTAATTATGATTTAGTCACTGTTGTGGATGAATTAATACAGCATACTTAGCCACAAAACACAATGGTGGGATGGGTAACATCTTTTAGGTAATAGTGCACATGTTGGTCAAAAATGAGGTTGGATAATTTGTGGCTCAGTGTAAAGCTTGGGTACAACCTTTCTAGTGTTGCCTATATGTTTTAGTGTGTTGCATGAGGTTATGAGATAGGGTTATTTCAATAAAATATGGATTAGGATGTTTGTAATCAGAGTCAGAAAACAATGTGGAATTTATGCTCTAAAGCAAAATTTGTTAGCTGTTGGAGTAAAGAACATCAAACACACAGCACAGCAGAGGGCAGTAATGTACATACATTAACACATTCATGTTTCTGCTGTAAATTTCCCTACTTCTGTACTTATTCCAGAGAAAAACTGTCAGCGATTTAGCTTCATGTCCTCAAAAGGTTCTGAAGATGTAGCTTATCAGCTACCTACAACTTCAACAATATTCATTGGCTGAAGTTATACTAGGTCACTAACAACTAATACTATAATAGTCTCATCCTCTGCATGAAATACATTTATGTAATATGTCCTGTGACTCTTATCGATGACAATCTTAAATGACATTTAACATAAAAGAGAGAAGTAGGAGCTGGGCAGATGTGATGGTGACAGCGGAAACATATGGCCCTCTTCCTTTGCAGCTGCTGTTATATTTCCATACGTGTCCATATAGGGTTTTTGGCTTTTTACTAGCATAGGGAAAGTAAAGCTAATACACAGGAAGGAAGAACAAAATGAAAGTTTTTCTAAGTTTTTGAAAAATACATTATGTCTTTTCCATTTTTCTATATTTAAGGTGAGACCAGTATGATCCTTGAAGAGTCTATGAAATACTTTGTCATTGCTAACATTGGACGAGCTTGCAGTGTAAGCCTATCCAGGGACTTCGTGCTGCTTTAAATAAAAATCTTAATTGCCCTGGGTTGTAAAGTGCAAGATATCCTTTCAGAGAAAAGAGCGGCTCTTCTTACAGGCAACCAATAACCTAGTTGTCCTACAAGAACATGAACTTGAAGTTGGGAGACGGCAAGATGTTAATCAAGCCTTTCATAATCACCTAGTCACATAGCAGCATGTCAGCTCTGACCAAACTAGCATTCTCCATTCTAGAAAGAGGTAATATAAGAGTTTGATTTTTTTTTCCTTCAAAAGTCTCAATTATAGAAACTGACTACAAAGCTGAATTCAGATTTTATTTTGTTAATCTTGTTTTTTTAAAGCTTGGATCCAAATTCATTTCATGCTATTTTTAAAGACTATTGTACAAAGTGCCTTACTGAAGGATCTCTTTTCTCCACTCTGAAGAGCAACCGAACTATTCCTAGCAGTTACGCTGAAACGGAACCTGAAATCAGCACAACGGTTTGGATTATGTTCTGAAAATTGCAGACCAAAGAAATCAATAATCTGGGTGTTTTATATTGTGTTTTAAGAGTGTTGGATATTCCTTGCTGGAGGTTAAATTACAAGAAAAGTGAATCAGAGTGGATTTGATTTGATTGGAAACTATTGTAGTTTCTCTGCTGGCTCTGTGTCTGGCAACTCCAGTTCTGAATTGTGCTTGATGGGGGTTTTTCTTAGGGGTGCCAACCTTTCAATTAAGGACAGAATATTAGAGTTGGGGGACTTGGCTTCTATGTGCCAAAAGCCATATCAGCTTAACCCCCAAACAGAAGTCTGTTGTCCTAACAGTTGCCTTCAGTGCTACATAAAGAAGAACTATATAATCGTGCAACATAACATCTAAGATGGAACTAAAAGAGGCTCATCATGCCAATGGAGTGGTGCTGCCCATTGTGGCTGGGCCTATAGACTGTCTATCCAGCCCTGACCGAGAACATCTTGTTGAGTCTTCTGATTTTTTAGAATCAGAAGAAGGAGGAGGCATGGAAGTGGTGGTGATAGAATCCCGAGCCAATGCAAAAGGGGTGCGTGAAGAGGATGCCCTGTTGGAAAATGGCAGCCAAGCTACTGAAAGCGATGATACTAGTACAGACCGGGGTCCAGAACCAACCTCTCCTCTCAAAGAGACTTCTTTTTCTATTGGTCTACAAGTCCTTTTTCCATTCCTGCTGGCAGGGTTTGGAACAGTAGCTGCTGGGATGGTGCTGGATATTGTACAGGTAAGACTGAACTCTTTTACAAAGTATGGTATGAGATTCTTATGAGTCTGTAACTCTACTCCTTGTATAAGTTAAATACTAAACAAGCATTTATGTGTCTCTAGAAGTCTTAAAGTTTCTTTTTTAGTTAGTAAATTGCACATTCTGGAGTCAGACATATTATTGTTGTTTCTTAATTGATTCTTAAATAAGAATCCCACCTTAAAAATTAAGGGAGAAAGAATGTTTGCAGTTCCTGAATGAAACTCTGTTCATTCTCTATTCTCCTATGCGTTAAGATCTTTCTTATAATTCTCAATTTTAAACAATTCCAGTAAGTTTCTATCTCTTGTTATCAAAAGAGCATTTTAAAATATCTTCAGGATTCCCCTCAAAACTCATTTTAAATAGAATAAATATGTTCTAAGTCACCATAACATTTTCAATACTTTTTTTGTATCTTCAACATTGTCCATCTGAGATGACTCTAATTGCAATAATATGTCATTAAGTAGCCAATGATCAAAACTGATAATGATTTAAATGTTGACAAATCTGAGCAATTGCTAGATGGCGAAAAGATGTAGTTGAGAATTCAGAAGCATCCTAACGTTTTGCAGTGTTAAGTCCTGATTTGGCTGTGCCCAAATTTAGGTTCTTCCTCCTGTGCAATAGATATTAAGACAAGCCCAATTGAGGCTTCCAGCAGACTAGTTGAAATCTTAGCTGACATGTGAAAGTAAACAATTTTTCAAATAGAGGAACTGAATTTCTAAGATTCCAATGTCACTGTCCTCTGAATTACTTTGCAATGAGAATGTGTGACTGGATCGTATTAAAGTTCAGGATTATATCTTGTTTGTTTCCTTTATTCAGGAATAGATCTTTGAATTTGCAGAATCCAATTTATGGCTTTTATAGGAAATAGGCAATGGCATACTATTATCAAGTGATCTTGGTTTAAAGTGTTATGTCCAAGGAATAACAGTTATTTCTTAAGCAGATATAACATTTCCTTTCATTACAACATCTATTCATCTGAACCAGCATTAAATATTATATTCAGAAAAAAGTGCTTTTGACCAATGATATATCACTTTGAAAATTTATCCATCAGTTTTATTTATTTTTTAAATCAGGTAAAGAGACGGCTGTTGTCTGTCCTTTTACCTCAAAAATGCTTTTACAGGTAGTCCTGGGCTTAGGACCACAATTGAGCTCAAAATTTTTATTGCTGAGTGAGACATTTGTTAAGAGAGTTTTGTTCCATTTTACAACCTTTCTTTCCACAACTGTTAGGTGAATCATTGCAGTTAAGTTAGTAACACAGTTGTTAAGTGAATCTGCCTTTCCCATTGACTTTGCTTGTCAGAAGCTAGCAAAAGTTGATCACATGAACCTAGGACATTGCAGCCAACATAAATATGATTCAGTTGCTAAGTGTCTAGATTTTGATCCTGTGACCAGGGGGATGCTGCAACAGTCAAAAGTATGAAAAACAGTCACTTCTTTTAGTGCCATTGTAAGTTCAAACAGTCACTTCTTTTAGTGCCATTGTAAGTTCGAACAGTCACTAAATGAAATGTTATGTGCTTCAAATTAGCATTTTGAATTGAATCCCCTGTGTTTAGGTGGTCTATCTGTAGCCATTGTGTGAAAGAGATTTTGATTTTATACTGTTATTTCTTTTATGGTGCTTCTTTATTTTATACTTGTTGGACTGCCCTGACAACCTGCTGCCAAAAAGCCTGTATAAAAGTTATGAATAATATTCCAATATATCAACTAATTAAGTCATAGTTTTTGAGGTCTAAGAGATATGTTAGGAATCAGGGAGGGAAAGACTAAACTAACATGAGATTTTTTTCTTAGGAAAAGTATATTAGGCTATACAAGTATTACTATTAAATTCTGGTGGTTAATTTTGTGGGGGCATGCTTACAGCTAATTTTTCTGCTTCTACAGCTCTGTTCCTCAGCTCCATGAAGCCAACGTTCCTGGTGTTATGAAATACGTACAATTTTATACTTAATGGAAAGAATCCTGGGCAAAAGATCACTGTGATGGAATATAGTAATTTGGCACTGGGATGAACAGTGGCTCTGTAATGATGATCAGGTTACCCCTTAGCCATTTAAAGTTCTTCAAGTATCTTTGGGTACTAATCAAATGATTGGTTTACTAAAGGGTGTGGTTAAGACATAAGTTAAGATGGTTTTGCATGAAAGACATGCAAAGATAAGTTAAGATGGTTTTGCATAATTCTGAAAAATGCAGAAAGTAGAATGGTCACTGTTTTATGTAAAAGGACTATTTCCTTGTGACTTCATGGATAGTAGGTACTGTTTATGTAAAATGAATTGTATTTCTGTTTTGCATACAGTGAAACATCTCTTGAAGCATATTTTGGTTGCCTTAATGGACATGGGAATCCAATGTTTTTATCATTTCAATTTGAACCAGTTTTTCAATTTGATGTGGAGGTTCTCCTCCTTCCTCTCTGACCGCTCGCAATTTGTGTTGGCAGGGGGGCAGAGGTCGGCCCCGAGGCCCCTGGTTTGCGGGGTGCCTCAGGGGTCGGTGCTCTCGCCCCTCCTGTTCAACATATATATGAAGCCGCTTGGTGAGATCATCCGTGGCTTTGGGGTAGAGTTCCATCAGTACGCTGATGACACCCAGCTGTACATCTCTACCCCGGGCCACCCCGATGAAGCCGTCGAAGTGATGGCCCGATGCCTGGAGGCCGTGCGGTGTTGGATGGGGCGGAACAGGCTTCAGCTCAACCCATCTAAGACTGAGTGGCTGTGCTTCCCGGCACCCCGATACAGCCGGCTGGTTCCATCGCTGGCTGTGGGGGGGGAAATTCTTGCCCCCACAGAGAGGGCCCGCAATCTGGGTGTCCTCCTGGATGTACGGCTGTCATTGGAAGATCATGTGGCGGCCGTCGCCAGGGGGGCTTTTGGACAGGTCCGTAGGATCTACCAGTTGCGGCCCTTTCTGGATCGGGATGCGCTTCGCACGGTCACTTCCGCCCTGGTGATCTCCCGCCTAGACTATGCCAATGCTCTCTACATGGGGCTGCCCTTGAAGAGCATCCGGAGGCTCCAGTTGGTGCAGAATGCAGCCGCGAGGGTGGTAATGGGGGCACCTAGGGGCTCCCATGTTATGCCACTTCTACGCGGGCTGCATTGGCTCCCGGTGGCCCTCCGGGTGCGCTTCAAGGTCTTGGTCACTATCTTTAAAGCGCTCCATGGCTCGGGACCAGGTTACTTGCGAGACCGCCTCCTGCCACCATCGGCTTCCCACCGACCGGTACGCTCCCATAGGGTGGGCCTCCTCGGGGTGCCGCCGGCTGGACGGCTGGCGACCCCGAGGGTGCGGGCCTTCTCATTGGGAGCACCCCCTCTCTGGAACGAATTACCCCCGGAGATAAGGGCCGCCCCCGATCTCATGGCCTTCCGTCGGTTGCTCAAAACGCATTTATTTCGGCAGGCCGGACTGGCCTAGGGGTTCTTAAATTTTAATTGGGTTTTAATCTTTTTAATACTTGTTTATATTTTATTAGAGCCATATTGGATTTCAGTTTTTAAATTTTAATATATCATGTTGTCTCATACTTTGTATATTGTATATGTGTTTTTATTGGCTGTTCACCGCCCCGAGTCCCTTCGGGGAGAGGGGGCGGTATATAAATCAAATAAATAAATAAATAAATAAATAAATAAATAAATAAGTTCTCTGAACTATAATATACAAATTTGATCATTTATCTACAAGTAACCCAGAATTATCTAAATTATCTACAAGTAACCCAGAATCCTACTTAACCTCTGATCAGATTTTATGGTATTTGGTGATCACCAAAGCATGCTTATTTATAGATAAAAGGTTAAAACTGCTTTGGACAAATTGAAGTTCTAATAATGTTCAAGAGCACTAAGCTAATGGATTGTGAGGCACTGAATTTCAGAACTGAAAAATTTCCATCCAGGAGGTTGACCGCTTTAATACCTACTTGGGAATGGTTACTGAGAAATCTATACTATGGTTTCACAGGTCATATCTTTTGGGTATATCAGGTTTCACTGTTATTTGCTATTCAGAAATGCCCTTTCCCAAATAAAAATGCATAATTAGTATTTGCAGTGATCTGTGAAAATACAAGTAACATAACTAAAGGTAGATGAATTTTATGTCAAAGTTATGTCAAAGCTTGTTTTGGTGCTGTTAACAGCTTTGTGTGCCAAGTATACAAGAGCGGCATGCATGACATTTCCATTACTTACAGAATCTTTCTACTTATTTATCTAATTGTCCTGAGACATAAAGCTGAACTACTGCCTAATAGTTGTAATTTTCCTCATTTTGCTTGTAATGATCACTCATGTGAGGTGAACTGTAAATAATGTGTTGCCTGAGGCAGAATAAGTGCAGATCATATTCTCTTCCTTCCCTTCCTTTCCATCCTTTGGAGGTGATTTGAGGAACTTGTCTAGTCTTTGGATGTTGAAATCAGAACAGATCTCCTTTCATGGAACAAATGCAATGTTCTGTGAATGAAAATTGATGAGAGTCAACATGTGATTATAGGAATAGGATGTAATTAATATAAAAATACAAAATTACTATTGTAACAAGTAATAATGGTTCAGAATGATCCATGTCTTTTTATTTATTTAAACATTTCAAGCAGATAAGTTTCAGAATAGGCCTGTTCAGCCTCTTAAACCAGCATGGATATTGACATAGATGGATTTTTATATGTCAGATAATTTAGACTCCCTTTAGAGGCAAAAGTAGTTAATGAATGATTTGGCCTTTGTTGATGGTACCTGGAGTAGAGGTTTTGAGATTTTATAGTTAAAGATTACAGTAGAAAATGCATAATTTTGAACAGATTTGACTTTAGTTAAAAGTTGCATAGGGAAAAAGGAAGGGCCTAAAATATATGGACTTGTTATTGAAAGGCCATACATCTTTTGCTTCCTTTTCAATCTAAGACAAGTCTTTTCTCTTAAATATCCTTAGAAATAACTATTTAAAAACATGAAATGTAAATTGAACAAATAAATATAACAATGCATTCTAAGAGTTGAAATTCCCCCTTCCTTTTGTTTTTCTTTAACTGAAAGACATTGTGATTCTGAATGGATTCAGTAGCACACAGATTTAATAAGTATGCACATAAATGTTGTCAGATGTAATCCTACAGTATTTTCATGTATGTAGAAACTGAGATTATTCAACCCAAGAAGTCTTCACTGTAGTGTTGCATAAGTCTCTGCCAGTCAGCACTAAAAATAATCATTGAGATAGAAGAACATGTTGGCTGGCCTCAGTCCATGACTTTTAAAAGATTGCACTACAGCAGGTAAAAAAATATCTGTTACAGGTCATGGTTTAATATCCCTTTTCTATGGGTAAAAAGCAACACTAAACTTCATAGCTTTTAATGTTTTTTAGTTTTAACTGAGAAAATTGTGTTTTTAAAGAACAGATCTCTTTTTTGAAAGAAAAGAGTCAGTGGTTTCCTGAGAATGTTATTCTCGGCTCTAAATGCTTTCCGTATCTTCAGCTGTGAATTGATCATCTTTTATCATCCAAGCACAACTGACCTCTGTGGCAGATACAGTAGGTATTGGGCCATAGATATTGTATCGGAGCTAAACAGGATAATATTGAAAGTAATACTAAAGTAAAAGTAAAGATATCTGTAAAAGCTATACTTTTATATCTACACCTCTATATCAGCGTGTGTAAAGTAAAAACAAATTTTCACTTTGAAAGTACTGATATATCCTGACCTGGCAAACACCAACTTGAAAAGAAGTCCATGGTGGAAGTCTTATTGCTAAGGTGTTATGTAAATTCAGCAACTATAGCTTAATCAACCATGATTAAATAAACAGCGGTTTATTGCAATGTATGAATCAAGCCATTATGATAGAAACCAATGGTGAAGATTTAAAAACAAGATTTTTTTAGACAAATCTAAGAAATATCAGTGGTTATGCCTTTATAGGTACTTCAGGATAGGGGCAATAGGCTATTCCAGTGGTCGCCAACCGGTGGGCCGCAGACCACTAGTGGGCCATGAGAAAATTTTGGTGGTCCACAGAGAATTGTCACCCCTAAAGCACCCCGCTCTGTCTCTGCAGACAGAGACCCTGGGAAAATCCCCCCAAAAATCTGCAGGAAAATCCCCCACCCCATTTTCCTACTGATCGATTAATCGCAAGATACCCTCTCACTCTCCCTCCCTTCCTCCCTCCCTCCCTGAAAACAGAGCTGAAAAGCAGGTTAGTGAAGGAATGTGCCTGCCTTGGAGGGTATGTGTGTGTGTGTGTGAGGGACATCTATGTGTGTGTGTGTGTGTGTCTTAGAGAGAGAGAATATCACTGCCAGCCTCCAAGGTTAGATTGGATCTCTCTCTCCCCCCCCCACAAACAATGTCAGCAAGCCACCGTCAGTCAAAATTCATATTAGTGGTCCGCGGGATTTAAAATTATGAGTTTGGTGGTCCCTGAGGTCCAAAATGTTGGCGACCCTTTGGCTACTCCATATAGTTGTTGAGGAAGAATACAGTTGTGCTATGTCCTTCTTGTGCATTGCCCATAAGCATCTTGTTGGCTGTGGGGGGATATGGAATGCTGGATTAGGTCCAGCACAGCTCCTCTTGGGTTCTTAACTCAGACAGCCATTCTTACTGGAAAGTTAATTTTGTATTATTTTGAAGGCTTTATGCCTTTTCTGTGGCCTTTGTGGCTTTCTTTTCTATTCCAAAAACCCTTTGCTCTGTAATTATCATTGCTGAAGAAAACCATGTTTTGCCCTTTATATAGAGTGTTCAAGTGTATCCTGGAAGGGACAGGATGTTTACAAGTCTTTGGATGAGTGGAAATGAGTTTATGTCTGTTAGTTACCTCAATTTTTCCTTTGCCCGTATTTGTGTATGTAAGTTTTAATTGGACGGTGGGCCCTGTAATCTCTTTATGGGAAGAAAGGTGAAATATAATGAAAATAATGCAGAATGTGGGGGAAAATACCTTCTTATTGCTGTTCCTGATCTAGAGTTCTGAATTACCATGTTTGACTCCTATGTACATAAGATAAATGTCAAAAGCTTCAATTTTGTCTGTGTTTATATGCTCAACTCTGATCTGTGAATTTTACTCACAGGACCTTGCAGACAAGATTGTAACTTTATAATCATTTTGATTTCTGTAGTTACACCTTGACTAACAAGCAGGCATTATGTTACCAATTATGACCTATTTGGAACTCATGAGACGTTGGTAGCCGGGTGTTATTCTGTGATATTTTAATCTTCTACCATGAATTGAACTCATGAATCTTTGAATGTTAGGTGTTTACATAGATTGTATTAACTTAAGGAGCTATTGCAGGAAAGAATATATAGAATCTGTTAGAATGGTACATATATTCTACCTTCACTTAAGCTCTCAGAGTAGAAACACACAGATGTTACATTATGTCATGCTCCCACATAAAACTTCACACACAAGGTATGCCATAGTGCAGCAGTCGCCAACCGGTGGGCCGTGGCCCACTGGTGGGCCATGAGAAAATTTTGGTGGGCCGCAGAGAAATCTCATCTCCAGAGCACCCCCCCAAAGCAATTAATCCAGGCTGCACAGAAACACAAGGCTGCACCACCCACATGGCCCGCGGCAACCTTCCCCGCCCACTCACTCCTTACCCGGTAAACTTGCCTGCTAAATTGCTATTTTTCCTTTTTCTGACCATCTTCTGTTCTGCTGTGCCAGGAGATTTAGATTAGTTAGGAAGCAGGAAATGGTTGGATTTCTTGCTTTCTAGCTAGGCTTTAAATCTTCGGCTCAGCATAGCCGAACCTCCCTTAGGATTAAAGGTTTGCTTGCAAGTAAATTCAGTGCAAACTCACGGCAAGCAAATTTGAGAGACTGAGGTAGCCGATGGCAGATAGATAGATCACTGAATGATTCTGTGAGCAACTCAATCTGCCTGCCTGCTTTGCCTGATTTTGGGTAAAAGTTGCTCTTTTTTTAAATAAAAAATTCAATATTTATATAAATATTTATAATATTTACATACAAGCCATGCCCAGTCAGTCACATGACCATCAAGCTACACCCACAAATTAGGCCATGCCCACAGAACCGATTAGTGGTCCCTGGGATCTAAAATTATGAGTTTGATGGTCCCTGAGGTCCAAAAGGTTGATGACCCCTGCCATAGTGTATAGCATTCATATCTCTCTGTTCTAAAAGTTTTAGATGTTTTATATAATTCTGATACTAGACCTTCAAAAGAAGGTGATTGCTCTCCATTAAGCAGGAGACAATTTTTCGTGGCCATTTTTATACATTTGTTGCAATTACGTCAGCTTCTTTAAAGCCATATAAGTCTTAAACATTGGTCATGAAGTTCTTGCCCATTGCCCATTGACTCATTCCACAATATATACATTCTGTTGCCCTATATCAACATAAAAATAATTTATTCTATTGTCCAAGCATAGCCAAATATCTTCTGTTCGAAGTAGCAGAATATCAATAACAAGACATGTTCTTTTTCTGATAGTCAGTCTGCTTTGGCAGAATCTCTTGGTAAGTGTTGAAAAAATCTTAGAAATTTTAATGATATATTTGAAAAATAAGTCTTTGCTGAACTATCTCTTATTAGAACCTGATGATTTCCTTGGTTTTACAGCACTGGGATGTCTTCAAATATGTGACTGAAGTATTTATCCTGGTTCCAGCTCTTTTAGGGCTGAAAGGGAATTTGGAGATGACATTAGCTTCTCGCCTTTCCACTGCTGTGAGTATTTTGATCATCTGTCAAAGTTTTTCTGTGAACACATTTTCAAGTAGTATCAATCACTTCAAATAAAAAGCGAAGCAGCTAAATTACAAGAAAAAATTATCTACATTTGGAATTTATGTATATGCAACTGTTTTCAGTTTGATTAATGAAGCATAATGGCCAGTGTTTTAGAATCACAATATAACTTCTACCTTGTTATAGCTTAATACTGCTAGGCAATGAGAACAGAATCTGTGTGTAAACAGAGTCTGTGTGTATTATCATTTTTTTCCAGATGTGGACAGAATATAAAAACACTGTTCTAGGTTCCCAATTATCCACCAAAAATTCATTGTTGTTCATGTTTTCTTGCCTTCCCATTTGGTCCATGTTACTGCAAAACCTACATGAAAATTTATAAATTCTTATGGAAGATATAAGATATAGTTAGAGGAGTTCAATAATGAAAGCATGGAGGCATGCATGGAGGAATGCATATCTGTTTCTTTAAAAAAAATAGTGTAAGCTCACATTTTGCTAATTTTTATCCTTTCTTTCTTATTTTCTTTTTTTACTTTTGTACTTGATGTCAAGTTCCAAGATCACTGGTTGTATGACTACCTCTTTTTCTGAGATATGATGACTGACTTCATATTTTTGTAATTTTCCAGAACTTCTTTACTGCCATTATTTCAGCATACAAAAGCAAATTCTATTTTTAATACCTCAGCCTATTCAATTCTATAAGGTTGCATAATTCAGAGTAAACTGATTTTTAAGATCCAAAGGAAAACAAAGTTACTTTGCTAAATAGAGAGAAATGTTGTAATAACCTATTGCTTGAGAATAATGGGTGATTCCAAGGTGATGACCAAGATGATTTGGTCTTGGAAATATCTCTTTATGATGAAAATTGCCTTACTTGAAGAAGGGAGGGATAAACATATTCTCAACTATGGATATTGGGTTTTTTTATGACAACTAAACCGGCAATCTATTTTTTTAAGGATGAAAGGCTGACATATAAAAGAAATTTAGGAATCATGAGAGAAATGTAAAGTTGCAGGTGTATGGCACAGACTGCAAGATTGCAAATAACCTCGAAAGGAATGGTTTTGGGCAGCCAAAACAAAAAGCAAAGTTAGAAGTAGGGTTTTTTTTTTTAAAAAAAAGTTGAGGTGGGGGAGATGCAGGAAACATCTGTAAGACACTGGAACACTTAAATATTTCTTAATCAAATCCAATTTTTTTGCCATTTTTCTCCCTCCTTCCCATTTCCTGCATTCAGCAAATACTAGGCATAATTATATCTTTGCCAGGTTAATCTACTTTTCGATCCTTTAGAAGGATAGAATAGAATAGAAGAGTTGGAAGGGACCTTGGAGGTCTTCTAGTCCAACCCCCTGCCTAGGCAGAAAACCCTACAACCACTTCAGACAAATGGTTATCCAGCATCTTTTTAAAAACTTCCAGTGTTGAAGATTCACAACTTCTGGAGGCAAGTTGTTCCACCGATTAATTATTCTGTTAGGAAATTTCTTCTTAGTTCTATGTTGCTTCTCTCCTTGGTTAGTTTCCACCCATTGCTTCCTGTCCTGCCCTCAGGTGCTTTGGAGAATAGCTTGACTCCCTCTCCTTTGTGGCAGCCCCTGAGATATTGGAACACTGCTATGATGTCTCCCCTAGTCCTTCTTTTCATTAGACTAGACATACCCAGTTCTTGCAACCATTCTTATGTTTTAGCCTCCAGTCCCCTAATCATCTTTGTTGTTCTTCTCTGCACTCTTTCTAGAGTCTCAACATCTTTTTTTTACATCATGGCAACCAAAACTGAATGCAGTATTCCTTTGTAATACCAAGGCATTATAAAGTGGTATTAACACTTCATCTGATCTTGATTCTATCCCTCTGTTTATGCAGCCTACAACTGTGTTGGCTTTTTTGGCAGCTGCTGCACACTGCTGGCTCATATTTAAATGATTGCCCACTAGGACTCTGAAATCCCTCTCACAGTTACTACTATTACTACTGTAACTAAGTTACTACTATTGAGCAAGATACCACATATACTGTACCTGTGAATTAAACCGGCATGCCTAACATTAAGTAGCAGTAATAGTAAGCTTTATTACAATAATTGGCCAATTCAAAAGCAAATAAATTCTGAGACTAAAAAGCATAGTAAAACTCAATGCTGATATAATCAAACTATGGTGTAGCTATAAACTTAGCTGGATTCAGAAAAAGCTGATTAGATGGGGAATCATTAGCTGAAATCACATTTGTGAAAATAGTGATCTAACAAAATATTGGTTACTGCTTCAGGAATTCTTTCATCACAGGGACAAAATCTTGGTTCAAATGGAATACCAATGAGTCAATGATAATGAACGCCAATGCTGAAGGGCAATTAATCAATACCAACTGGCCTATTAAAGTTCTAAAGATATGTTATAAGATAATTGTAGTAGAAATGTAATGATGTTTGACTTTCTGTGGCTTATAGTTTTACTAAGCTATGGTTTGTTAAGTAAGCCATGGGGACTGGCATCATATAATATATTAATTGAAAACTGCTATAGTTTAGTGAGATGTGTGAACCCAGTCAGTGAATTGTCTGCCTATTTATAATGTATGATCCCAATTACCAGATAAATTTACACTGATTTTGAAATGCATCCTCAATTTCTAGCCAAGGTTTGAACATTGCATAAATCTATGAATAGTCATTTTAGGATGTGAAAACAGATTCATATTTTTCACAGATTGTCTGATTTTGGCAAAGTATGATGTGAATACTGAGCCATTGTGGTTGATAAAGTATGGTTTATCACTTAATATTACATATGAAAGTTGTCAAATATGGCTTATTCCACTGCCTGAAGTTAAAAGTAAACACAGCTTAGTGTAATACATATGAACTTATATATGTAACCCTGATTATTATTGTGCAAAAAATATTCCCCAACACTGAAGACTCCTTCATATAATCATGCTATTGCTACCTTCTGCAATTGTTTCTTTGGCAGTTATCAGATTCCCATTATGGGGAGGGCTTTGGCTTTCCCTGTACAAATGTCATAACCTTAAACCTACTATAGAACTCTCCAGTTGTTTCTTATTTGACCTTGACTTGAGAACTGTTTCCTTCCTCAATCCTCTTTGGAGCTGTGCTTCTATGGAGCACGAGTCACAGTTTGATCACTGAAGCTCTTGCTGTATTCCAGCAAAGCTGAAAGATGCTGGCAGCAAGAGGAGCTTGGCTGGGAAACAAAGCTTTTTATTCTCTCTCATCTTCTTCTTGTTGCTCTGCCTCTACCATGGGGGTGGGGGAAAGGCATGTGCTATTTATTACTGCATTAAAGTGCTGAATGAGGGAATTCCCCATAGAGAGACCTACATGAATGTTTCCTCAGCATTGAAGTCTGTGCAAAAAGAATGACTTCCAGCTTACCAGTTACACTGAAACTGCATCATGTGGGATTCAGAAGTGTTGCTCTTATTCACAATAAGGTTTTGTGAATTTGAGCTAGCAGTAAGTTGTGACTTCAAAGAGTATCGCTTCTCTCTTGAAAGGACTTAAGCATGTATGTTGAAATTACATGAGCTCCCTTAATCAAAGCCTTCCAAGGGAGACTCAAAAGCCTATCAGGAAATATTTTGGAGTGGCTTTTAAAAGTCAGTTTGTTTGATCTTTATGCTGTATGAAAAAAGAAGTTTAGAATTGCTTTCCATATTCTCATTTGATGTGCATTAAATCTTCCAAAATAATTTTCTTGTGTTACTTAAGAAAGGAGAACACATTCATTCTGTACAGGAAATTAAACATTTGTTTTTGCCAGTAGCCAAGTTATTTGGATCACTAACCTAATTGCAAGGGAACAAGGAATTCCTGAGCCAAATTCAACAGTAGAACTAAATACAATTTTGTAAGCTGAATGACTTGTGTCCTATCTTTCTCTTTGGACCTTGCCAGAGTTGGGACTGCCAGCAGCTTTTTGTGTCTTTTCCTCTGAAGCAGCTCTGTTGCCGGTGATGTTTTCCTTTCTGTTTGTACTGGTGAAACATGAAAGAAGCATAAATGAGACAAAAAGCCAATTTGGCTAGTAGACGGGCAAACATAAATGTGAAAAGGAGAATTATAGAAAGGTCTGGTAATCATTCTTAGGTCACTGATGTAACATTATCCTATTGCCATGAGTAAGTGCTGCTCCTGTCCTGATGATCTTCATACATTCATATTATATTTTGATTTAAGATTCTGTGTTTAAGCCATTACATTTTATCATGGCTTGTTAGCCATAGTGAGTTCACCCAGCTGAGCCAATAATAAGCTGTTATTGCTGAATATTAAGTCTTAACCATGCCAATGTAGAGGGATTCATGACTGATGGTTGCTTTAATGGTTTTGTCTATGTATCTGTTTCTAGCTATATTCCATTAAAAGAAATAACACAACAGGAGAATTTCACTGTTTAGATTGAACAGGTTAGGTTGATGGCTCTAGAGGTAGGGAGCACTTATGGAACTCATAATTTTGAATAAAAATAGCCATAATGATAGCAGTAATTAACCTGTATTTGAAATACACATACACATATTTCATGCATATATTCATAAAATGTATGTATAATATTTGAACTAGTGAAAAAAGAGAAATCTTTGAATATAAATACACTAATTCAGATGATCTTAAAAATTAATATATAACTGAAAGCAAGGGCTTTTCTTTTTGGATTGATGGACAAACAGCTGGAAAAAAGTTATAGAACTTTATGCTATAATAATCTTGCTGCAGTTGTCATGTCTAAAAACAAAGGTGGAAAGATTCAGTATTATCCACAATGGAAGAATGGTTGGTGAAGATGATGAAACTTGTAGAGATGGCTAAATTCCTTGATTAGAGAAAGGATAATATATTTATTACTGACTGGAAAAGCCTTATACACATCTTGCATGAAATAGAGAAAAATGAATGTATGATGTATTGCTTTTGATGATTAGAAAATAATAATTATAGAAAAGAGTTCTATTTGTAACCATAAAGTAAGAGGTAATTTTCTGTTTGTTCTTATAACTGCTGTAAAGAAAATTGGAAACTACCGGTACTTGTACAGTAGAACCTCTGGTTACAACCATAATTCATTCCATAACTTTGGTCATGACCCAAAACTAATTTTGGAAATTTGCCGCTTACAAAAAAATGGTGCAGAAGGGGAAATCAACTACAGAAAAAAAAATTGTGAATTGTTTGGTCGGAACGCGATTTGGTCATGGTCAGAAGCATTCGTGACTGTATTTCTTTTCTATTTTCTTTTTCTTTCTTTTTTTTTGTATGCTTGGTTTTTTTCCTTTTTCTTTTTTTCTTTTATATTAATTTTATTAGTTTTAATCTTTTTTTAAAAAATAATAATAAAAAGCTATATTAAAAAGAAATATGATGAGCAAGACAATTGCTGAAGCAGTAAATCTAACATTGTAATGATAAGTCCTATCTTCCTGTTCATAATACTTCTGTGGTTATCATGCCAAATAAATTTTAAATAATTCGGGAAGCATTGCTTCATCTATTTATTTTTAATCTCTCTCTTTCTCTCTCTGTTTTGTAGGCTAACATAGGACAAATGGACACAGCAAAAGAGCTCTGGAAGATGATAATAGGGAACATGGCTCTGATACAGGTAAATTTTGGAGAAGTTGACAATATTTCCTGACGGGGTAGGGAAAAAAGCTGGTAGGGGAGGGGAAATCCCAGTTTTCTACTACTGGGCAATTTCTGGATACATCTGTCATATAGTCATCTGTTCCAAACAATGTTAAGCATCTTTTGGCAGTCACTACTGCCAACAAAAAAAGTTTCTGTTAAAGTGTAATAGTAAACCGTTCTGAGTCCTTTCCTGTGACTCAGCAAAAGAACCAGGATTTATCAGTGACGGCAGGAACCTGAGGAAGTACCGGTTTGAAGCAGTGGAGAGGCAGACTTACCTAGGACACCCAATAATTTCTGTCCTCTGTCACCACAATTAGAATGACATTTGCTAGTCTCTGAAATAGTTCCATGTAAGTGAGAATACAGTTTGCTCTTCACAAGGCTGCCACTGAATATCACTTGAAAACTGCAGCTGGACCCGTTATTTCAATAGAGTAACAACTATCTTTCAGGATCAGCACTGATTGCCATTAGATGGTAAGTAGGTGCAGTTCAAATAATCTGGGCCTTTCTTATGTTGGGAACCATTTTTTATGAGTAGAATTTCTCTGTCTTAAGCAGTTTGGATAAGACGGTGAACCCCAATGCCTCCTGGGATTCCAAGGATGAGCTTTGCAATAGAATGGCTTGCCTCCCAGAATCAGATTGAGCCTCATCCAGTTTTCCTTTAGAAGATCAGTGAAACAGTTTTCTTCCATGGATGAGTTTTAACTGGATACCAGGATACTGTAAGGTAGTCCTTACAGTACCACAGCTGAGAGAAGAGATTGGACTGTCATTCGTCAAAAATGATGTAGGGTCTCCCGCTTGGGCGGGAGGTGGGACTAGATGACCTACAAGGTCCCTTCCAACTCTGATTGTTATCTGTTATCTGAGCCCAACATTTATGTTATCGAGTGAGAAATTCGTTAAGTGAGGTTTGCCCCATTTTATGACTTTTCTTGCCACATTTGTTAAGTGAGTCACTGCAGTTGTTAAGTTAGTAACATGGTTGTTAAGCAAATCTGGCTTCCCCATTGACTTTGCTTGCCAGAAAGTTGCAAAGGATGATCACACGACCCCGAGACACTGCAACCGTCATAAATATGAACTGGTTATCAAGCATCCAAATGTAAATCATGTGACCATGGAGATGGTCATAAGTTGAAAAATGATTATAAGTCACTTTCTTCAGTGCCAATGTCAAACAGTCACTAAATGAACTGTTGTAAGTCAAGGACTACCTGTATTGTCTTTTATATTTTATTAATAGTTATGATTTATTTATGTGAGTTAGCTAATGTGTGATTAATCAAGCAGCATATTTTTCTAATCTAAGCAAACTTATTTTTTCCCCCTGCAAATAAACATGGCTGCATTTTCTAGGTTCAAGCAACAGTTGTTGGTTTTCTGGCTTCAATTGCTGCAGTGATATTTGGCTGGATCCCAGATGGACACTTCAGCGTTGGCCATGCCATTCTTCTTTGTGCCAGTAGTGTGGCCACTGCCTTCATTGCCTCGCTTGTGCTGGGTAAGAAACAAAAGCTTCTGTGAGAGATTTCATCTGCAGTTCATTGTGTAGTAACACTAACATCTTCTTTCTATGGGCTCTAGGCATGATCATGATTGGCGTAATCATTGGTTCCAGAAAGATGGGTATCAATCCTGACAATGTGGCTACTCCTATTGCTGCCAGTCTTGGTGACCTCATTACTCTGGCTCTGCTTTCTGGGATAAGCTGGGGTCTCTATATAGAATTGGGTAAGACTGTGAAGACTAGATTGTTGAGTAGGAAATACTGTATGTGCCAAAATGTTGTAGTATTTAAATGTCTTGAATTCTGTAGTTCATTCCCATTGATCTAGTTTTAAGCTCTAATTGTATCATTGTAATACTTTCACATCGTCCTTTTTAGTAATACAGAGAAGGTACAGACTACATTACTTGTGTTAGTTACACGTGTGCCACATGCAGTATTCTCAGCTAACAATAAGGACTTAACCAGTCAGTCTTGGCATTTTAGGGCCAACGTATCAATTAAGATGCAGAATATTCCAATTGTTGCAAGTATAAAAAAGGATTGTGTGATAGTAAAAAAGGCAGGATATAAGAAAAATGCATATAAGAAAATGGTTGCTGAAAAAAAGATGGATGGAATATATTGTATGGTGTGTCTTTTTTTACAAGTTGTAAAACTACAAGTTTGTAGTTGCAAAGAAAGTAATCAAAAAGAGCAAGGTACAGTTATGAATAAAAGAAGCAGAGTAATGTTGATGAAAATAAAGAAATGTGTTGGAAGCGGGTAAAGAATTGAAAAGGATCTAGCAAAGATATTGGAATGAAAAATGTGATGAAATGATTAAAGTGAAGTAAGGGAATGATGAAAGAACAATTTAATAGATCTCTATAGAAGTAAGAGTATTATGTTGGAGTTGTAATTGAAGTGAATGCTGTAAATGCTAGTATTTAAGAAAAAATGTGAGAACAGTGAACAATGGGAAGATAGCAGGTATAAATGGGACAACTAGAGAATGCTAAAAATAAATACAGTTTTCTTATGGAGTGGCTGTATAATCTGAGTAGTGGTATATGCATAGTATATGCATCTATATCTGATGATAGGAAAAATGTTAGCATTATTCATAAAAATATCTTGGTCTTCCTATGTTTGTTCTGCTTTGGTATTTTTGTGATTTTTGACTTTGGGTAGAGTAATAATTTTTAAAGATATTAATGAAATACTAAGTAATGTACCAGATTATCTGCTGGTGAAGAACTTTGAATTTTCCATCACGGAGTATATAATAAGTTTAAAAAATTGTTTTGCTCCACTGGAAAGATACTACCATTCCATACTTAAAATATGAGACATGTTTTCCCTCTCTTTCTTTGAATTTACTCTGTCAATTATCACTCTATGTGGTTAAGGTTCAATTTAGATTTAAAAACTCTGTTAAGCCTTGTTATTCAATCTAGTAGCTTTTATGCTTGCATAGCAACATATATGTTTTTATTTTGGTATATATATAACTCTCACCTGAATATTGTGGCAGTTTTTCTGTCATTTCTTTTTGTATAATATTTATTAAATTTTTATACCACCCCCTCTCCCAAAATGGGACTCGGGGCGGTGTACAGCCAAGATAAAACGACACAATTAATAAAAAATTTAAAAGAGATTTAAAAAGAGATGAAACAAGTGGCTGGAATAACACTATAAAACAAGGTAAAAAGAGTTAAAAATACCAAAAATTAAAACCCTAGTAATTGGCAAAATGTTTCCAAGAGAAAGGGAAAACAGCAAGAGTGAAAGCTGAGTTTACAATGGATTAGCTTGTTAAGTGAACCTGGAAAAAATGTTTGGCAAAATTCTGATTGAAAAGTATATTTGAGGAAAAGGCTAGCTGTGAAGAAACTTCGCAAAGTACATTGTGGTTTTATGCTAAGCAGGGGGTCTTCAGACCAGACTTTTGCTCTTTAGAAAGTCCACTGAGAAATATGAAGGGGGAAAAAAGACTCCTTGTTTCTTTAAATATATATGTCTACTAAATAGATAAATGTATAAAGCAGATTTGTGTTGATATTAGAGCTACATTGACTGGGTGTGTGAACTTATGGAAATATCCAGATGATATAGCCACATGTAATTTTTTGTCGCTCCAGTACATATCATGAGATATATAACAGTATGTTGAATGCAGTAAAAATGGGATACTCCAGAAGTGTGTGTGTGTGATAAAACAAAAAGATAGGAAGGAAGGAATTCTGAATGAATAAATAAAAGAAAATATGGAAGACATTTGTTGAATTGGTTCAGTCATTTAGAGAGAATGTATATGTGTTCAAATCATGAAACAAATATATAAAAGAATGAATACATTGAGAGGAAGAAGACTGAGAAGGTTATAATTAGCTGGAACTGATGAATGGAATTGATTAGTTCTTCAAAAATGAGAGGTGACAAATTTAAGGTAAGGAAGTGGCATATTTAATTAATTTCTTAGATTTTTATCTTGCCTTTATTACTTTATAGGTATCTCAAGGTGACAAACTTACATACTACTTCCTCCTATTTTTGCAACAACAATACTGTGAGGTAGTTTGGGTTGAAAGAGAGTGACCAACCAGCTTTCATGCCTTTCGTTTCTCATGAGAACTCACAGGCCAGCACTTTAACCACTACACCACTTTAACCACATACTTGGTAGAAGCAAGTATCATTTTCAAAGATAGAAAGATATGAACAGGGTGAACATATTGATATAAATCTATTTAATTTCTTTTTCTTATCTCATGCCTTCTTATTTGTTTTTTACTTCTTGGAGAAGATGTTGCTTGCCCCTAAAGGGAATAGTGTAATGTGTATATCAGAAGTGATATCAATCTTAATAATGGAGGTTTATTACAAATGTGGGTATTTGTTTCTGTGTGTGCAGAACAATTGACCCTTTGTCTCTTCTGGGATTCTTCTCATTGAGCAATTGGTACCGTAGTAATGATCTTAGACAGGAGGATTAGTCCAATTGAAACAAATGTTCTCTGCTTGCCTGCCTGCCTCTCACTTCTGAGATCTTCCCAAATGGAAAGAGAACTATCCAGATTGCATTATTTGCAGATCACGGGGCAATCTTAGCATTGCATTACCTGTTTACTCACCTTTCTGGAGAAATGGGGATGTGCTGAGGCACAACAGCACTTGCCTATAAATCAGCATCTTCGAAGCATCCACAGCAACTTAAGGAGTAAAATGTTTCCATCATCATGCTTTCTGAAACATCATGCTTTTTGGAATCAAATCTGACATGTTGCATAGTCACCCTATAGCAGTATATAGTAAAAATTACAATTTGGTGTAGTGATTAAAGCAGCAGGCTAGAAGGTGGGAGACTGAGTTCTAGTCCTACCTTAGGTGACCTTGGGGCAGTCATTCTCTCAGTCCTAAGAAACTAGCAATAGCAAGCTACTTCTGAAATCCTGTCAGGAAAACCATAGGGACTTATCCAAGCAGTTACTAGGAGACATGCTGACTTGAAGGAACAACAACAACAACAAAAATCCCCCAGCAATAAAGTGGAAAGTGGAAAGTTGCAAAATGGGTACTATTTCTGCAATGTCACTTAAAAGAATAGCAATTATACTACCTAACTATCTTGCTTACATACACTATAG
Source organism: Bungarus multicinctus (assembly GCA_023653725.1). Taxonomy (NCBI): domain Eukaryota; kingdom Metazoa; phylum Chordata; class Lepidosauria; order Squamata; family Elapidae; genus Bungarus; species Bungarus multicinctus. The sequence goes on along the minus strand of CM042842.1, from coordinate 87,379,313 downwards.
GGACAGTATTTGAAGTTCTAAGATATAGGTGTGGGATATAGACTTAGGAATCTGTCTTCATTAAAACAAATCATAGACAGTTTGTGTGTTCACCTTAAACTCTTCTGCCTGTGGCTAAAAAGGAATGATTGTCTTCTTTAGGTGAAATATGATAAATATTTCACTTGCCATTTTGTTGTTCTGCTGTATCTGCCATGCACTGCTTGTTCATTCAAATCCTTTTTTTCTTTCTATCTAGAAGACAAGCCTTATGTGAATCCCTTAGTGTGTGCTTTTTTTGTCGCACTGCTACCCCTCTGGATCATCATTGCTAAGCGGAATCCAGCAACCCAGGAGGTACTATACTCTGGCTGGGAACCAGTCATCATTGCCATGGCAATTAGCAGGTATGAATAGCAATAGCACTTAGACTCATATACCACTTCATACTGCTTTACAGCCCTCTTTAAGGAGTTTATACAGAGTCAGCATATTTCGCCCAACAATCTGGGTTCTCATTTTACCAACTTCGGAAGACTGAGTCAACCTTGAGCCTGGTGAGGATCAAACTCCTGGCAATGAGCTGAATTAGCCTGCAATACTTCAATCTAACCACTGTGCCACACAGCTCATGAAGAGGGTACCCTGGGCTCAATGAGCCAAATAAAATTGAAAAGGCAAAACAGATGTTTTGATTTTTTTTAATTTAACATACTTGAGTCCATTCGAAGGCTGAAGTGTGTTAAAAAGCCCACTTACATATGTAATTATTATTTCAAATCCATATTTAACCTACCTCAGTATTAGTATTGTATTCTCGATCATCCATGACCCCCTCATTTCAGAGATATTTTCATCGTTTCAGAGATATTTCCTTAACCAGATTCCCCAATGTCTTCAACAATGGCAGACCTAAAGTACTTGAAAAATTCTTAAAAATTCAGGGAGATATTCAGATATGTATCTGAATACATTAGCCAATGTTTAACAGTCAAACATCATGAATTGACAATAGGAAATGTTTTTTGACTTTTTGTATTATTCAGAAAATGGTTTATGATTTTATGTCATAAAACGTTTTATAAAATTTTCTAAAGTCCTGGGTCCCAGATTTTGCATGTACTCTGTAACTTAGCTCATTTGGGATACCTTGATTCAAAAAGTGTTGCTCTAGGATGTACTGTTTCATCCAGTTAAAGATTACTGATACAAGAGTTTTAGTAATTACCCTATCCTAACAATCACAATATTGGTACTCCTTGATCAAATGTAATGGAATCCTCTTCTCTAACAAAAGTGTAAATTGCCTTTCTTAAACTATTAAGAAACTTGTTCAGTGTTGTATATTAACACTGTATTAATACAATGATAGAATTTACCTTTTTCTTTTAATTCAGAAAAATGATTTTGGAAGTTTATTCAAATTTTAAAACTAAACAAATCTAGAGTTACATATTTGTAATACTTTTCCCAATTTTGATTTTAAAAAGACAATGCACCTTTCAGTAGATGGAATGCTCCAGTATTGTGATGAAATGAACTAATGAACTTCATTTTCTAATATGTCTTTTTCTTCTCTTCTTACCTAGACACAACCTACAATGGTGTAGGTTCTCAAAAATACTTTACAGGGTGTGCTTGAAAGAAAGAAAATATTTGATAAAATTATGTTATGAATGCATGTGTACTTTTAGAATGCATCAATATTTTCCAAGCATTACGAAAAATAAGAAACAAGTTTTTGAGGCTGTAGCAGTAATTCTTTTATGCAGTTGACTATTCTATCTTCCATTTTTTTTCAATGTTTCTTTTTGCAGTGTTGGAGGATTGATATTGGATAAAACAGTGTCAGATCCAAATTTTGCAGGAATGGCAGTCTTTACTCCTGTTATAAATGGTGAGCTGTTCTTCGTTTTAAGCAACCAATTTCAATATATTTAATACGGTGAGAGTGGAATATTAAATACTCAATTCCTGTATGTTGTGGGAATGAAAACTCACATGACTTATCTTGCGTCTAGTCCATGGGTAACTGTAGAAATTACTGCTTTAGGAACTTCTTCAACTTACTTGAGCCAGTGATGCATGATTTATTTATTTATTTATTTATTGTTCGTATTTCTATACCGCTCCCTCTCCCAAAAGGGACTCGGGGCGGTGTACAGCCTAATAAATACATAAAATACAAAGTTACAAAATTAAATAGAATTTAAAATCAGATTAAACAGATGTGGCTGCATCCCAAAAAATTTTAAAATGAGATTAAAATTTAAAAAACCCTGTTAACTTAAAACCCCATAGACCCTTACTGGGCCAGGCCAGCTTGTTTAAAAAATAGGGTCTTAACTGCGCGCTGGAAGGAGAGGATATCTGTCATGGCTCGTATCTCCGGGGGGAGATCATTCCACAGGGAGGGGGCTCCCACAGAGAAAGCACGCACCTTCGGGGCCGCCAGCCGACAACGATCAGGTGGCGGTACCCCAAGTAGGGCGACCCTGTGGGAGCGTACTGGGCGGCGGGAGGTTGTTGGTGGCAGCAGGCGGTCCCGTAAGTACCCAGGTCCCGAGCCATGGAGCACTTTAAATACCATCAGTACCACCTTGAATCGAATCCGAAAGGCCACAGGAAGCCAGTGCAGCCTGCGGAGAAGTGGTGTTATGTGTGCGCCCCGAGGGGCGCCCACGATCACCCGCGCGGCTGCATTCTGAACTAACTGCAACCTCCGGAGACTCTTCAAGGGGAGCCCCATGTAGAGAGCATTGCAATAATCCAAGCGGGAGATAACGAGGGCGGAAGTGACTGTGTGAACTGCGCCCAGATCCAGAAAGGGCCGCAACTGGTAAATCAGACGAATCTGATAAAAAGCCCCCCTGGCGACGGCTGCAATATGTTCTTCCAAAGACAGCCGCACATCCAGGAGGACACCCAAGTTGCGCGCCCTTTCCACGGGGGTCAATACCTCTCCCCCCACGGCCAGCGAAGGAATAAGCTGGCTGTATCTGGGCGCAGGAAACCACAGCCACTCGGTTTTGGCCGGGTTGAGACGAAGTCTGTTACGACCCATCCAACCCCGCACGGCCTCCAGGCACCGGGTCATCACTTCGACGGCTTCGTTGGGGTGGCCCGGGGTGGAGATGTACAGCTGAGTATCATCAGTGTACTGATGGAACTCCACCCCAAAGCCATGGATGATCTCACCCAGCGGCTTTACATAAATGTTGAACAGCAGGGGCGAGAGCACCGACCTCTGAGGCACCCCACAAAGCAGGGGCCTTGGGGACGATCTCTGCCCCCCCGTCAACACAAATTGCGAATGGTCGGAGAGGAAGGAGGAGAACCACCGCAACACGGTGCCTCCAACCCCCAACCCCTCCAACCGCTGCAATAAGATACTGTGGTCAACAGTATCAAAAGCCGCCGAGAGATCTAACAGGACCAGGACAGAGGAACAACCTCTGTCCCGAGCCCTCCAGAGATCATCAACCAACGCGACCAACGCCGTCTCCGTGCTGTGCCCGGGCCTGAAGCCCGATTGGAGGGGGTCAAGATAACTCGCTTCATCCAGGAACTGGGGGAGCTGACGGGCCACCACACTCTCTACAACCTTCGCAACAAAGCGAAGGTTGGAGACAGGACGATAATTTGATAACAATGCTGGGTCCAGAGACGGTTTCTTGAGGAGGGGCCGCACCACCGCCTCCTTCAAGGCGGCGGGTAAAAGCCCCTCTCTCAAGGAAGCGTTTATAATACCCTGGAACCATCCTCGTGTCACCTCCCGAGTGGCCAAGACCAGCCAGGAGGGGCACGGGTCCAACAAACAGGTGGTGGCATTCAGTCCCCCCAGCACCCTGTCCATGTCTTCTACAGTAACAGGGTCGAACTCAACCCAATTAACCTCACCGATATCCACCCCCGCCCCCCCGCCCGGAGATGCCCAGTCGGAGTCCAGCTTTTCCCGAATCTGAACGATTTTGTCCTGCAGAAACCTAGAAAACTCCTCAGCCCGTCCCTGTAAGGGATCCTCCCGCGCTTCCATCTCTAAAAGGGAGCGGGTCACCCTAAACAGGGCGGCTGGGCGGTTTTCCGCGGACGCAATAAGGGTGGAGAGGTAAGTCCTCCTCGCCATCCTTATCGCCACTAAATACGTCTTAATATAAGATCGTAGAAGTGTTCGGTCAGACTCAGAACGGCTAGCCCTCCAACTACTCTCTAGGCGTCTTTTCCGGCGCTTCATCTCCCTTAGCTCCTCAGAAAACCAAGGAGCCACTTGGGATCGGCACCGGGTCAGAGGCCGCAAGGGCACGACCCGGTCAAGGGCCCCAGCAGCCACCCTATCCCAGGTGGCGACCAAGCCCTCAACCAAGTCGTGTGTGCGAGCTTCGGGAAATGGCCCAAGCTCCATCAGGAACCTATCCGGGTCCATCAGGCGCCTGGGGCGGTACCATTTAAGCGGCCCCGGGTTAGGATTCTGGTTAGGATTCTGAACTACATTGGGCAGCTTTAGGATCAAATCCATGTTTAGCTGTATGTTATTAGGTGATGGGGCAGACATGATGTCTAATCCTAACCTACCTTATAGGGTTATTGTGAAGTTAAAAAGGGATGAGGGGATATTTACTTATTTATGTTTAGTATGCCTAAGCAGCGGGTTGGAATAGAAGACCTCCAAGGTCCCATCCAACTCTGTTATTCTATTCTATTTATAACTCACCCCTATCCTAAAGGACTCGGAAGATATACAGTATCAAAGAAAAACATGATGACAAATAAATAAAAATGAACATCAAAAGCAGAAATTAACCATATATAAAAAAGCAAAGATAAAAATCAAGATAGACACTATCAGCTAGGATCTAATGCATTTTGGAATAAAGGAAGTTTTAACTTGTTATTAAATTTCAGCACTATCAGGTCTACATGGACTTCTGAATATTATGTATGTTGTGTTTTGCTCCTAAAAGAAATGAAAAATCTAAATGTAATAAACAGGGACCAGAGATAGAATATTGCTGAGATAGTAGGAGATCCTATATTTATGTGCCAGATATAACACTTTTCATGTAACAATGGTTTTGCACATATTTTTGAACTCATACTCTTAATTAAATGGCAGAAAGATTTGTATTGGAGGCAGGGTGGGAGGAAGAACTTAACTTGTAACATAATCAAAAATATTACAGGAAAAGTCTGGGAAAAAAGGAAAGAGATCAAAAGAGAATGGCATATAAGAAGTTACCATGTTGAGTAATAGTCTACCTGGGCAGGAAAATTTAATATATTTATGTATTTATTTATTATTTATTTATTTTATTCAATTTATATACCGCCCTTCTCCCGAAGGACTCAGGGCGGTGCACAGCCTACTAAAACAACACATATACAAAAATTAAAATAAAATTAAATATGAGCTGCTACCAAATCTAAAATCCCAACATTAAAACCATAATTAAAACCCCATTAAAATCAATTTAAGATCAGCCCAGGCCGGCCTGCTCAAAGAACCAGGTCTTCAAATCACGCCTGAACACCCTCAGGTCGGTGGTCGTTCTCAACTCAGGGGGGAGCCCATTCCAGAGAGCGGGTGCCCCCACAGAGAAGGCCCTATTCCTCGGGGTCACCAGGCGGCACATAGAGGCCGTTGGGACCCGAAGGAGGCCCTCCCTGTGGGAGCGCACAGGTCGGTGGGAGACTACCGGCAGAACGTGGTCTATATATAGTTTCCTGATTAATTATTTTGGCTTAATGTAACAGTTTGATACTTGTAAATGACCAGTACTAAAATGTGAATACAGGTAGTCCTTGGTTTATGATGCAAATTGGAACTGGAATTGCCATCACTAAGCTATGCGGTTATAAAAAGTGACATCATGTGAGACCATTTATTGATGGTAGTCCTAGTTGCCATTGTTAAGAGAAAAGCATATGGATCATTAAGCGAGGACCTCCAATGACTGACTTTTGATTTTGTGCCAGCTTTCTGATTGAGTATGCTTGTGGGAAGCCAGCAGGGAACATCAGAAATCATAATCGTCCAAACATGGCTTGCTGTAACATGATTATGAGCCAAGTACCAAGTGCCTGGATCGCAATCATGTGTTCAGGAGGATATCGCTGAAACTCTTGAGGACCAGTCAGGGGATTGGTAGAATTGTAATTGTGCAGTACGATCATAAGTTTGAACAGTCACTGAAAGAGTAGTTGTTAAATGAGGACCCTTTACTTCATAAATTTATCAATATCTTCTAAAAGGCATTAAAGCTGGGGAGTTTTCTCCTTCTTCCAATGGCTTGTATCATAACATGCGTAGTTATTTATGTGTGAAATGATTTGGTCGATGCCACCTTAATTGAGCTTTAGCTCATTAGAAAAGTATTCATACATTAAAGTGCCAGTCTGAAGGTCAGTGTGGTAGTCTAGGTGTTTTAAATAGATGCTTAGTAGAAGTGTGATCTATTTGGGGAGAAATTGGTTATTGGCAGACTCAAAAAGTTAAATAAGAGGAAATGAATACTAATACACCGTACAGAAATCTCCAACTCTCTTTCTGTGGATCTGTTTGTAGTCTCTTCATGTGAATGGCATAATACGGTAGTTGTAAAACATATCCCTTCTTCAATTACATTATTATTTTGAAACTCTCAACCATGAATTCTGTCCATCACTGATACGGTATTACACTTCAAAGTGTTGGAGCCACAGTAGAAATTGGATGTGCCTCCTATAAGATCTCCTGTAGCTCTTCCCATATGAAGTGATGGTGATCAACTTCAGATTGTGCCAATCGTCTGCTGTACACAAGTATGGAAGGAATTTCTGGATGCATTGATGCTAAGGAATCATTGGCAATAATATAATTAATCATATCTTGTCTCTATTTTCTTACAGGTGTTGGTGGCAATTTGGTGGCTGTCCAGGCTAGCCGCATCTCCACTTATCTCCATATGAGTGGGGTGCCTGGAGAGAATTCAGGGATTGCCCCCCGCAAGTGTCCAAGTCCCTGTAGCACCTTCTTCAGTTCAGGTAGCTAAACATGCTTTGTTTAAATACTTCCCTTTGAATCAGAAGAGGGAGGGAGGGAAGGCAGGAAGGAAAAATGTTATTATCATGGCTAGATTAAAGCCTTTGGGACATGTAGTTGCTGATGTTGCCGTGCAAGATATGAAAATAGAATTACCGTATTTTCCGGCATATAAGATGACTTTTGAAACGAAAAAAAGGCAACCGAAAATCGGGGGTCGTCTTATACGCCCGGTCGTCTTATACGCCGGAAAATACGGTACATCAGGAGTGAAGCTTGAGCGCTTTTACGCTTCCTCTTTGCGGGAGCCGAGAAATAAGTTTGCGGGCGCTTCCTCCAAGGCAAGGGAGAGATGCGAAGCGCAACCAGTCAGCTCGATCCGGAGTAATGCAGCGGTTCACAAGGACAAGGATCCCCCCTCACTCCCACTCGCCTTGAGCTTCTCTGGAGCTGCCGGCACGGAAGGGACGTCAAGGGAGGAGGCGCCACGGAAAGCCGGGAGCTTCCGGCGTGGCTCTGTCTTGTTTGCCTCCTGCGAGAAGCGAGGGATAACAGAGGGCGGCTCTAAGCCGCTCACCCGCCCTGTGAAAGAGATGCTTCGCTCTTCTTTGACACCTTCGGGAGGTCGCCTGGCTTCTGCCTCTCTAGCTGCTATTCTCTCCTTCGGAGCTCTAGTGGCGGCAGATCGGGCTGTTTTCTTTCGCGGAGTAGCGGCCGGAATTTTAAAAAATATGTCATTAATAGAAAGTTGTAGAGTTCATTTATAATGCTGACTGTATTGAATTGAATAAAAATGTATTTGCCTACACACTTAAGGAGAAGCATCTTAGTTTACAAATCCTTGCAGCTTAATTTTGAATACCTGTATTTTCCGGCGTATAAGACGACTTTTGAAAAAAAGTCAACTGAAAATCAGGGGTCGTCTTATACGCCCGGTCGTCTTATACGCCGGAAAATACGGTACAATACGAACCTGGAAAGTAAGAAACATGAACATGGGAAAGCTCAACTCACTGAAAGATGAAATGAATCAACAACACATTGGCATTTTAGGCATTAGCAAGTTGAGATGGATTGGAATTGAACCCTTTAGTCAAAAGATCACACTGATTAGTATATATAAGACTTGAAAAACAAGGAACGATGTTGCTTTTATAGTTAGGAAGGACATAGCAGGAACAGTACTTGGCTACAATAGAATGCAATGTCTTTAAACCCAATTGAGTAAACCTAATTTAAATCCAATTGATTAAGATTAAGTGCTATAGGTCAGGGGTCACCAAACTCATACATTTCAATCCCTAGGACCACTAATATGATTTTTTTTAAAAAGCTAATATATTTAATATTAAAAAAAATGTTAAATATAAATATAAATTTAATTATACACACACACACTTATTTAATTATAACAAAAACATAAATGCTTAATGATAACAAAATAAAATGTTCCAGGCTGGAAACCTCCCCCCACTTGGCACCATCCAAAGAGACAGAAGAGCGGGCGGGGTGTGTGTGTGTCTGAGCTGAGGGTACTCAGGGCAACTGCCTCTGGCAGAAGCAGAGTCAGAAAGGGGGCTTTGCTCTCCTTGGGGGGCAGCGCCCCTCAGCCCCCACTCCAGAGGCTTCTCAGCAGGCATCTGCCTATAGAAGGACTGCCACCCTCAGTGATTAATTGGGGGAGGGGAGTGGGAGAAAGTGGGAGCTCCTTTCAAATCCCGGGTGGAGATTGAGAGAGCTCAGATCTGCAGCCGAGAAAAAGCTGGGGCGGGGGCTCTTCCAGCCTCACTTGGAGACATGCAGGAAAGGTATCCCTGGGGGCACTTTGCTCGCTTTAGCACTTCGCTGCCAAACCCAGCCACAGCCAGTGATTATTTGGGGGTGGGAGAGGGGAGAGACAGAGAGAGAGAAAGCATCTCTTGCATTACCAAGGGAGGAAAGGAGGTGAAACAAAGCTCACTCTTTCACCGAGACCTACAAAACGCCAATTTACCGCGTTCCAGGAGTTCTTTGAAATCATCAAACACTCCCATGCACAGTTCTCGTGCCTCCCAGCTCTTCGAGGAACCCCGGAGTCAGGTCCCTGAGATGCATGTACCAACCAGCTCCCACACACGGCGGCAGCGGCAACAACAATCCCCTCTCCCAGCACCCACTGTTAGTTCTCCCATTAGTTCTCTAGTTTTGAATTGCTCCCGCCTCTCTCTCTTTCCTTCCCCCTTTCCCCCCCCCCACCTGTGCCCATGTGCAGGCAGGCAAGGAAAGGGAGACAGAGTCGTGTGCAGCTCTCGGCTCCCCCAACACTCATTGCCTCTCCCAACATCGAAGCCTCGTAGATGCAGGCAAAGCCGCCGCAACGGTAGCACCCTGAGTTGCTTACTTCTCCACTACTTCTTCCTCCTCCTCCAGTACCTCCTCTGAATAGGGCAATTCTTAACTAACTGAGCATACTAAGGCAACTCAGGGCACCACCACCACTGTGGTGGCTTTACCTGCATCTCCGAGGCTTTGATGTTGGGAGAGGCAGCGAGGGCTGGAGGAGCTGAGAGCTGTGCACGGCTCCGTCTCCCTTTCCTTGCCTGTCTGCATGTGGGCGCGGGTGGGAGGGAGAAGGAAAGAGAGGCGGGAGCAATTCAAAACTAAAAAACTAATGGGGAGAGCTAATAGTGGGTGCTGGGAGAGGGGATTGTTGTTGCCGCTGCCGCCATGTGTGGGAAATGATTGGCGCGTGAATCTCAGGTACCTGACTCCGGGGTCCCTCGAACTAGAAGGTGTGAGAACTGCGTGGCCCAGATTATTTGCTTTCAGGGGCCATTTCTTTTGCGGCCCACCAAAATTTTTCTGCGGCCCACCAGTTGGCGACCGCTGCTTTATAAGTATACAATTCTGACAAATAGTCCCAACAAGAAATGTACATTTTCCAATTTATAGTTAAAACAGAGGCTGGCATAACAATGTAGAGAAGTTTCTTTTCATAAGTAGCATAACTCTATCCATTTCGTCAACAGATGTGAATTCCCGGTCTGCTCGGGTGCTTTTCCTTCTGGTTGTGCCAGGCCATTTGGTTTTTCTTTACACTATCAGCTCCATGCAGGGAGGCCACACTACCCTCACTCTGATATTTATAGTTTTCTACATGACTGCAGCACTTCTCCAGGTAAGAGTTGTCATCAGTTGCCTGGTTTATCTTGTCAGAGGGGATAAAGACAAGATATAAAGAAAGGGGTGTTTTACCACACGCGTGGGCAACTCTTTTGACTCAGGAGCCAGATTTTCTCCCCCTGCTGTGTCAGAGGGAGTGGGGCCAAATGTTTTTGATTTATTTTCACACAAGTTGGGGAAGAGGGCTTTTAATGATTCTACTCACTTTGGAGACAGGGATAACCAGAAGGGCAATTTTTTTTTCCAGAAGATGACATCTATCCATTTTCTTGGGTGCATTATAGCATCCTGTCAATAGACTTTTTTTTTAGTCTATCATGGGTTTCAAGGATTGTATTTTTGATTTCACTGTTAAGTTGGGTAACAACATCGTTTGCATTGCAGCCATTAAACTGCAGTGTAAAAAAGAGAATCAGTGTAGTAATATAGTTCTGCCATGCAACTCACTGAATCTTTGGACCAGATATTGTTCTTCACAACTCTGTATATGTACCTTGGATATACCTTGTGTACTGTTAAGGGAAGAAGTACTGTTTGCAACATCTTAAGCTCTTAAGAGGCAAGAGTTACACATTAACTAAAATAATTACAGAAATAAAATAGCAAAACTTGCTTGGAATAAGTAAAGATAATTTGTAATGCATTTGAGAACCAGTTTGGTCTAGTGGTTAAGGCACCTGGCTAAAGAGTGGGAATTCAAGTCCTACCTTAGCCATGAAAGCCAGCTGGGTGACTTTGGGCCAGTCACTCACTCTCAAATCAACCCACCTCACAGGAGAAAAGTGTGTTGGGTATGGTCACCAGCTTGAGTTATTTTTAAACAAACTAAAGAAAGTTGAATTACAAGAAATGAGGCTAAAGTATGTTAGTAGAATCTGAAGTTGTGTTGTTTAAGCTTAGAAGTGCCATGCAATAAAATTACAGTCAAAGTTTTTAAAGGAGTAATTTGTTTTGAGGCACTAATATTCCTTATATAAGTTAATTGCATGTGTCATGTGATACAATATGTGTGAGACTAGAAGTAGAACTCCATACTCCTCTGTACTGAAAGCATTTTCCCCTTTTTGTATTCAACTTTTCATAGCCATGTGGTAGTAAAAATTAGATTGCCTGCAGGGAGAAGGGATGTGAAGCCCACAGTGCAATCTTACATAAATTGCTTCTCTCTTTGATCATGCCTTCCTTTGTCTACCTGGTAGTAAACTGCCACATTAAATAGAATAGATAAGGCACAATGGATGCTGGAGAGGCCAATCACTTTGATCTGTCTCAGTAGGATCTTGGCTTTGCATGATTCTTCATCAATATGGAAGGGCTGTGATATTGTCCAAGATGTTTCTGGTTGAAATTGGCTTTCCGAGTCTGTGAAAGTGATTGTTAAATCTTGAAGTGAATATACAATTGAGCTAAAATTCACAAAGCAAGGTATAGCTCTTCTAAAAAAAACAGTAGATATGGCTAATAAACATAGCTCATCCAGGGATTCTGTTTAGCTCACATTTGAAAAATTGGAACAGTGGACTGTAGTCCATTCCAGAGACAATTTTGTGGGCTGTAGCCCATTCCAGGGCAGTACTGCTGATTCTATATCAATTGCCTACAAGGATTAGGACTTTAAGAGTGTTATAGCAACTTTTAGATAGTGCCTGCTGAGGTGTAATAACAAGTTGAATATAACTGCTATTACTGTCTCGCAGCATCTATCTATTTATAGAATTTTTATCTTTCCAAAAAATATCTGTCCCCAAGGGATTAGGTACAATAGGTGAAAAAAAATATTAACTCCGTCTTGCAGGCTTATATCCCAAAGATATGATGGAAAAGAAAAAGAATAGATGGAAAAATGAGAAAAGCAACTTCAAACATCAGCTCTTAAGTTAACCTATTGGTGAGGGCATGTATATAGTATCTCTCTTGAGCCAGGAGTAGTATTCAGCCGGTTCACAACGGATCGGGTGAAACCGGTAGCAAAAGTTTGGCGTGGGTCGCCGAACCAGTAGTAAGTTCTGGCTGGCCATGCCCCCCAGCGGGTCGCCCTCCCGCCCAATGCTTGCTCACCCCATCCGCCTGCCTGACATTCCCCACCCGCCTGCCTGACATATGCCTAAGGTATTTCTTTCTTTTTTTCCCCTCCCGACAATCAGCTGTAGATAAGATCAGCTGTGCTGGGATTCCCCTTGCTGAGGCCCAGGAAGGCAAAAAATGGAGGGAGGAGCTCAGCCCCCACTCCATTTTTTGTCTTCCAGAGCCCCAGAGGAGCCTTAGGGGAGCAAAAACGCCCCCCCCCAAAGGCTTCTCTGAGGCTAGGAAGCTCCCAAAACGGAGCTTGGAGGAGTGCTGCATGCCCCTCCCATGCTCTGTTTCTTTCCTTCCTGAGCCTCAGAAGAGCTGTAGGAGAGCAAAAACGCCCCCCCCCCCCCGAGGCTTCGAGGCTAGGAAGCTCCCAAAACGGAACTTGGAGGAGTGCTGCATGCCCCTCTCATGCTCTGTTTTTTTCCTTCCTGAGCCTCAGAAGAGCTTTAGGGGAGCAAAAACGCCCCCCCAGAGGCTTCTCTGAGGCTAGGAAGTTCCCAAAACGGAGCTTGGAGGAGTGCTGCATGCCTCTCACATGCTGTTTTTTTCCTTCCTGAATCCCAGAGGCTCCCAAAAATTGGTGGGGACTGCAAAAAAGAAAAGCCACACCCACTCAGTCACATGGCCATGCCACCAAGCTAAGCCCACAGAACCGGTAATAAAAGTTTTTGAATACCACCACGAGCCCTTTTTGTCATTACCTTATTGTCAGAAAAACAAGGAGTGCAGACATCTTTGTCATCTAGGAGGTAACATCTGAAGTTGGGCTTTCCTTCCAAGAGCAGATCTTTCTGTCCACTACTGAAGAGAAAAAATATCACAATTCCATGTACTGTACAATACTCTTCACTGTAGTATTTACAGATAGTCCTTGACTTAGGACCACAATTGAGCCCAAAATTTCTGTTGTTAATTTGTCACATTTGTTAAGTGAGTTTTGACCCATTTTACAACCTTTCTAGCCCCAGTTCTTAAGTGAATCACTGCAGTTGATAAATTAGTAACACGGTTGTTAAGTGAATCTGGCTTCCCTATTGATTTTGCTTGTCAGACGGTTGCAAAAAGTGATCACATGATCTTGGGACCCAGCAAGTATGAGTCAGTTATCAAGCATCTGAATTTTGGTCACATGATCATGTGGAGACTACAAAGGTTGTAAATATGAAAAACGGTCATAAGTCACTTTTTTTCAGTGTTGTCGTAACTGTTGTAAGTCAATGACTACACACACATACACACACATATATAAAATCCAAAGTTCTGATCTAAAATAACTTAAAATGTTTCTTTCTCAAGTTTATCAATGCTAAAAACATTTGCATGTATTTTTATAAATCAGTAGCCATGAGTCCAGAAGGACCCCCAGGTGATCCCTTGATTGTAGTCTCACTCCATCCAGCACTAAAGATGAAAAGTCCCCAGGACCAGGAGGTTCAGAAACCTTTTGTAGTGTACAATACAATTCATTTTTTTAAAATATCATAGATAAAAAAGAGAAATGAAACTAGCACTATTAAACAGTTTGAAAAAATAAATATATTTCGTATTTCTTCATAAAGGAAAGAAAAGTAAGAAATGCATGCTTTGCATTTTTCCTAAACTATATTCTATTACTGTAGTATAATAATTATTTATTCCATAATTTTGCCTTCACCAGAGAAGACAGAATTATTCATTAATGGATCCATACCCATGGAGAAATCTAGCAATAGCAGTAGCACTTAGACTTATATACCACTTCACAGTGCTTTACAGCCCTCTCTAAGCACTTTACACCATATAGCCCTCAGCAGTCTGGGTTCTTATTTTATCCACCTTGGAAGGATGGATAAAATTGAGCCGGTGAGAATTGAACTGCCGAACTGCAGCCAGCAACCAGCGGAAGTAGCTTGCAGTACTGCATTCTAACCACTGTGTCACCACGGTTCATCTACAACATAGGTGCCAAATTCGATCACATCATGTGACTTATCGCGACACATCGTGACTTTTTTGCCTTTGCGGAACCAGGGTGGGTATGGCTTGCACATAATGCAACTAGCCCACGGGCCACCAGTTTGTCCTCCCTGAATTCTACAAGGTGCTTTCACACTGTTGAAGTAATATAAAGGGCTATAAGAAGTAGTCTTTAAATCTGCCTTGGTGTTTGGATCTAGTTATTGCTAATGTGACCATTATGCTTGTGCCTTTCAGGTTCTCATTCTTCTTTACATTGCTGACTGGATGGTTCATTGGATGTGGGGTCGAGGCCTGGACCCGGACAATTTTTCTATACCTTATTTGACAGCACTGGGTGACTTGCTTGGAACAGGTCTCCTGGCTCTTAGCTTCCACATCCTCTGGCTAATTGGGGATCGGGATACTGATGTTGGAGACTAACAGCATCCTTCCTCAGCTTCTTCAGTCCTTAATTCATCTCCTTCAGTCACATTCCCCTGCCCTCATGAAGCTTTGTTGCCATCCTCTATTGTTCTTTGGGACTTTAACTTTGATACTAGATTCTCATTATTTTCAATGGGAAATTTTATGTGGTTTATATTTCAAGCCAAGCATGTACAGGAGAATTAGTTTTAAGAAGGACAAAAGAAGAAGAAAATGTATAAAGACAATCACCAAGTGCAATTTCAAATGGTTAACTATTTATATATAATAGACATAATAGAGAAAAATTGAACAACAAATTTTAAAGAAATCCACCTTCCTCTATCTATACCCACTTAAGGCATAGATGGGTGTTTTTCCAGCTTGGCATCTTCAAGATGTGTGGACTTCAACTCCCAGAATTCTCCAGCCAACACATCTTAAAATTATCAAGTTTGAAAAACACTACACTAGGTATACAATGCTATCACTTGTGAAACATATGTATGTGAATAGTTAAGATGCAGCTGGTAATTGGTTTGTTTTGAAACTAGGCTGATATTTTTCATCAGTTACCATCATAATTGGTATCAGGTAGTAGCAAATAGATGAAGTGTTTTGGACACACACGTACCCCTCCTTGCTTATCCTTCATAGTATAATAAATCTAATTGACCAAAAGACAGGTCTTTATGGATCTGAAAACATTTAATATATGAGATTGAGATGCTTGTTAATGTTTTGATGTCAAATCCTGATACTACAGTTGAAGGCAACTCTAGGTGTTTAGCACTTCCTTAAATCTACAGAATTCAAATAAAATTATTAAAGTAGTTTGTGGGATGTTTCCCAGAGTTGACCTAATGCATTGTAACATCAAGATGAAGTTGGTTCTTTTGAAAAGCCTTCACGTGAAATACAGTTCGAAATTAAAGCTCCTCACACATATGTATTTCATAGCCTTATCTTGAAGTTTAGACTTGTATACAAACATTGTTGTGTCTGTATAGTATAGTTATAAAAACTGGCGAAACTCGCTACCTGCATGGTAGCGAGATCCAATATTTTCAACGTAAGTTCTGTCTTCTAGGTCAAACATCAGAACATCTGTAATATTGCATTCAATAGATAAATGTGATTATTATGAATTGAAGAAATGGCATTTATTTTTATTTTTTTCATGAAAAATGAGATATTTAGAAGACATTAAGTCTTAGAATTGTAAAAACCAGACAGCGATCAAATAATTTGGATGTTTTGGACAGCAACTGAATCTGTCAAAGCAACAACATATCAGGTTCTGTAAGCAGGGAGTTTTGGTAGGAAATACATTGTTCTTACTATAAAGTTATTTAGAATTTATCTTCTCACACTATATTGCTTGTATAAATGGAGCTTGAGCATAGTAGCTCAGAATATTTAAATAGGGAATGCCAAATTAGTTTCATAAAACAAGGGGGATCTTTTTCATGTTATTCAAGAATACAAATTAAGATTCTGTGCTGTCCCAGAGAGAGTGGAGGCCTATTGTGCTGCAAGTTAATTGATATTGAACTCAACAATATAACCAAATTTGCTGGGACACCTACCTCTTTTGTATATGACTCACTAATCATATACATTTCCTCAGCTTATTTTATTAAAAGTTCTCATGTTTCGACTTCTCTATAACCAAGGATTGTTTTTGAATAGTTTTAATTACCAATAAAGCTGAAATAACTAAGGAGGGATGGACAGTTGGAAATGCTGCATCCTAGGTTTGACTTATTACTTTCAAAATGCATAGGGCTACCAGATATGGATTGCAGAAATCCAGAACCACCAGATGGCAACAAACATTTAAACTTTTTAGCATTTCTTTTTTGTCTTGTGGTTACCTGAGAGGTTGCAGTCCTAAACTTGCTCAAGTAATGAAACTGAATGCTTGTGGCTTTCAGAAAAATGTTGTCTTTTTTACTGGAAACAAGCTGTTATCTGGAATGTGACATCAGCTTTCCTGCAAGTTTTCCTTAAAAGCAATATGGTTGCTATTTATCAAAATTAAAATTCGGAGTGGAAGTGACTATAATATATTGTATTCAATATATTCCACAGGAGCTTATGTAGACTGCAACTATTTTTAGGGTAATCCGGTTACCTACTTTAGTTTACATCCTGGATGCTGCCATAATCATATTTTAATATGTCATCAAGGGAGGCTTCAAATTCATGCTGCAATTGTTTGTGAACTAATCCTTCTGTGTGCATGATGCCTTCAGTAATTTGGAAGTAATGGATATGGCTAAAGATGCTGTTCTTGCCTGCCTCTGTGAATACAAGTATTTATACTGTTTCTTCAGATTTCAGTAGGTGCAAATGCTTTGTTTCTTCTTAAGAAATGGACTTTTTCCAAGTAAGTTACTAATTACTTTCAAAAAAAGTCTACAGTTTCATCCTATCTTAAGCATTAAGCTGTAAGCTCTCTAAAGAACTTTCATCTGCCTTATCTAAATGTCCAGTTGGATGCATTCATTTTAATCTAACACTCTAGGCACTTTTCTTATATATGTATATACCGCATAAGCATTTTTTTTCATTGTTTATCCCCGATTAAGATCTATGTCACTAGATCTCATGAATGGATATATGTCTCCTAGTTAAATTTAGTCTTTCATCCAGGAGCTGAAATGTTTGTGCTGCTTGGGTGACATCCCTGAATTGCCTTGAAAGTGGTAAGGTGGGAAGCAAAGTGCAAGTATATAAACAGAATGTTGAAAAAAAAATTTATACTTATGAGTTGCACTCAAATGCATGTATATTTAAACTTGGCTGCAAATGAAAATTAAGCTATTGGTTTATACCTTTACTCAACAAAGAAAACAATTTCCTTATTTATAGTTGCTGTAATTGAATTGACATATGCAAATTTAACTGATGAATTATATTTGGTAAAATAAATATTTACATTTATTTATATGGTTTTTGGTCCTTCGTTTTATCAAAAATTTGTAGCTGACATTTTAGCTGATGTTCATATTAATAAGCAAAACAGATTAGGCCACATCGGTTTCCTCCATTTTTAATCATTGCCCCTTTGTCCTTTATTTCCTAACTACATGCTCATTTTAGGGATTCTTTAAGAAGGAGACACATGTGACTGTTGTTTAAGGCCTAAAAAAAATACACCTTATCCAAATTAACTTACATAGCTTAGATTATGTCCCTCTATTCAGAGTATGATTGAGTGGTAATGTACCATGAAGTCTGTGTCAGCTCTTAAAAACCACATTCATAGATCTGTCCAATTAGGTCCCTTTGCTGAGCTCTTTCCACATTTTCTAGTATTATGGATTTTTTCAAGGGAGTTGAGGATTTTTGGACCTATATAGTGTCACAGTAATGGCAGTAGCGGAGGTGGGCAGACTTTAATGAATGTTTTCAATATTTAGGAAATTCCTTGATTAATTTTTCTAGAATAAAGCAAGCTAGGAATGTGAAAAGTACAACCCCAAAGGACTGGTTCAAAGCTGCCAATGACACTGACTTTGAACTTTGCTGATTTGTAAACGCATTATAATAGAAAAATCACACCTCCTGAATAGATGAGCATTAACAAGTTCATACTAAGAAATTATGTGATGTTACATGCTGGCACTATTGTGCATATATACTACATCAAGTGATGTGTCAAATGATTTAACGTTTAATGAAAGAACTCACTCCAAAGCCATTATGTTTTGACCTGTAATTCTCCACCTTTTATAAACTGCTCCTCTTTTGACTGAGTGGCCAGCAAGGTGCTCTCTCTACTTATGTAATAAATAAAGAGTAATTTAATCTACCTTTGTGGCTCAGAATCTATTTGGGCAAGGCATATAGGGATAACACCTGCCAAATGTATGGCTAACAACAGGAAAACTATTGCTTGCATGATTCTGACTTTGTTGCTAAGGACCAAAGATTATGAACTTTAGATCTATTTCCAGCAGCAACATCTCAGAATCTTCTCACACAGTTTCCATGCTCAAAGCTAAAAATTGTTATGCTTCAGCCATCTACCATCAAAAGAACAAAAAGTTTAAACAAAAAACAACTTTGCTCCCCTGTAGATTTCACTATATAAAGCTTCAAAACAAAAGTGTTGCACACTAAATCCTTCTGTGAATTATGCATATTAGAAATATTTCAGAAACTAAAGATAGACAACACATTCCTGTGTTTCCATGATCCAGCTGCTAGATTAGCTTAGGAAATAGATTTGAATTATGGAAAGTTTTGGGAATCTCACTCCAGGGAAGTATGGAGCTGAGTCCATTGTCATTTTTTGGAGATGTTAAAAAACAGTTTTATTTCAACTG
Source organism: Bungarus multicinctus (assembly GCA_023653725.1). Taxonomy (NCBI): domain Eukaryota; kingdom Metazoa; phylum Chordata; class Lepidosauria; order Squamata; family Elapidae; genus Bungarus; species Bungarus multicinctus. The sequence continues at coordinate 87,360,383 of CM042842.1, read as the reverse complement.
GCCTTCAACACTAAGATTTATTGGCATTTGTCTTGGGGAAAGAGTTGATTTATTATTATTACTGTTCTTTATAGTTTTGACTTTTTCCATTCCCTTCTTTGTTGGTTTTCCAGAAATTTAAAAATCTTTTTAAGTGTTTTGGAAACCTTTTGCTATTATGTCTTAAGTTTTTAGAGGAGTAAGACAGTTATTACTGTTATTGGTTGGATTAACTAACCATCTATAATTTTGCTTATGTATTCTGTAAGGTGAGGGTTGTTTTGATTGTGGCAAGGTAGAAGCATGACAACTAATGAAAGAAATACATTTAATGTACCCCCCTTTGGTCAGGCTATAATCATTGTAACCTAAATAAACAAAAGATAGGAAAATACAAACAATAATACAAATGTGTGGTGTTGTGAGAAAAGGTTTATCAAAAAAACACAACATGGCTGTGAATGAAAGGATTTCACCACTTAGTTATATCAAAATGAGAATTGATATCAGGAGAAATTTTCAAAAAATATGCCAGTCAATGGGGTACTTTAATATAGAAAAAAGAAAATGGGTGAAGGATGAATAAGGACGCAGCAGTACATGGATGTGGTGAGAATAAGAATACTGTAGATTATTATTATTATTATCAAGATAGAAAGGATAGAGGTTGCCAACATAAAAAGGTACAGAGTATAATTAATGAAGTTGATATAAAATAGGATTAGTGGACATTAGGTAACAGGAGGACATGGCTTACTTTTTATCTTAGTATGCAGGCATAGCCTTAAAATGAAAGGTTATCAGTCTGTTATGTATTTCTTTCTGAGCAGCTTTTCTGGAGGTGCTTCCCTAATACAAATTAACAAGCTCCATTCTGTTCATTAGTTGATTTGTATCCTGCAGCCAGTTTGTCCTGATTGTATTCCAGCAACTGGCCTTAAATCAGTTACACCTGAAGGCTTTTGCCTCTTTAACCTGACATAGCACATTCCTGGTCTTGCAAAACCAAGTCTGTTACAGGAGAAAATATTTTCGCATTTAGTCCAAAGTAATTTTTAACAGCTTTTCATTGCAAATTTTGTGGCAGATGTCAAGGAAACAGCTGATGTGCCCTATCATTCTCTCCTACTCCTCATTTTTCTTCATTTTCAGTTGTCTGGGTTCTTCTTTGCTGTTCATATCTAGTAACCCTAAAGTAAACCAATGTTAGGTATCTCTTATTTTGTGTGTTTACTTTCACATGCTATTTCTTCTCTGTAGAATGTTATACGCTCCCCCTTTTCTTAAGTAGTGACATGGAAAACCAGCGTTTTCCCATTTAAATCCGTTTTCAATCTGCTTTTCTTACACCCGTATTTATCCATTCCATACGGCAGGAAAAGCACAAGCTTGTTTTTCAGAAGGAATAAAGGGGGGGAGGGGAACCAACGACAGGCCACTTGAAGAAGAAGTTTTCCTCACAGAACTTCCTAGTTTCATCTGTGAAAAATGCTGAGGACATGATTTTTATACTACTTCCATTTAACACCAAACATCACTTGCTGCAGCGCCCACCGGAATAGATTAAAAAACTGAACATTCCCCAAGTAATCAAGACGCACTCCGCAAATGCATGCCGGGTGATGTAGTTTTTGGGGCTTTAAAGGGGCAGAGCTGCCGCCTGGTTCTCTCACATGACAGCAAGGCGAATGCGGAATAGAGTTGACGAAGCGGAGTCAGAAGAGAAAAGGAAGCGCTCGCAAGACTCCCCTTTTTTGCCTGCCCACGCAGACACGCTTCGGTGCTTCATCGGGTGCGGCTTTAGTGCATCATCGGATGCGGAGCCTTTCCTTGTTTCTTTCTCAGAAAGCAAAGTAGGGCAGACGAATCTTCTCTTGAGTTTTCACCGCAGCACCGCCAATGTTCATATGACTGAGAAAAAGCTTCTGGAAGTGGTATATTTGGTCCCCTCGACCCTAAATTAGAGGTGTGCTTGCACGGAAAGAGGTGTCCTTGCAAACGGAAAACCAGGAAGCGACCCTTTCGTGAGTTCCCTGTGTTACAGAATGGATGTGCGGAGTTGTTTCTCTCCTCCCTCCCCCCTCCCCCCGCTCTGTAAATAACATGAATTGTAGTTTGGTTTTTTTTCTTCACTTGGTTGACCCCCTCAGAAAAAGAAGAGGAGACAACACCCGCTTCTTTTAATTGGGTTTGGTGACCAGCCATGGTGGGCCATCACGACCACATGTTCAAAGTCTTGATTATTGGTGATGCCACAGTTGGGAAGACCTCGTTAGTCCAGCGATATGCCAATGACAGCTTCAACAAGCACTACAAGTCTACCGTAGGAGGTGAGTTTTCTGGATTTTTCTCAGGGCTGCGCAAGGAAATTACAGAAACATTTAAAATATTTGGAAGGGAGGCTGTGACGGGGAAAGGGTTTAATGTACAGGATTTGTTCTTGTGCACTAAATTCTTCCCCAATTGCAAAAATTTGATGAAAATACTTGCATTGAAGCTTTACTGCAAGAGAAGTTACCACTGAAGATATTACTTTATTTCTGCAATTCCTGTTTATCTGAATGTTTGTATTACAATACTTAGTTCCTCTTTGTTGTGGGTTTTCCATCCTTGATATGAAACCTTATTTTTCCTCAATTTGGAAATTACTATGTTGCTAAACTATCATAGTGAAATGTGACCTTGCTTACTCATAGTTTTAGCGGTCAGTTGTTAAATAATTAATCTGCTTCATAAGCTGTGATTGTGCAGTGTTTTATTGCCACAGAAAAGCTAAACTAAACCAAATAACCATTTTCTATGTTAAGATGGGCTATCTGCTCTGCTCTTCTAATTTCTTTTCTAAACCTGAATTACATGTTTTTTTTTAAATCTGTAAGTCAGATCAAAATATCTATTGCATATATAGAATCTTGATGTATAATCTCAATATGTACTTTTGTCAGTTCCACTTAATCCAGCATAAATTCTACTGTGAGGAGCAATAGGAGCAGGCTGCACACTTTAACATGATATACATACATGTTTGTATTAAAATAGTATCTTTTTTAGAGTGAAACTAATAATGAAAAAAACTACACCTTTAGTACATATGTAAAGAGGACATCGGAATGTGGGTGCACATATTGAATGAAACAAGGCATTAACTATTTTTAAAGTTTGTTATTCAGGCATTATCAGTATCAGTGATTTGTGTGTAAGCTTTATTGCCAAGAATATGTGATGATTTATATCAAAGTTGCACAACAGCTAGTTGTGAGATTTTTGAAAGTAGCTACCAAATTAGAATTTTTAATGCGGCTGAGTATTCATTTTTTAATATAGATGCAAATGAAATCAAATTTAGTTTGACCTGAATTGTGTGCTGGTTAGTAACACATGGAGCTTATTCCTGAGAGACTATAACTCAAAGTGAAATCTTTGCCCTGAAGATACTTTTAACACCCACTCCAGGGCTAAATCAATGGTATAATCATAGCTGCTGACAAACTTTTCTGTAGTTACAGCAGTAGGCTAGAGAGGTGAGATCTGGCCTGCCTTAGGCACAAAACCAGCTGTGTGACATTGGGCAGGTCACTGCTGTGAGCAGTGAAAAAACCAGTGACAAGCCATTTCTGAAATCTTGCCAAGAAAACTGGAGGACATCACCACGATATACCAACACATTGTATGACACACATCCATGATCATATCAATTTCTTTTCAGCTATTCTGGACTGCCCAGGCAGTCACCGGGAATCCACATTGAATTGAAGGCTAGCTAAATACATATAGTGCATACATACCCTTTTATTCTGGCTTCTCTGCCTGTTATCCAACACATTTCACTTATATAATTCATCTTTGGCCCAGATTATTATTTAAATCTCCCAAATTGTTGAAAGTGATGTTTATGCCACAGAATTGCTGTACAAGAGGAATTGACCGAGATCAGTAAAAAGAGCTCCATTGAAGATATGATAAAGGGCCTAATTTCATTCTTGAAATAGATCACTTAAAATAGGTATACTTTGCAAGTTGTGGGGTGGTTCCCAAGACTGCCTTGAACTTCAAATATTACATTTAAATAATAGTCTTTGCTCAGTTAAGTGTTGCTTCCCCTGCATTTTGGGGGGAAATGCAGGATGTTAATAGACACCCTAAAAGTGTACTTCCTGCAGTTAAATATGTTTGTTTTAATCTGTGAGAGGGAAAAGATCACAGAAATTTGGGACTCCAGTAGAGTTGGGTTTGTAGTTGGATTTGGAATTTTGAGAACATATACCAATAATAGATGCTCTTGCAAAATGGCGAATGATCCACTCACAAAATAGTTGCTATAAAATCTTATGAGTTCCAGTGCATTGATGGATTGATTTAGTAAATTTGTGGGATGCACATCTCATTCATGGCTCTGGACAGCCTAGTTAAAATTGAATAAAGCCAGTAAAAACAATTTTTAAAAAAATTGCCAGAATACTCTATGCCTACAATATTCTGCTAATGTAACTTAAAAGTCAAATTAGTTCATCTGACTGACTGGACTACCTTGCAAGGCTGACATCAATCTTGCAAGTCCAAAAGTATTTATCCTCGCTTCTTTCTTTTAGTCTCTGGAAAACCAGAGAGGGTCCCTTCCAATGCTTTCCCCTATCTGCTCACAGAGCTGCTTTTAACAGTCCATTACCTAGGCTACAGCTCTTCAACCTAAGTTCATTCCCACAGACCACTATAGACAGATAAGGGTAGTACAGAGGTGTGCTAAAAGAATTCTTTACATTTATATTATGATCAGCACTGCCATTTAGTATCAAAGAAGTTAACTGTGTAGCCCTCACACACTCACAATAACAAAGTGTATACTAAGCAGGATGGACATATTCCAGGTATATCCAGCTAAGGAGTTTTGACTGATGGACCCCAGAATGAAAGCCTTTTCTCCCATGGCCTCTGCCATCAAACCCCCTGAGTTTAGATTGGTTCCTTCTCTCCGTTGGCCCTCTGTAAGGTCTTGAAAACTTGATTGTGGGCATGTGATAGAGCCCATCTCCTGGCTCTGTGGACAATTGGTTGGACTATGCCTGGCAGCTATGTGTTTTATTTTTAAATATTGTTTATTTTATGTATCTTATTTTATTGCAACCCACTGTAATGATATATGGGGATGACTTGGGAGATGGGGCAAAGAAACACAACCAAGAAAATGGTCAGATAAAACACAGCTGAGCCTTCAGAAGGACTGTGAGTGGGGTAAGAGGCTCATAGGAGACCCTTTCTAATATCTTGGGCTGTAAAGGAGATAGACATACTTTCAGACTTGCAAGTTTCTATTAATGAAGCTTTATAATAAACTAGAATTAGCTCATCTGATCATCTTCAGGGGTGGGATTCTACTGGTTCTGAACAGTTCTATAGAACCCCTAAGCAATCTCTTTTTGTTTTTTTCCACCCTTATTACATTCTTGCCAGTATGCCTAGACTTCCTGTCTCCGAAGCTTCTGGGGCTTGATTTTCTTAAAGGAGAAGGGTTGTTTTAAGATTTTTACACTGCTGTTGGAAGGAAATACTTCCCTGGACAATCAGCACTTTGAAGAAATAATTGAATAATGAAGCAGAGCTATCAGAAAATAGCTTTTAATAACGGAACCAAGATGAGTGACATTCAGCAAGGCTTTTTGGCTAGCTAGAAAGATTGACATTCAAACATGAGTTTACATACCCTTTCTGAGTTTTGTTCTAAAACTGGATTTTGGTGAAGGTTAATTCTGTGCTTGGTGACGTTTAATCCTGTGTTTATTGATGGGATAATTTTCCCTATTCAGCTTCAACAAGCAACAGCTACTGTTGTGATTTAATTATTTGTATTGTGTTTGAATTTTTTCCTGCCTCATGGTTTCTTTTTTTATCTGGGGAGGGGGGTCTTCCTTCACTGCTTTAGAGATATCTGGCACTGTCCTTTTGGGATGCAAGCTTGGCACTGATATTTTTTACTACCTTTCTGGGGGGCACGTGACCTTTCCTTTAATCTGGATGATTTCTTTAGAATATCTTGTGAGATGAGTGAGACCAGCTGGTATCTTTAAGTGGTGCAAATGGATCTAAGGATTTCTTCTCCTGGGTATGCTCTTTCTGGAGACCTTAAATGACCGCTCTGCTAAAGGGTTTCACTTTATGAGCAAGAGTTGGCTGATAGTTATCACTGCAATTTAACTATTTTCATTCCTCAAGGTGCTCTGGCACCCTGCCTGATTTGTAACTCTGTTTGCAGGTATTTTTAATCTAATGATTGATATTTAGGACAGCTTTTTGCAAGCAAAGAAGCTTTTTGTATTTTTGTACAGGTAATCCTTGACTTACAACAGTTCATTTAGTGACCACTGAAAGTTACAATGGCACTGAAAAAAGTGACTTATGACCATTTCTCACACTTATGACCGTTGCAGCATTCCCACTGTCATGAGAGGCCAGGAGAGAAGCACCCCTTGGCATGAGTGATGTTGAGTTGGCCACGCCCACCCAGTCACATGACCATCAAGCCACCCCCACTAACTAAGCCACCCCCTCAGAACCAGTTGTTAAAAAAACTGAATCCCACCCCTGATCATGTTCCCTATGTGGTCTAACTTGTAAGACTGGCAGCTAGCTACAGCCACACAAAAGTGAGATGAGTATATAAATCAAACACATAATATGTATAAACTTTTACCACTCTTTGGGAAAATAGTATAGATTTTCCGCAGAAACATTCAATCAGCTTGCTGAATCCTTCCTACCTACTTATTCATCTGCCTTTCCTTATCTAATTGGAGGTAACACACTTCTGGAAAAAATGTGGTGGAATATTTTTAATTTTTACTTGTCTTATATGACAAACATAATGAGTCACAGCTGATCTAAGTTTTTCTGGAAAGATTCATGTGTTAATGTTTAAATAGAAGACTTATTCAATCACCCATAGAAACAATGGTGCTTAAAGCAGATAAGATTGCATTGCTACACTAATTGTGTACTGATGGAGGAAGAATGTTGCAATGGCAAATAAGTTGTCTTGAGAAACGTGAAGCTTTTACCTCAAAATAAATCAGAAATATGTGCTGCTGCCAATAATTGGAGTCATTTTCAAATGTATTCCATTTAAAATCAGTGCCATTCAAACTATTTCTATATGGCGAATTTCTGTTAAAATTACTTAATATAATCCAGCAATCTTAATATAATCCAGCAAAAGGTGGTTGTGCTACAGTGAGCAGTACCCATACAGTTTAAAGCTCTTTGTGAAGAGGAAATACAGTTAGGGGCTGTTTGTTTTCACTGTTCTTCAGCATAATTTACAAAGATTTTCCCCATGAAGTCAGAAGTGCTGTGGCTCATGCAATAGACAATGTATTTTAGAGCAGGGTCGCCAACCTCTTGGATCTCAGGGACCACCAAACTCATAATTTTAAATCCCAGGGACCACTAACCAGTTATGTGGGCATGGCCTAGTTTGTGGGTGTGGCTTGGTGGTCATGTGACTGGTTGGGCATGGCTTGTATGTAAATATTATAAATATTTATATAAATATTGAATTTTTTATTAAAAAAAGAGCAACTTGTATCCAAAATCAGGCAAAGCAGGCAGGCAGATTGAATTGCTCACAGAATCATTCAGTGATCTATCTATCTGCAATCGGCTAGCTCAGTCTCTCAAATTTGCTTGCTGAGAGCCTGCTCTGAATAATAGAATCTTCAGTCCTAAGGGAGGTTCGGCTGTGCTTAAAAGCAGAGCCGAAGATCTAAAGACTAGCTAGAAAGCAAGAAATCCAACCATTTCCTGCTTCCTAGCTAATCTAAATCTCCCAGCACAGCAGAACAGATGATGGTCGGAAAAAGGAAAAATAGCAATTTAGCAAGCAAGTTTGCTGGGTAAGGAGTGAGTGGGCGGGGAGGGTTCCTGCGGGCCATGTGGACAGCGCAGTCTTGTGTTTTCTGCACAGCCTGGATTAATTGCTTTGGGGGGGTGCTCTGGGGGTTTGTCTGTGGCCCACCAAAATTTTCTCATGGCCCAGCAGTGGGCTGCGGCCCACTGGTTGGCGACCGCTGCTTTAGAGTGTCTGTACATAGAGGGTAATCAGCAGTGATGCACAGTGTGAAAGAAAGTACTCTAAGCAATAAGTGTCATTTGCTTTTTCCTCTCTCATGTTCTGTGTTTGCTTTTAGTGGATTTTGCTCTGAAGGTGGTGCAATGGTCAGAGTCTGAGACAGTGAGGTTACAGCTATGGGACATTGCTGGTAAGTTTCAAGGAGTTATCTGCTTTTTGTTGTTGCTTCTCAGCCTTTTTTAGAGTAACTGTACTTACCTTACTTGTTCAGCTCTCTTAAACAACCTAACAATCAAACTATTCTATAGGAGGAAATCATATAATATTCCACTCAGGGTGGATTTGATTTAAATTAACTCGATTTAAATCATATTTTTTAAAGATCAGTTGTCATCTCAGCTGTGAAATTGTGTGAATGCATCATGCAGTGCATATTATCTCAGCTTGCAGAGCTTGGATTCATTGAATGAGTTTACCAAAAATGTAAATATTGCAGAATATACAGCCTCATGCTACAAAACCAAGCTCCATTTCATGCTGAATAAACTAAATTATTAATGTATCTTAAATAGAACGCTATCTTTAGATTGATTTTATTCCAAAGGCATTTTATTAAAATAAATTTGATAAAAATAAAAAAAATCCAATTTAAATTTTAAAAAATCCGGTTATCTTTGATTTTATAAAAAAAATCATTGATTTTTATCCACCCTTTTGGATGGTAATATATTTTCCTCAAAAAGCATTTTATTTAAAAAAATCCGATTTAAATAAAAAAAATCAATTTAAATCAAAAAAATCCGATTTAAATCAAAAAAAAATTGTTTGTTTTTTTTCTTAAAAATCATTGATTTTTATCCACCCTGATTCCATTTAAATGTTTATGTCTTGTACCTCTTTTGAGGTCTCTATAGGTGGCAGCACCTGACTAATTTTGACTGCTGTGGAAGCTAAGTAGGCTTAGGTCTGGTTAGCATTTGGATGGGAGAACTGGATAGAGTAGACTGTAGTCTAACTTGGGAGGTCAGATCCCAGAGAGAGAGTTTCATTTTCATTTGCAGGTTATGTGTACACATGCGTGCTTTTGATTCCTGATGACTACTCAGGCAAGTCCCTGCAAGAGTGACTGGTTCAGGGTCACCAGCTGGATTCATGCCTAAAAAGAAATTCTTTTATTGCATTTTATTTTCATACGCACTTACTTGAAGTTAAATGTGAGTCAACTTTTTGAAAAAGGCAAAGTCAAGAAATAGGTACAGTAGAGATTCCAGGAACTTTTTGAAAAAGGCAAAGTCAAGAAATAGGTAGAGATTACAGCTAATTCTTGACTGTTCATTTAATGATGGCTCAAAGTTATGATGGCCTCAGAGAAAGTGACAACCCTTCCTCAAAGTTACAGCCATTGCATTACCCCCACCATCACTTGATTGTAATTCAGCTCACATTTACAAAGTTTGAAGCGGCTTGCATATAGGTTATTGTGATTTCTGACCTTCCCAGGCAGCTTCTGACAAGCAGTCAATTGGGGAAGACAGATTCGCTTAACAAGTACTTAATGACCATAATAAAAATGTTCACAAAATCAGGTCCAATCCTGTGATAACTCAACTATCAAAATTCCGGTCCAGATTGTGGTTGTAAGCCGAGCACTACCTGTATTGTTCGAACAACAAAATCTGTCCTTCTCTATCTACCATTGCCCTTGCCCTGTCCAATTCTCTTCCCCCAGAGGTGAGGTGGGCCTTCACTCTCTTGGCCTTCTGTAAATATGTAAAACCATGCTCTTCCCCATGTTATATGTATGTTTATTTATTCTACAGATAGTTAGAATTTCCTTTTTCTTGTATTAAAAATGGCCATCAAAGTATGGCTTTTGAGCCTAGAACAGGTGAGCCTAGAACAGCTAGAGCAATGTGGCTGTTTCAAAAATGTGAGTATACTTAGATAAGAGACCATCAGAAAATTCCAGAACTACAGATAAACTCCAAAGATGGAGGGGGGGGGGGGGCATTTTGGAAGAAGGTAAAAGCAAGCCACTTCTGCACAACTGGTGTGAAAATTTCATGGATGCATACATGTAGTTGTGAAGTGTCAAGTCTCTTCCTTTTGACAGGTTTGGTAGGTCTGTGAGAGGTTTCTAGTGGTCACTTGTTTTTTTTTTAAATTACATTTATATGCCGCCCTTCTCCGGAGACTCAGGGCGGCTTACAGTCTATGGAGCACCATGCTAAGTGCTCAGCAATAGCCTTCATTCCATTGTATATGCCTGCTTATTAGTAGGGCTTTTTGGCCCCCCCAAGCGGCATTTTTACAAAGTCAGCTTATTGCCCCCAACAATCTTGGGTCCTCAATTTACCTACCCCGAGAGGATGGAAGGCTGAGTCAACCTTGAGCCGGGTGGGATTCGAACCTGCACTAATTGCAGGCAGCTTGCACTAAGTGCTAGATGATTAACAGCCTGCACCACCAAGGCCCTTCTTGTGACCTTGAAGTTCAAGCATCTCTGGTGATCCAGTGAGACAGACATATACTTAACATAGTGTATTTTGAAGCAAATGCTTAGCCTAGGAATTGGTTTTGATTCTAGGTTTTGGGGAAAGTCAAATGCCCTTGCCCAATATAAGAAATCACAATCTTTTAATTTATTAAAAACCACTGTGATTTCTTAGTAGATCATAATCTATCATTTCCCCAGCCTGGCAGGCTTAATAGTTATTCATTTAGCCCATTGTGCATTATGGGCCAATAAAAGCACATTTAATGGTATGAAAATCCTCCATTTTACTTTGGATTATCTCTGATTATATTTGGATTGATTGAGAAAAGTTTAATGTGAAATACTAAAGATAAAACCCTGAAACAGTTGAATCAGAAAATATTTGCTTTAAGATAATGATTCAATGTTTCTCATTTAACATGCAGGTCAGGAACGTTTCACATCAATGACTCGACTGTATTACAAGGAGGCAGCAGCCTGTGTCGTCATGTTTGATGTCACCAATTTTAGCACATTCACCAATTGCCAGAAATGGAAACAAGATTTGGATAGCAAGGTGAAACTGCAAGATGGAAGTCCTGTCCCTTGTCTGCTATTGGCTAATAAGGTAAACAAATACTGACTTACTAGAACTTGTTGATTACTATAAGAAACTGTAGGTATGCACTGTTACTTCATCATAGAATCATATAAACTTTTGAGGAGATGGCATACAAATGGATGCATTTAGAAAGAGAGAGGTTACCATGTTTTTCTGTGTATCACTATGGTATGTGTGTCTGTGTGTTTTTACTGTTCAGGGATAAAAAAAGAGTATGTAGATCTCTGGAATGGATGAGTCAGGCAAGGATTTCATAAAAAAAGCTGCCACCTGTGGAGGATGCAGATGTGATGTGATGTTAGACTAAACACTAAAGGCTAAAGGAGTAATGTAAAAATTGTGGATGATTAAGTGACTCAGTGTCAGTTCTTAGCATCCACATAGATAGGTAAATTCTTGTGCAAAGCACTCCTGGGTCTGTAAAACTGGATTGCTCAAAGACTTGGCATTAAGTTGCTGCATATTATTGGGCAAGGATAGGGATACATCCTCTCAGTGGGATGCAGTTCCAAGGCAGGAAAGGTGGGGTAGAAATGATCTTCTAAGATGCTTCAATTGTGACTGGGCAAGTGGAGAGTAAGTTACGATTGCCAAGTTGGGAGTCCTGCTGAGTCCTGCTCATTGTGTTGCATGCAGCATTTTTTTCTGAACTTTTGAACTTCATCTCAGATCTGGGCTTTGTTGGAAATTCAAGCATTTTGTGTGTTTGAGCATTCCTGAGTTGGAATTTAACTGAGCAAGGGTCAGTGAAATAGATTTTATAACTAACAAAAAGAATGTTATGTACAGGAATACATTATAAGATTAGGCAAAGCTTAGCACTTACTAGCCACATGTTATCATAATATTAAAAGCTATAAACAAACTGCTAAGGTAGGTGCTATCAAACAAGTTCAAATGCTGTCTGAAACAGGACTATTTTATGAACTGAAACATCAGAGTAGGCAAACACCAAACCTTAAAGGGGAAGCTATTCCAGAAAAAAGGGACTAAAGCTGTAAAAATCAATCTCCAGATCCCAGACCTCTCTTTTTTTTTTTTTTTAATTTTCTTCCCTTATGTAGATCAGGCAGATTCCACGTGAAGAGGTTGGCCCCACAGTTAAAGGCCCAAGTAATAAAGGACTGGATAGATGTTTACCCAGCATCTTGAATTGGCTTAGAAACCTAACAACAGCCAGGTCAATTCACCATAGATGTCATTCTTTTAAACTGGCTAATGCCAATTAGAAAATGAGGTGCTGGGTTCTATGCCAGTTAGAATAACTTGGGCTAAGAGAAGGTACTATAATCTAATGTCTGGATGAAGATCTTAATTGGGGATGTTCATGTTATAAATCAACTAAATTTCAGTTTGAAATTTTAATTCAACACAGGCAGAAAAGCATACATTCTGTGAATTAAATCTTGAGCATTATATGTTAGAAAGAACTGGTAATGTAAGTGTTTTATGATCAAAATCCTTAAGTCAAAGATGGACACAGAAACATTCTGGCACTACAAATTTCCTGCTTAATTTTAGTTAAGCTTAATTTTCTTGTCAAATTAATATGACAGACTGTTTTAAGCAAATGTTTGGCTATTTTTCAAAACTCAAACTTAGAGTTGATTATCCAACACTAAAAAAAACCAAAATACAATAGCTATTTATTGAATTACAGCTAAAAGAGAAATGCTCTCAGGGTTATGTTTTCTTTATTCAGTTGAAATAATTTAGTACGTTAATGGTGTTGTATAATATGATTCTGGGATCATTGTATACAGTACATGATAGAGCCACATTAGAGTGCTATTTTATATTCACAGAATATAAATTAAATCTGTCCACAACACATTGATTTCAATTTTTTTGGTGCAATTTTTTCTCTCCTTGACAAATTAGATAATTTCCCTTCTCTTCTGATCACTAAAAAGAGGTAGATTTTCTTTAATTGCAGAATGAACATGAATACTTCACAGCTTACCTTGCTAGTGCAATGTTGAACTAAAGATGTGCTTTACAATTAAATGTATTTAATTAAATGTGATTATATCTTGCAATTTAACAATAGTGAGAGAGAAAAAACTGTGTTCAATAATTGTTTTCACAATGAGTTTTACATTGCTGAATTCTTTTTCAGAGTGATCTTTATCCATGGGCTATGACTAAAGAAGAAATTGACCAATTCAGCAAAGAGAATGGCTTTAGTGGTTGGACTGAGACATCTGTCAAGGAAAACAAAAATGTAAATGAGTCAATGAGGTAGGGAAAATTGAATGTATAAATGTTTGTCAAAAGAAGTTGGGCATATTGTTCCTTTATGACTGTGTTAAGTAGTAGTATCAAGTAGTACTGCAGGTATGTTTAACTTCTCCAAGTAGGACGTATTGCAGCTAAGATTGGAATGAGAACTATCACAAAGATCAGGGTTAATTTATACTGAGATGACTGCCATTGCTATAGCCTATGACTGGAGTGTAATGTCTAATCTCTAACAATAAGAGACAATAAATTGAAAAACAGCATAACACAAAAACAATAGTATATGCCTAGTCTTAATATTTATGCACTTGATTTGGATGATTTTTAACTCATTGGTGTTCAGCAATCCTATCGTTAGTCAGTGAGTATCCCAGAGTTATAAATATATCTGAGTGCTTGTTGACCTGTAGTTCTGTTATTGAAGATGTTATATAAATGTATAGTGCAGATTTCCAAAATTACACTTTTATTATTTACTCATCTGGAAGAGATCCAGAATAGAGAGGTTACAAAAATAAATGGAGACTTACTCTTTTTTGAAATGCTATTAAATGATGCTGTAAGTTTTGTGGGTAACTCAGTTTTCCCTCTTCCTAGGGTCCTTATTGAAAAGATGATGGTCACAACTTGGCCAGGTGATAAAGACATGTCTGTTTCAGGCCATGGGGACTATATCAATCTGAAAGATGAATCCACATCCAACTGGGGTTGCTGCTAACTATATTTGCTTCTTCATCTAACCAGAAGTCTAAAGTGCAATTCAGACAAACTATATACTTTTTAAAGCACTCACAATTTCTCTCTTTGCACTGTTGAAAAAATGAGAAGGCAATCCTCATTCTAGCAGGGACAATGGAAAATAACGTCTTAGCTACTTATGAACCACAATGTACACTTTCCCCATTCCATTCAGCATTGCCTCATCAGCTTCCTCAAGGATGAAGGATCTCCGGCAGATTTCAGCTCCTGACAGTTAAAAGAAGATCTCCACTACTCTTAAATCAAAAATACCACTGCAGGGAGTATAGGTATTGGGATCTTTCAAATATTCAAAAGCCTAGCCTGAGGAATCTTGTTGTGTTTGACAGTTTATCCACTAAGTCTTCCTCTACTCACATTTAGCACAGACTTCTTTTCACAAGTTTTTTGTGGAAAGAGGCTTTGGACTGCCTTGTGACGCAGCTGCTGAATCCTCTTACTGCAGCTTTTCTTGAAGTGCCATTTTCGGCCCATGAGAAGTCAGTTGGTACTTTGTCTTTTTTGCCAATAATGTTATGTCTAAACCTAGGAAAATTATATGAACTCTGACCATTTTTGTCCCTGCTTTTATATTAGGCATGCAGTTGTTAAGCTCTTTCTTGAAGTTATTTTATTAGAGAGCCAGCGGTGAAGAGAGGCTAAAGTCATAAACTTCATTGCACTGATGCACCTTAACTTACACTGATACAACTTAATGCACCAGCCATATTTTTCATCTTTATAACCCTTTCTCTTGCAGGATCTAATCTGCCTCTTTTCAGATTCTGATGAATTACTTGTCTTCAGCCATCCAACTTCTTAGTTAGATAGCCAGCATGGCAAGCTGTTTGAAAGGCCACCTACTGGTTTAGTGATCTGAGGGACAAAACAAAATAAAGAGCATAGCAGGACAAAAGCTAGAGTTAAAATATTTCCGGTGTTAAAATATATTTTAGAGTTAAAATATTTCCTTTTATTTTTATTTTTGTATATAAAAAGTAGTAGGAATTAACCCAATTTTCCTGGGAGTATTAGCTGGCAGCCTTCTGTTTTTGGTGAACATATGAAGTTAAAGCTACTTAGTTTTTTATAAATTGGTCAGTTCGTAGTTCAAAGAGGCTGACATTGCAAAATTGTCATAAATATTGAAGCATTTGAATTTTTAATACTCGTTTTTAAAAAGGTCAGGGAAGTGCAGTGCTTAAGAGTAAAATATTCTGGGGAGGAAAAAGATCAAAAGTTATTGGGAGGACAGATTGCAAATAGATCTTTTGTTATCTGTAATGTTCCCATCTTGGCTGTGCTAACACAACAGCAAGGCCTGAAAAGAGCATCTTAAAAGAGGTACTCTTAAAAGAGGTACTTTGTAAGGTTGAACCAGTCCTTCCAAAAGACTCCCAATGACTGTTTCAAGGGCTTTCCCATACTCCCTTTATGTGTGCATCCATTGGCATTTTATTTGCGGTCAGTCTGAGCAAAGTCATGCACTAACAAATTGGGAAAGCTCTTATACTTAAGAACTTAAATTCAGTTCTTTTAAACGGTTGTAAGCTGTGTAGTGGGTGGGTTCTATATCAGTTTCTCTATGTATAAGTGTGTGCATTTTCTAGAGATGATATCAATTCCAGGGGCCTTCTGTTACAACTGCAATGACAAGACTTTTACATTTATATCCCTTTCTTAATGACAACCTCTTTACCTCTATCTTTTTAAAGCAATTTTGTACTGTATCAGAAACATGCTATAGCGATCAGCAAATCGAACTGAACCACTTTTGAGAGTGGCTGAGTAGGTGAACTGCGCTCCCAAAATTTGCTTATTTTTGGGAGTAGAGTATTCAAGCATTACTCAGCCCTGTTTTAAACAGGGAAGGACAAAAGAGCATAATATTCTTCCTACAGTATACAAACAATACAAAAGTTCTGCCTATTTGCGTTAACATATTGGGAAAAATTCAGCAAACAATTGTGTAGAAAATTTCTCTTCAACATCCATTGGAGAGAATCCTTATGAGACAATCATACTGTTTGTCTGAAAGACAGAAGTAGTTCTTGTACCATTTTTGGGAAACAATATATGATGCAAAACTGAATGTCTATCCAAAAGGAATAGCTGTTAACTAATTAGTCTGAAGATATTCTAACAGGTTGCACATGTTTTTTTTCAAATAGAGTTTCTAGCACAGCATCATTTCCTTTTGATGACAGTAAAACATGGGAATTTAATGGATTACATCTTATGAATTAAACTCAGTTGCAGCTACTTTGACTGACCACAATGGGGAACTTTGTGGAAATGATATAAGATTGCTTGATGCTGTGTTATAGTGAGAAGAGCATGTATAGAGTTTTATATCTGGACTTTTGCACTGTGCCTTTTTTAATCACATGATTTTTCAATTTGCCCTTTTAGACAATAAATAAGCTTTTAAAAAATAAACAAAAATCTCAGATTGTTATTTGCACATATTTATTGGCTCATATATGTTATCTGAAAGCCTCAGTGGTTAGGTAACCATCAAATTTGCTTTGAGCAATCATGAAAGGATCAACAGGAATGCAAGGTGCATAATTAAAAACAAAGTTACAAGATTTTAAAATAAAGCTTTGCAAAATAACTGATAGTTTGATTATTAATTCTGGTTTGGTCTGATCATAAATCATTTGCAACCCTCTTTTGTGCTAGTCTTATAGAGAACATGTTACTTGTTTAAAAGTTTTATGCTACATACTTAAAGCAATTGTTCAAAAACAGCACATACACTGCTTACACTTCGTTTAAAGAGCTTCTGTACAAGCTCTTTTGTTGGTTGCAGGTGAAGAGGAAAGCCTTCAAGAGAGATGAATCATCATAATAGCTCTTTTAATTTCTCTAAAGAAAAAAATAATTTTTGCATCAATGGGTAAAACTTTGAGTGCACAAAAAGGCCTTTGAGTTGATAATGAAATCATTTTGTTCTTATACACTCATTGTGCCTTCTGTAGATTTATCTTCTATCTTTCAAGATTGCTTATACTGTAAGCACTTTCTATACATCTGATATTGCAGAATTAAAAGAAAATGAAATAAAACATTATATACTATCCTGTGCCTTCTCTAAAATGAAACTTTATTTTTCTTGATAATATTTTATCTATGGATAGATTCCATTGCCCATTAGTAAGACACAGTTGTTTTTTATATAAGGAGGTTACTTTCTATATAATGTGGAGGCTACAAGCTTCTGAGCTGGTATTGCAGTTGATTTGAGAGTGAGGAACAGTATCAGTTACAAAATCAGTTTTAGAATAATTTCCATACTTTCACAGTTAATGAATATTTGGAAATATCCAAATGTTATTTGCTCACTTTTCCTGATTTATCTATATGATGTCACATGGAAAATAAATTTAGATATAGTAAAATCATGATGTAATCATTGTTTTCTCATTCCTTCTTAGTTACAAAATATATAGCATCCACTTGTGGAGACAGACAGACCAGGGGTTTATATATATGCTGTATAAAACATGTAATGGCTATTCTACATGTAACCTCTGAGAAAAATTGAGAAACTATCTTCCAGTAATTAAATTACCATAATAAAATACTTACAAGAAGATAGGTTTCATGTGTGTGTTAAATAAAATTCTGCCCATATTTTAATGGCTCATAAAGACAGTTAAAATATCCATATCCTGTCAAGCCCGAAATTGACATGTGTAGCCATATTTATTATATATTTCTTTTCTTTCTTTTTCTTTGCTGGTTATGGGGAGAAGGGTTTCGGGCTTCTCACATTCTTAAGGTGGGAGGAGTGGAGATAGAGTTGTTTAGGCTAGGTGGCGTTTCTTCCTGTGGGAATGAAAGCTGACCCTGCTGAGACCTGGAGGTGGAGATGATGACACCAGGCAACGTTGATCTACTTCTATTGGAGAATGTGACTTTTAAGGGTTGTTTCTAATTTCCAATGTTATGTGGTATAATTTTTGTATAATACAAAAAGCATTATGTCTATGGAGATTCTCAGTCTACCAGATCATGGTTGTCCCAATGATGCTTTTTTCAAAAGGCAATTGGATTTTGTTTTTTCCTTGAAGACATTTTGCTTCTCATCCAGGAAACTCCTTTAGTTCAGACTGAATGGTAAACAATTGAAGAATTTATATTCCTCTCAGTCATTATCATTCTTTGTGAGAGTCATTAAGGCTATTTGGAGGTTTATCTGGACCCTCAGGGTCACCTGAATAGTGCAAATGGGTGTGGATCCTTCTTGGAACTGCTGAAAGGATTGTGACATCGGAATTAAAAATGGTGAGAGAAATATTGACAATTTCAGATATGCTGAAGATACCTGAAACACAGCTGTTTCATATTTCATGCCAATCGTCTGTCATGTGGGCAGGTTGAAACAACAATGCTAGAATCAGATTTCTTCCACTGGCCCTCTTCTATGGATTAGAAAATGGATAAGAACAATATCTAAGTCCCAGGGTGTCAAGCTTCCTTCCAAGAAGTATAGGTGGTTATACTTCTATATGCATAAGAAACAGTTCAGTATAAAAATAATCAAAATCCATATATGATTTACTATTATCAAAATCATGGACAAACATCAAACTTTGCTATCACAAATAATACAGAGATGTATCCTGTATATTTCTAATACATTCAACATGAAAAGCTTCCTTGAAGCTGAACATGATTCCCAATTTCTTGGACACATGTGTGCATTGCAAACAACAAGAAGTTTACCATTGCTTTCTTCCAGAATAATTTTCAAATTTCAAGTCTAATCTTCAGCTGTGGTATTCTCTGGTAGTCTTCCCTCCAGTTACTCACCAAGCCTGTAATTTAGCTTCCAATTCAGTCCATCTATTCTAAGATGGTTACTGAGGGGAAAAATAAGAGGGAGCATTATATATACTACCTTGGCTCTTGCATAAGACAGAATATAAAAACTCAAGATATGAATGAAATAAGAGCTCATTCATAAAGTTAGATTCTAGAGTGGCTATTTCTGTATAAAATGTTCTGCCTGGTGCAGCATAACTGGAATTGATCATCAATTGCAACCTCATTAATAGAAATAATGTTTCATTCAATGGAATACAGTAAACAATTGAAAGGCCTCTAAGCAGGTAGAGGAATTTCATTACAGTATCATTCTGAATCCTTCTTCAAAAAAACACATAAGAAAGATTGTGCTGTTAGTTTCAACAGTTAGGGAGAAAATAGGAAGAATGGCATGTGTAAAATAAATGTATTAAACACGTATCACCCAACTTTGCATAATTAAGCTCTGTTCCTACACATACTTATGTGGTTTACATCTGGGTAGATATGGATGAAATGTTTTATTGTCTCCAACTACTCCATATTCATGCAAATGTCATTCAATATTTTAATGAAGCTTTCTTAAAAGGCCTACAAATAATACAAATGTAAGGCAAATTTAATGTGCATTTTATGAGTGTTCATTTTGGGGAAGATACTTAACATATAGCACTATTATAATTCCTTTTTATATAAATGTACTTACTTAATAAGGGGTTACAAACCAAATCTTTACAATTTTTTCAAATAGTTGTATTAGATATTACAGTTGAACAAAAACTACACTAACTGAAAAATTATAAAAAGAAAAAAAATTAATATGAAAAAGAAAAAGAAAACAAGTAACCTCTCCTTTCATCCCAACAAGCACACACAATTTAAATAAATGTATTTCCATCTCTTAAGTTATAACATATTCTCTCTTCACCTCATAACTCATCTCTTAACTAAAAAAATACCAAATCCCTTTCATTTATTCCTTATTCTCTCTTTACCTCATAACTCATCTCTTAACTAAAAAAATACCAAATCCCTTTCATTTATTCCTTATTAGCTAAAGTCCAACAAGTGTTGTCAGATATAACTAATCTATCTTAACCTTGATCAAATATGCCAACCTTGTATTCTTTTCCTATACCTTCAACGATGTTAATTCTAAACCCATTCAAATAGAGTCCCCCAACTTGATTTTTGTCATCTGTTTTTATATTTTCCCAAAAATTATTTCAGGATTTTAGCAAGACTTCTTTGTACATCTAGTAAAAAGAATTTTTCAAATTCTTTAACAGATAATTTTGTACATCCATCTCTTTTTTTGTTTGATAGTTGTGTTAGTTTTAGACACTGAAGCATTATCCAGTTTCACTTGGAAGTCCAGTACATCCTTTTCTGCATCCTTTTCATTACTTGCCACATTTATAGACACATTCAAATTAATTTCAAATATATCTAGAGGATCTTGTTCTTCTTCCATTGCAATTTTAACTGTCTATGTATCTATCATTTCCCAGGGTATTTATCATAAATTTTCATAGTTTTTTCATAGTTACCCATGAAAAAGATCATTGTTAGAATAGTTCCTTCCATTCTTTTGTTATCCTCTAGTTCCCTCTGGTGTCCATCATTTAAAGTCTCATTATCTTGTTTTGACTGTTGAGAGGGTAAACAATGACATTTTCTCATGGGAAGAATTCCTCCAAAAGTTTAAAATTATAATTACAGGACCATTTGAGCCCTTAATCTATTGTTAAGCTTTCTAAAATCCAAATTCTAAGCACCCTTTTGCTGTTTAATCCAGAAAATGTTTTTCAAAAATCTTTTAAAATTGTATTTAATTTTATTTAAGACAACTCATATAGTGAATGAATATTAACTTGCTATTCCAAACAGTCTTTATCTTTCTAAAGCAGGGGTGTCAAACTCAAGGCCCAGGAGCTGGAGGCCAGCCTGCAGAGTGTTTAGGTCTGGCCCATGGGGCTGCCCGGGAAACAGCGAAGGATTGGCCTTCAGTGCCTCTGCCAGTGAAAATGGAGTTTGTGAGGGATGCGCATGGCTCTCCTGAACTGTTTTTGTTGGCAGAGGGTTGCAGGAGGCCATCCCAGCTGGTGGGAGCCCGGGAACTCTTTTTCTCTGGCAGAGCGCTCAGGCCACCATAGGCGCCACCTGACATAAGTGACATCATGCTGGCCATGCACCCCAGCTACGCCCAGCCCCCTCCCGAGGTCAAACACAACCTTGATGTGTCCCTCAATCAAATCGATGCGACCCCTGTTCTAAAGCAACAACAAAACACAAATCCAAAGCAATTAAGTATTGAAACTCAGTCAAATGCAATATCTTTTTAAAATACTGCACTGATAACTCTGAACAAAGGTGGTCCCTCCCTCAGCTTCCAGCCACTTAACCCACAAACAAACTGTAAAACAGAATTTCCTGTAGTTTACTCACAAGGAGCAGCTGTGTAAAGTCATGTGGATTCAAGATTCCCTTTACTCAAAGAAGATATCCGTAGATTTTTTTCCCATCTTCAAAAAAAGGGGGAAAAAACAGACCCAGGAAACTACAGACCAATCAGCCTAACATCAATACCTGGGAAGATACTGGAAAAGATAATTAAAAAAAACAGATCTGCCAACATATAGAAACATGTAAAGTAACAATTAGCAGTCAGCACGGGTTTGTTAAAAATGGATCATGCCAAACCAATTTTATTTCACTTTTCAACATAGTGACTAAATTAGTAGACCAATGAAATACTGTGGACATAATATACTTAGACTTCAGCAAGACAATCGACAAAGTAGAACACAACCTACTTCTTGGTAAGCTAGAAAAAAGTGGAATAAATAGCACCACCATCAGATGGATTTGCAACTGGCTGACAAACGGTACTCAACAAGTACTCCTTAATGGATCTAAGTCTACATGGAGGGAAATAAGCAGTGGGGTGCCACAAGGTTCTGTCTTAAGCCCACTTCTCTTCAATATCTTCATTAACAACTTAGATGAGGGAATAAAAGGGGAACTCACCAAAGTTGCAGATGATACTAAGCTGGCAGGAATAGCTAACATCCTAGATGACAGGCTCAAGATCCAGATAGACCTTGACAGACTAGAACACTGGGCCATATCTAACAAAATGAAATTCAATGTAAAGAAAAGTAAAGTCCTACATTTAGGCAAAAAAAAACCAAAAGTACACATATAGACTGGGTGAAACCAGACTTAATAGCAGTAACTCTGAGAGGGATCTTGGAGTCATAGTGCACAATCAGCTAAATACCTGAATTTCTCCTCTTACTAAATACGACTAAATTCGACATTGTCTGTGAAACATGGCTCAAAGCACCTCTCCCAGACTCCATTACCACAGTAATAGACTATCATGTTTACCGATCAGATCGTGAAATCCGTAGAGGAGATGGTGTTGCTATCTTCTATAAAAAGTCCCTACATCTAAAAAACATCCAAGTTACCCAGGAGTTTGCTATTCCTGAGACCATTGTCTGTGAACTGTCCTTAAATATCACATTTCGGTTCTTACTATGTTACAGAGCCCCTGATTATGACATCGAACATGCAAACAAACTAAATACACTACTAATATGGGCAGCATCCTGCCCACACACTTTTATCTTTCTTGGTGACTTCAATCTACCTCATATTAACTGGACCCTTAACGAATGTACAACTGAACCCACACATGCAACCTTCTACAATACAGTAACAAATCTGGGACCAGAACAACTAGTAACCAACTTAACAACTGCCTCGATCTAATCTTCTGCAATAGTTTGAATTCAATTTACAGAATACAAATTAAAGAACCATTTTTCAACAGTGACCACAACATTATTGACTTTTGTCTCAACATACGTCCAAACAAAAATCATGATAACGACAGAATCCCCAATTTTAACTTCAAAAAAGGCAACTATGATCTTATAGAAAACAATCTCTCATCCCTTGATTGGCGATCTCTATTCACTGGATGCAATACTGTTGAAGAGCATTACAACATATTTTTACTTGAAGTCAAAAGAGTCATCAAACTATATGTACCAATAACAACTCCCAAAACCTGAAAAAACAAATTACCCCTAACAATAAGGAAGCTTCAATCCAAAAAGAAATCACTTTGGCGGAAAAACAAATCTGGTCACGTTGCCAACTTCAAAAGCCGATACAAAAATTTATGTCACCAGATAAAGACGGAATGCACCAATTATCACATTAAGCAAGAAGAAAACTTTCTGTGCACCAATTCCACCCACGCTTTCTACAATTTTGTAAACAACAAACTAAAAGACTCAAGGTGCATCCCATCCCTGAAAGGACCTAAGGGTAAAGACTACAACGACGACACTATTAAAGCCAACCTCTTTAACACATTCTTTGGCTCAGTATTTGTAAACAGCAATGGATCATACCCAGTATTTCCTAGTCGAACCACAGACAACTACAATGATCTAATACATATCGATTTTACAGAAGACAATGTTGAAAAAGCACTACACAATCTAAAATCATCTCTATCTATTGGACTGGACGGAATATGTGCCTACTTCTTTAAAAAGCTATCCACTGCCATAGCCGAACATCTAAGCATAAACTTTGAAAAATCTTTCAGGACCAGCTCCTTGCCAAAACTATGGTCACAAGCCACAGTCATCCCCGTCTTCAAAAAGGAGACTCCAGCCTAGTTGAAAATTACAGACGAATCTCTTTATGCTGCGTCACCGGTAAAGTCATGAAGTCATAGAATCAATTATTAACCAATCCATCATCCTCCACTTAGAAACAAACAACCTACTCTCTAATAAACAATTTGGTTTCAGGAAAAAACTATCATGCAATCTGCAACTCTTACACTGCAAAAACATATGGACTACACAACTTGATCAGGGCAAAGCAATAGACGCAATGTACATAGACTTCTGTAAAGCCTTTGATTCAGTGGTACACAACAAACTACTCCTAAAACTAAAATCTTACAGTTAACTGCATAACTGGTTAGAAGCATTCCTGTCAAACAGATAACAAATGGTCAAAATTGGGAGCGCCCTATCAAATTTTGTACCTGTCAACAGTGGTGTCCCCCAAGGCAGTGTTCTAGGACCAACTCTTTTCACACTCTACATAAATGACCTCTGTGATCATATCAAGAGCAACTGTGTTCTCTTTGCTGATGATGTAAAGCTATTCAACACCACAGACAATACTGCTACCCTTCAAAAAGACCTTGACTATGTATCAGAATGGTCAAACAAATGGCAATTTCAAATCTCAACAAACAAATGCTCTGTCCTACATATTGGCAAAAAAAAATCAGAAAATAAAATACAGGTTGAATAGTCAAGACCTTGTTGCAAACTCTGTCAAGGATCTTGGAGTACTCATCTCTAATGATCTAAGCTAAAGCCCACTGTAACTACATTGCCAAAAAGGCGTTAAGAGTTGTTAACCTAATATTATGTAGCTTTTTCTCTGGTAATATTACACTAATAACTAGAGCATACAAAACATTTGCTAGACCAATACTCGAATACAGCTCATCAGTCTGGAACCCACATTACGTATCTGATATTAATACAGTTGAGAAAGTCCAGAAATATTTCACAAGAAGAGTTCTCCACTCCTCTACTCGTTGCAGAATACCTTATGCCAACAGACTTGAAATTCTAGACCTAGACAACCTAGAACTATGCCGCCTTCGGTCCGATCTAAGTATAGTATATAAAATTATACATTGCAATGTCAATGAATACTTCAGCTTCAACCATAACAATACAAGAGCACACAATAGATAAAAACTCAAGGTAAACCGCACCAAACTTGATGGCAGGAAATACGACTTCAGCAACAGTGTGGTCAATGTCTGGAATACTCTACCTGACTCTGTGGTTTCTTCCCCAAACCCCAAAAACTTTAACCTTAGACAAACTTTAACCTTACTATTGACCTGACCCCTTTCCTAAGAGGTCTGTAGGGGGCGTGCATAAGTGCACAAACGGATCTACCATCCCTGTCCTATTGTTTTTTTTTCTTATATGTATCCATGTATTCATAACTATGTTTTTACTTATACCTATTATCTTGTAAGCAATTGACAAATTGACAAATAAATAAAAAAAATAAAAAATGAGCCAGCAGTGTGCAGTGGCAGCCAAAAAAGCCAATGCAATCCTAAATTGCATTAACAGAGGGATACAATCAAGATCAAGTAAAGTACTAATACCACTCTATAAAGCCTTAGTAAGACCACACCTATAGTACTGCATCCAGTTTTGGTCATCACACTATTAAAAAAACATTGAGGCTCTAGAAAAAGTGCAGAGAAGAATAACCAGGATGATTGGGGGACTGGAGACTAAAACATATGAAGAATGGTTACAGGAACTGGGCATGGCTAGTCTACTGAAGAGAAGAACCAAAGAGACATGATAGCAGTGTTCCAATATTTGAGGGACTGCCACAGAGAGGAAGGAGTCAAGCTTCTTTTCCAAAACCTCTTGTAGGCTAGACAAGGAATAATGGATAGAAACCTAACAAGGAGAGATTTAACCTGGAAATAAGAAATTTTCTGACAGTGAGAACAGTCAACAAATGGAGCAGCTTGCCTTTGAAAGTTGTGGGCACTTCATCACTTGAGACTTTCAAGAAGAGATTGGACTGTCATGTGTCAGAAATGGTGTAGGGTCTCCTGCTTGGGCAGGGAATTGGACTAGATGACCTACAAGGTCTCTTCCAGCTCTGTTAATCTGATTTGCAATAGTGGCAAATATCTGTAACTCGAGTGTAGGATGAAGGTGAAGGTTCATTCTCTGAGCTTGTGGGTTGGTTTACGAACGTTTCGCTACCTTGGTGGGTAATTTATCTGTAGTATCAGTAGTCCAGATCCTGCATCCAGTCATACTTTGGGGAAAGAAAGGTAAATCTCATTCTTAAATAGAATTGTTTCTAAGGACGCTAACAATCTGTGCACTCTTAACTTTAAATGAACGTTCTGTAATGGTTAGAATGATTTTTGAACTATGTGTAAGTAGGAGTGGGCTGTATATGTTTTAAATTATGATTGATTATGATCAAGGCTTCAATTTGCTAGATATGAATCTAGTAAGATTGTATGATTTGGAGATGTTGCAAGGGTTAACAACCCAGTAGTTAGGTTTCTACAATCAAAGGCAGTCTGCCTGGGAAGCTTTGTAGTTGTGAAATTTTGCTTTGCAATCCTAAGATTTGCTTAATGATTTCCAGGTGGTTACTCAAAAATGTGGGAAAACTTTCTACGCATAGTCAAGGTGTGAAACTGGATCGTATTTTTCATATGTTTAATATTTTTACAGATATACCACACTATCCTTCATACATTCCTGGGCTACTCACAATGTGTTTCTTGACAACAAATATACAAAACTCAAATAATCAATAGAAGCACAATGTAATGGACTTAGTATGGTATGTTCTTCATTTTCTTACAGATGACAAACTAAAATTATGTGTATATGTGTTTCTGTTATCTTCTCACATTGCATGTATATTTGTGCATACACACTAGGAAGCACTGAGTGGGATGCATAAGCTCTATGCTGCATTTATAACCTGGAGGGAAGCTTAGAAAAGAGGAATCAACAGTAATTCAAGCTGCTACCCAACTGCATCTCCCATAGAGATGCATTGTGACATTTTTCTCCTTGGAGTGTCTTTCCTATAACTCATGGCTAGATCTGACTAATTTTAATTTGATTTTTATTTTGCTGGTTACCTCCCCATACCATATTTTTTGATCTGATTGTGTAGAGTTATCCTTCTAATTAGCAGATGGACAGAATCCAACATTCTGTTGAACTGCAATGAATAACAGAAAGGCACTGAGAGCTTAGTTTATGAACTCTTTGCAACATCTTAATAGCCACTCTGGATCACTTGACTGGGAAGAGAAAAAAGGGCTTAGAATGATGGAGTCAGTACTCTTCTAAGCTGCTGGCCAATTGCCTCTCCTTTAGGCTCCTATGAAGCTCCAGAAAAATCTGACCCATTTTGAAATACATTATTTCTTTTGCTGACCTTTCTCAGTCCATCAAATTTGTTCTTTGCTATTTTCAGAGAATTAGACTGCTGCCATCCGGATGAACAAAGTTACAGGTCCCTTTACATATTTTTCCCATCATCTAGTTCAGGGGCGAGGCCAGGATGGGTGTGGAAAGCTCAACATCACTCATGACCGGGCGCCTGTGGTGGCCCAAGGGCTCTGTCAGTGAAAATGGGCTCCCGAACTGTTTTCTGCTGTGATGGCCTGCAACCTGCTGCCAGTGAAAACAGAGCTCAGGAGGGCTGCA
Organism: Bungarus multicinctus; assembly: GCA_023653725.1. Lineage (NCBI taxonomy): Eukaryota > Metazoa > Chordata > Lepidosauria > Squamata > Elapidae > Bungarus > Bungarus multicinctus. The sequence continues at coordinate 87,333,114 of CM042842.1, read as the reverse complement.
TGCAGTCCTCCCAAGCTCCATTTTTGATGGCAGAGGCACAGCCGGCTGGTCCGTCATTGTTTCCAGGTTGGTCCCATAAGCCAGATCTAAGCATCCGGCCTGCGGGCGTTGAGTTTCACATCCCTGTTCTAATTGGATTTGAAAGAATACATTTCATCTACAGCAGCGGTTGCCAACCGGTGGGCCACGGCCCACTGGTGAGCCATGAGAAAATTTTGGTGGGCCGCAGAGAAATCTCACCCCCAGAGCACCCCCCCCAAACCAATCAACCCAAACTGCGCAGAAACACAAGGCTGTGCACCCCACATGGCACCGGGAACCCTCCCCACCCACTCACTCCTAACCTGGCAAACTTGCCTGCTAAATTGCTATTTTTCCTTTTTCCGACCATCATCTGTTCTTCTGTGCCAGGAGATTTAGATTAGCTAGGAAGCAGGAAATGGTTGGATTTCTTGCTTTCTAGCTAGTCTTTAGATCTTTGAGTCTGCTTTTAAGCACAGCCAAACCTCCCTTAAGATTGAAGGTTCTATTATTCAGTGCAAACTCACGGCAAGCACATTTGAGAAACTGAGCTAGCCAATGGCAGAGAGATCACTGAATGATTCTATGAGCAACTCAATCTGCCTGCCTGCTTTGCCTGATTTGGGGTAAAAGTTGCTCTTTTTTAATAAAAAATTCAATATTTACATACATGGTGTGTTGTGAGTTAATTTTGTGAGTTTGCTTGCAAGCAAATTTTATGTGACAGACTGAGCTAGCCAATGGCAGATAGCTAGATCTCTGAATGAATCTGTGATTCTATGAGCCACTCAATCTGCCTGCCTACTTTGCCTGATTTTGGGTAAAAGTTGCTCTTTTTTAATAAAAAATTCAATATTTACATACATGGTGTGTTGTAAGTTAATTTTGTGAGTTTGCTTGCAAGCAAATTTTATGTGACAGACTGAACTAGCCAATGGCAGATAGATTTCTGAATGAATCTGTGATTGTGAGCAACTCAATCTGCCTGCCTGCTTTGCCTGATTTTGGGTAAAAGTTGTTTTATAAAAAATTCAATATTTATATAAATATTTATATTTACATACAAGCCATGCCCAGCCAGTCACATGACCACCAAGCCACACCCACAAATTAGGCTATGCCCACAGAACCAGTTAGTGGTCCCTGGGATTTAAAATTATGAGTTTGATGGTCCCTGAGGTCTAAAAGGTTGGCGACCCCTGATTTACAGTACATATATTTGCAGCCTGAGAAATGTACCACTGGATATTTCTGTCTTGGATGCCATACTAACTTGGCTGGCTTTGGGCAATTGGCTTGTGGGGGGATAATTTGTTGCTTTACCATAGGCCAGGGGTCAGCAACCCGTGGCTCTAGAGCCACATGTGGCTCTTTCATCCGTTTGCTGCAGCTCCCTGTCGCTGGTCGGCTCCACAATTGATAGGGCTTTCAGTTAGTATAGGTAGAGGAAAAAGAATGCCATGCTAGGAGACTCTATGGTGTGGGAAACAGACCTCTGGTCAGCTACAGAATTGAGCAGGGGACTGGCTTAGGCAATGAATCGATCTGTTGGCAATCTGGTCAGAAAAGGTAAAAGTGTATGGGCAAAGTCGGAGGCTACTCCTCCAAGAAGCATTTGTCTTGCTGTCTTGCCCCTGGTGGAGACTGAGCAGTCAGAGGAGGACCCAGGCCCATCCCTTATCTATCCTAGGGCACGCAGGGAAGAGAGGATCAGGATAAAATGTGGTCTACTCGGGAGGAGAGGGCCATGATCCTCTTCATGGGTTACAGGTGTGAGATCTGCATAAGAGTTTGGACCTGCATGTTAACAGACGCTGGAGACAATTAGTGTTCTTCCAACGTACTGTCCCTGGTTATCTTCCTGAAGTTGGCAATTATCTATCCTGATCTGTCGAAGAACTTTATTCAATGTGGTTTGTTTTTTGGTTTTTGCTTCATTATCGGCTCTTTGAATGTGAATTGTGTTTCTTACCTTTGAAATGTTATTTTGAAAATAGTTTACTCCTCCACTGTGAATAATTAAACAGTGAAGCCAAGCTGAAGGCATTTGAAGGACTTTTATTTACATTTTGGTTTTTGTTATATTTCTGAGATACTCTGGGTCATCACACTTGCTCTTGCTCCCCTCTGGATAGCTAAACCTGCATTGCCCAGATAGAATATGTAAGCAAGTATATGTCTGCGAAAGAATCTAGGTGAGAATTTGGAAGAGGCAGTAACGTCCATCTAATTCTTACTGCCAAGAAAATAAAAGACAACTAACATTTCCATTTCACTTGAATTCATCTTGATTTGTAACTTGCACAGTTCAACTCTATTTTTGTGGCTTCCTCTTGGTTTTTTCTATGTCTCAGGAAAGTATCATTAGTAAGACAAGAAAGTATCGATAGTAAGACAAGAAACATTGAAAAGAGAAAAGGTAATTCTCTTTCACTGAAGCAGCACAGTGGATTATTATTAGGCACATGGACCTGAGTATTACAAAATTACCAACAAGCACCTCATTCAGTTACTTGTTCACTTGAATTCTGATGGTATATATGCTCAGTGAACCAAATCCTTTATTTATGCAATCCAGAAGGAGAAAGAAGGTGCTTTGTCAGCACTGTATATATTGGTCCATAACTGTGGTTACTAATTTGTTTTCTCCTTCCACCACACTCAATTTTCTGATTCTGATTGAGATTAGGATCAAAAATTAAGCCAAGTTTTGTATAAAAATAATTGAACCAAATATTACATTGGTGTCAAATACATCATACTGTGGCTTCAGCATGCTACAGTAATCTATTTCCTCTTTTTGCTTAGCTGACCTACTCAAAAGACAAAAAGGCCTGTTCTTGTTCATTTGGTGATGGAATGGAGGGCTGTTCCCTGGGAAAAATAGGTTACTTATTCTGCCTATTTCCTCAGCCACTATTACTCTGGCTTACAAGTAGGAGAAAGAATGAAGTGATTGCTCCTTTAGGAATGCTGTTATTACTCAAAGAAGCCAGCCAGAATCATTTTAAAGTACTATCCATCAGTCCTTGAGCCAACGTAATGTTTGCTACCCAGACTCTAAACCCAGCCGAGCAATACTGAACTTAAAATTTTAGCACAGGCCAAACTGAGGATTTTACTTGTTTTTAGAGTTTGCCTATGAGAAAAAGAGCCATCAATTGCCCTCCTCAGTGCATGGTACGACTGATGCCCAAAACAGAGGACAAAAATGGAAGAGACAAGAATAGCCCTACTCTACTGCATTTGCTAGCACATTTCCCTGCCTCTCCCAAGAACAGCAATAAACCGAGGATATTCTGCCACAGCACGGAACCAGAGGCTTCTGGGGAGCTCATACGATCTTCACTTTAATTTTACAGCCTGTTGTTTATCTACCCCTAGTAAGTAATAAGCCAATGATGTGAAGAGGATACTTTAAAGTGGCCCTCCGGGGAATAATACTATCCTACCAAATAACCATTTAACTAATCTACCAGTCAAGAAACGTAAGCATAAAGTACATGCCTGGTACGGCCCTAGCGTAGTATATGTCCAAGAGCTGATTGGATCTCACTTTCCTTTCCCTCCAAAATCCTTTCCCAGTTTTGCTATCGAATCTGCCGATAGAACTCCAAGATTAAGATCTCGTTTAATAAATACCTATTAAAACAAATTATCTCGCCTGCAAAGGGCGCTAGGCCTTCTAAACTCTCAGAGTGGAATTCAAGAGGGCTCTTGGCGAATCTGTCAACGTCGTAGCCCGCCAGGGTTTTTTTTTTTTTTTGGTAGCTGTTGTTGGCTTCTCAGATACTCAAGCTCTCATATTAGCTTTAGCAAGGGGGTTACTCTCCAGGTTCTTCACTCCTCCCGCTCGCAAAAAAGGGGCGGGCCGTCGCTGCCATGATCGTTCGAATGAGCCAATAGACCCCGGAGAGTCCGTGAAGCGACCAATGAAACAATTAAGGCGGAGATGCCAGTGGCGTAGGTTGCACTGTCCTCTCAGCTCGGCGCATCCCCTCCGCTGGACGAAGTGCGACCATTTTGCAGGGGGGGAGCTGCGAGCGGTGGCCATTGACGGTGCAAGAGAGGCAGGTTTGGGGCGCGGGACGGCGGCCTGAGTCGCTGGACCCCCGGGGATTAACGCCCCTTCCCGGGGAAGGCGAGCCAGAACAAGTGCCAACGCTCCTCGGTTATTTTGTCGTCTTCGTCGCGAGTGCCCGCCTCCCTCCCTTGCTTCGATTTAACCAGCCAAGATGTCTAGGCCTGTCAGGTGAGTCCTTCGCAAAGGGAGAAGGGCCCTCGAGGTTGTTTCGGTTTTCCCTCTCGGAGGCCATCCGAGGCACAAGCAATATGCTGGCCAGGAAGTCCCACGCGAGGGAGGGAAGGCGGCCCCGACCGAGGAGGTATGGCGGGAGAGCCAGAGGGGAGGGGCGTGTGCAGGCATGCAGCGTGCTGCCGCTGCTCCTCGTTAGAGTTGGGGGACTACAGTACAGTATGGCACACGCCGCTGCCGCCGCCCTGCAGGTCCCTCCTTACCGGATGCAATGCTGCCCCTTAAGGTTAGCGCAAGCAAAGTCCATCATGCTTCGACTTGGGAAGAAGCGGCGGCGTCTCCTCTAGTTCTTTCAGTGCGCATCGCCAGCGAGGAGCGAATGCAGGCCAAATCCGGCATAGCTCGTAGGTCTCGAAGGTTTGTATGCGGTTTCACCCCGGAAAAAAACCAGGCGCCGAGATAGTGACGAAGTACACCAGAGTCGACGTGTGCGTCTCTCTTAAGCCTTTTTGTACAGCTTTGCTGGAACATGTGTGTTGGGACGCAGCTTCTTGGCAAGAGTGAGCAGCAGCTCGTAGGGAAAAGGATTTCCCGATGGGGAGGGAGGGATTATTTTAACGGGACTGATCGAGAAGCAAGGTAATTTTTCTTCCTATCAATTCAGTGGATGCAGTTTCTTCAGACTTGAGGCAAAATCGGATCAATCTTACATTTCGCTGTGCATTGTGTTTAAATCTTGCTATTTTCCCAAGGAATTGACATGTGTGGCGGCTCTGTTTAAAATTAGTTTTTTGAACAATCCTATGGACATCAGCATTGCTGATTGAAAGTTTGAATCTACATTTTCCTGCATGGTGGAAGAAGTATGGAATTTTTGTCTGCCTTTGATTACAAATGCCTTGTATATAGTACATTAACTTCTTATCAGTTTTCTTGTCAGTTTTGCCAGAATGCTTTGGTCAACCTTTTCACTGCTATTCTAGGCTCGTGGAGCATGTCAGGATACTCTCTATTTTCAAGGGATTTTCCGACAGCTTTTCAGCTCAATCAGGCAGGGTAGAATGTTTCCCACCTTCATTTCCTGAAGGATATATATGAAAGACTGTAGTAAAAAGAGGAAGACGTTTTTTATATTTCTAATTTGGCTCTTAAAGCCAGCCAAGAAATAGAATCCCGAGATTCTATTTCTAACTGTCATTTGTTGTGGTAGGACTAAAAAAGTGACTTGTCTCAAATTCTGCTAAATCTGTGACTTAAGAGGTAAATACAGATTGTTGCAATAAGAATTTACTCCTTAGTACACCATGGTAGCTTTTATGTAAGCTTTAAAACATATACACTGGGTTACAGCTTACTGTAACGTAATTCTTAGCAAACTGTACCATAGCTGTGATGTGTGAGAATTATGGAACATATAAGATTAAGAAAGCTGGTATATGAAATTTTGAAATTGCTATAAGTCAACAGTTTCTCTGTTTTTAGTTTTGTGTCCTGTTCCTCTACAGAAATGTATTCCATGTTTAATTTCTTCTTGTACTGGTTGTTATCTCTGCAGATTCTAAAACATGGGATTACTTAAAATTAGCAAGGATTACCAAATCTTACAGCTTTTTCTGATTTAAGGATAAGTAAACGTTAAACAAAAAGCCTTTATATTTCAAAGTAACTTCTAAAAACTTTGTAATAGGAAGACTTATGAAAGAATATTTATATCAGATTTGGGACATTATCATGTATAGTGATGTCCATGGGGCATCCCTAACTTAAACCTTATGAAAGTGTCAAATCTAGGTGTTAGATGTTTACTGTCCTGCAAGACTTCATAGATGAGAATTCTGGGATCTCAAATGTGGCCTTCTTGTGATGTTTCCCTTTTCTAACATATATATCAGTTTTTATGGAAAAAAATACTATCTGTATTACCATGCCAAATTGCTTGATGATGCATAATATCTTTAAAAGGTTGTTGACCCCGTCTTGTGCTGTACAACTTTTAAATATGTTAAATGTCTTTTTTTTCCTACAGAGGGCACTGTCATAAATTTCACAAGAGAAGAATTCTGTTCTTTGTTCATGGGCTTGCTTACTCTTCCTGAGTATTAATTTGGTGATCATCTGTTTTTCTTTCAATTAAAATTCAAAGCATTGAGTATGATGAAAACTTGTAACAGTCACATGTAGATATAATGCACATGTAGGGCAGAGGTTTTCTTTTTTCTTTTTGTTTGAAACAAAACTTGGAAAATCCTTCATTGCTTCAGGATTTCCAGAATCTTTAAATTTCAATCACACAACATATTATCCTAGAGTAAATTCTAAAAATTTAAGTCTAAGCCAAAATGAGATTTTAGGCCCACTTTGGTAATGTAATAATGGGATCTGTCAGTTAATGACATATCTGTTGGCAGCTGAAAGAAATGAACTCCAGATTCCTTTACTTTCTTTTACTTGTGAAATGAATTCTAATGAAAATTCATACAATTAAAAACAAGCAAGCAGAAGAGTAAACTAGTTTGTTTAAAATTTCAGTTTGTGGCAGTAGGATCAAACATGGGATTTTTCAAATGTTTGTTTACTTAGAAAAATAAATTATATGACTAGTACTGTGTAATGATAGACAGATTACCAGTAAATGTAATCCATTTCAAATCCATTTTATGAACATTTATCATTCATTTTCAGTTCTTCCATGTTTGTCCTACCGACAGAACAAAGATATAAATATGTAACTTTAACTGTACCATTTTTAAAATTTGTAACCATAAGGTATTTACATTTTTAAATGTCATAGCACTACCAAATAGGGCAGTTAGTGTTAAGTTAGATACAATGTACTATTGTTAGAAGAAATATGTTTATTCAAATTGCTGTAAAAATCTTCAAATGGGATTCTTTTTTCCTCCTAATCCAATAATTTCTGGGTAGGATATACCTCTCAAATGAATTTGGAGGGCACTTTGAATGAATTCTTTGGGAATTAAAATTTAATAAAGTAGAAAAGATTAAAGACCGTTCACTAAGCTTCTTTATGTCCATCCTCAGTAGAATATCTGTATGTAGGTTAGGAAGAAGAAAATACAGCTGTAAATAGTTTGTTAGATATTTTCTAAAATAAAAATAAGAAACCTGGAAAATGCAAGCCTTTTATTAAGAAGATGATGATTATTTACATGCTTGAAAAAAGATATAAAGTATGCTGGTAAGGATATTTTTATATTCTCCTAATTCACCTAGAATTAAGTATGATAGTATACTTTTAATTGACAAACTTGTTAAAGATTTAAAATTTTTAACAAGAAAACAAACTCTTCTGAGGAAAAGTGAAGAAATACAATTTGACTTGTTATTTATAAATTTTTAGCTTGGGTTGATATCAGAAAAGATTGAGAACTTAAAATTACCTGATATGTGTACTTTATATTAAATCATTTTTAAGTCTAACCATGTTCATTTTAATGATTCAAATCACAGATGGAGTAAACACTGTTTAGCAATGTCATTACATAATACCTGATTAAAAAAAACCTTGAGTGTTTTGTTTAAGGTGCTCAATAATTCAGTCGTTAAAATTTATTTCTGTATTTATTTCTGTATAACACATGAAATGCTTGTGATTGACAGAAAATGAAAATAAAATATAGAATAGTCTCCTCTAAGTCAGTGTGTTTGGTAGGTAAGTTAGTTCATTTAATTTCTTCTCAAAAGCAAATGCTAGTTTTAGAAGACATCCATCCCTTTATATCTTTGTGAAAAATAAATTATTTTAATTCCCTCATTTTTATTAGCAGCTTTGTGCAACTTGTTTTCTCAAACAATACTTCATGTTAAATGCAAAAAATGTGTACAGGTAGTCCTTGATAGTAATTGGGATTGGAATCTCTGTTACTAGATACTAGGTCATAAAGCATGATGTCACATGAGTGCATTGCTTAGCAACACCAATCCCAGCATTTCCCATTGCTGTTGTTAACCAAATCCCACCAGTTGTTAGGCAAGAACACACAATCCTGTCATTCCTGGGTTTCACCCTCCCAATCCAAGCCTTGGTAAGGTAAAGGACTGTCTCCTCTGCCTCTTTTCAACTCCTCGCACCTATCTGCTTCTACCCTGTATTGTAGCACTCAGTCACAGCACCTCTGGGCCTTTACTGAGGAGTGCCCCTATCATATGAGTGGATGGTGTACCTAGTGCTCAAATTTTGATCATGATCATGAGGGTGCTGCAACAAACATCAGGGACTGGGCATAAAATGCCATTCATTCAGTGCCATTGTAATTTCAGTTGCTGAACAAATGCTTGTTAAGCATCAACTACTGTAAAGGCATCTCAGTAGTTGTTCATGAGAATGGTATTTCATGAAAAGGATTTTTTGTTTCCCAGAATTATAATCAATACTCTTTGTAAAGCAGATGGGACACGACCATGCTCACAAGTTTGAGAAAGTATTGTATAGGATGTTGCTAGAGAACCTGCAAAAAATCCAAAATAAATGGGGAAAATATTAAGTACATTTTACTCTAAGTTATGGAGTAAAAGGATTGAGTGCATTTTTCTACCTAGATAGGTTGCAATAAAGTATTGGTCTAACTTATGATACAAGCATATTTCATAAATAGCCAATTTCAACAGATGTCACAAGATGCAGTGTTAAATGAGCTGGAACTGTTAACAGCAGTGATAATAAAAGTTTTCAAGGAAGAACAAGGTGGAAGAACCTTCTAAGGTTTGTTTATACTTTGCAGGAGGTAAGCTTCAACCAAAGCCAGAAAAAAAGAGATTATTTGTTATTGTTCAGTCACTAAATTGTGTCCAACTTTTTGCGACCCCATGGACCATAGCATACCAGGCTCACACATCCTCCACTGTCTCTCTGTTTTCCCAAATTCATGTTTATTGCATCAAGTGACATCTCATCTAGACTTTAACTATCTCATCCTCTGCTGTCCCCTTTTCCTTTGCCTTTAGTCTTTCCCAGCATCTGGGTCTTTTCTAGTGACTCGCTCTTCTCAATAGGTGAATTTGAATTTCAGCTGTAGTATCACTTCTCCCAACAAACAACTAGGGTTGATTTCCTTTAGAATTGACGGATTTGATTTCCTTGCAATCCAAGGAACTCTCAAGAGTCTTCTCCAGCACCACAATGTGAAAGCATCAATTCTTTGGCACTCCACCTTCCTTAATGGTCCAACTCTACCAGTTGCACATTACTACTGGGAAAATATAGCTTTTGACTATATAGACCTTTGTCGGCAAGGTTATAGCACTGCTTTTTTTTAATACTGTCTAGGTTTGCCATAGCTTTTCCCCTTCAAGGAGCAAGCGTCTTTTAATTTTATGGCTGCAGTCACCATCTGCAGTGATCTTGGAGCCAAAGAAAATAAAATCTGTCACTGCTTCCATTTAATGTTGAGTTTCAAGCCAACTTTTATACTCTCCTCTTTCACCCCTATCAAGAGACTCTTCCACTTCACTTTCTGCCATTTTCAATATTGTATACATGCATTGACAATAAATGTTTGATTTTATTAGAGTGGTATCTGTATATATGAGATTGTTGATATTTCTCCCAGCAGTCTTAATTTCAGCTGATTAATCCAGTCTGGCATTTCATATGATATACTCTGCATATAAGTTAAATAAGCAGGGGGACAATATGCAATCTTGTTGTACTCTTTCCTATTTTGAACCCATCACTTTTTCTGTCGGGTTATGTTGCTTCTTGACCCCTACAGAGGTTTCTTAGGAGACAGGTAAGGTGGTCTGGTACTCACATCTCTTTGAGAGCTTATCATTGTTGTGATCCATACAACAAAGGCTTTAGCATAGTCAGTGAAGCAGAAGTAGATGTTTTTTTGGAACTCCCTTGCTTTCTCCATAATCCACTAAATGTTGGCAATCTCTAGTTCCTGTACCTCTTTGAAAACCAGCTTGTACTTCCAGTAGTACCAGTTCACATATTGCTGCAGCCTATTTTGTAGGATTGTGAGCATGAGTTGCTAGAATGTGAAATGAGTGCAGTGGTACCATAGTTTGAATATTCTTTGGCATTGCCCTTTGAGATGGGAACATAAACTGACTTTTTCCAATCCTATAGTCACTTTTGAATTTTCAAATCTACTGGCATATTGAGTGCAGCACTTTAACAGCATCATCCTTTAGAGTTTTAAATAGTTCAGCTGGAATACAGTCACCTCCACTAGCTTTGTTGTTGGTAAATGTTTCTTAAGACCCACTTGACTTCACATTCCAGGATATCTGGCTTGAGAACAGTGATCACACCATTATAGTTATCAGAAACATTAAGATATTGTATAATTTTTCTGTGTATTCTTGCCACTTAATTTCTTCTGTTTCTGGTATGTTTCTACCATTTTTATCCTTTATCATGCCCATCTTTGAACCAAACATTCAATTGATATCTCCAATTTTCTTGTCTAGTCCATTTTATTTATTCTTTATTTCTTGCTTTGTTCATTTAAGAAGGCTTCCTTATCTCTCCTTGCTGTTGTCTGTAAATCTGCATCCAGTCAGTGAGGGAAGATATATAGAACTTTGGAAATCACAATTTGTAATGCCTGTTAATTTTGTCTTGTGCCCTTCTTTCAAATACAGAACACGTTTATAAATCATGGAGGGCAACAAATGTGATTCCTCTTGACACTGGTTGGCAATGTGCAATTCAGATGTGGGGAAATTCCACATCAAGAGGTTCAGAAACTTGAAAGGACTAAAGAAAAATTACTTGACTTAATCTAAGATAGAGATCACAGAAGCCTAAGAAATTCAAGTATTTAGACGGGCTAGAGATTTTCCCCACCAAGTGGGCTTTTAAAAGGGGGAGGGCAGTTTCCATTTTTTACTTTGTCTTTGTGAATTTATATTTCATCTTCCAAAGCCGGTTGAAGAAAATGTAAAGCCTTTAGCAACAGTCAAGCTTAAATCTATGAATTTGAATAGTAGAATATAATTGACAGCTAGCTGCGATATAAATTATCTCATGTTATGGACTGAAATCTAGGTTGTATGAATTTGTTCTGGGGTGTGAGATTGGGGACTGAGGGAACACCTAGTCTCAATGGTGACAGTTTTTTGTTTCCAAAAGTTTACTTCTTTTTAACTTTCTTCTGGATCTTCAAATTGATATTTAAAATGAATCAAATAATGTGCAGTTTAGGAAAGATAACTTTCACCATATATTTCCTGCCAGATGAGGCTGCTAAAGAAATGAAACTTGCCCCTCGTCCCTAGTATAGGTAGTTCTTGACTTACAACCACAATTTACCCAAAATTCCTATTGCTAAGTGAGACAGTTAAGTGAGTTTTGCCCCATTTTACAACCTTTCTTGCCACAGTTGTTAAGTGACTTTGGCTTGTCAGAAAGTTGTAAAAGTGATACTGGGACACTGCAACCATCATAAATACCAAGTCAATTACCAAGTATCCAAATTCGGATCATGTGATCATAGGGATGCTGTAATGGTTTGAAAAATAGTCATAACCCATTTTTTTGTCTTTGTAATTTTGAATGATCACTAAATGAAATATAAGTCGAAGACTACCTATATCCCAGGGAGAACAGGTTTGCTTTGAAATGGTTGGTAATAACAAACTCTGGGCTTCTCCCAAAAGTTATGAGAAGAGGAGTCAGAAGATAGCACAGTTATGAAATGTATGCATAGCTCATTATAAACTCCAGCATTTCATTTATTTGTTTCTGACATCATAAAGTGACAGAGGCCTGGTCTTTCAGTAGTCTCTGGCAGACGCCAAACTTCAGCCCCAGCACTACTACTAAGCCCCACATTGTGACATCATAAAGTCAACCTTATGTAGAAAAGAGTTAAAAGAAGCTTAGAAGTAGAAATGTTATATACCCACACATCATTGTGTTAAATGTGCAGATTTTTACAAAGTTTGCTTAGTACTATTATGATTATTAGTTCTTCACTATCTTATCCAAATTATACTAGATTTGTGAACCATGTATTGTATACATACATGTATATGAGAGTGTGTGGTACATATTATATTAAAACCTGTTTTTAATTTGCTAGGTTTTGATGCTGGAGAAGACATGATCATTAAATTACAATGTTCTGTCATTATTTTATAGTAAGCTTATATAAAACCCTTACCAAATGATTATGATTTTTATATAATATAATTCTTAATACATTTTAAGCACACCAAACTCATAAAGATAGTCTGAATTAGAAGATGCAAATCTTCAATGTGAATAATTATAAGAAAAATATTTAGGGGGAGTCAACTACAAATTATTCTACATTTGAAAATTATTTTTTATCTTTAAAATTGAGCTGCTTTACTATCAGAAAACAAATTGTTATTGTATTTTCCAGGTCCTTTTATCAAAATTTCATCTAGTCTGTTTATAAATTAATATGAAATTTAGAAAGAATTGAACATTCTGACACTAAAACACTAGTGTGAAGAAGACAAATAGTATTTAGACTGAAAATCTCCTATACACACAACTATTTAACACCTAGAGCAATTCTATAAGTTTTGACTTTGTAGAATCAAGTGATTTATCATTACTCAGTGGATTGAAGAGCTTAAAATAAGCTTAATGCAGTTTAACAAAGCAAGATCATACACAACCCTTGAACCATAAAAGAAAGTCATGGCTGTGAACATTTGGATGAGATGACTCTGACCTAATTGTTCATTCACTGTATCCAAACACTATCCTTTGAAAAATAATTCCTATCCCTAGTTTGTACCATTGTGTATAGGCAGTCCTTGAATTAAAGCCATTTGTTTAGCAACCATTCAAAATTATAACAATATTGAAAAAAAGGATTTATAACTTGTGCCCAAAGTTACAGTTGTTGCTGCACCCCATGACCATGTGATCAAAATTCAAATGGCAGCCAGCCAGCACTTACTACTGCAGGGGCGCTGCAACTCCCCCCAGCCCTAATCATTCTCCTACCCCCAGCTATGCTCTTGGTCACCCTTTAAGAGTGACCCTTGGGAACCATATCAAACCTGGGACTGAAATAAAGGCTCAGGGCCTTCAGCAGTCCTACTTAATTGCTTTCCTTATAGCCAGCCATGTCAATTCCATTGTTCAAAGCTTATTCTCCAAATAACCTGGGAAAGACCAGAAGGTTTCGGAAAGATTGTGAGAATGGGGTTGTGCAATTTGGACAAAGAAGAAGGCCTGGTAGAGCCAGCAGCTCCCTCAAATATAGCTGTATGCCTCATGATGACAAGAAAAACTGGTAAAGGTCATCCAGGTGCAGGAGAATTTGGGGAGCACAAAGGTGTGCAGCAATTGTGATTTTTGCACAGAGGTGCTGGTGTGGCTTGCCACAATGTGGTGCTTAAAGCAATTTATCTCAGTAGTAATGCTGGGGCTGAAGTTTGGCGGCTGCCAGAGACTATTGAAAGACCAGGCCTCTATTCTAGCCCTGGCATTGCTGCCAAGTGCCACTGGAGGTATGTCAAAAGGGCATTGATTCTCTCAACCCCCTGCATATTCCACACTCCTGTTTAGGACTTCCTTCACTCAGTGATTATTAGTTAATCAGGACAGTCAGGAGTGCTGAGATTATAATTGCTAAGTGATGTGGTCATGTGACTTCTTACTTTACAACTGCATTGTTGAGCAACAGAAATTCCAGTCACAATTGTGGTTGTAAATTGAAAACTACCTTTATGTATCGAAAATATAAATCTGGTTGGACCAATGATGCTGAACCCTAAGACATTCATTCGTGATTAGAAGGTATATTCAGGAATTAATGAAAATATTTCTGATGATAGATGAATTCTATATTAATCCAGAATCTAGTCTTTTGTGGGAAATTGCATGTTCTTAAAGATGCATTCATATAACTTGTACCAAAATATATTCCAGTGTTTCGCCTAAAATTGGATTGTAATTTCATTATACTTACTTGTTTTTAATGAGAATGCACTTTATATACATAAGAGTGAAATAAAATCACTGGATAAATTGTCAGGTTTGTTTTTTGTAATATCTTTGGAATTAAGAATGTTACCTGAATTTTAAATACCTGAACTTTTGCTAGTTAGGGAATATGTATAAAGCATATGAAATTATTTTTTGCCACCTATTACAAATCATAACCCCTTTTACAATGGATGCATTTGTACCTCAGAGTAAGTCATATTTTGTTCGGCTTTAGAATGGTCACATTTTTTCTAGAAAGAATATTCAAGTGTTTAATATGTAATTTTCACTTTCAACCATGTTTGTTTTGAAGATTGAATTATGATGATATGAAGTTTGTTGGAATTTTGATATACAATAGTTCATTTCCTAGCTACGTGAAATTAAAAATATGTACAACAGTATTTCTGCTCTCTTCAGTTGTTATTTGATTGTCATATTGTTAAGATTAAATATTTTCAAATCTAATCCAGGAATCCTGATTATGCAAATTAGTATTGCTAATTAGACCTATAGCATCAGTCAGAGGCAAGCTTTAGCTGCATTATAATAAACTGTTTCTCTTGATCAACTACTGGTACTTCAGGCATTTCTGAATATGGAGAGTAATGACAAATGTCACTAAGGTAATATATCATGTATTTACATCCTACAGGAACTAGGGAAAATGCTCCCTTTATATCATCTGAATTCTGCAAGTCTTCTATTTGGGTGAATTTATGGAGGAAAAAAAGTTACTGAAATATTCCAAAATATATGTTTACCTTTAATGACCAAATCTTTTAGTCAAAATCTCAGATAATGGAATTACTGAATCATAGCAATTGTAATTAATATTTATGTGTTTTCTTTCTATTAAAAATCAAATCTATATAGTGTAATTTTTCAGTATCTCCAAGTTAATACTTTTTTCTTCTTTTCCAGGAACAGAAAAGTAGTAGACTACTCACAGTTTCAGGAATCAGATGACGCAGGTAAGTATCAATTCCAAAGCAAAAAATTTCTACAATTATGAAAAGTAATGGGCAACAAATGTTTGAAAACTTAGTTGTATATTTTACTCAGGGGCTGTGCTTTTTAGATAAAGTCTCTTAGTTTCTATGATTCTAGAAAGTTTATTCTATTTCCTAAGAAATGGCAATCCATTAACATTTCTGGAACCAATACAGTTTACTTCCTTTCTTAGCTAGAAAGATGGCATGCTCCTGTAACTTCATAGTTACCAGAATTGTTACTGTATTTATTAATAAGGGCAAAACATGGTAAAATTCCATATTATTGTTACTTTTTCAATTTAGTTATAAATCGTATTATATTTTTCTAAAATAAGAAACAAGACCGTAATAATAAAACAAAATATATGTAGCTTAGTGGTGAACTATGGAATCCTTGATGCTCTTTGAGTTTAGTTCTTCAGTTCATTGTCAGGGTAATCAGAACAGATTTGCATGCAAGTATTATAAATTTGCAATATGTTTTTAATAATTTTCCTAATGATGTCCAACATGGGATTTTTTTTTCACATTTGCCCATATTGGGTCAATATTTTTATCTAACTATCATAATTTTAATATACTTTTTCATTCATTCAGTGCTCAATCTCAAACTGCCAATTTAAGTATGTTTAAGGTTTTTTTTTTTTTTTTTTGGTGTTCGTTGTTTTGTGTGTATGGTTATTTCTTTAGTTTTTTGCCTCAGCATTCTTCACTTCACCTCTACTTGCATATATGTTATTTTTATCCTTATTTCACTTAAACTTCTGAACTTTTCTTTAAATAATATAATCTCATCAAAAACCTTGGTCTTATTGATACTACTGAGTTAAATTTGTGAGATAGAATTCCCCAATATTCCTTCCAGATATTTGGATTTCTTCTTCCAGAATTCACAGCAATGGAAATTCTCCAGCAATGGCTGGAGAATTCATACATTTCAAGAGTATCTGCATTCTTGAAGGCTTGAGGTTTTATCTCTCAATGTGACTGGTTGAGATTTACTTTCTTGAAGATTTAAGAATGTTGCTTGCCATTCTCAGTATTCTTTCCAACTCACTCACACTCTCACTCACTTATAAATGCAAGAAAATATAGCAAACTTAAAACTACACAAAATAAATAACAGCAGAGACTACAAAATGCTATTTTAAAAAAATGGCAACCCTGGATTTTCAGTACTTCTGATCAAAATTTAATCATTTGTTTTTATTAGAATATTATATTTAATGGTGATTTTTAAGTTAAACCGACAGGCTTGTAAATCACTTGTTTATTAATTCTGCTTAATATTGTTTACTGTGTAGATGAAGAATATGGTAGGGATTCAGCCCCTCCAGCAAAGAAAATACGTTCATCACCAAGAGATGCAAAAAATAAGAGGAGGTCTGGAAAAAATTCTCAGGAGGACAGGTAAGCTGGAGATAGATTTCTAGTAGTTAGATTTAGTGTGTGTTATTTGTCTATGTGCTTGTGTATCTATCTAGAGACTATATAATCTATTAACTTACCTTAAAGACAGTGATTAGAAAGTATGAATTTTATAACAATGTTCATTAACCTACAAATTGTGTCCAATTAGAAAATTTTGAATTTTAAACTTTTGTAACATTGAACGTGGAAGGATAGCATATTCTATTTGTTGTTAAACTACAGCTCCTAGTTTTCTCTACTATTAATATTTATAACAGGTTGCTTTGTGCAATAGTTCATCACATCTATAAGGCATATCTTTCTAATTCATGTTTTGTTTTCATGATATCAAAGACCTGCAAAATCATAATAGTTTGAGCATATTTTAATGTTTGATATTATTTTTTTATTTTGGTCTGGATGTAGCTTTAGGATATTTATTTCTGCACAATTGCATTATTTACATTTTTTTGGAATTGGGGTGTGCGTGTGTGCACCCATATAGAAATAGAGAAAACTGATGACAGAAAAAGACCTAGTGGTCGGTTGTGTCTGTCTTTTGAGGTATTCTTTGCGTTTTATTTTATTTATTTATTATTTTTGTTGGATGGACATGACTTCATCGTAAGCATGTTTCAACTCAGTTACTGATAATTGATTATCTCTGCTGGAAGTTGATTCCAAGCTTCTACTGTTCTTTCAGTGATGTAATACTTTCAAACATTACTTTTTAACTTTCCTCCTGTCAGTTTCTTGATGTTTGCTTAGGTAGAAAATTAGAAGCTTATTCAGATCCGTAATATATATCTAGGATATCAGTTATTTCTCCCCTTCTGACCTCCAGATAGTACATATTCATTTCCTCCAATCTCTCCTGATATATCTGTCCCTCAGACCTTGTACCATTTTGTTATTCATCTCTGAACTTACTCGGCCATATCAATATCTTTTTTAAGTGAGATCTCCCTAATTGGACACAGCATTCCAAATGGAATCTGACTAAAGCCCTGTATAGTGTAATTAGAACCTAATATACTATACATATAATATGATTCTACATTTTAATTATTTGAGTTGATTGTGAAAATTCAATAGAAGAAATGAGTGTTTGCCAAATGTACATTTAGAGAATAAACATTAAGAGGGGAAAGTATAGGAGACAATAATTTCCTATGTTATGAAGGAAGAAAATAGCGTTCACTTATTGAGTTTTAGTACCACCCAAAGCAATCATCATGTTTCCATCTCATGGCTTTATCATTCACAACATTTTAAGGAGTATTAAAAATAATAAACATTGTCCCTAGAGACATCCAAAGTGTATTTTATAGTGAATACTTCCGAGTGGGCAAAATGAGAACCCAGATTGTTGGGGGCAATATGCTGGTTCTGTAAACGGCTTAGAGAGGGCTGTAAAACACTGTAAAGTGGTATTTAAGTCTAAGTGCTTTTACTATTAAAATGGATTATATAGGTAGTCCTCAACTTAAAACCACAATTGGGAATGTAACTTCTATTGGTAAGCAAGGTGTTCATTAAGTGAGTTGTGTCCAAATTTATGATCTTTTTAACTGCCAACGTTAAGTGAATCTATTTTCCCCTGTTGTCTTTGCTTGTTGGAAGCCAGTTGGGAAAGTTGTAAATGGAGATGACATGGCCCAGGATGCTATAACCATGGTAAATACATGCCAGTTGCCAAGCACCAGAATTTTGATCAATCGGCCATGGGTAGCTACAACAGTTGCATGTACAAAGACCAGTTGTAAATTGCTTTTTTCAGCATATCATTGAATGAGCACTAAACGAATGGTTATAGTCAAGGACTACCTGTACTGCTAATACAAAATAGGCTAGGGAATGTTATTTAAAGCATAATAGACATGGAGGTTGTGTATGGAGATTTAGAAAAACGTATTAATTCTGTTCTATTTTTCTTATTGTAAGCAGAAGAGTTGGCAATCCAAAATAATTTGGAACTACTTAATCCAAAAGAAAATCAATAAATAAGTAAACAGCCAAAATACCATTTTTGTTTTATATACTGTAACTTTATATATCTTAACCTTTTCCATTCCACATCAGATTATATCAATTCAAGATTTGAGAACCATAAAGGGATATGACAGTTTTGTATAAAATATATGTTTACCCAAATTATTAAAATTCTATTGAAGTATGTTCCTTCCACTTACATCAAGAAAGATGAAGGAAGAAGCACTTATAATCTTCAAATGTGTAAAATAGTAGAGGCAGCAGAGAAGCCATGGTGAAGAAAAATTGACTGAAACAACCGAGGATGAATTGCAGACAGCTCAGATCATGGATTGACAATTGTTCAGTCTTGGTGTAACCATGAAAGGGATGTGAAGAGTCATTGGCATGTTGGCATGGCATTTTACTGAACCATCTTAACAGAATAGCTTATACCAAGATTATGTGTTCTTTTTCTGATTTTAAGTCATGGAAAAAGTGAATATTAAGAAGCACTTCCTTTTCTTATCCTAAATAAGAAAAATGTAAAACTGGTAGTACGCATAAGATACAGACTTGGAATTTCTTGAATAAGATATGAATAGTTGCAGTTTAATTTTCAACTGGTATGATTAAATTGCATTTTTTCAGAAATGTTTTTGCCAAGTTATTAAAACTTTTGCTTTCCCTGTAAATCAGATTTTATTTAGAAAGCTATTACATTGATGAGCTTCTGACAAATAAACCCTTAGAAATGAGATTTCACAGTTAAGTTGCAAGTTCCTTTCATCATCCCATTTTTCATCTTAAAGGAGTGATAGAATTGAAAACTAGCTTACTATTGATCGATTAATCAAAGTAATAAAACTAATACAATTCTGTATTATGGCCATTAGCCAATGTAGTTGTATCTCTGGGAATGTAATAACATCACAGCAATCTTTCTGGAAATAATGTCTTTTTTTTCCTTTTTATAGTGAAGACTCAGAAAAGGACATGAAGACAAAGAGAGACGATTCACACTCGGCAGGTAATTACACCATTTTGTTAAATTGATGACAGTTTGATCAGAATATGCAATCAATAATTTCATTGTTATTGCTACCTGAAATCTTTAAAGATCTCTGGTTTAAATCATCTACTTATTCTTAATTTGAATAGTTAGCGCCATTTGATTTGTTTCTATGTAGCATACCTGTTGCTGAATTAAACTCCCTGCATTCTTTAACATTGAGCAGAACCATACTATTGGGGGTACTTGGGAGTAAGCACAACCTTCCCATGGCTGCTATCTGTAGCCAATTTCAAAGAATATTTCTATCATTATTCCAATCATCTTTTCTCAGATGAAGATTTTGGCAGTGATGATGATATAGGAGCAGATGATGGTAAAGCTGACAGTGACTATGAAAGTTCTCAAAAGAACAAAAAAGGAAAAAAAGTGAAGTCTGACAAGAACAAAAAAGCTGCTTCCAGATCTAGAAAAAGGGCTGCAGGTAAAGTCTTCCAATAATGTGTTTTAACAATAACATCATTTAATATCTATGTGATGCATGATTGATTGACAGACAATTTCAGGTAATGTTTCATGAAATCTTAAAGTCATTGGAATTTAAATAATTTGAACTACAGTATATAAGTAACTATATGTATGAAAACTGGTAAAATCAGAACTAAATCAAATTCTGGATCTGAGGCATATTGAAGGTAACCAAAAATATGTCATAACATGCAGATGAATAAAATAGAATTTAAACTGTATGTTGCCTTTTTGTTTATTTTGATCTCTCTACTATTGTTTTGGTTCTGGTTTACTTAGTGTAGTATCTTAATTCTTACTTGTTCATATTTTCCCATAAAGTTTTGCTTAGTTCAAAAAGCCAAATGAAGGAAATAAAAATGGATCAAGAGTAATAATTATATCTGTTTTTGATTTATTGTATAATGTAGATGACAGATGATGCTGAATGTTGCATTACTAGGAATGTTTTGCATCAAAACATTAAGAATAATTAGAAATTGCAAGCTATTAGATGCAGGTAGCATTCAGTGAACTTGACACCATTGTGGAAAGTTGGACATTTATTTCTGCCCAAGTTGGAAATGTATATGGAACAATCCATATTTAGTGATCTTTCTGATTTTGTAACAGAGGATAGTGAGGATGAGAAAGAAGATCACAAAAATGTACGTCAGCAGCGGCAAGCAGCATCCAAGGCTGCTTCCAAGCAAAGAGAAATGCTAATGGATGATGTGGGCAGTGAGGAGGAAGATCAGGAAGAGGAAGAGACATCATTTCAGGAAAGTAAGTGACATTCAGAGGCACATGTTATAGATATATGGAAAGTAAGAATGTATTGTCAGTCTGCAGCCATGTCTGATGTGGCATCCACATTAAGTGTTCAGACAACCAACATGATATTTCATCATCTTAAATATGACATTCATTGCATTGTTGATATATTCATGTCAATATTGGCAGCAAAGAGGATTAAAAAAATCTATCCCTAAAATTCGGGACAAAAACTTTTCAGACCATGGCAATTTTTTAGGTAATATCCTGCTAGAAAAATGCAAAGAATATAAAAATGCCACTCACCACTGTTTTATCTTCAGCACTGGGCAATAGTCTGAACAGTCTAATTTTATTACAAGTACCATCTTATCTGGCTTCATGATACAGTGAAGGGCTTCAAATCTTTATCTTCATAGTTAGAATAAACCATAAGTTTTAAAACAAATTTGTGTTAAAATATCTGCAGTGCAGCTTTCTAACTTGCCTGTTGTATAAATTGATAGACGTTTGCTCTAAATGGTGAACGGTGGGGAGCCAGGAGAAATTTGCAGTGAATGTATCAAATAAACAGAAACCCAGTGAATCTGTGAACTGATGAACTAGAATCATGGAAACCTGGATTCAAAACCTGGAAGTCTGTTTTAGGAAGAGTAAGATACTCTTTCTATATAATAAGTTACTGATATTGACTGCAAAGGGCACTTCTACAACTTGCTACAAGATGGAAGACCATATTGAACAAGAAAGGAATCATGACAGGCTGGGAAGGGCTTTGATGTAGAACTACAACAGCTGGTGTAAAAATGGTCAGGCTTTGAGCCTTAATTGCTTTTGAGGGAAAAAGAAATTTGCCTATGCAACTGCTATTTTAAATAATACTACTAATCACAAGCTGTAAAGCAGATTTACATGAGGAAATACTGAGGCGCAGAAGTCGTGATTTCTCCAAGTTCTAGCAAGTGTGTTACAGGATATAGAAGCCAAGAATCCTATCTCTTGATCAACCTACCAGACTCTCTCCCTCATTCTGTCTCTCTTCCAAGTGAACAAGAACAGCTCTTCTTAGAGACATTTCATTCCTCTCTCTCTGCACAGAAGATTCTGGCAGCGATGAAGACTTCCTTGCGGAAGATGATGATGATAGTGACTATGGCAGTTCTAAAAAGAAGAATAAAAAAGTGGCTAAGAAATCGAAACCAGAAAGGAAAGAAAAGAAAATGCCTAAACCAAGACTAAAGGCTACAGGTGAGCTTAGCTTGCTTCAAAAGTTCTTATTTTACACCCATTAAGAATAACAGAATAACAGAATGAAATGTGTTGTTTGCAAGTACTTATATTTTTTCAGATCTTCATCTTATGTGTGCTTAGAAAGATATGAATCAAATTCTCAATGTTAAATCCAGATTTGTGGGTGATATAATTGAATAGGCTACTAAAAGTTCATTTGTGTATTATTCCTTTTTCAAAGAATCAGAGAATTCTGATTGGATTTGGATGGGATTCTTCTGATGTTATTGTTAGTATTATGTTCAGACCACTTGCCAGTGCTGATTAAAACAAGTGATACTAGTGTTTTTTAGATCCCACAAGTGATATTATTTCATTTGTTTGAAAAAAGAACAGTATTGCTGATTTTGACATGTACAGATACCTACAGAACTACATATATCTTCAAATATACAATACTTATTTGGTTACATATTGCTTATTAGAAATTCAGCTTGGATGGAAAAATGTATAGAATTGTATCCTACCCACATGTCTATCCTCAAAAAAGCTGTTGTCTTCTATATTTACAGTAGAAAGCCCTACTGTAGCAAAATTGCCCTCATTATTATCTTTTTGCTGCTAATGGAAAATTGAAAGGCAAGCATTGTCAACCAACAGTTAGTGCCAGAAAAATTACTTATAGGTTGCCTGTACTTTACTACTAAAATATAGATAGTATGAGCTCAACTTCTTTGCTAAATAAGGATCCTGCATGTTTTCATAATAGTGCTGGCTGTGTTCAAGAGTTAATGTGTTTATTAGATGATTAGAAAGCAGTATTTAGAGTTGCTTTGAATAGCGAGATGAACAGCTTTATAAATTGAATAAATGAATACATTTAATAAATACAAATCCCTTTGATTTGGGGTATGGGCATCTTAACCATTAAAACATGATATAATAATCAAATATTTTACTATTGTTTTGATGCTTTTCTTCAGTTACACCTAGTCCGGTAAAGGGCAAAGGAAAGGGAGGTCGTTCCACAGCTTCAAAGACATCAAAAGAAAAAACACCATCCCCCAAAGATGATGATGATGATGAACCTGAAAGTCCTCCACAAAAGAAGAAATCAGTTAGTCCTCCTCCAGACAAATCTGGGGATGAAGGATCTGAAGATGAAGTCCCGTCTGGTGAAGATTAAACAGTGGTGTGGGAGAGAAACTTTTTTGAGAGAGAGTAAGGAAAAGAGGATATACTTAGGGGTAGAACATGGTTTTGGTTGTGGCTTAACTATTGGGCTGTGAATGCCACTTTTACTTTAGTTGTTTTAATAGTACAATTCTTCTGTTTTGTTTTTTAAAGAAGACCTTTTATGTTTTGATGTCACAGTCTCTATTGGCCATTCCGTTCTCCCCAACAAATCTGAAAGCCATTTAGATTTAAATTAACAGCTAACTAAAGATATATTTTTGAAAGCTTACTACAGCTGTTAAGCAATAAGATTGAAGCTGACACTTGGAGATCATTGTTAACAAATAGAATAGATTTTCCAAAGCTGAGAAGTCAATTTGCTTAATTGAATCTAAAACCAATAGATTATTGCATATAGCATTTTTGTTGGCATAAACCCATCCTTTGTACCTGAATTATTTTAAATTCCATTAAGCATTGCAAGTTCTAATACTTTGAATCTTTTGGCTTCCACTGTTTATCTTAGTGGCCAAGGTTTTTTTTAGTAATAATTTAGTCTGATCTGTTCCAGGCTTTGAGAAGGTCATATCTGTTCATACCATTTATATCCTTTGTTAGCACAACATTTCCATTGGCCAAAACGCATTAATATCCTTCCAGCTTATTCTGAAATTTCTGTGCTTTTTCTGCTTTCTTTCCATAAAGTTTAATTTCATTGAGAAATTCTGGAAGCTGGAATAACTGCTTTAAAATTTTTGAGCAATGCACTGAATGAGTGATTACACAGTATCTTTTTTAACCACTGGGTATTGATTTAAATATATTTCCCTTCATATTTCACAAAGCTGGAATACTCTGCTTCTATAACGTGTTTTTTTACCATACCCCTCACTGTTTACTTCCCTTTCTGAAGAGTGAGTGCTGGTTCATAACCAGGCCTTAATTTTTGGTTAGCAGAAGCTGGATACCCAAGCTAAACAAGAAACAGGGTGTAAACTGGAAGACATGATTGATAAACAGCAATCCTGCCAGAATTAACGTTTTAGTATCTTATGCTTATATACTGTAATATTTCTGCTTATATACTGTAAGTTTATAAAAAGTTAAATGGATAGCAATCCCAAAAATATTCTCTTTGTAGTCTAGGTCTACCTAATAAGTATGACAAAGCCAAAGTGAAAATGAAGCATAATTCTGGTTTTCTCTTTCTTTCTCACATGCACATACATACTCGTAAACCCGACAAAGTATAATTTGTCTTTCAAAAATACTTGGCTTATCCACCCTTTTTTATTTAAAGCAATGCTACTTGTGTCTGTAATTGTTTCAAATATAAATCTGGGTTGTTTTGCAAAATAATACACACTCATCCTGATTTGAAGTGATACCTTTGATCTAGACACCTTTGTTGGCTTAATAATGTTTGAACAATATCTAGAAAGTGAAAATGCTTTGAGTTTCTCCAGTGGTGGGATTCAATATTTTTTTAACTACCAGTTCTCTGAGCATGGCAGAGGAAGGATACTGTAAAATCTCCAGTCAGAAGTGGTATTTGCCAGTTCTACTCAAAATTTCCACTACCGGTTCTCCAGAACTGGTCAGAACCTGCTGAATACCATCTCTGCGTTTCTCCTTGGACAGAAGCTAATCTGGGCTGAGTAATTTTTGCCAATTTAATTGATACTTAAATGTTGAATGGTTCTAGCTAAATATTATGTCTGAACTCTGAGTTCAAAACAGACTTATCACATCCTACAAATTAAATACTTGGTGACCTAGTATATGCAGTTGATCCAAATGTGCAGGTATTGGAGTGATTACCTCTTAATTATTATGGTCAACCAGCGATATATATTTTTGCTGCTGATTCAGATTTATTTTATATAATATGCATTTGTTTTCTTTCTGTGCTTTCGCTAACAGATACAACTGTGTAATAAGAATTAGGTTGCCATTTAGATTTTTCTTAAAGATAAATGATGGCAATTTGATTTCTTAATCCAAAATCAAATGCTATGCTTTCACCAATCATTGCATTTAATTCCTGGACAAAAATATTTTCAAGGTTCCTGAAATTTTTTAATTAAGATAGTAGTTTGGCCTTTTTCCATTTGATAAATAATCCAGAGACTGACCATTAATTTTTCTCCTATTCACATAACAGCAGCAAAATAATATTTTAAATATTTCATTCTATTTTGCAGTCTTCTGTCTCTCTGTGCATATTGCTTTTATGTGAGGTATTCTAGGGATTCAATAGCTATATTAGTTTATTACTTTGTTCTATAGAACAAGTGTTGCCAGATAAACAAATAGGTATATTCCAGTGAGCGCTAATCACACTATATTGGTTGCATCCTGGGAATGGCAGGTTTTTTTGACATAGTTTTAATTATTTCTTGCATTTGCTGAAAAACCAAAAGCAAATATGTTTAGTGTATCATAAGTTATTGCTTCATATATAAATGTGATCGCAACAGGGGTATACATAAAATTTCAGTCAAGTTTTGAGAGGTTTGTGTTTACACATTACCTTTGAGGCCTGAACAGGTAATTGTGGCTATAATACTGAAGAAATAACTTGCACACTGTAAAAGGATAATATTTAGATACACTCTTTGTGATGACTTCTCTTAGGTATAATATTCTAGCACAGATCAAACAAAATTCAGGAGCATAATGACTGGTTTGATCTAATATTAAAAAATCATGTTGAAATATATTGGGGGGGGAAGGAAAGAAATGTATATGCATTTGGGTGATTGATGTGATATAAATGTTGAATATACTCAATTGTAATTGCCTGCACCAAATACTGAAACTGTTAATACTTAGACTGATTTTTAAAGCATTACTCAAGTATATGAGACAGCTTAACTAGAGCTAAGGAAGAAAAAATGCTATAACATGCTGGAAATTTATGAGCTGTAGAAATTGGTGCTTTTGCTTTATGTAATTTTTCTGTGGAGTGTTTATTTTTTATAACAAATCATAATGTTGACACATGATTTTATAAAATAAAAGGAAATCGATTCCCATGATTTTAGGTATTTGGTAAATCATATTAGTATTTTGGGGGAAGATTTAACTCTTTCCCCTTTCAATTAACTTGATTAAACGACTGAATCTGAATGGCTTGGTCTCAGCCTTGATCCTCTTGTTACTGAAACTCTCCTTTCTTTCCACTACCACCACCACCTTAATTTCAGTTGGAATCTGGATTAACTCCTCTTGTGTGAAATGCACAGTGTAAAAGCTAGTCATGGATATACTTAAAGTGATTTTCAGGGCCCAAGATTTATAAGCAAAACTAAGCTGACATTTGGTTTCCCACTTTCTTCAATATACTGCTTTGCTGAAGAACTTACATTTCATTATTTTCTGTTAAAAACTCTTCTAACATTTAAAGCAAGTGCTTCTCTATTTTGAGTCTTATTAAAGCATTCACTTCATTTTGATTTGATGTGGTAACCTTTTAAAAAAAATATTGATCCAAATGTGCTGTTCAAAACAGTGGAATGGTTCCATCAGTTAGAGCATGTCTGGTATGATTGTAAAATACCATTGTGCATACATTTTATATACCTGGGTAGGGATTTTTTAATTGAGAATACAGCATTGGAGCAGAACTTGCTATAGCCACAATAACAGAAACCCTTTAAGTATCTTGTACGAGTGGAAATGAAAGCGCATGTGTGTACGCATGCATGGGTGTCAGTCTGACAACTTAATGTGTGTTAGAAATTTGTGGTTTACTGCTGGAGAAACAATTATTACAGAAATTGTATATAAGAGTTTTACATAATTTGTTTACCAAGAACATGGCACAGTCAAACCCTAACAGTTCCCACATTTTACAAAGAAACAAATTTGTATCAGATAGAAATTGATGGAATTAAACACCTTGGATATTTGTCTTGGAATTAGCTATTTTGATGGGTTTTAAGTCTGTGTGGATTATTGGAAAGCATACATTCAAATGCGGTACCAAGGTCACCAGTCATGATAAATAACCAATAAAGTTGTCAATCTGTTGACAATGAAATCTGCAGCATGGTACTAAAGGTCAGTTTGAATGTAATAGTAATGCTTTATATAAAAATGAATTTTAAAAGGGAGGGGGGTTTAAGTGAACATGATATTGTTGACCATGTTCGTGAATTATAGATGCAACATGCATTGGTAGAATTGTGTGACAGTCTTTCGTGCTACTTAATTTTACATATTCCAGTCTCTGTATGTACTTGCAATTTAAAAAAAAAAACAGTTCCTGCCTTGCTTTTTATTGAAGGGTTCCCAGGACTGCATATCAATTATTGAGCTCTGTTTTAAATATGTGTACCCTTGGCTTGTATTTTGTATTAAAAGAGAACATGGACAAGAACCCTTTATTGTTCAGCATGTTGGAATTGTGTCCCCCTTATTTTCTCTCTCCTCTCTCTCTCTCTTTCCCTTTTTTGTTTTGTTTTTGTTTTTTGAATATATTAAGCAACTTATTCTTCTGTATCTTTTTTTCTTTTGTAAACTTTTTGGTTTTGTTTAAAAATGGCTTTATAAAAGGGCTTTTATAACCCATACCAATGCCTTCTGTGTTTTTTCCGCTCTTTACTGTATATACCAGCCTACCCCAACTTGGCACCCTCTATGCAAGTTGTATTTCAGTTACTATAATTCCCAATATCTGGTCATGCTGACTAAGGAATTATGAAACTGGTAGTCTAATACATTTGGAGGACACCGTTTTGGGGAGGGCTAGTATATGCCAGGTATCAATTTGTTTCTCAAAGTCAGTAAAAGTCTATCAGTTGTGTATTAACACTTATTTTTATATTCCATGTTTAAGGCTTTTTGATAATTCTTGGAATTATCAACATTTGATAATTTTGATTTGATTTGATAAAACTTGGAAAACCAGTTGACTATAACTACTTATACAATTGTAAGTTTGCCCATGGGAATCACATGATCATCTGAAAAACTAGATCAAACTGAAAATGAAATTGCAGTAAATCATTAACTTACACATTGACATAGACTTAGGGGTCAACACTATTGCAAAAAATATATTTAAAGAAATATGTAGAAAACAAAAAAAATAGAATTCCTCAAATATTTAGTTTTTTTACATTGATGTTTTGACTTGAAGGGGGAAACAAAATGACTGTTAGGAGATGCAAAGCCAGTCACTAACAAACTGATTCTTGTTAAATTCTTGTTAAAAGCTACAAGATTGTTTTTGCCTAGAGATTACAAGATTTTATGAATCTATGAACTCTTGCTTGCAACTTATTTAAATGTTTCAATCTTTTGAATTTTAAAACTGAAAAATTCTGAATCAATAACAGATTTGGAATTTTAATAATAAGCTCTTTAGTTCTTTCAGGTAACATTTGGATACAAGCCATTTGTTTTAACGACATTTTTTTTACAACTATACTGCTGTTTCTTAACAGAAGTATCTTGAAAAGTATATCTCTATGACTTTAAAGCATTTTGTGTAATTTAAGATTAGTCAATCATTCTTTATGTATAACCATAGAGGCTAAGGGTTGTCACAACATGATGTATTTTAGTACGTAATTTAAAGTGCAACCAAGAAAAAAGTAAAAGAATATTAAGGTATACAAGTTGTATATACTTACAAGTGTAAAACTGAGTAAGAATTTTCAATCATTAAATTAATATTGCTATATAACCAGTTTAACTTTTTTTAAAGGAAAATAATACTTAGCAAAGACAACTTATATGATAAAAACCCTCAATTAGAATAAACAATAGAAGTTTCTAATTTGTTTACTCTTATAATCAAAATCTAATGTTTTAAATCTTTATGTTACGGAAAATCCAAATTTAGGATGTTGTACAAGTCCATATGTGGAATTATACGGTGGCATAAAAGTAGTTTCCAGATTAAATTCTTTATGGGAATTGTTTGTTAAAAGATAATGTTACTTTTACCATTGATCCATACTTCCACAGCTTTGCTAATCTTCTAAAGGAGGAATTTAAAAAGCACACAGTATCCTGGCAATTGTCATATTCACAGCTAAACTCATATGCTTTGTGGAAAGATAAGGCTTTATTAAGCCTAGCAGAAAAATGGCAAGAACAGTTAAGATTTGTTTTATACTGAGCTGAATTGTCTTTCAAAATTGTTGAGATCTATGAGATTGCTATCAAGTATGAAAATCTGATTTATTGCATTTCCAGATTTTTTTATGAGTTATTTATTCTGATAATATTTGAGTAATTTATCAACCAAAAAAGTAAATTATTTCAGTGACTAAATTTATTTATGTGCAGTAAATTAGAAGCTTATCTTACATTGGCATGCCCATTGTTGCACATCATTTGGCCTTTTTAAATTGTATTTCCTTAGCTTCAATAGATGACCACCCCGAGTCCCTTTTTGGGAGGGGGGGGCGGTATATAAATTAGATAAAAAATAAAATAAATGTTCTGAATTTTGGGTTACAGATTTTTCAAACTTATAAGTAATCCCAGGTTATGACACCAGTTGGGATAGGAATTTCGGTCGCTAAGCAGTGCAACCAAAGTGCATCATGTAACCAATTTGTTCAGTAACATCAATCCCATAGTCCCGATTGCTGTTGTAATCCCAGGACTATGTGGGTCATTGAGCCGGAAGAGGGAGGAATCCTAGGCAAGCAAGCCAGTAGGTGAGAACTGTGGGCAGGTAGGGTGCTGGAGGTGGGCATTATGGAATTCAGTTGGGTGAAAAAGCATCAGAAGTGACTTGCTGGTGGTTTCCCCATTGACTTCATGGAAAGTTGGTAGGGAGCATCAGTTCACAGTGATGTAATTAGAAGCTGGGCATTGCATAGCCAGATCATGATCACATGACCATAGTGACTGATGGCCAGTATTCTGAGGAAGGGTGATAAGTCCCCCTTCTTTAGAGACATTATAACTGAATAGTCCCTGAACTTTTCATAACCAAAGACTTGCCTGTAATCAAATATGTGAGGGTTCCATCTTACTTTTGTAATTCCTTTTGAGTTATACTACTTATTTGAAGGTGTTGGAATCAATGTAATTGAACATTTCATGGAAAAATCTTGAAAGATTAGCATCTTTGATTTCTTGAAGATCTTACAATATATAGATAGTCCTCAGCTTACAACAATTCATTTAGTGACAGTTCGAAGTTACAACGGGGAAAAAAGTGAGTTATAACTTTTTCACATGACCATTGCGGCATCCCTATGGTGACGTGATCAAAATTTGACCACTTGGCAACTGACTCAAAGGTTGCAGAGCCTTGTGGTCATATGATCCCCTTTTGCGACCTGACAAGTAAAGTCAATTGGGAAGCCAGAGTCACTTAAAAATCATGTTACGAAGTTAACTGTAGTGATTCACTTAACAACTGGCAAGAAAGCTCATAAAATTAGACAAAACCCACCTAACAAGTGTCTCATTTAGCAACAGAAATTTGGGGTTCAAATGTAAGTCAAGGACTACCTGTATGCAAATCATTTTTCTGGTGATCATTTTCTAAATTAGCCTTCATGAAAATAAATATTACTTAGCACAAGAACAAGGTAATACATCTGGACTTACTCCTGTATGTCTATTGCATATTTTAATATACTATTTATGATCAAGTAATCATTGATAAACAGGACACTTCTGCTTGTATATGACAAAAGATATTTTTGCAAGCTTCCAGGGAATCTAGTTCATCTGTAGAGGTAACTCAGTGGTATGGTGATATGATTATGTCTAATTCAAGTTAAACAACTAATTGGCTTAATAATATAGTTTTGAGATTTGGTGTAACTAGTATACCACATTCTTTTTTGTGTCTTGCAAAATTCTAAATTTAATGGAGAGGAAGTTAAAAATAATTACGTATCTGTTTATTAAAATCTTAGTTTATTAGATTTATATCTCACTTTTGTACAATTCAAAATGGAGTGGAATAAGTTCCTACTTCCCATTTTTACCCCAACAACTATGTTGACTTTAATGCCTGTTTCTAAGACATCTGCCATTGTGTTCTGCACGTGTTAAAATTGTTCTCCCATCCAAAAAACAGGGATAAAATTTTTAAATATGGTTTTATCCATTATGGGAGCCATAGTGAGTTGCAAGAGAGATCAACCAGCACATAGACTGCCCATCCCTTCTTTAAACCATGCTGTTCCTAGCCATGACTTAAGTCATTTATTTTCATTTCCATAAATTTAAGGTCCCTTCCAGCCCTGTGGTTCTCTGTTTCTAAATTTTCATTATAAATTTTTCTGAAACCATATTAGAATAAAGTGGATATACATGCTTCAGTTATGCAATTGTTCCTTTGTGGTAAAACATAGATTTTGTTCTTTGATCTGATAATATGAGATTGTATTTTAAGCTGTCATATGATATTCTACTCAACTGTCAGATGATTAGGCACTTCATTTACAATTTGAAGTGAAGATAATTTGTGTATCTTAATATGCTACAACTACACCTACAAAACTGAAGCAACTTTGGGAAATTTGCTTCAATAGTCTCACTTTCATTATAAAAAATAAGATAGCTGTGAATTGTGTACATTAACAGCAGAGTATCATTTTTATATTAAATTGGTTTGTTTTCACCCCATTCCTATCTCACTTTGAAAAACTTCATACAGTTCTTTTAAAATGTTAATTGCTAAAAAATAATAAATCGTATCTTTTTCCTGTCCTAAACACCTTTGCTCATTTACCAAAAAGGTGATGGTTTGTTTCTGGACAGTATATGGGAATTCTCTGAAGTTGAGTAAATGCATTTCAGAGAAATCTCCACCAATTCTCGACAGTTCTTTTTTTCCATTACATCTGCATAACCCATGCTTTTCAGAAGCTCCCTCATACGATTCTATAGTTCAAAAAAGAGGGCCTCTTTTCCCATTGAATGGTTTAGCATTCATTAAATATAAATGCAAACTATACATTTAACTTACTATATTACAAACTTTGAATTCTAGCATAATGGAATAATAACAGAAAGCAAACAAAATATCTCTTGTTAGTGTTCCATGAATCTCATTGGAATAATAACAGAAAGCAATGGAATAATAACAGAAAGCAAACAAAATATTCAATGGAATAATAACAGAAAGCAAACAAAATATCTCTTGTTAGTGTTCCATAATCTCATTTTCAACTCAAACTATGTTTGAGTTGAAAATGAGATTACCACTTACTTTTGACATTCAATAATGAAGGTGAGTTCATAAATTGCCAAAACAGTATTGCAAGATGTTTTACTGAAAACCCTTCCCCTCAAAGAAAACAGGTAAGTAAAGCCACAGATACTTCAATAAGGACCAAGCATAGCTGTTTATGGGGGTGGGGATGAGGGTGGAACTGGAAGGGAGGAGAGATGAAGTAGACATGGAAATGAATAAAAAAAGTCCATTATTTCAAATTTCATTTATTGGGAGATTTTTGGCTTATCTATTTTATTTTTACAAAACAATTGATAACTCTGGAAAAAGAATTTGATCCAATCAATTAAAATTTAATTCTAAATTTCTGTTCTGGTAGTAGGAGCATGCATTCACAAGCAACTTAAGGACAGCTTACATCCTAGGTTGTGTGCAGATCAAGCAGCAGAGGGCATACTTCTATTTCAGAACATCATCATACTCTAGAAAGCCTCAAGAACTGTAGTTCAATTTTCTAATATATTTGTGTGTGTGTGCTTATATTATGTTCCAGCAACTTAAAATTCTTAGTTCCATTTCATGGAATCTGTAAATATTCCCGTTCCCTGCATCTGCTGTTTCAGCTTGTGTTTGATAATGTAAATCCTTTCATGTTTGATAGTACTGTACGCATATGGCATCACTAGGTTAAAGTTTGCATGCAGTAATGGATTGCTCAAACATTGAAATGGAGAGGAAAATATGCCTTATAATATCAGGCAAAAGCTGCAGAAAAATAAACCTTGCATTTTATTGGTCTTGAAAATAGAATTTTCAGAGCTGATTCCAGAGCTAACTTTGTGGGTAAGTTATAATTGTCTTTGATGGATAACTGATAAACCAAGTGAAAATTAATTAAAGATTACAGCTCCTAATTAAAAT
The DNA here is from genome assembly GCA_023653725.1 of Bungarus multicinctus. Taxonomy (NCBI): domain Eukaryota; kingdom Metazoa; phylum Chordata; class Lepidosauria; order Squamata; family Elapidae; genus Bungarus; species Bungarus multicinctus. The sequence goes on along the minus strand of CM042842.1, from coordinate 87,299,736 downwards.
ATAGCCAGAAATTTGTAGCCTATGAGTTATTTATATCACAATTGTTTAAAAACAAAGTGGATCTGGATCTTTGCTCTAAATTTATGCCTCGTATAATTACAAATGGTATATAACAATTGTAATTCAACTACTGTGTTTTTTCCTTACCCTAATTTGCTAGTGGTAATGATTTTAGTTAATTACTTGTGCACTTAATTTCTTTAATCTACTGCATGGATATTTTCTTCCTTTTTACATAACTTGCTCATTGTTTCAATCTGCCTTGCTGTTGCACAACCTCTGCTAAGCATAATTTTAAGCAGGTAGCATTGTTTAGATGATGGGTGTGCTTACTTGCATAAATAGATGCCTATAACTAAGAACATGCAGTCACTTGCTATTGGAGCTATTGTATTGAAATGATTGATTGGTGTAATATCGTAATGTCAACTTTTAGTTTTATAGGAGATTAGTTGTTTAGACAATAGAGTGTTTCTGAATGTTATATGTATCCAATCTTTGAATACAAATCTGAAAAGGTCATTTGTTTTGGGAGCAATTTCATGCAGATGCAGAAGTAGTAGAAACACTGAGATTGTAAATATGCATGTAAAATTTGGGCAGAGACACTTAGATCTCAGAGCCTTAGGAAGTAAAGTGCTTATTCCAGCATAGTTCTTTCTCTATCCTGAGGATTAGTAGAGAGTGCTAAATTTATGGAGTCCTTAGTGCTCTGGGTTTGTTTGTTTTCTTGCAAATAGTTGATTACCTGACTAGGTATCTTACCTAGTGGGGTAATTAAATGTCTGCAAGGAAATAAGCACAAAGAGCATCAAGGACTCAACAATTCAACTCTAAGCTACTTACCGATATATTCTTTTTTATTACTGCTAAATTTGTAAAATAATTAACATATTTCTGATTAAGCTATGTTTCATTGTATTCCTATGTGAACTAAATAACAAAACGTATACATTGTACAAGTTAAATCTTCTGATTTGAATGCATATTTACTATTTAGGTATACAGTAGTTGTTAATAGATTGAAAATAAAACACTGAATATGGCAGGGGCAAAAGTTTGGATGTATTTCAGTCAATAATTTTTAGTATGTCCTTTGGCAGAAATAAAAGCTTCCATAAGTTTCTTCTAGCCAGCCAAGAGCCTTGTCTTCATCTTCAAGCTTGAAAAGTTTCTGCATTCTTCTTCTTACAGCCCAGAAATATTCTTGGATTTTCTTGCATGCACTGTATGTTTGAGATATGCCCACAGAAGTGAAATGATATTCAAATATTTGGAAACCATCCCAAAATCTTTCCCTTGCCCTCTGTAAATATTCCGAAGTAGATTTGGAGGTATGTTAGATCATTATTTATCAGGAATCTCTCTTTACCTTTAATTGTCTGACTCCAAATTAATGTGTGGCATTAGCTTAAAGAACTCTTAAGAATTCGATAGATTTTCCTGAAAACAGGTTAGATTTGCAAACTAGAATGTATAGATCACTGCAAAGAACCACCTAAACAATTTAACTGACACTAGAATAATAGCCCAAGGTTCACATACAGTAATGCTGTTTTCTTCATGAAGAAAAAACTTTTTTCAACTTAATCACAACAGTCATTGTCTAAATGACTGTCATTTATCAAAACTTGATAAATCTGAGAGTTTTGGAACATGTTTTAGACTGATGAAACAGTAACTGAATTGTTTACCGATAACCATGTACACTTGAGAAAAAGGGTGAAGTATTTGAAGAAGAAGAAAATACCTTGACAACTTTTAAGCATGGGCTTTAGGGATTGTTTGTCAGACAATGGCATACAAAATATTGTGCAAGTGGAAGGAAAAATGGATTCAACAAATACCAAAATTTCCTAAAAGTTAGTGCTTCACTTTATATAGTCTACAAACATTATTCTGACTGATTATTTAAATACATATTTTAAGCAGCATTCACTGAAAATGTTCTGTGGGGCTCTTATATAGTTTATTTTCCCAAGAGAGCAGCCAAAAATTTTATTGCTGTCCTTTTTTCCTCCTGAATTTTCATTACTGGTGTAATGCTGCATTAAACCAGGATATAGCAATAGCACTTAGATTTATATATCACTTTACAATACTTTACAGCCCTCTCAAAGCGGTTTACAGAGTCAGCATATTGCTCCCACCTTGGAAGGATAGAAGACTGAGTAAACCTTGAGCCTGGTGAGATTTGAACTGCCAAATTGCAGGCAGGCAGCAGAAATAGCCTGCAGTACTGCACTCTAACCAGTGCATCACCGTGGCTCATCTGCATTATGCATTATGTATCATCTGCATTTTATGTCATCTCATATGCATTATGTATACTATGTATCACTGCATGATCTTTGTAGGCATCAATATTTTCACAATCATCTCTCATGGCACTTGTTAATACTTACAGGGGTGTTTTAAGCCAAGTGTAGGTTCCATAGGCATTTTTGAGAATAAAAATGGCAATGTGCTCTTAAAACACAATGTAGGCAGTCCCAAATGAAATTCCTAAGTCTATCTTTAATTGGAATTTGTATGTAAGTCAGAACTTGTGAATGGGTTCCCTTACTAAAAATGACAAGACACTGTTCTCCTTCCTTAAGCCTATGGTCTGCTGAAGCTACGCCATGTTTTCATGAATTAATGTATATTTAAAATGTATGACTTTACTGGTTCATGAAAGTATAGCTTCAGCAGTCTGTCATCTTAAGGAAGGAAAGCACTATTGTTTTTAGCAGTAGGCAGCCTGTTTGTAAGCATGAATTGTCCACAAGTCAAACATTCTTAACCAGAAGACTGCCTATTTTAAAAGATGTTTTTTCAAACAACCTCACCAGACTGTCTTGCAATAGTTTGTGATACAATTAGCCACTATTTCCTTCAAGACTTCTTTCTTTGAGGCATTGAAATATCTGCTTATTGCAGGAATCCAGTATTGATTGATGTCTGCCTAGCTCCTGCTTGAATACATGATAGTTGACATCTCACTCCAGATTTAATAAGGACCCCTTTTATCATTTTCAAGCCAGCTTCGTATCTCCTTGCCATGTCATCTAGCACGCTCTTGATAAGTTTGCTAATCTGGCTATAATGGAATATTTTGTCAAATGCTTTGCTGAAGTCAGGACACAGTACTTACTAGATTTACAGTTATTGTGCAATACTGTTAGGCAGTTGTGAAACAGTGCTGTAAAATGAGAATGCTTTCAGAAATAAAAGTGTTAATAGTTTATTTTTAACAAAATGAAAAGTAAATAAAAAAGAAATCCAAATCTATTTTTGGTATAATGACTCTTTGTCTTCAAAACAGTATTAATTCTTCTAGGTACATTTGCACACAATTTTTGAAGGAACTCCGCAATGTTCCTTCAAGGTTGTTCCAAACATCTTGGAGAACATCCGAAGATCTTGTGGATGTAGGCCGCCTCAAATCCTTCTGTCTCTTAATCCCAAACAGATTCAATGATATTGAGATCAGGGCACTGTGAAAGCCACACCATCTCTTCCAGGACTTCTTGTTCTTTATACTGAAGATACTTTTAATGACACTGGCTGTATGTTTGGGGCCATTGTCCTGCTGCAGAATAAATTTGGGGCCAATCATACACTTCCCTGATGGTATAGCATGATGGATAAGTATCTGCCTATATCTCAGCATTGAGGACATCATTGATCCTGACCATATATCCAACTCCATTTGCAGAAATGCAGCCCCAAACTAGAATAGAAATAGAATAGAATAACAGAGTTGGAAGGGACCTTGGAGGTCTTCTAGTCCAATAATCTGCTTAGGCAGGAAGCCCTACACCACGTCAAGACAAATGGTTATCCAATCTCTTCCTGAAAAACTTCCAATGTTGGAGTATTTACAACTTCTGGAGGCAACTTGTTCCACTGATTAATTGTTCTGGCAGGAAATTTCTCCTTAGTTCTAGGTTGCTTCTCTCCTTGATTAGTTTCCACCCATTGCTTCTTGTCCTGCCCTCAGATGCTTTGGAGAATAGCTTGATCTTCATAGTGGCAGCCCCTGAGATATTGGAATACTGCTATCATATTACACCCAGTCCTTCTTTTCATCAAACTAGACCATACCCAGTTCCAATAACTCTTCTTTATATGTTTTAGCCTCCAGTTCCCTAAAAGAAAAGGCTATCAGGAATGGGATTTGAACCCGTGCCTCCAGGGGAGACTGTAATCTGAACACAGCGCCTTCCTCACTTCTCTATAAAAAGTCTTCCCTTACTATAAAAAGTCTTCCCTTACTGTGCTCCTTTCTCTAATGAGGTAGTTTGGGCTGAAAGAATCATCCAGTGGGTTTCCATGGCTGAGGGTAGATTGGAACTCATGTCCTAAACAAAGTTTTTTGTGCTCTGAAGGCTACTTAATTAGATATCCTCAGCTGGCTAATTAAATGTCCAAATGCATATACATATACAGTATAAACAGAAGAGGAAGAAAAAGTGAACTCCAGAAATAAAAACTACAATACAAGAAATAAAATAGAGTAGCCCTTGGCTTACAACTGTAATTTGGCAATTACCATTATAAGTTGTGACAGTCGTTAATCAGGTCATGTGACCACCTGATTTTATAACTTTTTTGCAGTGGTCATTAGTACTGCAGGCATAAAATGAGCCTATTGAGTGTTTTTTTTTGCTGGAAATCAGAAATACCAGTTTCTGGCAAAACAATCGCAATCATGACCGTGGGACTGCAAACCATAAATTCTGGCTTGTTGCCGAGTGTCCAGATGAGGTCACATGATCACTGAGAGGAATGTTGGGACTTACTTTGAATCCAGGTTGTAAGTACTTTTTAGGGGTCTGTTGTAACTTCAAGGACTAGTTGTAAACAATTTCTATGCAAAACTCAGTACAATTGAATAGATTGTAGCATCATATTATAATTTAACTTTGTTCTGCTGTTGCTTTTTTATATAAAAAGCAAATGTGGAATAAATCAAATCTCATTTAATTTGTTTATCCTTTTTTTAAAAAAAACAAAAATCTTTATTCAGCAGAGTGTTTTCGGATATCTAAATGGTGACCATGAAGTTTTGAAGGATTCTGCTGTTATCACTAAGGCCACTTTTTTTTTTCTTTCCTTGTCTTAATACTACCTATACCATAAAACCTTGATGGTATAGTTCAGGGGTATCAAACTCACATCATCATGGCAGCACGTGACGAATTGGGACTTTTTCCTCCTTCGATAAACAGGGTATGGGCATGGCCAGAGCATGACTCATCCGGCCTGCAGGCTAGGAGTTTGACAGCCCTGATATAGTTAATTACCAGGACATGAATAGATATGAGAAAAAAATATGTAGCTTGATTCAACATATGAAATTGTTGGGTGATCTGAAAAATTTGTCTCTGGCATTAAGAACTGTAATTCTCACTGAAATTTTGTTATTTCAAGTGGGCAACTGCTTCTTGCAGAAAGTATCCAGCTTCTTCCACTCCAAAATTGTAGACTGTATCTTTTGAATAGGCCCATTTGACTGCAATGTAAGATTCCCAGCTCTTCTGATAGGTCAAAGAAATGAAGTCTGTAGGTTTTTAGATCACATTTGAAATGATCCCTTCATTTTGGATAACTCCACGTCATCTGCCTAATATATTGGACAGGTTTTGCCTACTTATAAAGGCAGCATATTTATTTTCATTCTGTAATATTGAAAATATGGGTCAATTCCAAGAAAACCAGAAGAGATTATTTCAGGATGCCACTAAATTTGTGAGATTTTCTCCAGTACTCATTAACTAACATTAGATGACAGATTGCAAAGCCAATCACTGAACCAGACAGAAAAGTTTCTGATTATGTGACTGGCATGATGCTGTTCATCTCTCTAGACATTCTCTTGCTCCTAAATTTATTAATTTTAAATGCTTGGAGGAAAACACAACTCAAACAAAAAAGGCATAGTTTTTTTAAACAGAAAGCCAAATGTAGATCTCAGGGTATGTCTGTCTAGTTTCTTGCTTATAGTAATTGAAGCATCTGCTTATAAATTATCCAGGAAAAGGGAAGATCCAAAATTGTTCAAATAATTTCTCTCACTAATGAGGATGAAATCCTACTTAAATACAAACAATTGATTATAACATATACTTGGACTTTCATATTTTCTTAATTTTTCCCCAGGTCTAATGGTAGCAAGGTTTGTTTAAAGACAACAGTGATTAATTATCTTTGTCATCTTAGCATATTTTCCTTCTATAGTTTGGGCTGGATGTTTGGTCTTGGTTTACAGTGTTATCACATTAAGTGAGCATTTATATCCTAATGCCTTTCAAAATGCTGGATTACAATTCTCATAATTCTCAGTCTCTGAGTTTGGTCATGCTAACTAAAAATTCTAGGTGTAAAGTAGAAGATAAAGGAGTCCCTGTGGATTTTAGTCTACTGGTCAGTGGAACAGTGTTCATCTCTGTTTCAAGGCTATTGAGCCAATAGTATCCCAAGACTTTTCCATGGTCATGTGGTCAGCGGGACATCATGGAGTGCTGCTATCTCTAATTCTTGGAGTGATATTCCAATGCAACATATGATAAATCCAGAGAGTTACTGTTAAAGCTATCAGTAATTGTGCTAGGCAATTAGCATAATCTGCCAGCCTTTCCTGCCTCTCCAATCACACAAAAAGGGATGAATGAGGCCATTGTGGGTTGTGAGAACTGTTCTAATTTTTGTAAAATAGTACTGAATGTATTACTTTCTTCTCTGCAAAGATCCCAAAACACTAAATTGCCTTTATATTCAAACTGTGAAATAGATATGAACTTCTATTTACTGATGAAACAAACCAGCATCTGAAACAAGTTTCTTGGGAAACTACATGGATGATGATCTGTACATGAATTTATTGAGTTTTGGTTTTGAAGATGATACAATCCTTTGCAAATACTTTATAATAATCTTTGCAAACCTGTTATACTCCAGGTATCTTGGCTGCAATTACTTGTTGCTGAAAAAAATGTTGTTTATTCCATCTAAGCAACAGAAAGCAAAGATATTGTTCAATATGTCGAATTCAATCATATGGCAATAGAGTTGCTTGAAAGAAAAATGAGATAATAGCAATAGCATTTAGACTTATATACCGCTTCACAATGTTTTACAGCCCTCACTAAGCAGTTTACAGAATCAGCATATTATCCCCAACAATCTGCGTCCTCAATTTTATCAACCTCGGAAAGATGGGAGGCTGAGTCAATCTTGAGCCTGGTGAGATTTGAACTGCCAAAGTACAGGCAGCTGGAAGTCAGCAGAAGTAGCCTACAGTACTAACTACTGCGCCACCATGGCTCTTAATAAAGGTAATTAAAAACTAGTCAGTTTTGAACACATTGCAATTTCATTGTTTTAAGTTTTAAAGAACTTGAATTAATAACTCATTACTATTACTACTACTACATTACTATCACTACTACTACTGTTATATGCCACCTGATTCCCAACAACTCTGAGTATTTACATTAAATTAATAAAATAATTCCCTTTTCCCCTCATCACTTGTGATTTTTGTGATTCTTTTGCTATTGTGATTCTTACTATCTGAAAATAGTAAGGTTTAGGCAGGCTTTTATGAGTTGAAGTCCCAAATATTTGTTTGTTTTATTTTGAGACAAGCTGACTCAGAAAAACACCTGGGCACCTTACTTTATTTAAAAGAATAACTAATTTAAAAAGAAATATGACTGCCCTGACAAGATCACATAAATAAGAACCAGAACCAAACAACTTGGCAACAGCTCTACAGACACCCTAACTCTAGGAGCTGTGTCAATCTCTTACAAGACTTTCTAGGTATCATAATGACAATTTTTAATTAATGGGATCTGGAACACACTTGCTATACCTGAACACACGAGATAGACAAAAACAGCTAGAGACAAGACATTTTTTTATATACTTCATCCTTTCCATTTATTAAGAAGCACCCCAAAATTAAGAAGAAACTGCTCAGGTGCAACCTTATCCATGGTTGCTACTATGGTACCTTCAAGTTCCAGAGGCCAACAAATGTCTCAGCAGAATTGCCTTTCAAGGTTATAGGAGGACCCAAAGTGCCCTTTGGAAACTAAGTGGATCCATATTAGATGATTGGGATAGACCAGGGTGTCAAACTTAAGGCCCTGGAATGGTATAGGGTTTCCTGCCTAAGCAGGGGTTGGACTAGAAGACCTCCAAGGTCCCTTCCAACTCTGTTATTCTATCTATTCTATTCCTCAGGCATAATCCATGAAATGTCAGCACTAAATTGGAGCCTGAGATTCAGGAACTCAGTAAGCAATCCTTCTGTTTAGAACTGATAAAGACACAGTAAGAGTAGCTGTTGCTCTCCTTAATTGCAAATACAATGTCTCATAGCAAGTTACCCACAAAAGAAGTGCCTCTGGTTGCTGACACTTATACATTAAAATCATTAGTCCTCTTCCTCCTCTCTCCTCCCAGTAGTAGCTGGTACCAAACCCAAAATCCAAAAGTGCACATTTCTCAGAGGTCTCAAGGATAGGTTTATTGCAGATTTATGGCAGAGTGGCCAAAATCCAAATATTTGATCTTGACAAATCCATGTTGAATTCTCATAATTACCATATTGTTGTCAAAGTGCTTAGGGATCAATCTCTGTGATATACTCTAGAATCCTCTTAGATGTTTGTGGTTTGCCTGGTCTTTCATTTTCTCTTCTCTGGAGGATAGAAATATTTGCTCTTTTTTTTTCACTTGACACTACAACAGTTTTTCAGGAGTTCTCAAAAATAATATGTAAGAATTTGGCCATATCCTCAGCTAATCCATAGGATGCAATGTGTCTGATCTTGGGAAAACAAATATTGAGAGCTGCTGCTGGAAGTTTCATACCAGAGCCAGGTTTATGAAACTGCAAATCTGATATTTGAAAGCTACATCTGACTGATTCACCTTCTGTTTGACATCTGACAATGAACTTTTTATTCATTGTTTAAAACATACTCTTCCATATTTGATATCCTCTGAACTAAGAAAGAGGTGACTACATGGCTTGGCACATGATACTTTGTGGGTATGTTGTAATATTTGCTTTAAAATCTTCATATGCCCATAATATATTTAAATGAATATCAAGGAATCTTCAACTTCTATAATTGTTATAGAAATCCCTTGGAATCAAGTGATTGGAGTTTGGGAATGCATATAGAGAAAAAATATGTCCTGTAGATTAAACAGCAAGTGCTCCTTGTTGAACTGTTTTGGAAATGGTATTCACTACACATAGAGCACTATATATAGACAGTACTCCAAACTTTTTTTAAATTTAATTTTGGATTTGAAGGCCATCCAACTCTCTGATGACTCTGAGCAGCTCACATCCAAAGACAGAAAACAAATAGGGGGAAAATGTTCAGAAAAGAATAAAATGATGATCACTCAAATATATATATATATAACAAAATAACCATTGGGGGTTCAGCAGCCATCCTAGCCCTTTATTTGGAAGGAAATCTAGATCTTCAAAAACTTCTAAAACAACCGAAAAATGAGAGCCATATGGACCTTCTAGGAGTGGAATGTGGTTCCAGAGAGGGGGTGATGCAACAGGAATACACACTTCTTGGGTCCTAATGAATAACATTATTTAACTGAGGTGATTTGAAGCTTGCCTACACTACATGGGCATGGGCAGAATTTTTGGAAACTTCATAGTGCAATGCTATATTAAATATGTTGCTTTTTTTTTTTTTTTGCTTATTCATCATATTAACCTTTCCCTTCCTTGGCAGTTGCCTTTGCACAAAGAAACAGGTCTGGTTGAAAAATGCTCTGACCACATATGAGAGAGGGTGGGTTTAGTTTGATTACAATGGTCAACAGAAGCTACATTCAGTCCCCATGCACACAATTTCTCTCAAGCCAAAAGCCATGCTTGATATTTAAGTAACATGCTGGAGCTACAAAAATTAAAAATGGGATCAGGACAAAACTGATGTAGTTTAACTGTATAGATTATTTACTTAACTAAATATTAACAAAATTATTTAACGAAACTCCAGAGTAAGATAATATTTGGTGGTGACTTGGGCAGATGCCTCCCTAATTCACTGAAATAGAAGAAAGGGGAGATACAGCATAATTGCAAGATTCTATTATAGCCAACCTCAAAAAATAGCTTTAGTCTTCCTAGGCTAATCTACCTAGTGGAATTTGACACACAGGGGCTGAGAGCAGTAAAAGTTTCAGACAAATGTCTGAAGTGTTCATTCTAAGGTTCTTTACGTATTGATTTAAAACAATCCCTAATATTTTTCACAGCAAAGGTAGATGTCATGCAACACAGAACAGTCTTTAGAGATGAAGGGGATAATAATGCATCGCCATCGCTATGTTTTTTGTAGGCAATTGATATGAAAATAGCAGTTGCCTTAATTAGGACATTTGCATAATTTCAAATAAGAATTTTGGGGGGGGAATGAAATATTCAACCAGGTAAAGAACAGTTTGTTTTCTCTTCCTCCTCGTTGATGCGTGTAATATATATGGAAATATTAGAAGTCAGACCTGTGATTAGGAAGTTGTTGCTTTTTCTTAGCATTTCTCCCTGGTGTTAGAGTCTCTTTTTTGCCTTCGTCTAGTTCCTATACTTGCCTTTGTCTAGTTCTTTCAATGAAGCTATCAATGTATTTTGTAAGGAGGATGCTTGTTTATCAATCATGTTGCAGAGTCTAAGAGGGAGCAATTGCCCCTAAGTCTCCCAGCTTTTGTGCCTAAGGAAGGGCTAGAACCCGACTTGTTCCACACCATCTTAATTACTACATCAGATAGTGTTACATGTAAGTAATGAAGACATATGTAAAAAAAATCATAAACACGGGTGATGGGATAAGAGATACTACAATAAAGGAGAAACCATTTTGGGTGATTTCTTTTTGTTTTTTTATTTGTTCAAAACCATAAAAATTGCAACAGACACTTTTAAAGCTTTTTAAACTAGAGATTAAAGGGACAAAATCCAGGACTTTCTCCAAACAAAACATGTGCTTTATGAACCTGAGCTCAGTATATTCTCTAAAGTAATAAATCACCGGACTTTTTTAAGTACTTAAATTATATCTCTTGCCATATATCCCCAGTTCATTTAGTTAAATTAGTTGTTGTCCAAAAATTTCTTAGAGGATTCAGTGTTCCACCTACAAGGAATTGCAGTACAGTAATTGCCCTGGGAAAGTTCTATGAGCAAGTAAAATCCATTTCACTAACTAATCGAGCCAGCAGATCAGTCCTTCATTCTGCCAGGACTGTCACAATTTGCAGATTCTAAGTGTGCAAATCCACTCATTTTTCCTCTTGCACCCCAGCAAAATCTTTATTTCTAAACTCAATAACTTGGGGTGATGGTTTGTTTACTGTTGTATAACATAAAAACTTAATGAGAACTTGACAGTTTACATATTTAAAAACTTACAAAACTATATAACAAGAGACACTACATGTATGCCACTTTTTATGAGACCTCTTTATGCCTGTTGCAGTTTTCACTGTCATTTGAGAAATTTTGCAAAAACATCAATTTTGTTTATCAAAGATTTAACAAAATTGGCTCCAAACAACATGCTGATAATCATGTGCTGCCTATTTTTCTGCAATCATTTCCTACTTATGTGGTCAAAGGTTTATGGGTAAACATACTATGAAATGTTTACATTGAATCAAGTAAACAGAGTCATAATATTTACCTGAAGCAAACTTCATACTGGTGTCCAGAATTTGTAGAATAAATTCAGGTTAGTGAAATAGGAAGGCCAGAATTAGAAGCAAGAATGCAGATTACTTTGTTTTATTTCCCACTGCAGTTTCTATTTTTTATGTACTGAATTTATACTGCAGATATATTCTCTTTTGCTGATTCCTATAGTGCTTCTTGTTTTGAATTATGTAAACATGTTATCAATGGCCAGCTAAATAGGATGTAATCCTAGGTGTGTTTTACTTGTACAGGTAGGTCATGAATAGTTTAATTATAGGACCTTTAATGCATAGGTCATTTGGAAACATGACACATCTATCCATTCTATCAACCATTATTTATGGGGCTTCTTGCATAGTCCTAAACTAAAAAGTATTTATTTTACAAATTTAGATTTTAATTTTGCATGCAAGTCCTTGAGTTTCAATCTAATGAAATGCTTTAGCATTTTCTAGGAAAAAGAATGCTTATATATACTAAAAATGCCTTGTCTCTTGTATTCACGCTTCCAAAAATGTAAACTTCAATCATATTTTTTCCATCATACTTCAGAAAAGAAAATAATATGGCAGCTAATAAATTCAAATAGTTATAATTATGTTCAGTCTCTGCTATATAGAAGGAATCAGAAGAGTACAGGTGAGAAGAATATAAAGGATTTTTTTTTTAAAAAAAGAAGTTCACTCTTTCAGACTTGTAAGATGGATGCCAGCCTTACATGGTAAACCAGATTGGAAACATCATTTGAGGAACTGGTTCTACTTTATTTTGAGGCTATATTAATAAAATTTTGCAAGTCTAACCAGAGGTGGGTAACGATGGCTCTTTTATGACTTGTGGACTTCAACTCCCAGCTAACTGGCTCAGGAATTCTGAGAGTTGAAGTCCACAAGTCATAAAAGGGCCATCGCTACCCACCTCAGAATATATAAATGTCTCACCACCACTTTTAATTGCTTGATTCATTACTGACCATTAAGCTACTGGGGGCTTCAGCCTCTTTTGTCTGATTGTTTCGTAAGCAGCATTTCTTCCTCTCATTTTCCAAGGTCATCCACACATTCCATTACATAACCAGATGGTTTCTAACAGCTATTGATGAACATTTTGCAACCTTTCTAGAGGTTCCTGGAGAAGACAGGCCACCCAGGAGAAAAATTGATGGCAAGAGTTGATATGCTTGTTGTTACAGTGCATCCCTGTACTTTAGTCATGCACATTCAGACTTTCATTTCTTACTTTATGACATTTGGAAGCAGATACAGACTACAGGAGAAGACGTAGGCATTTGACGAGATGGCCTCCTTTATGACTGAGGCAGTTGTTCTCTCTTGGCTAACCTCCTTCAGAGGGTTTTTGATGTGAGGAAAACTTGGAAGGAGGCGTGGTATGCATGTATATACCATCTTCAGCCCCCCGGAGACAAAGTGACAATAATGTCAATCATAATTGACAATATGAGAAGAAAAGATATAATTATGTCACCGTTGACTAGTTTAAGATCTAAATTACATCTAAATTAATTTAAGGTCTAAATTATACGTATCTGCTGCACATTTTTCCCCTCTCTGTTTTATTAAGGAAAGCGCAGGCATTCCTACAACCAAATACCACCATCCACGTAAAAGAAAATACTGCTCTTTTACCATCTAAATTGCAGCTACAATCAGACCAATGAAAATATCTTGGAGCTAAACCAGGCATTGGCCTAAAGTCAAGTGATACAAACTGGCAAATCTAAAAGGTGTGGATGGATGCATTTTAAAAGTGAGATGCCGTGATTGAAAAATCCCTCTTTGTTCCACCACCTTCCTTCAAAAAGGAAGCTCTCCCCTTGCATTTTCTCCATATAAGAAGAGCCAGGTTGGAACATAACGCAAAGTCTCAGCAGCTTTTCTGGTTCTGTTCAGATGGACCACTGGAGCTTCCTTGAGATAGGGTTTGAAACAAGCTAATTTGGTGGGCTGCAACAGCTAATTGATTTGCTGGAGGTTTGCTATTGTTCAGGAAGTGACTCAATTGCTTTTTCTCTTGCATTCAGCCTCTTTTTAGTTTCAAAAGAGGCCAAATAAAATGCCTGGTACAAAGTAAACCACTGGCTCTAATATATGTTTTCTTGGTGGAGACTCCTGTTTTGCCTCCTGCTGTGTGCAGCTGCTATGTGAGAAGGCAAGGAGGAGGAGGAGGAGGAGGCCTGTCCCTGCATGTGGGATTGGCTCAAAGCCCAAGCCAGTGCAAGGCGGACCCAGGCCACCTTGACCTTGCTTTAGAAACTCACAAAAGAATGTATAGGAAGCAAGTAAATAGGCCTGGAATTGTAAATCTTCTTTTAAAGCAGAGAAACGGTATCTGTGTCCCCAACCTTGTTCTTTAGGCTGTGATAGACGCCAGCTGTTTGTTGCAGGGCTAAACAAACATGCTGTTAGATCATTTAAGACTCATTTAAGGTCATTCTTAATAGCAGGGTGTCTTTTTAACTGGAAATGTATACTATGTCCCTTCTTTTAAACATGTAAAAAGCTAGGCTTGGCGACCTACCTGCTTATTTGGCTGAGGAGGGCCTTGTTGCTAACATTGCAACTGTGCAATGAGAACAGCTGAAATGTTCTTCTTGAGGTGGGAAATGAGTAGGACCCTATAGCGTTACTACATTACTGGGGCTACCTGCTATCTATACTTTACTACATTACTTTACTACGTTACTGGGGCTACCAGATTTCAGCTGCAAAAATATGGATGGTTGATTGGTTGGCAGAAAAGAGTTAAAAGTGTTTTCCATTTCTTTGCTCTAATCTGGTGGCAATATGGATTTTGCTTTGAAAATTCAAAAAAATATTATTAAATTATTTTTCATTATTTATAACTCACCCAATCTGGGCAGCACACAACATCAAGTGAGAAAGGAAAGAAAGAAATGAAAATGACAAATGCTGGCTGGTAATTCTGGGAGGTGTTACTCACACATTGGGAGGGTGAGATTTGGGGGACGAGTGGTTATTTATGGGTGAGTAGTTTAAAATGTCATTCTAATGCACATCAAGAGCTTGACTTTAGCTGGTTCTAAGAGACTCAGAAGTATAATGATAAAGGAAAAAATTGAGTGTTATAGTAGCCATCACCCAATAATTATGGTTGTAAGTTGAGGGTTCCTTTTTGCCCCTATAGTTGTTAAATGAATCACATGGTCATTAAGTGAATCCACTTCCCCCACTGACTTTGCATGTCAGGAGCCAGCTAGGAAGGTCACAGGTGGCAATCACATGACCCTGGAATACTGCAACCATTGTAAATACATGCTGGTTGCCAAACACTCCCATTTTGATCCTGTGACCATGGGGATGTTGTAACAGTTGTGTGAAGACTAGTTGTCACTGGTTTTTTTTTTTCCAGTGTCATCATAACTTAGAACAGTCGATAAAAGAATGGCTGTAAATTGAGGCCTGCCTACAGTCTGTTTTCCCCCAAAGTATACATGGAAAGTTGCACATTTCCTTCCAAGTCTAACTTTTTATTTTATTAAGCCACTAAAATATGAAACTAAAAGAGCTCTTCAAGAAACAATGAAAGTGGTTCTGTTGCAGGCCAGAGGAGATACAAGGAGAAGAAAAGATGCATTCATGACCTTTGCCTTAAACACAGTCACCTGTACAGCCTGTAATCAATAATGCAATAATGCATCATTAATAAAGAAGAAATTGATTACCTTAAAATGAGATAGTTTTGTTTAGAATGTGTATATATGGGTGGATAAATACTGATTCATAGTACCATAGCTAATAATTCAAATTATTTAAATAGAAATATAGTTCATCTCAATTTAGCTGGCAAAATTATGACCGGTCAAGTATGTGCCTCTTCAGCTGCTCTCTGAGTATAGACTCTTGATAGGTAATTTCTTCTCTTCTTTCTTGGAATTCTTAACTTTCAAGTCAGACTTTGACTAGACATCTCTTCAAATGGAGAATGGAGCTCTGTTTAAAAAAAGGTCATTTGTCCAGCACAGTGTGAACTCTGTTTTAAATTACTCCCCAATAGCTAATACAACATGTTTTATTTAGGCTTTCTTCATTATAATCCTTTTCCACCCAAGGGACGGTACAAGGGGAGCAATTTGCCATGGTTGTAGAACTCTTTTCCCATGCCAGGCCAGCACAAGCAGACATAAGAGCTTTGTGTGAGCAGGAGAAAAGGTTGTCCTAAGTTTTATTAGCAAATTCATGGCTGCATTTCCATGGGCTAATGTTTTGAGTGTCTCCTCTATGGCAAAGGATGGGTAGGGAGACGGAAACAAAGCAGGAGTATTGCTTATGAACTGTGGGTAAGAATGTGTGCAGGTGGTGGTATGGGAATTCAGATATCTTTTATTTGCTGTCTTTGAGGCTGACTAGGACTGGTGTTGTAATCCTCATTTTAGAATGCTTCATATAAGTTCCTTAAAAAGTTTCAAAGTGGTCTTCGATAGTGCTTGACTTTTCAATGGTGATTGTTCTCACTGATAAAAAAATAATAATGAACAAGCATATTTTCTTTCTTCTTTCTTTCTTTCTATGTCTTTAATTCTGATTGAACCAGAAGCAGAAGTATTCAGGAACATGAACAAAAGCATTCTTGTACATACATTGATATTATCCAGGAGCCGTAGTAGCACAGTGATTAGAATGCAGTATTGCCTGCTAACTCTGCCCACAGCCAGGACTTCAATCCTGACCAGCTCAAGGTTGACTCAGCCTTCCATCTTTCCAAGGTTGGTAAAATGAAGATCCAGATTGTTGGAGTCAATATACTGACAATGTAAACCACTTAGAGAGTGCTGTAAAGCACTAGGGAGCAGTATATAAGCCTAAATTCCATTGCTGTTCAATATACTTTCAACTCAGTCTGGCAAATTGACTTGAATTCTACAAATTTAAACATTTCTTCCAGCAAGGCATTATAGTGTTTTCAAGCCCAAGTATGCCTTTTATTATTAAACTTCAATGGGCTGGTTTTTTTTGGGGGGTGTGGGGGGTAGGTGGCAGCATCCTTTCCAATAAAATTATTGTAATAAAACTATGCAACTATTTTAAAAATTCTTATATAAGGTGTGATATTTTTTACAGTATTTAAAACCAATTAAATAGTAATTAATGATAGTGATCTCACTGTACATACAGGAACATTATGTGTTTTTAACTATGTAGTGTTGATTTGACTAAAACTATTATAATACGTCTTGTTCTGTACCTCATGTTATTCTATATCAGTAAGATATTTTCAACACTAAAGTTGTTTGCCAGATCTGCCCTAATAGTGACTTAATTATACTTGATAAATTCACAACTATTTAAAAAAGTTACTTATAATTGCTTGAGAAATTCAGTGAGTGAGGTTTCACAACAAAGGAAAGCAAGTATAGTGCTAACAATGAGTAAACAATTTACACAGTGCCTTGGGATCAGACAAAATGGCAAACTGTGGCCAGTGTGTGAATCGATGGTTAACCACCTGTTTGGTTGTTATTCCAGTCACCTTTTTGCACTGGCCAGCCAATACTTCCTGAAGCTTAAAAAACATATTTTGAAGTAAAACAAGCCATAACATTGGGGATAAGCAGATACAGCAGTTACAGTACAATAGCTTATTTCAGTGGTGGGATTCAAAAATTTTTACTATCGGTTCTGTGGGCGTTGCTTGATGGGCATGACATGGCATGGCTTGGTGGGCATGGCTTGGTGAGTGTGGCAGGGGAAGGATACTGTAAAATCCCATTCTCTCCCCACCCCACTAACCTGCTTTCCAGCTCTGTTCCCCTGTGCAGGGCAACCTAAGAAGACCGAGCCAATCAGCTGGGACTTGGGAGGCAGAGAATAGATGGGGGCTGGGCCAGTGTGAGGTGGGATTTGCCAGTTCTCCGAACTACTCAAAATTTCTGCTACCGGTTCTCCGAACTACCCAAAATTTCTGCTACCGGTTCTCCAGAATTGGTCAGAACCTGCTGAATACCACCTCTGCTTATTTTCATAGCTGTTCTAAACATCTCAGAAGCAGAAATTAACCACAAATTAATGCTTATGTTTGGATTTGATGTCATACTGGATTTATTTATTATTTATTTATTTTTATTATTTCAATTTATATACCGCCCTTCTCCCAAGGGACTCAGGGCGGTGCACAGCCCATCTAAAACCCCACAGAGAATACAAAAGTTAAAAAAGTATTAAATTAATGTTGGCTGGTTAATAAAAATAAGAAGACCCCCCCCCCTTAAAACCCCAATTAAAATTAAAAATGATATGGAGACCAATTAAAACCATCTCAGCCCAGGCCGGCCTGCTCAAAGAGCCAGGTCTTCAACGCGCGCCTGAAGGCCCTCAGGTCCGTGCCAGTACGAAGCTCCGGAGGCAGAGTGTTCCAGAGGGTGGGGGCCCCCACAGAGAAGGCCCTACTCCTCGGTGCCGCCAGACGACACATAGAGACCGACGGCACCTGGAGCAGACCCTCCCTATGGGAACGCACCGGCCTGTTGGAGATCACTGGCAGAATGCGGTCCTGCAGGTAACCTGGTCCCATGCCATGGGTCGCCCTAAAGGTCAAAACAAGAACCTTAAAGCGAACCCGGAGAGCCACCGGCAACCAATGCAGCTCGCGCAGGAGAGGCGTCACATGGGCGCTACGCGACGCCCCCATGATCACCCGCGCAGCTGCATTTTGCACCAGCTGGAGTCTCCGGGTGCTCCCCGCAGGGAGCCCCATGTAGGGGGCATTACAATAGTCCAGGCGAGAGGTGACAAGGGCCTGAGTGACCGTGCGCAAGGCGTCCCGATCCAGGAAGGGCCGCAACCGGTAGATCCGACGGATCTGATGAAACGCCCCCCTGGAAAAGGCCGCAATGTGATGTTCAAGCGACAGCCGTACATCCAGGAGGACTCCCAGGTTGCGAGCCCTCTCTGTGGGGGGCAAAATTTCCCCCCCAATAGCCAGCGAAGGTATCAGCTGGCTATATCGGGGCGCCGGGAACCACAGCCACTCGGTCTTGGATGGGTTGAGCCGAAGTCTGTTCCCGCCCATCCAATCCCGCACGGCCTCCAGGCACCTAGACATAGCCCCCACAGCATCGTTGGGGTGGTCCGGAGTGGAGATGTACAACTGGGTGTCATCTGCATATAGATGACACCTCACTCCAAGACCACGGATGATCTCACCCAGTGGCTTCATATAGATGTTGAACAGGAGGGGAGAAAGGACCGACCCCTGAGGCACCCCACAAACCAGGGGCCTAGAGGTGGACCTCTCCCCCCCCCCGCCAACACGAATTGCGAACGGTCGGAGAGGAAGGAGGAGAACCATCGGAGGACGGTTCCACCAATCCCCAACCCCTCCAACCGTCGCAACAAGATACTATGGTCGATAGTATCGAAAGCCGCCGAGCGGTCTAATAGGACTAGGACAGAGGAGAACCCTCTGTCACGGGCCCTCCAGAGATCATCGACCAACGCGACCAATGCCGTCTCAGTGCTATGTCCAGGCCTGAAGCCCGATTGGAACGGATCGAGGTAAGTAGCTTCCTCCAGGTACCGGGGGAGCTGACGTGCAATTTATGATGGTAATTTAGGTGATTAAATCCATTACAATGGTTTCCAAACCATTTGAAATTATGGTTAAGATGCTTCTTAAAGATAATTAAAATCATAATCCAAATCCAGAGGTTGTACTATGTCTAACCACAAGATTAAGTGCCCTTATGTTGGGAAAAACTTAGTCCAACTTTGCATAGGACCACTTTAAAAAAACAGATATTACTTAGAATTGATTTGCTGAGTACTTCTAATGAGGTATTTACTCTGTAATCATTTTGTTATATGTGTTACATTTGACAGAGATTCAAATCATATCAGCTTCATGGATATCAGCTTCCATGTTTTACCACTCTACAACCAGTGTTTTATTTTGTTTCTCTTTGGAAGGAACCTAGTTGGCTGTACTTCTCTGAATTAACTGTTATTAATTGCTCCTAGACCTCTCAATATATTATTTGTTTATTAAAATATGTGTGTATGACCTTTGATGCAACATGTTGCAAAGCTCATGTAGATAATAAGCTTCCCAAAACACTGATGCTTTGATATGTCTATGTTGCAAAGAGCAGGTGTTCTTTGAATATTGTTATTTTTGCAAGTAGATGTTAGTTTCATTCTCGCATTGAAATACTGTCAGCTGTGACAGATGGGTTTGTACATGGGTCATAGCATGTGATGCTCTGTTGAAAACAAAACCCTGGAGGTTAAGAATTCAGCCCCCAAAAGCACAAAAGGACAAAATGCAAAAGGCTTGCTCTCCCACAAGGCAAAAGTAAATCTTCCAAGTGGTCTTTCATTCTTTAAAAGTCTTTGCAAAAATGCTAGACATCTTTGCACAATCAATAAAAATGCTAGCCAGACGAGCAGGTTTATTTGGTTAGTTAATAAATCTCATGTATTTCTATAGTGTTATGCAATAATATTCTGTTTAGTGTGTGAGTTGCTACACATTCAGGAACAAAAATAAGTTTGTCCTGAGAAATCTGGGCCTGCAACTGATCTTTTGGAACCTCACAGAGAGGCATAGGACCAATAGACTAGGGCTGTTGCTTACAGAGGTTAAGTGTTCCTCAACCAAACTTTATAATAAGTAAAATTCCCTTTAAACAACTCTACTTAGCAGTCTTTGTCTTTGATTAAATGGTTGTGTAAAAAAGCCCTGTGAATTTAGAGGAGGATTTTATTAATGTAAAGTTCTGGTGATTCCCCATGCCCCTCAATATGGTCAGAATCACGGATCACATCCCCATACCCCAACAATATGTGGAATATGCTACATCAAGGGCAGCATTAAGCATGAGATAAAACAAAGTTTATAGACATTTTAGTATTAAATTTAATGCTAGAGGCTAGGGTGTCCTCAGGAGAGGACAAAAAGTTGAAGATGATGGGCGTAAGCAGATAACCTGAGCCCCACCCTTTTTGACCTGGCTTGTGGCTGCCATCTTGGCTTTTTGGTTTCTCCCCTGCATGTTGTAGTTCAGGAATTGATCTTAAGATGCTGAGCTTGTCAGTTGGAAAGCCGTCACCCAAGTCTAAGATCCTAGTACTGCTCAATGGGATGAGCCTTTGTAACTTGCCAACACAAGCAGTTCAAAAGCACGCAAATGCAAATAGATAAATAGGTACTGCTTTGTCAGTAAGGTTACTGCATTCTATATTTTCATGTTGGTCGCCTGATGATAGAAAGGTTCCTTAAACAATGCAGGCTCCCTTGACTGAGAACTGGAGATAAGCATCTCCCCCTTGAGTCAGTCACAACTGGACAGAGCAAACTTTTAAACCTTTTAAAAATGCCCCATTATTTATTTATTTATTTATTTATTTATTTATTCCATTTATATACCGCCCTTCTCCCGAGGGACTCAGGGTGGTGAACAGCTCATCTAAAAACACCACAAAGAATACAAAAGTTAAAAAATATTAAATTTCAATCGGCTGCTTGATAAAACTAACAAAACCCCACCCCCCACCCCTTAAAACCCAATTTAGAATTAAATATGGAGACCAAATTAAAACCATTGATCTTGATGAGGAATTTATTTATGAAAATTCCGTTCTTGTTAGCTAAGATTCATTACTGCATTTTCCTCAATAGAACTGGATGGAAAACCCATTAAATATGAAGTTTGGTTATCACAACCCAAAATAAACAATAATTTTATTTTATAGGTTCTCCCATATGGCAAATAGAATTACTAACTTATCTTAGAGAACTCTGATGCCCTTAAAGTTTATTATATTTCTGTTTATTGTAGTGCCTATATATTTTATATGTAAAAGGTCTCTGATTAATGAAGTTATCATGTGCCCCAAGGAAGAACATTTCCTGTTGAAGATAAGGCCAGGGTAGTAATGAAGAGTGACAAATAAAGAAACCATGCAATACAATATTATAATTTGCTTACTACCCACAAAAAAGAGAGAGATCCTGTTGCATTCTTCTCAACCATCCCTGCCAGGCATTTTTCAGCCTGGCTATAGTCCAGTAGCACTTAGTTTACCTCCCAGGGAAAACCAGCTCTAGCTTTTAACTTCAGAAAGTGCCAACATTTGCATTTCCCTGGAGTCTCCACAGTTCGGCTGGCGAAGGGCCATTCTAGGTTTGAAGGACAGTGGATGCAGACTGAGAAATGATTTTTACTATCCCAGGAAACACCACAGTATGAATGGAGATGTTACAGAAAAAGTGGTTCTCAATTATCAAGTTAGTTGTTTGTTATGGGTACCATCCCCTGAATCTGAGAATAGGTTCTAAACACAGTTTAGAATAAGAGACTGTCTAGTCATTGGCTGAAAAGAAAAAATGCATATATAATGCAGAACAACTGAAATCTGTTCTTAAATCAGTTGTGTTTAATGTGATTTGTCCAGCTCTCAGCACCTCAAAAAAGGCAGTCTTCAGTCATCAAAAGGTTGCCTTGTTTAAAAAAATGGTTTGTTTAGCTATAGTTTGATTAAGCCACAATATGTAATAAACTACAGGTTTGTATGATTGGTAAAATCACATAATATACTAAATTATTAAGCCATACAATCCACATTACGTCTTCATGTGATACATTATTGATGTAGTATTGCTTAGGGTTAAAAATAGCTCCACTGTACTTTGATTGGACTCAAACATTTTGCAGTATAAATTAGTCTGAAGTTGTGAGCTGGCCAAAAATAATAATGTTTGTATAATAATAATGAAAGTTTAAAATGTTAAATCATGCTTTTGAACTGAAACAGCCCAGCTCACACCATGTCCTATGCTAATGGCTGTAGCAGTTTGAGATGAAAGGAGGAGCCGTTGGTTACTGCATTGAGGTCCACGTGTGCATTGTTCAAGCACTGCTGAGCAATCAATTTAAATCTTGGGGTCAAAAAGGTTTAAAGGGTGATATTTTCTTTTTTTGATACAAAGTTATTCAAACTCTCTATGACCCAGACAAAGAAGTATCTGTAAGACCCTATTTTGACAGTGCAAGTAAATTAGAAAGAAAGGTGCACTATTCACAGCATCTATAGGACTTCAAGATTCAAGAGTGAACAGTTGAGGTGCTAGTATATATTTCTTTTTTTCTGAATAGTAGAGCCAGTCTTTTCTTTCTAAAATGTTACATTTCATAAAGAGATTATTTGAAAGAAAATGATTCATGATTCTTCCTTCAAAAATAGTTTTAATTGATTTCTGGAACAAGTGTGGCAGAAATGGGCATTATCTGTATCCATTACTTACTAAGAAAATGAAACTCCTTTTTCTCCTGTTCAGCTTGAATCCATTCCAAGAAACATCTTTCATTTCCTGAAGCAGAGGCTGTTTTTAAACTATTTAAAATGTTACATTTTTCTTTACTTTTTGTGTACTGTACCGTAAAATGGCTTTGAAACGCTGTATGTCAAAAACTTCCTGTACGAAAGAAATCATTTATTTCCCCCCCGCACCCGTGATTATTCTCTCCTCTGCCAGCATTATGTGTGTGTGTGTGTGTATGCGCATTTCTCTGCTCCATTTTGTCACCTGTAAAAATGGCTATACATATTCCAACAATGCTCTCTCAGATTTCGCCATGTTTGTAATCATGCCAACTTGCTCAGAGGTAGGCTCCACTTAAGTCAATGGGATTTCTGAGTAAGCTTCTGGATTTAGCTCTTGGAAATAACTGGTTCTTTTGGATGCTCAGGAGTTTAATAAGAAAATCACTTCTTGGTTATAACTTTTTAAAAAGAACTGCTAAAAATAGATTTATAAACAGATTCTCAGGTAGCAATGACCTCAAGTATTTGATGCTATTGTAGAAAAAGTACCCAGTCATGTTACGGAGCTGGATGTATAATAGACAAGAGGGGGAGAAAGTTAGGAACATTTGGCCCAAATTGTTCTGTAATGGAGAGAAATTCTTGCACTGTATCTACATTTCCTGTTTAGAGAACAAGAGCAGATAAGCTTAATAGTTCAGATACTTACTCTGACTTTGTCAAGGCCCCTGCTGTCTGTATCGTGTGGTGTGTTTCTTAAAAATAGCTTATAAAATATATGTAGCTGTTTAAGGAAATCACAGTAAAGAGCAATTCTGAACATCTGTAATAAATATGCTTCACAATAGATACTGGAAACAAACTGGAGATTCAGGATGAGTCTCCAGTGAGTTGCAATATTTTGACTCTTACACAAAGGCTGCTAATAGAGACATCAGCAAGTAGAAGATCCAGGATATCTGTTCCTGACAGGAGAAGGGAAGAAATTCTTCTGAACCAACTCAATTCCTCACCTAAATAGTCACCCAGAGCAGGCCTGCCTAGAACATCCTCTCAGGAGGTAATGAGCAGTGTGTCCTAAACTCTATTTGCTTTTCTAAAGTATTTCCTGGTTTCATTAACCCATTTTTCCCCATAGCAAGAATTGCAAAAATACTTTGGATGGAAATCTAACTATCTAAGTATGGTTCTTATTCATTTTAATCATAATAAAAATGATTTATTTTAAATTTAAAACACAAGGGAATCAATGATATTGAGGTTAAAGATGAACTCTTATGATGACATAATTTTAAAGACATGAAGAGGCAAACTGTTGAGAGTTCAGTGTTCTTTTTTTTAAAGAACATGATCAGGGCTATAGTTACTTTTCTCCCTCCTATTTTTGCAATGAAATCATCCTCTTGTCGCCATCCCATTGCTATTTGTTTAGATAGCTACTGTATAATGCTTTCCAAAGCAGCAACCACTGGCAGTGGGGTGGAATATAATTTTAAAAAGTAGTGTAGAGAATAAGTAAATCTCTTTCATCCATCACCATGCTTCAGATTTGAACTGAATCTTTCTGCAAATGCTGGAAATAGAAATGCAGTCATAGAATATCCCCTAAATAATTTTGATCATCTTGTTAACTCTGAGCCTGAATTGATCCTAATTGGCATTTTGCAAAGAATTAGGATTATCATGTTTTTCTGACATGAAAATGAAATGTTCTCCTTTTCCTGTTGTGCTGGGAAATTAAGACTGTTGTACTTTTTATTATCAATATTGAAGCAATATGATTACCCGGGGCATGACACAAAGGCAACTCAATCAGATAAACAATAAGAGTCTCTTTATTATCTCTAATGTGCCCCCAATGTCCAGGTTATCTTCTAGCTGGAGAAAAACTCTCCCAGGAGAAAAACTCTGCCTTTGACTGCAGAAAATTTAAGTCCAAACAGGGTAAACACCAGGGGTGGAATTCTACCAGTTCGCACCTATTCCCTAGAACCAGTTGTTAACATTCTAAGCAGTTCGGAGAACCGGCAGGAAGGAAACATTCTGGTATTGCTTACAGAAACTGCCTCTCCATTAACACCTATTACATTCTTGGCAGGACTAAACTTCCTATCTCAGGAACTTCTCTGGAGTTTTTTTTCCCTCCTTTATTGGTACTTTGCTTGTGTGGAGTGACCATTCAAAGTTACAATGGCACTGAAAAAAGTGACTTATGACCATTTTTCACACTTACGACTGTTGCAGCATCCCCACAGTCATGAGAGGCCAGGCGAGGAGATGCGTGCCTCGATGTGAGTGATATTGAGTTGGCCACGCCCAGCCAATAACATAACCACCAAGCCATGTCCACACAGTCACATGACCACCAAGCCACGCTCACCAATTAAGCCATGCCCACAGAACCGGTTGTTAAAAAATTTGAATCCCACCCCTGGTAAACTCAAACTGTAACTTAAAGTCCAAACAAGCCAAACTGAAGTAATTAGTTTGGCAAGGCGGGAGCAAGAATTTCAGACTTGAAAGCATGGCAAAACTCACATGGTTAAGAACACAGATAAGCTACGAAAACAGAAGATAAAGTCACTTTTGCTCCCAACAGCCTGCTGCACGCAGCTTGCCTTTTTTATAAACTGTGTTCCCAGCTGCTACTAATGAAGGGAATTAGGGCCCTTTCCTCCCCCGTAAGCCATGCCACCCACATTGCACTCTTCTCTGTTTCTCCCTGCATGCTGTAGGATGAAGAGGGGGTGGGCCTGTGTCTTCCTCTGAATTCTCTCTCCCTTGTTCTACCTCTTTCCTGCTCTGCCCAGCCGGACTTTGCCCTTTCCCTGTTTCCTCCACAGCCAACAGAGCCACACTCCCACTTCCTGTCAGCTGTTCAGCTTCCTCCTTGGATTCAGACTATGACAGGGGCATGGCAAGTAAATAATGGCATAGTTGGCATTATCAATAAAATATATCTAAAGAGAGAATTTAGTATAGAAATTGCTAAAGCTGCAGATAAGGATTGAGAAAACAATTCAGTCAGAAAAATATATATTGCTGGAAGATTAGAGCATGAGGAAAATATAGTACTTTTTAATTTTTGTGTGTGCGCCTTCTAGTCAGTGTTTGCTGGCAACGTTGCTTCCTTGTAGGGCTGAGAGGGAGTAACTGGTCCAAAGAGTCAGCTACCTTTGTCACTGAAGTGGGACTAGAGCTCACTGCCTCCCCGGGTTTCTAGCCTAGTGCCTTAACCACTGCACCAGACTGGCTCTATTTAATACTTTACTAAATACATTCTGGGTGCAGTACTTTTAATTTTGCTTCTGCCTGATTTGTGGAAGAGAGCAGTATATTATCAGCATTCAGAAATAGTCCTGTAGAAGCAACCCGATTGTTTTGAGAAGATTACTATAGTCTGATGGGTTTCAGTACCTTTTTTTGGCACATTTTCAAAAAAAACAATGCTTATGCAATCCAATATTAATATGATTTGATTCTGGCTTCCCATATTATCTTTATACAGGAAATACATCTGTGTAGTTGGCTGAGATCCATGATACGCTAGTATAGATAAATCAGTTGATTTGTTGCATAAGTAAAGAAATAATAATCTGCTTTGTGATAACTGTTTTTGATACTAGGTTCTGATCTATGCTGTTCAATGTTTTTAATAATGACTTCAATGAAGAGGTAGAATAAATGTCTATTTTACCTGGAGATAACACAAATATGAGTGGGATAGTGAATAACCAAAATAAATTCAACATTATCTTCAAAGGGTAGAAGAAATAGGTAGATAATAAGAGAATGAAATTTAACAGTGACAACTTCAAAAGTTCTCCTCTTAGAAAACAGACATTAAATCAGCGGTTATTGGTTGGGGGCTGCCTGGCTTGATAATAATGGCTATAAAAATATCTTAAAAGAATTGTTGATGACAGACTGAATATCAATAGCAATATATGAAAAGGAAGATATTTCCAGGCTTTGAGTCATATAATACCTTTTGCTATCTGTTGGCCAGGCCACATTCAGAATATTGTGTCACCACAGTTTAAGAAAGATTCAGGCAAACAATCACACATTCTGACTGGTGAAACTAGAAACTGGTAAGACTTGAAGGAGCTGGGACTATAATCATAAGAAGAGGAGAATATGACCTTAATCTTCAAATACTGGAAAGGATGTCATACAAAAGTGGTCAGCACCTATTCTCAATCTTTGCAGAATATAGGACATAATTCAATCAGTTTAAATTAAAGAATGGAAGATTCTGACTGACCATTAGAATAGAATAGAATATTTTATTGGCCAAGTGTAATTGAACACACAAAGAATTTGTCTTGGTATAAATACTCTCAGTAAACATAAAGAAAAGGTACATTCATTAAGGATCAAGAATCATAATGATAGTCATAGGGTACAATCAACAATCAAATCATACTAGGAAACAGCCAATATAAATCGTAAGGATACAAGCAACAAAGTTACAGTCCTACAAGTGGGAGGGGATGGATGATGAGAAGATTAACAGTAATAGTAGAAAAAAACTTCCAAATAGTAGAAAAAAAACTTCCAAATAAAGCAGCATGATTGTTGAGATAAATATAAAGAGGTGATACGCTTCCCTTTCATTGGATGTTTTCAAATGAAGGCCAGGCAGCTCTCTCTCCTGAATATATTAATTTCCACCCCTGCAGTGAGCAAGAGCATATAGACCTTATGGTCTAGCTCTCCTCTTTCAGTGTTAAGCTTCTGTGACATCATAGCAAGGAGGACAATTGTCCTTAACCTGATGTTCTCCTGATCTGTTGGACAAACTCCAGACTCTTCAGCTAGTGTGTCCAAATGACCAAGAGTTGGAAGGCTGGCAGAGCATATAACTTGGACAACATTGCTTGGAGCAAGAAAACTGCATGGAGAATATTCTGAAGGGCAGCTCAACTGCACCAGCTTTTGAACTTTTGAAGCCATAGATAGACGTTCCTCTTGCAGAACACTTTCAAAGCTAGATTATTCAGTGACTGAGACATTATCAGTCTTTATCACATCCTTGCAGACATTGTCATACCCTGATGGTTAAGTGATCTCAATCTCAGTTCAGTTTTAGATCATAGAAGGAAAATCTGTAAAAGAATCTAATCAGGAGATGCAGCTGATGTGGCAGTTGCCCTTCCTCTTCCTTGATTCCAATGTATCATTTTTTACAAACGTTCTTCACAATTATAAGAAAAAGAAACAGTTCTCTTTTTCACATATCTGTTGTTAAGGTAAACAGTAAACAGAAACAGATTACCCCAGATTGGGATTTCTAATATATTATCAAACAATTTCTGCTGATTGAACTTGGATATTTGTGGTCGTAATTCAGGGTATACATGAAAAAAGATGTCAAAAATTAGTTGAGCATAGTCAATTGGAGTATGACTGATGGAGTCATAGACTGATAGAGGTGGCTAAAATATCTGCTGGAATTTTACAACAGTACAGAACAGGTATCTTCACTGTGATGTTATTACTCATTGTACATCAGACTAGAAACATATATTTCAGTATTATCTCAATTCTTAAGGGTTATGTTTCTTAATTCTTAGGGATGATAAGCCAGCTATAGCAACCTCTAAGTTAAAACATTCCAACTAACTTCACCTCCTCAGCCATTTTTTTCCCCAGTTGATGCACAGCATTATATAATTTATACTCAGGTTGTGTATACAAGGAGGAAGATATGTTTTACTTCATGGACTGATTTATTTGCATTAGGGTTATTTGGTATTCTTGCAAACCTCAAGTTTTCAAGCAGGTTGATACCTGTTCTTGTTTGGCATTGCTTTGGCTCCATTCCTGCCAGCATCCACCTTTTGAACTCGTGATTAGAAGGAGTTATGGACTCTCTTAGGAATATTTTCTTCTTCCTGATGTGGCAATCATTTAAAAGCAGTAGCTAATTAACAATAGCCCTTTAGTTTTTAAATCATTCTACACATTCTGATTTCTACTAAGCTGTTCTCTACATTATACTTATGAAGATAAACCCCATGTTAGTAATTTTGAACTTGACTTGGCAGAAAGATATACATTTGGTCAGGAATTCAAAAACACAATAAAATCAGTTAACGTTAACATTTAGCCATATGTTTTCTCCAGAAAAGATATGTCCTGGCTAGATATGTCTGCACATGGTCTTGCAGCTTTTTGTACTTGCACAGTCAGTTAGATACCTATGGCATTTCTTCAGGAATAAGACTGGCTTTTTCATCAGTCAGTGGTTTCAAAGAGCCATCCCGATTGACTTGTCCCCACTTGGTAGACTGATGAGAAGAATGATGTTCCATATGCTTTGTCTCATGTGTAAGTGTTCCAATCTGCAAACAGTTTGCATGGAACACATGTCCAGTGTTCCAGATAAGGCTGGCCTTGTACAACTATACAAAAGAAATAAAAAGTGCAAGGCATGAGATACTGAATAAAAAAGAAAGGGGAATAATATTTCACATTCAAAAAGTTTTACATGTGTCACTAAAGTGTCTTGGCCTTGTCATAAACTGCAGTAAATTGGATTATCAATGAGTTACATATCAACAAATGCATATCTAATTGAAGAACAGATGTTTCCATCTCCACATCTGTGCCTTTATTTGTGAATATTTGTACAAATATCTAGTTGGTCACACAGATGTTTGGGGAATGCCTACATTCATGTCTGGATAAAGGACTAACACAAACGCATGCTGCATGAAGATCTAAATGGACTACAGAGTGAAATTTACTTCAATGCTAGTCTAAATACAGCTGAAACAAGCTGCTCATTTATCACTGTAATTGGCACTTGGAAGACAGACTCAAACCTGTGAGGTCTCAGCCATGATTGCCTGACTCACTGAAACTTTGTCAGGCATAGAAATACTAAATAGAGTCTTCTACAGTTTAAAAGCAGAAGACAGATAATCAGATCAGTTTTTGTATAATAACTTCAAACTAGGATTAGTTACTGGTAATATTTAGTAATTTCCTGAAAGTTTTGTTCTGGACAAAAGAGGCTCTTGTTCTATTTCTTTATCAGGGTGTTTTTCTACTATACTTTTGCAATATTTTAAATTGATTTACTTTATTGTTGCAAAGGAGTCCTGGGTGCTGCTGTTGATTCTATTGTTACATATCGATCCATCCTTGTGCAGCTTCTTTGGCTGATCTGAGTAAGACTGAAAGAAGGATGACTTTGTTTGGGATGTCATGGGAATGCCGATAGCCTGTGAGGCTACACGATACTTGAAAATGACTGAAGGGTGAAAAATGGGAACACTCTCAGGAACACTCATTAATCATTCCTCTTTCATGCATGTGTGCATACACACCTACACATACACCTTGGCAAGCTCTTAAGTAAACAAAGTCCAAGAGTTTCAAATGTTACTCATGTTACCTTCATCAAATGTTTCTCCTTTGGAAACAAACAGAAAAGCTGCTATGCAAAGAGCTTGGCATCATGTTGTTCCCAGCAAAAATGAGTCTGCCCAGTGTCAAAGAAATAAACAAATCATGAACTTGTAGGTATGGGATTGAATAACCTGGGCTTAATCTGGGGAAACTGAAAAAAGATTGAATCATTGTTCAGATCCTATGTTTGGAGCGTTGCCTGAAATACAGCACTGAAATCAACAAATTCAGTACACTTTGGAACTGATCTGAAAGATGGTTTATGTTAATCCACATCTGGGCTTCCAAATAAAAATATAATATTATTTTCCCTTAAATGCAATTTTACAGAGTGGAAATTAAAGTCCAAGTGCTTAAAATTGATAGGGTTAAACAAAGAAACCCTAGAAGCATGTAAAATTAAATACTTTAAATGCATGGCAGCTTTCTTACCATTGGGAAGATGCTTCAGCCACCTAAGTCTAGTAACTTGGCACAAAAAGGAGAATTTCTGTTTGGCTCCCAGGTTTTGGAATGCCCCATTAAAGTATTTTAATGATACTGATTTCTAATTTTAATTTGATCCAAACTATATTATTTTTTGTTATAAGTATTTTATACATAAATTTTAATGTTTTAAAACAGCCTCAAATGTTTATTAAAACAAGGCAGAGTACACTTACACACGGAATAATAAACATGTACTTTTCGCATTTTCGGTTTTTTTTAGCATGTTGTGTATTTCTGTGTTGGTGTTTTATTCGCAAAGAACACCGTTCACCTCAAAAGTCTGAGTCAGATGTTTGGTCATAATTTTAGAGAGTCATATAATTCTGAAGGGGGTTAATGCTTTTTGCAACACTAAATGAAAAGGGTAATCAGGTAACTCCCGAAAGCTGGAGCTTAGGCGGGTCGTAGCCTTGAACTACAGCCTGCGGGAGGAGACGAGAAAGTCACATCGCCCGATCTCCAGACAAGAAACGCTCCTTCGACCCCAGATTTGGGCAAGGCAACGTCACTCCCAAGGCAACAAGGCGCATGCGCCTTGAGGTCTAGCAATTTAAAAGGCGGTAGAACGCGAGCCGGTTTGCGATTGAGCCTATAACGTTTTCACCACTCGGGGCTTAGAAGCGGCTTCTCTTGGAGAAGAAGGCGTACGAGCTGCTGCGTCTCTTTTCCAGGTACTTCAGCAACATGTGGGCTAGTGTTTCCGAGCCGCCTCCTATGAAGTCAGTT
Source organism: Bungarus multicinctus (assembly GCA_023653725.1). NCBI lineage: Eukaryota > Metazoa > Chordata > Lepidosauria > Squamata > Elapidae > Bungarus > Bungarus multicinctus. Next base: position 87,268,068 of record CM042842.1, on the reverse strand, counting down.
CACATGTTTGCCCTTGATCTTTTCTTTTCTTTTTTTTAAACTCTGGGCATCTCCTGGAGTGCCGGGGCCGCTTTCTCTTACTGGAAAGAGCCTCTCCTCCCCTCGGCTCCGTCCGGCTTTGCCTGAGAGGCCGGCGCCTTGGGAAGGTGAATGGTGAAAGAAGCCCCAGCACTGCGACCGCTTTCCCCGAGAGACCGGCGCTTCAGCTCGGGCAAGTCCTCCTCCGCGTGTGGGGGATCTGGGGAGGCCGGCGTCTCCCGTGCCTTCTCCCTCCTCCTCCTCCGGCGGCTACTGCTGCGGAGGAGAGTGGGTGGTTGGGTCGGGGGACAAGCGGGAAGAGCCGGCTCAGTATTTTAGAGTAGGGCATTGTTGGCAGCGCTCGCTCCGTTTTGAGATGCCGCAAGCGCACCACCAGAAAGTTATTTTGCTTGCTCATCGTTAATCTCGTCTCTTTTGGAAAATCTTAGGCTTTCGTCTCCGGAAAGGGGTGGGGCTGCGAGAGGTATGAGTCACAGATTAATCGCGGGGTTTATTTTGGTTGAACTCACTGCGGAAATCTCTGATGCTAGTAGATCTGCCCGGGGATTCCACGTTTTGCTTACTTCGGTTCCCTTAGTTACTTTCAACCCGGTTTTAGAGCTGTTCATTGGATACGTGGTGTTGGGAGTAATGTTGCGGATAAATGAATGTCTGGCCCCTAGGTTACTGTTGCTACTTAATGAGCGGTGGTCTATTAGATGACGAAGGAATTCCTCCAAGCCCTGGGAAAAATGATCATCGGGTTTGCTTCATCCTTGAACTTCTCTCTCTTCCTCTTTTTCCTCTAATTCTTTCCTGAACTCCTGCTTTCTCCTACTGGCTGGATAGTCTAAAAGCTTTCTAAAGTTTATTATTTGTTGGAAATCCATAGAGCACAGATCCAAATTTGACATAGCCGAGTTGCTGCTCTTACAAAGTACCAAAAATGTTTTTAAACCTCTTTCATCAGTCAAGACATTTTTTTTTCTCTTTCTTCCTACTGTATTATGTAGTGGTAACGTTTCTAGAAGCTGAAAATCCACCTCTGGAAATGCAGAACTTTTGTTTTAAAAGTTTGTCTTTACCTGGGGTGGGCCTACTTTCCAGGGCTTCTGTTTTAAAGAACCAGATGTGGTAGCATTCTATTATCTAAAATTATCCAAAATTACATTCAGCCAGTAATTCCAAGGTTTCCTCAGAAAATGTGTATTGATTGCTGCTATCAGCAAAGATGCTAACTTCTATTTTCAGTTGTGACAGCTGGGTTGTTCATTACAGCCTTGTCACTTTGAGTGAGGAAAATTCTCTTGCTGGACAGAAATGGCAGAGACTACATGTCTATGTTGTCAATAAATTCTGGGAGCTGGTACTAGATTGATGTAATAAACTGGTGAAATCTGACCAGGGCTTTTTAGTAATTGGCATTTAAAGTTTGGGGAGATGGGTGGTTAAAAATTAAAATATTGGATAAAAAGTTTTGTTTATAATTTTGTTTTAATACTGCACTGACATGTTAGTTGTTTTCAAGGCACCTACCATCTGTTATGCTACATAAATCCACAAATAATTGTTACATTTAGTTACTGTGACCCAGGGCAACTTTAATGGCTGCTAACCCAGATACTGTTTGAATGGCTGCTAACCCAGATACTGTTTGAAGCATTAGGTCTGATGTTGCTGATAATGGTAATAAGTGCTGCTATTGGATATTAATAATAGTAATAGAAACTATTACACGATTGGCTCTTCACTTAAGAACTGAACCCAAGTTGTGGCCCAGAACATATATAATTGAAGTAAGATCTGTTTCATGTAACACTTTTCCCATTATATGTTCCAAATTGTTTTATTGACCATTTCAGAATTGTATGAGTAATTGATTGTGAGATGCTTGAGGGAGGAATGCAGGTTGGACAAGAAAAGACTCCTTCCCCTTGCCCAAAATTGAGTTTTCCGTGGATCCTGCCAACCAAAGAATCCAGCAGAAGCTTTCCAGCTAGGCATGTAAGCTGGTGTCCTTGATTAATTCTGATTGAATTATACGTTCAGTCTCTTTCTCAAACAGAAAACAAAACTCCATCAAGGATTTCATAATACTCATTCCACAATTGATGTGTAAGAGGTAGATTGCTCTGTATGTCCTGTGGTTAAGAAATGGTGTTTTTCTAATAATTAACTAACCTATTTCCTGATCTAAAGGGAAAGCAACTATCCCTTAACTTCCTGACAGGCCTTTAAGTTGATTGTAAATCAGTAATAATCTATATGAGTCTTTTTTTAAAAAAAAAATTAATTTTGTAGTATATAAAAGCAGACTGGTGTTTGTGTTACTTTGTTAGCTTTGCTTGTGGAACAGGTCTTTGAAAATCAAGTTTGCACACTCCTATATCAGCAGAAGTTAATCCAATAAAAGCTATTGCCTAGGGTTTTTTTTTTAAAAAAACCTTAGCTTTAGGGAAATTGAATAATGGATTTTCAGTAGTACTAAGCCTTTATGACAGATTGGGATATACCCCTAGTGTTTTACTTGGGATTATCTGAAGTATTGGGCACCTGCTAAAACAAGCATATACACATAATTTGCTGCAGCGATAATGGAAATTGCAAATATTTGAGTGATGAGTAGGTTTAGCTGCTTTCAGATAGGTTCAGCTCAGAGCTAGCTAGTTGATAGAATGATGTAGGTTCAATCATAGCACTCTTCCTCTTGGATATCACAGGAGGATTTCTAAGAATCACAAAATTATGTTGAAGGATAAAATTTATCACGGCTGCTACGTGTTATGCTATATGGAGATAAAATTTCTCTTAACAGCCTATAGTGGCCAATCGGTACTGTAGCATTGGTCCTTTAGAAAAGAAATAACTAGTAAAAGAGGGAATGAGTTAGCTCTTCCTTGCCAGTATGCAATTTTAAACATGACATTGTTCCAGTAGGTATAAATGTAGGTAAGTGTAACACAAGTGGCATATGCACTTCTGTATATTTGCATATATATGTATATATAAGCATACTAAGTATACAGTACAGCCCTATAAGATGGTAATATAAGAAAATAAAGGAAGTTATTTATAGAAATTAACTATATTATTTATTTTATATGGAATCTAAGACATTCCTCTTCACTCAGTACAGCTCAGGCAAGCCAAAAGGTTAGATACACCTTCTCTAAATCATTATTTTCTATAAATCTTGGATATATTTCAAAATTATTCTATCCAAAAATTGATGAAAACAGGAAACATTGATCCACATGAATACATTGGGTATTTTTAAAGATGGATTTCTCCTAAATCAGAAGGTGGCTTACATGAGTCTTAGCTATAGCTGTTCTAGTTGATTTGGACCATTCCCTGTCTTATACAGAATCGCTAGTTTATGTGGCTTATCTTACTCTGTTCTTTGTTTTGCCTCTCAATGACCAATTTTATGACAAGCACATTAATCCTTTTTCTATAGGGGAAAGTCTAAAGTGGTATAACAGATTTGTCTGAAATGACATATCTTCTAACAATTCTGAGATGATTTTGTGTTACACTCTTGCATATTATTTGAGTAGAAGGATCAAAATAGTAGCATCAGTTTTGTGAATTGTTTTTTTTTAAAGACCAAAGGGTATGTAAATGATCTTTATTCAATCAGGCATAACTAGTCCTGGAAGGCAGTCTGTATAGTAAATAAGTATAATAATAATTGACTAATAACAGGCCTGCCAAACTGGTGGGCCAGAGGCTGGATGCATCATGCACAGGCCATACCCACCCTAGCTTTGCAAAGACAAAAAAAGTCACAAGGTGTCACAATATGTCATGTGACACAATTGAATTTGACACCCGTGGACTAAAGCACAAAACAGCACTGAATACATTGAGCATACCTTTTGCACATACAACACTGTTAATGACACTGGCAGATTCTATTTTCTTTTGAGGAACGATTCACTGGATGTTTTTTTTTTATTCTAGGGGCTCTTTCCCTCCTAACTTTGCTGCCTACAGATACATTGAACCACAACTCACATAATCCCAAAGCTGCATCAGTTATTGTGGCAGAGAATTACAATATTTACAGTCTTCCCATTCTTTGCACAATTACACATGGAGAGGACACAGGGTTGGGAAAGACTGACCTAAACTGTTTCTAAAGTGTTCAGTAGTTCCTATATTTGTTAGTAAGATAGCGGTGTATCAGTCTAGACAGTGGTGTAGCAAGTCTAGCTTTTTTTCCATAACATTCATCTATCCTTAGTTTCATTTGTGTTCTATCTCAAAAATGGAAGTTTAAGGTAAAACATTGACATTTAAATGCAAGACTGGTTTTAGATCAGTAGGAACTGTCATGGCTAGAATACAGTTTATCTCACTCTTCAGTCTTGTCTTTGTATGTGGTAAACTGAAAAATAGTCACTGACATATCACCAAATTATTGCCTCCTAATTCTACTTTTGCAGTGCCTGTAAAAAGTTGTGATGACCCGGAGTGTATCAAAAATACAACAAAAACCAAAATGTAAATAAAGGTCCTTTAATGCCTTCAACTTGGCTTCACTGTTTAATTGTTCACAGTTGAAGATTAAACTATTTTCAAAATAACATTCCAAATGAAAGAAATACAGTTCAAATTCAAAGAGCAGATAACAAAGCAAAAACCAAAAACAAACTGCACTGAAGAAAGTTCCACCTGACAGACCAGGATAATTAATTACAAACTTCAAGAATTAATCCTCATCCAGGAATAAAATACGAATTTGTCTCCAGCTGTTGTTAGCACATAAGTCCAAACTTTTATGCAGATCTCACATCTGCAACCCATGAAGAGGATTATGGCCCTCTCCTCCCAAGTAGACCATGTTTTTCCCTGATCCTCTCCTCCCTGCGTCCCCTAGGATGGATAGGGGATAGGCCTGGGTCCTCCTCTGCCCTTCCCCAGCCTCCTCCACCACCTCTGGAGCCACACTTCCACACCCTGTTGGCTGTTCCTCCTCTCCCTCAGAGTCAGTCTCCACCAGGGGCATGACAAAAGTAGTAGAGGTATTCCTGTAGAGGTAGTACAGAAATTTGACTTGGAATCACAACTGAGCCCAAAATTTCTATTGCTAAGCTAGACAGTTGTTAAGTGAACTTTGTCTCATTTCTTGCCACAGTTGTAAATTGAATTGCTGCAGCTGTTAAGTTAGTGACATGGATGGTTAAGTGAACCTGGCTTTCCCATTAACTTTGCTTGTCAGAAGGCTGTAAAAGGTAATCAAATGACCTCAGGATGCTGCAATCATCATAAATGTGAGTCAGTTGCCAAGCATCTGAATTTTGATCATGTAACCATGGGGATACTGCAATGGTCATAAGTGTGAAAATGGTCATAAGTTACTTTTCCAGTGCTGTTGTAACTTTGAATAGTCACTAAATAAACCATTGTAAGTCAAGGACTTCCTGTACCATACAACATGTCCTAAGTGAGGAGAAAAGTTTCCTTCCAGTTTATATAATTTGCAGCTGATTTCTTCGGCTGACAATTTTGCTTTGCTGCTTGATGATGCTAGCTTTGGCAAGCACCAAAATTCACTTCCCAAATACAGAATTGTAGTATTCCGAATCGCAACTTCAATCTCTTCTTAATGGTAACCAATTCTGATTTCTCTCCAATCTACTGCCATAATAAGGATTGTTAGTCTGTATTGCTACTTGCCAAGAAAGTTTCAGCATCCTTTTCAATCAGGCATTTCTATATATGAGAAATACTACTCCCACAGCCTGTGGGCCAGATTTACCTTATGTTCAGGTAGGCAGTACTGCATTATCATCTTAAGAGGATAGAAGCCATTAATTCCTGAATCTAATTCCTGTTGTTAGCTGGGTGTTCAGAAAAACAATGTCTAATCTCTGAGGTTAAAGTCCATGTTCATGTGCAAGAGACACAAAGGCAAAAGATACTGCAAACAGGTATGGGTGCAGACAAAGGAAAATCTAACTTCATGTTTTGAAATCTACTTAAGCGCAGCCTAATATATTACAGGAAAGGGAAGAAAAGTTAACATAACACCATGAGGACATGGCTGTCTCAGGAAAAAACATGCAATGCAGCTTTTTTCATTTCTTTTTGATTTCTGAGAACAATCTTTTTATTCCTTATATTTGAAATTATTCCTTATTATCATTTATTGACAGATTTGTGTGTCAAAGAGACAGGTTTTGTTTCACTCCAAAGCAGCATATTCATATTCATTCTCATTCTCTCCCTCTTTCTTTCCCTCCATCTCTTCCTCCCCTTATCTATTTATATTCTATCATCCTGTTTTGTTGCATTTTGCAAATTGGAAACTAGTCACAAATCATCTTCAGATATAACTGTTGAATAGAGCTTAGTTTGCAAGCTGGCTTTATTAAAAGTGTTTTTTTTTTGTATGAAGTGATCTTGGGAGGATTTTCTGAATCTTATTCCTCAGTTATATTTCTCAAATGTAACCAGGTCCATAGGTGGCATTATAATATTCACATTCATTTCTGGTTAGCTCCAGTTAACTCTGTTTTGCTCTCTGTAATTACTACTTCATCAAAACAGAGAAAGAGGTCGAGCATGCATGCTTTCTTTGGTATAGGTGTTTGTTTATTTTTACTTGTGCCTTGCCAAATTTCTGAAAAGGAAGTAAAATAAACAAAAAATCTAAGTGGTTAATGGAAGAAAGGGATCTGGAAAGGAGGAAGATAAGCAAATAAGCTATCACTCTTTCATAAATGTTACATAACTAAGTTGCAAAATGTCCAGGTGTAATGTTCACTGCTGTAGATTATTTTGGGATGAGTGGAATAGCCAAATGGCAGCTTGTCCCAGATAAAAGGAGGGTGGATGAGTGGGTGGAGGGAGGGAGGAGGCAGGGAGAGTCTTAGTACCATGCCTCTCCTTTGCTGCAGTCAGAAGGATCAGTGGGGAAATAAGTGGCTTAGTGCCATTGGGCAGAGTTATGAATTTCATCACCTTTGCATATTGGACCAACCAATGAACGGGGTGATTAAACATACCATCCTGTCTATATTAACTCCAAAATTCACAGTGACTTACACAAAGCTTTCTGAGAGTTACACTGAGTTTTGTGCAAGTTACCCCCGGATACTGTATTTCCCAGGTGACAAATGTAAGATCATTTTTGCGTATTATTTGCATTTGATGTAACTGCTTCTTGGATTGAATTTGGGGTGGGAAGAAGAGAATCCTAGCATTACTTATTTAAAGGTTAAGAAATTCTTGATGACTTCCAGAGTGCACCCCTATAGTTTTCTTGTACGGAAATGGTGTGCCATTGCTTTCTTCCTAGATGTTTTTTCAACCTGTTCAGATTCTATATTTTTATGGGTATCCCCATTTCTACCCCTGGGCAATATGAAAATATGAGTGTCCCCAGGAAAACAATCTTGGACTTTTGCAGCAGTTATAACTGTCCTTACTCCAGCCTTCCCTCTCTATATACTCGTTTATTCTTGGATGTTGACCTGATTCACTACCTACAATGCACAGTAAGTACTTTTTGAAAATCAAAGTGTATTATTTATAGAAAGCATAATTTGAAGCTGCCAGAAAGGTGTAATGTATGGGGGGGGGGACGTTTTCCACCCCGTATGTATTCTCCATGAAATTTGATATGGAAAATTGAGATTTCTGAAGAAATGAAACATAAAGGACTAACAGGAAAAGAATATGCCTGTAATTTTCAGGGACTGCCAGGAAGATTTCCTCACCCTGTCTGTATAGAGTGCCAGTAAGTCAGAGACTTCATGTTTATAGTTAGCCTTGTTCTGCTCAACCATGCTGTGTGTACTAAGTCTAAAATTTGCAGCAGCCAAATTCGACTCAGAGTGCAAACTTAGCCAATCCTCTATTGCCAAAACCCACTTTCCTTCTTTTCCTGTTGAAAAATTAATAGGATAACAGGATCTGATTATGTGGAAAGCATTAAATTAATTATCCCAATTGTACAAGAGACTTAGCTGGTGCTCTGTTTGAAAGGAATTGTTAAAATCTGAACAATCAAGTGATTTATGATAAATCCTGGCCATGTGATATACTGCAGAATATGATGAACGACCTATATTAACCAGTCTTAGCTAAATGGTGAGTCGTTGGGAAAACTGAAATATAAGTTGTACAAGTTTCCTAAGAATGGTCTCAGTCATTTTAGTAGACCACTGAAGAACTTTGTCTCAACCGTAATTCCCACTTCCCCTAATGTAATTAGGGCAAGTGGGAACTATTGTTAAGCAATAACATGAGAGCCATAGATTTCTACAGTCCTACTTTAGAAATTGATGGTATAATAGTTATAGTTGCCAACAGTTTAAATTTCATGCTCCCGAAAGAAATGTTGATATGCTAGAGAAATGCCTTTCTTCTTAAAGAGATAATTGGACTGATGTGATTAGCAGAAATCACTGAGAAGAATGGGATTTATGTGGCAAAATGACACTTAGGTCACTCATGAGAGAAAAGTGGGGTGACTCTTTCAAAATCTGGCATTTTCAACCCAACTGAAGACATGAGAATTGCCTCTTCCCAGCACATCCACGTCTGCCCTACTCTTTTTAAAAAAGTATGCTGTAACTGAAATTAGTCCATATTCTGTGCTTGCTTTTTTTCTTTTATAAGGGTTCTTGGTTTCCACGCCATACCCCTCTGCTTTGGAAATTATCAGCAGGTTCCTTCTTTGCAGTGGTCAAAAATTACAATGATGACATTAAATAGCTGGCATGATTATAAATAGCTGGAATTGCAGGCCTCAAAACTGCCACAGGCAAAAATGTATTACTTGTGATTACAAAAGGGGCCATTAGTATGTCTGGAACTCAAAACCTATTCCTCACAGAAGAGCACAAGGTTATGCTTTTCAACTTTAGTCAAAAAATGTAATAAAGCTTAAGAATTTGCTATCATAATTTTTTCAAAACTTCTTGTGGCTGAGATTTGGAATAATGTGGTTTTCTCCTATCACTACAGTACTGTTCTATACCAAATAAGGCCTCTCTATTGGCAACAAATTATCTTCCCATTCAAAAAATTAACTAGTTTTTGCACTAGATTAGCCAGTGGATTGCTTATATTTTTGCCTGAAAGAACTTATTTGGGTTTCACACGTTTACGAGTCGATAAGGTGGTTTGTTTGATAACAGATAACAGATAATCAGAGTTGGAAGGAACCTTATAGGTCATTTAGTCCAACCCCCTGCCCAAGCGGGAGATCCTACACCATTTCTGACAAATGGCAGTCCAATCTCTTCTTGAAGGTTTCAAGTGATGGCACTCCCACAACTTCCGAGGGCAAGCTGTTCCATTAATTGATTGTTCTCACTTAAGTTTCTCCTTATTTCCAGGTTAAATCTCTCCTTGTTCAGTTTCCATCCATTGTTCCTTGTCTGGCCTACAGGCACTTTAGAAAAGAGATTGATCCCCTCTCTGTGGCAGCCCCTCAAATATTGAAAGACCGTTATCATGTCTCCCCTAGTCCTTCTCTTCACTAGACTAGCCAAGCCCAGTTCCTGTAACTGTTCTTCATATATTTTAGTCTCCAGTCCCCTAAACATCCTGGTTGCTTTTTCTAGAGTCTCAACATCTTTTTATAATGTGGTGACCAAAAATGGATGCAGTACTCTAGGTGTGGCCTTACTAAGGTTAGCTTATGTTGGATCTGAATCCAATAGAATGTGTTAGATTCTATGTGCAAGCATGATTTGTTTTAAACTCACCATTTCATTTTATGTTTAGTGATATTTACATATAGAGGTTCCATAGGATCCTTCTTTAGGTTCATTAGGCTTCTTTCCAATTGGAGACCTCAGGATTCAGTGTGCAATGTGTCTTGTATCAGCTGGTAGTTCTCCCTCTACATCTAGCCCAAAAATCCTTATATCATGCTGGCTGGAAGAAAAAGGCAAAATGGAAAATGTAAATAATTGTCTTTGACAGCATGACCAGGCACGGTCACAAAAGGGGGAGCAAAGTTAGCTGCTGCTGTTTTCAGCCTGACCTTTGCATTTTTGGGATTCTTGATGTCATGGAGTGATGTTAAACTGGCAAAGTATTTGTTTCTGTTCAGGGCTAAGCTGTGAAGTGTGTGTGTGTGTGTGTGTGTGTGTGTGTGTGTGTGTGTGTGTGTGAATGAAAACTTTTCAAATAATCTGCCTTTTACTTTCTAAATGCGAAATCTAGCAGTCCAGATGATCTCTCCACCCCTAAATTCATGACTTTGTGGCTTTGAATTGTATTCTACAACTTTGCAGCAAAAGTGATTTTGGAGGAACTCTGAAGAAAGAAGGAGATAAAAAAAGACTTAAATTCAGTATGCTGGATTCAAGAGACTAAAAGTGTCAGTGTGTGTAAGAGATATAATATTAAAAGTGAATGCAAAAATCAGTATTTTGGATTATTTTTTAAAAAAATCTTCATTGCTTTCAGAATGGTAAAAGGATAGGCATGAGACAGCAAAAATGCTTGTAATGCCAAGAGGTAATGAGATATGTTTGCACATAGGTAGTAATTAGATCAAAAGATTGATAATTGTTATCTCTGTAACACAATATTGTATCTTCACACTACTCCTGCACTTCTGTATTGCCATTCTCTCAAACAGTCAGCCATTTCAAAAGAGTGGTATATTATGAGGAGATGAGGGTAATATAGATAGCAAAGAAAGGAAAATACATTTTTTGCCTATAATTACATGGAAAAGGGAAGTAGTACCTTGTGTGAATGATCAAACGATTCTGACTAAGTGGCTTGAAATGTATCCTACTTCATAAGATGGCTATGAGGACAGAAGTTTTCAGATGCACATGCAAGTTATAATCTGTTGGAGCTTGAAGGCAGAGTTGCATGTGAAGGGTCCAGTTCTGGATAAAAATTGCAAAAAAACTAAAACTCTCTGCAATTTCAATCCAGTGTGGTGCAGATCATGTGTGTCTCTTGTCACTTTGTATATGATGTGCAACTGACCTTTTCCTTTGCCAGACATTTGGATTAAAGGATATGAGCATTTCCCTCACTGCTTATTGGAAGAATATCTTAAAATAAAGTTAATTGCTTTAAAATTGAAACTGCGTCCAGATTTTAAAGTAAGTTCAAACTCTCTTGACCTGAAAGTGATTATTTGACAGTAGATGTTAAATAAGGATGAAGGCTTCTGCTGAGGAAATGATCAGCCAAAGTCAGAGAACAGACCATGCATGGTCTTGTACCTTGTTTCCCCAAAAATAAGACTCTGTCTTATATTTTTTTTGCCACCAAAAAAGGCACCAGGTCTTATTTTCAGGGGATGTCATCCACTGACTAACCTCACTTGCGTGTGTCGCCCCCAGCCTCCTTTTTACTGTCAAAGGCCTTTAGAAACTTCTTCTGCGGCTGGCAAGGCTTTCTTGAAGGCCTCTGCAGCTGATAACAGAACTCCAGATCGATCTGGAGCTTTGTTATCAGCTACAGAGGCCTTCAGGAAAGCCTTGCCAGACTTGCCGGCTGCAGAAGAAATGAGCTGCCAAGGCAGGTGTCAGGGTGTGCGAGGCCTGGCTACAACTGTCCAAAAGTAAATAGTAGGGCAGCTCCACCCCTTCCATCCCCACCCTAGCTTAATTTGTACCTGTGCACTCATGTGGGCGGGATCTTAATTAGGGCTTATTTTGGGGGGTAGGGCTTATATTATTAGGTGCACGTGTAAAAATCAAGCAAGGTCTTACTTTCACGGTAGGTCATATTTTTGGAGAAACAGGGCAGCAGTTTTGCATTCTTGATCCTTATCATGAGATCTGGGAATATTAATGCCACTTAGAAGTTACAAATATATTTTGTCATCATCATTTAATAAAAACCAAAGCTCAATTTTATTATGCCACTTACCCTCCAATAACCTTCCAGACCTTGTTTGAATGAGGTACTTGTGAAATAGCATTTTCAGAAATGGCATTTCTGGACCAGGCCAATACACACTTCACATTCTTCAAGAATGCATGCAGGCAGATGGTCAAATGCAGCCGAGCACAAGGAGAAGCCTAGCTGAAGTCTGGATCTCCTCCATGTGTATTAAGAAGGAAAAGCAATTAAACCCAAAGCCCCCAAATGGCTTGGAAGAAAGGGAAATGCCTGGGGCACTGCTAGATAATACTTAAATTCTTAGAAATGGGGATTCCTTCCCTAAATGGAGAAGGGGTGGGTTGGGAGGAGTTTGGCTTGTATTGTCAGATACTTCTCCTGGCTGCTGTTGTTTCTGTTACCAGAGAGCTGGCTAGGCCACCTGTTGGGTTTTGACACATGGGAGAGGCTGCTGCCCTTTTTAACACTGGCTGCCTTTCCTCTTTCCCCTCATAAAGCTCCCTCTCTTTTCCCTTCCAAATAGTTGTCTTCTGTTTACAACTGTCCCATTGTAGGGCTCGACTAGAAGCAGCTGGGGCGGGGACGGGACACGACTGTTTCAGGCTCAAGGGTAATTTCAGTGTCTTCAAAAGCCTTTAGAGCCTTGCTCCCTCCCCAAGAGGACGGTAGCACCAACAAGGGGATAATTTGATGGATTACTCTGCAGGGCTGAGAGGCTCTTGGCTAATCCCCTTTGTGTGTCTGTTGGGCGAGACACTTAGCAGAAGCCCCTACCCCCACCCTGCTTTCCCCGCCTCGGGCAGAGAAAAGGCTGCTCAGCAGGGCAGGTTTTACATCCCAACATATAAATGCAATCGGCCGGGTCATGTGATCAAGGTTTAATCCTTGCCTGCTACCATGGCCAAGAGGTTAAAGGGAGGGGGGCGCCTTTGGGATGGCTTTAGGTTTTTCTCACTTGGTTTGATTTCCATTTTTATTCTTCTGTATTAAACCAGAGGAGGAGGCTGACTGGCAGAGGGGCAATCCTTAATCCTGACCCATTTGAAAGCAAACTGAGGGAGGTCCCACCTTTATTTCTAAAAGGCAGCTTTCTCTTACTCACTGGGGATATTGACAGTCCAAATTTAATACGTCTGATTAGTAGTTTGAATTAAGATCTTTCAAGCCATAAACTACTAATGCTGTAGAGCCTTCAGTTACAGTAGAAGTCACAGCTAACACTGCTATGTTGTATATATTGGCCATGGAGCATGGATTGGTAGGATTAAGTGCAAGAGCTATACATGTGGAGGAGAATCCATTGGCTGTAGGAGTAGTAGAGTTAAATCTTGACATTTTTAGAAGGATTTTCCCTCCAGTGGATGGAGGAAAGGGGAAATGCTTTGTTAGGTGGTGGCGATGGTGGAAATCTCAGCTTTGGGATGGGGAAATCTGAACTCCACATGGAACTGAGATTCCCCCAGTGGGCAGCTCTTTCAGCCAACTGCCAGAGATGACAGGGAGTCCTCGTGGCAGCCGTCCATAGCTTGCAACCTTCCCTTCCAGCTTCCCCATTGACTTTCTGGAGATTACAGATAGTGATCACATGGTCATAGTCATCAGTCTTAACAGGTTGACAAGCACTCAGGTCGTCATCCTGTGACTGGAAAATCATGATGCTTTACAATGGCTAGAAATGCTTATGTGCCCTGAAGCACCCTTGAAGCCATCATAACTTCAAACTGTTCATTAAATGACCAGTGGTAAGTTGAGGACTACCTGTGCTATATATTAAGACAGGCATATGACTAACACTAAATAACTTCTGATTCCCTACAAATTCAATTCAAATAACACCTAGAAACAGATCTCATTCATAACCTAGGGATTGCCTGTATTGTTTTGCTTGGAATCTGGGAAATAGAACAAAGGTAGTAGTGTGACAACAATTCATTCTTGCAATTCAACAACTGCACAGAAATTACTTAAAAGTGTAGCTGCCTATGTGGAGACATTTGTCTTGTATCCCCTCTGGTGTAAGCTTGAGATGAAGACTTGCTCATGGTCATCTAGAGAATTTTGCAATCATATAGCAATTACCAACTTGGTGTCCTCCAGCCCTCAACATGCTGGTTAAGATTTCTGGGAACTGTAGTCTAACATATCAGGAGGGTACTAGTTTTGGAATGATTACTGAATGATATCTGAAATCTTTATTTCAGGGTCACATACATGCAGTCTGTGTATGTTCTGGCATGGTTCTACTCTGTAGTGTAGCTAGAACAAATGTGAAATGGATTTGTAGACATGGTGGCCTAATGAGCAAGTCATTCTGAAACATCTGCCTCTCCTTTTATTATTTACACTCCTTTTTATACTAGGCAAATTGATTCTGTTGTTAAATTGCAACAGCTGTCTTTGACGGTGCACAGAGAGAAGTAGTACAGGAAAAACCTCAATAAAACATAAACGAAAGCCCCAGGGTGTTAAAATAGCTTTCCAAAAAGCAGTATTGAACTTTCTTGGGGAGAAATGTGTGTCTCCAAGTCAATCTTGACTTCTGGCCATTGCCTGGAAAACTCCATGCAGCCTTCTTGGCAGTATTTTTGGAAGAACAGTAGTTTGTCACTGGCTCCTTCCTAGGGCTGAGAGTAACTACACCAAAGTTACCCAGTAGGCTTCTATTGAACTATAATCCCCATAATTTTCATCTAGTCATTGGTTGGTCTAATAGAGTGATAAAAGCAGGCATGATCCAGTTTGGTTGGAAAGTATGCAAATTGTAATACAATGTATGTGTAGGCCTTAGATTGAGGAAAGGTTAATGCTAGTAGGACTGCCAAAGTTGGACTGGAAAAAAATAATTTCCACTAGATGGCAACAAAGAGAGTTCTCTATCCATTTGCTGCCACCTAATGGGTGCCCAGAATTTGCAGCCCAAATCTGGCAGTTCTGTTGATATAAGAATGCACTTCTCTACTCCCACTCCTTAAGTTGTGTGGTTTCAAACAGAGCAGTAAATATTTAATTTTTCCTTCTCACCTAATTTTATTTAAAGATCTTATTTTGAAATAAATAGATTTCCATTCTGAATAACTTTACTGGCATTCTCCAACTCATTTTTTCTGGTTAATGTAGGTTGTTGGGAAACAAAACTGAAGCACAATTGTATAGTTAGAAATTTATTATTTTTTTGGTGTAGGGACAAAACAACTGGAATATTTTGTTAACAATGACTGACAGAGACAACAGACTTATGCAACAATCCTCTGAACACTTACTCAGAAGTAACTTCCTTTATATTTATTCAATAGAACATTCTTCAGTAAATGAGTATGTAATTGCAGCCTTATTTAAATTTCCTGAAAATTAAATTTTCTGAAAATCAGAAATTGAATGTCATTTCATGAATCTTAAACAAAAAGGGAATTTTCTTCATTATGAGTTTTCTTTTTCACTTACAGAAGCTGTTAGATCGAGGCAATATTTGCTCATTCCTTGGATAAAAAGGGTTTTTGCAACGTATTATTAGCCTTGCTCTGATGAAGAGCCAGTAAGATAACAGAGGCCTCAGTTTACTAAACCAGGAGCAAATTTAAGGAGCTGAAATTAAATAAATTACAACCGTGCTTCTATCTTCCTTACTCTGAGCACATACTGTATTTAAGAACTGTGGAGAGGAGATGGGTCAGAGAAGGATGAGGGACTTTTCCCTTGTCTTCTCAGATTAGAGAGGAAGTTTATAACTGTTCTGTTCCTCTTTCATTCAGTTTGGAGGACAGCTTCCCCAATTTTTCTCTTCTCTCTTCTTGGAAGGCCAAGGTCTCTGAATCTTCTTCTCGGAGAATAAATCCTCTGAACTCTCTGAACATACAGTATTTTACAATAGGTTAACTTTTTAAAAATATATTTTAAAATTATGAATAAGCATCTCCCAGTTCCTCTCTGCTAAGTGTTTACTTTCCAGGTCAGGCTAATGTTCCTCTTTCCTATTCTAAGTTATATGTCTACCGTACATCTCCCTAACTGGGTCTAAGCTTCATTAAAGCAATTAAATTTCCTTTTCAGGAGACTTTGCTTATACAGTAATTGTGCTGTGAAGCGTACTCTCCTACAATAAAATCTGTGCATTCAATTTTCAAATGACCCCCAAAGAATCAGCTCCCACTGACTAAGATATGAGTTCCACCCTTCTTTGTGGCTATCTATTTCTAGTGTCTTCTAAAACAACTTTGTACTTCTGAGAACTTTGGACTTGACCATCCACCTCATACATCTCTTGTGTGGATGAAGTTGCTAGTTTGGCAAGTTAAAAACTCTATATTTGTATCTAGAGGGAAGATAATAAATTCTGCCACTTTGTCCTCCAGTATTATGATTTAAAAAGTTTTAAAAGTGGAAAAGCAATGTAATTAAGTGTGCCCATTCTCATTACAGTGAATTCTACACCTATCTTAGACATGAAAATCTTATCTCCCAGCCCAACCAACCTCACACAGTTGTGGTGGCAAAAGAGGAGGCAAGAGGATTAGGAATGTTCGCCATTATATTTTACTTCATCTGGGCAGGATAAAATATAATAATACCCCAGGTCCTTTGGAAGAACTCAATAGGTTGGTAAAAGTGCCAAATCCAATCTGAACAGCTGACTGACTGTGTGGTGAAAGATAATAATGTGTATCATATAGTTCTGTATTGTTTAATACTACAGGTAGTATACTTTATTAATATTATACATTGGTGCTGAATAATTTCTTCTGGAAGGTTTTCTGATTTTTATTGATTTTATTTTTGCCTAGCAATCATTCATACATAATTTTTTAAAACATGTTTAGACATTTTTTTAAAAAATTCAGATGCGTGTTGAGTTATGTTTTGATACAGTCCTCACGGTTTTAAGTCCGTTGGAACATATTTGTGCAAAAGCTGCAGGAATGTTAAATATATGTTGTACCAGTTGCCATCCTTCTAAATTGTGCTTTAAATTTGCCTTCCCTTTGTCTGGCTTTTCCCTTTAAATCATGCTGAGGCCTGGTCTGCTTACCTGATTTTCAGGTAAAGGAGTTTTGTTTCCTGGGTTCTTGGACAAATGTTGTTCTCTGATCATCAGGTAGGGCTTATAATGTATTTAAAAATAATCTTCAGACTGTCTCCCAGGGGAAGAATAAAGCAAAACCTAACTGATCCTGTGCCAGATAAGTTCAGACTCTATTGACTGCATTTCATTCAGGGTGTTTTTTTAATGTGAATCTTAAGATTCAAAAGTAGAATTGCAGGAGATTCATATTCCATAGGTTGTGGGGAGGGAATGTATTAGAATTAAAAAGATAACATCTAATATTTTGAATGTAAATCTTAGTTATTTTTAGAACAATGATAAAAGTGATTCATTCACAAAATATATCCATTAACGCTGAGAACTGGAATCTTGAGGCTAGCATTGTTAGCATTAGCATTTGTTTATTTAGTTAATATATACTATGTTAGAAGCTGTGGACAAGGTAGTGACAAAATCTATGCCCAGAAGTTTTGCATATACGTTGAACTACATTGTCCTTATGCACATATAAATTCTATGCATCTATTTCCTGAATCTGTGGTTGCCTCTGTTATACGTTAACTTATCTAGTTGAACACAATTGTGTGAAAAACAAGAATATGCAGCTTAAATATGCAGCTAAACATGGTAAGACATTACACACACAAAGCGACTTGTACAAGTTTGTATTTCAAGAGGTTATAGGCCAGTCAGGTGAATGCATGTAATTTGGGTAGGGAGATAAGAACTAATACTGTTCTCCTCTCCATATACGCATGCACAAGTGTGCACACTCATTCATGATGTGTGAGTTCCTTAAATGCTTTGAATAATTGAAAAAGAATGGGTGACGACTTCATAAGCAGTGTGGTCTGGCCAGGAGGGAAAAAATGTTATAACTTACTTTGCTTTCCCAAATGTTTAGATCAGGTACAGATATGAGATGAAGTTCTGCCTACGCTTGGCCTACATTATATAGCGGCACACTTGTGTGAAGCACATAGAATATATGGAAGCTGGAAGCTGTCTTGAATCATTTGTCTGCATATTTCTGCAGTGTCTGTATAGACTAGCAGTGGCTCTTCCAAGATTTTCAAACAAAATAGACAACTTCTGCATGCAAAGTGCATGTTGTATTACTGAGCATGGCCTGTTGCTAAAGGCTCCTTAATAACTAGGAATATATCTATTTTGCTGGCTTTCAGACACTTTATACAGTCATATACTGTGCATAATCTTCAAGTTCTAGTATTTCTAATACTGTTCATTACTTCTGTTCCAAGATGGCTGCTGAACAGTAGGAACTTTTCTTTCTCCTGTCGAGAATCTGCTGATTTTGCTGCCAAAGCTGATTCTTTGGCAGTGCTGCTTCCTAAATTTGAATGGAAGAATGTAGAAATGCCCCAAAACAGCTTTTGTTGTCCATGGACCTCGAAGAGGAATCTTGAAGATTACAGTTGCCTGTGGTCAGAAAGTCACTGGGCATCCATCTTTCTTCTCAGCAGTTCATTTTCTTAAGAATGCCTGGGTTTTAACTTCATTTTTTAAAGCTTTTGTTTTTCTTTGCTTCTTATCTTTAAAAGTTGACCAGCTGGTTGAATGCTGATTTATTATATTCCTCTGCTGGACTTCATCTGTTTTTTTTTTTTTTGGGGGGGGGGGGGGGGGGGGGCTATCTCTCCTTTGATCTGTTTTCTTGTTTTGAATAACTTTAATTTTTCTGTAAGGAAATCATGGTGCATTCCTAGATAGTAAAAATACTTTTACTTGATTTATATTTTTCTTGGACATTCACTGCAAGGATTTTATATTTTATTAATTTGCAAAAAGTTTTGAGCTTATTTTTTTAAATATTTTTTTTTAAATTTTGGATTCAAATATTTTCCTTGCTTCTCTATTTTCTCAGGAATATTATTTCTACATTTCTTATTTTGTTTCTTTGAAAAATTCCTTTATCTACCATTGCTAGGTTACACAAAGCAACAATGTGTCAGATTACAGAGAAGGAAAAGTGTCTAACATCTAAAAAAGAGCCAAAAAGTCCCTAGTTGAAAGCTTTTTTAAAAAGTTTGGTAAAATGATAATGGCTTTTTAAAAAAGTTTGGTAAAATGATAATGGCTGTGGAAAATATTCAGATGCATGCAACAGTAGGTGAATCAGATTCACAAAAAGAATGTGATCTGAAAGTAGCAGATTCACTGGAAAGAAATACGGACTTTACAGACTTAGAACTAAGTAAGTGAATTGCATACGCCTCCTTGAAGTTCAAGCCTGCATTCTTTTACAGCAGTAGAAAACTGACTGAGTGGATAAGTGATAAATTGGTTTCCTTAAGAGGATAGAAGGAGATTGGGAAATGGAATTGTCACACATAGCTGGCAAACAATTTCCTCTGGAGATTTTTAGGAAGATAGACCTACTTTGGAGATTAGACTTAGTATATTTAACTAGACAACAATTGATAAAGAGATGGTATTAAGACACAGATGTAGATATTTGATGCAGGACAAATCAGTGTTAACTATTAGAATAATTTGGGATAAATAAGAAGCCCTGATAAATTTTCTACGAGTTGATTATAATAACGGCTTGTTTGACACAGGGTTTTAAATTTTTAATCTTGTCTTTTTTATTATCATTTATTTCCTGTTAACTATTTTGGCATTAATATAGCATATAGATGACAGATTCATAACTTGCAAATATAATTAGTAGTTTGAAATTTTGGGGGCCTGTTTTGCAAGGGGTGGGAAAGTAATATTATTGTAATATATTAATCAGTATTCATCTGGGGGAGGGGATAATATGTATATGTGTTAGGCTAGTATCTTGTTTGGTTTGTGCAATTTTTTGTTTGTTTCTTAAAAAAATATTTTGCAGTTTTGTATTTTAAGTTCTTTTGAATAAAATAAAAATAGATTAAAAATGCAGTTCATAGGCAAAATAGACAAATCATTTTAATTTTAGTAAGATATGCATACTGGCATCTGTCAAGGTATAATAAACAAAGCAATTCTGTTAAGACTCTCTTCATGACCACAGTTTTATTTTCAGCATGGTGGGCTAACAACTGCAGTTATCTGTCCTGGACATTTCCACTGTAGCATCTAATTTGGCTGTATGCCTGGCAGATCTAGTCTCTTGGCAAGTGTGTTGTGGGGGAGAATAGTGGTTTATAATGCCTGCCTGCTCTCTGCTGAGACTGTTGTTAGTAGCCTAACAGGCACCTGCAAAAGTGTAAGCTCTGAATTATGAGTAATAATATCATCCTCTTCTTTCTACTTGATCCACATTTCCTCCAGATGACTGAGACATAAACAATGTACACTCCATACATCTGAATAGAATAAATTTTTTATCTATAGTATCTATTTATGGTGCTAAATACTAAATGACATTTAGTGATTCAAAAATAAATGTTGAAGTGTAGGCATTTGAGTGTTTGCATATGTGTGTTTACATATAAATCAATTGAAGAGCATAATATTTAGTTCAGTGCCGTATTGATTAGGATCAGCTTGTTCCCAACCCTATGCATAATTACCTTCAAGTTGTAGGCTGTGGCTTTTTAGGTTAGGTTAGTAAAACATGTTGATCATGAATGAAAAGTCTTCACCAACCTGAAATGCAACCTTCAAATTTTAATTAGAAATACAAACTATACTGCAAAGAAGTTTTGTCTTTTAAACTGCCTAGTATACTAGAGGACCCTTATAAAAAAAGAAAGCTGTAATCAGTCTCTGCTTGATAATGTCCCATATTTGCTGATTTCTTTTGTATTACTACATCACAAACAATAAAAATGTGAAGGCTGCATTAGCACACAATTCATTTATTAGATCAAGAATGACATTTGGTGTTTTGCTAACTTTTGCCACTATTTTGGAAAATAGAGTTCCTTTCCAACAATAGCTTTTATTCCATGCCAACTTTCTGTGGACGCTACTGTGTCTCTTCAGAGAGGCCCAGTAGAGTACAGA
The DNA here is from genome assembly GCA_023653725.1 of Bungarus multicinctus. NCBI lineage: Eukaryota > Metazoa > Chordata > Lepidosauria > Squamata > Elapidae > Bungarus > Bungarus multicinctus. Next base: position 87,247,211 of record CM042842.1, on the reverse strand, counting down.
CTCCCCTGTTGTGGAGGCAGCACTATTCAGCTGCATAATCACTTTTGAGAATGGATTCAGGGCAGGGTTCCCAGCTGTTCCCAGCCATCTCTTCTCTCTCTCTCCCCTCTCCCCTTTCTCCTCTGCTTTTGTACCCTTTTAGGATGTCCATTACTAACATGATGTCTTAGAGTAGAAGTGTTATGTTCTACAATAGGCAGAAATGAGAGTGTAACAGCCATCCTATTGATAACAGTGCAATAGTCATGTCATCCTAGAAATTGAGAACTTGAGTTCTTCTGAGGTTTCTTTTTTAAAAGGATTGTGTATTTGCTGCTTTGTGTTATTTTTTTCTTTTGCCTTTCTTCCAGAGTCCAGACAAAAGAGCAGATTGTGCATTGTAACTGGAACTCTTCACTCACTGTAAAATATACAATAATTTTGCAGTGCAAATACTTGGGAGGGGAGAAGGAAAAAGGAAAAGATAAAAAACAGCAGGGAGGGCTCCCAAACCAATAGGCTATGACAGCAGAGGGGTGGATCTTGGCCCCACCTCTCTCTGGTGCACTCCCAATGCCGGTCCAAGCTTACTCTGCTGAAAAAGCTTTGTCTTTCAGAAGAAAGGGATATGAAACCAGCATACTTGAACTTCTTAGCATGTTGGCAAATAATCAGGTGAGTTGAGCTTAGCATTTGGAATAAGTGGAGATTCTGCAGATGTTTTGATGGCTGGTAAAGGACAGTTTAAATTTACACTGTTTTCTCCTTTTTGCTTCCCAGAATAGTTTTGTTTTCTCTCTCACCCTTCCAGATTACTGAATGAAAGCTGCAATTATAGAAACTTACTGGAAATAATACCTTTCATCAACTACCACGAGAAAGGGAGGGAAGGGAAGAGATTAGCCAGGAATTGCTTTTAAGTTTTGCTGAACAGCTCCTTGCTTCTGAAATGTACTAATACAGGGCATGAATTTAGGTTTGCGCAGAAGTGAAAGAAAAATCCAAGATTTTGATTTGCTTAAATGTCTAGCATGAAAGCTAAATATGTCTTATATTTGTAAACATTCTGAAATTGCCATTTTTAAGGGCCAAGAAGTTAATCTAATTTTGTCCCACAGAGTACAGAAGATTTTAGCATTGTGTCATCTAATTCTGCTGACTGGTGCTATAGTAGAACCCTGTGCTACAGCTTTGTGTCTAAATAAATTGGTTTCATTATTATTTACAAATGCATCAAGAGCGCTTATTTGAGTTTTATGGCTTTAGGGCAGATTTACATCCCAAGGAAAGTTTTACTCTAACCGGTTTTTAAATGGTCTATTAGTTTGTCATTAGCCTAGTGGCTAAATAATTCTTCTAGCAGTTGAACAGCAATTTTATAGGTATTATCAGTGTAGAAATTAATGTGTACAGTAAATATGTTTCCAATTCACTCCTCCATATGGATGAATGTAACCAAAGTTCAAACCAAAGAGTTAAATACTGTCATTAAGATAGTAGATTAAAAGTAATGGAAAAACAGATGTCTAGAAGCATGACACACAAACTTCTTACTTTTGTACATAATCTTCATAATGATACTTTCATCAGTCCTATATGATTCTCCTGGAATTTAAAACCTATTGTAATTGCTTATATCTTACTTTGCTCCGTGAGCATCCAAGCAAAGTTCTATTCAGTTATTTAGGTTATACTGTTATAATACTTGTTTTCCATGTATCAGTTTGGAAATTGAAGAATGTCTGTTGTTCAGAAAACTAAATGTGAAAAAAGTGGCATGTAGTTGTTGATTTTAGTTTTCCCAATGTAGCTGTTTCCTACCTTGCCAAATATGATTCTTTCAATAATTCAGAATTATTATTATAAATAATAATAATAAAAAGCCTATATTTAAAGCTAGGGAAAATTTGTTCATCTGGAGATGTTTTTTCAATATCTGTTCACATTTTATCTTTTCCATTTCCCCTTTCCTCTTAGAAGACAGCAGTTTGAGCATTTTTCCATTCTAACCAGTGTAATATCTCTGGTGTGTAATATGAAGAGATAAAGGGCATTTTATGTGGTCTCTCTCCTCAAACCGGCACATGTTAATTTTGTTTGGTGGTACTATAGTACATAGTTTGCACACCTTTCTCTTTATATCTTTTATGGTCTGTTTCTGCTGAAGTAATGCAGTACACATACTTGTTAAAACCACAATGGGTTTGGGTTGAATTGTTTAAGGGAGGAAAGGATGTCAGGCATTAAATATCTGTATGGATTATGTTGAAAATGATGATGATGGCCCCGTGAACTTCTCAACTCTTGAGCAGAATAGCTCCTCTTTAAACACCATAATTGCGTTTTTGGGAAAGACTGACCAAGCTTTCTTTTAAATTATACAAATTTCAGGCAGTGAAATGAAAGATAAATGTCCTCCCCTGAGTTAGCTTTTGTATTTATTTGGATCTCAGAAATTACAGAAGTATGGAATTTGTGTAAATTACTTAAATATAAATAATTTTCTTGAAAGCTGAAGAATATAATTGGTTTATAATGGTAGATCTAACATAACTTCCAGTCTTGATAAGCAAAATTTATATAAGGATGTTATGTTATTGGTGGAAAGCATGCAATGAGAGGGAAAACTCCTCATATATACAGATAAGGCGGTGTGTGCATGCATTAATACTTTACAATTTGAAAACTGCAAGTATGTTTACCAGAAATGTGTCCCATTCATTGTTTCAAAATCCTGATTTTTAAAAACAAGTTTAATAATTTAGTCCTGCCTCTTTTTAAATAATAATACCTGGAAAGATGTACTGTGTCTTTACTGTAAATTTTAGGATAGTTTAAAAGAGGAAGTTCTACATGATGCCATTTTTGATGATTGGGTGTGTCTCAGCAAAAATACGTTCCCAAGAAAGAAAAAGCAAAATTCATTGTAGAGAATTGCATATTAATCTTGTTAAGGGGACATTGGTAGAATATATTTTCAGTGCTGTGATAGAAGTAATGCAAAGTCTTGGAGGCAATAGAGCCATCTACTGGTCTGTTTTGTTAAGATGTTAAACTATGGTTTACCAATATTTCTTGTAATTCCAATAAAGAGATATGTACCTTCTTTCCTTTGCTAATACATTTTCTGAGGAAAAAATCTGACAGTGGAGATATTGAAGGGCAGTTAAGTAATCAATATAGTAACTTCATGCCCAAGTTACTATATTGATTACTTAACTGCCCTTCAATATCTCCACTGTCAGATTTTTCTTCAGAAAATATATTAGTCATTCTTAACAATGATTAAGAACTTAATCATTCTTAACAATGTGTTATCCTTGCGGACCAGCCCAACAAGAAGTATATCCAGAAATAGTCGCTCAATCTTTATTGTAAAGTTACATTAACAGAATCTTGCAAGTCTGCAGGGGTCTCTCCTGGCTCACTTTTACAATTCAAGAAAGTAGAGAGGGTCTTTTCTGATACATTTTCCAAGCCCCCATTCCTGCTTCCAACCTATGGGAGCTGCCTCTTATCAGATGTCAGATAAGGCTTTCCTCCTGTCTCCTAAGGTAATTCCCTCATACCCTTAAGCTATAGCTGCTTAGAATTTATTCCTTCTTTTCTGAATAATATATTAATACAAAATTTTTCCTTCTTCATACAGTGCATTTGTTAATATCTTTAATTCTTCTTAATAATCTGTCTTTTTCTCTCAGTTACTAGCCCAGATTTTCTATTTAGCAAATGTAAATGATAATTTAAACAGCTGTATTACAAAAACAACTGTGTCAGGTTGTTTCTCTCCAAAATATTTATTTACTAGAATAACATTTCAGCTCTCTCTTATCTTTGCATGTCTCATTCCTGTTGTTTCTATGAGTGCAAATTCCATGTGCTTTTACTTGGATCCACATCCAGTGAATATAATTGTCAGGTGGGTTTAGAGTTTAAGCGCTGTACTGAATCTGATGAAACATTTAACCAGGCTCCCATCCTAGAATAGCTAGTTAGAAGCTTCTGAAAAACCTAAGTGGCATGTGTGGCTTGCAGGTGGTATGTAGTCATTATGCCCAAAAACCTATGCTAGACATTTCTTCCAAAAATTTATTTTCTCCCCTTATCTCCTATTGTTACAAATTATGTAGTTCACTGTGCAAAGCTTTTCCTCTGCTTTCTTAACTGCCTTGAATCTCCTGCTGTTTGAGTTCATTATACCGGGTTTCCACATGATCAGAAGATCCACTTTCTTTATATATTGTACATTTCATACTCTTTATTATATCTTCCACTTTCTTTGTTCCAAACCCAGAGAGCTAAGCACTATAATGTTTCTTCACTGGAGTCATTCCGATTGGCCTTTCTGGCAAGGTGCTACATTATTCTTTTTGAGCTGTGACAAGAGTTGCTCTTAAGTATGCATTTATAACCATACCGTCAATTGTCTAAATGCATTAGGATATTGACAATCATGTTTCGTTCCATTTTTTTGGCTTAGTTGTGGCATCTTCACAACCTGAACACTAACCCTGATTACTTACAACTGGTTCAGATCTCTCCTTCACTGAGAGAGTTTCATTTCAGTACTTATTTCCGTTGAATCCCATTTGTCATTTTGTTTCCTGTTCATTTACTGAAATACTCCTTTAATGTACCATATAAAATTTGCAGCTGTTGGACTATATAGGTAGTCCTCAACGTTTGACTACAATTGAGTCCAAAATTTGTGTAGCTAAGGGAGAAATTTGTTAAGTGAGTTTTGCCCCATTATATGACTTTTCTTGTCATGTTTGTTAAGTGAATTACTGCAGTTGGTAACACTGGCTTCCACATTGACTTCGTTTGTCAGAAAGTTCCACAAGGGGATCACATGAACCTGGGACATTGCAACTGTCATAAATATGAACCACGTCAAGCATTTGAGTGTAAATCATGTGACCATGAGGGTGCCGCAACGATAAGTATGAAAAATGGTCATAAGTCCCTTTTTTCAATGCCGTTGTAACTGTTTGAACAGTCATTAAATGAACAATTGTAAGTCGAGGACTACCTGTGTTTACAATAGATAAATAGGCAAGTTAAGAAAGGACTTGTAAGCATAAATATGAGCTGTAGTGGCACAGTGGTTAGAATGCAGTACTGCAGGCTATCTCTGCTGACTGCTGGCTGACAGCAGTTCACCAGTTCGAGTCTCACCAGGCTCAAGGTTGACTCAGCCTTCCATCCTTCCAAAGTTGTTAAAATGAGGACCCAGATTATTGGACGTGATATGCTGACACTGTAAACCGCTTTGAGAGGGCTGTAAAGCGCTATAAAGCAGTATATAGGTCAAAGTGTTATTTATTGCTGTAATTACTGCAAATTAAGAGTTCTATTTTAGTTCTATGAAGTTGTCAGAACTTAAGTATTTGAAACACAACTCTTAACATCCTCCAAAGTGCAGCTCTGAAACTTGTTTGGTGAAATCATGGAACTGAGCTAGTTTAAACTGCTTTATTTGCATAGCAAAACAAGAAAAAAGAACCAGCAATTAAAAAGTCCAGGGCTAAGAAATCATTTGGTGATCCTGGGCTGCATTTCACAATTGTTTATTTATTTATTTATTTATTTATTTATTTATTTATTTATTTATTGTTCGTATTTCTATACCGCTCCCTCTCCCAAAAGGGACTCGGGGCGGTGTACAGCCTAATAAATACATAAAATACAAAGTTACAAAATTAAATAGAATTTAAAACCAGATTAAACATAGATGTGGCTGCATCCCAAAAATTTTTAAAATGAGATTAAAATTTAAAAAACCCTATTAACTTTAAAACCCCATAGACCCTTACTGGGCCAGGCCAGCTTGTTTAAACAATAGGGTCTTGACTGCGCGCCGGAAGGAGAGGATATCTGTCATGGCTCGTATCTCCGGGGGGAGATCATTCCACAGGGAGGGGGCTCCCACAGAGAAAGCACGCACCCTCGGGGCCGCCAGCCGACAACGATCAGATGGCGGTACCCCAAGTAGGTTGACCCTGTGGGAGCGTACTGGGCGGCGGGAGGTTGTTGGTGGCAGCAGGCGGTCCCGTAAGTACCCAGGTCCCGAGCCATGGAGCATTTTAAATACCATCAGTACCACCTTGAATTGAATCCGGAAGGCCACAGGAAGCCAGTGCAGCCTGCGGAGAAGTGGTGTTACGTGTGCGCCCCGAGGGGCGCCCACGATCACCCGCGCGGCTGCATTCTGAACTAACTGCAACCTCCGGAGACTCTTCAAGGGGAGCCCCATGTAGAGAGCATTGCAATAATCCAAGCGGGAGATAACGAGGGCGGAAGTGACTGTGCAAAGTGCGCCCAGATCCAGAAAGGGCCGCAACTGGTAAATCAGACGAATCTGATAAAAAGCCCCCCTGGCGACGGCTGCAATATGTTCTTCCAAAGACAGCCGCACATCCAGGAGGACACCCAAGTTGCGCGCCCTTTCCACGGGGGTCAATACCTCTCCCCCCACGGCCAGTGAAGGAATAAGCTGGCTGTATCTGGGCGCAGGAAACCACAGCCACTCGGTTTTGGCCGGGTTGAGACGAAGCCTGTTACGACCCATCCAACCCCGCACGGCTTCCAGGCACTGGGTCATCACTTCGACGGCTTCGTTGGGGTGGCCCGGGGTGGAGATGTACAGCTGAGTATCATCAGCGTACTGATGGAACTCCACCCCAAAGCCACGGATGATCTCACCCAGCGGCTTTACATAAATGTTGAACAGCAGGGGCGAGAGCACCGACCCCTGAGGCACCCCACAAAGCAGGGGCCTTGGGGACGATCTCTGCCCCCCCGTCAACACAAATTGCGAACGGTCGGAGAGGAAGGAGGAGAACCACCGCAACACGGTGCCTCCAACCCCCAACCCCTCCAACCGCTGCAATAAGATACTGTGGTCGACAGTATCAAAAGCCGCCGAGAGATCTAACAGGACCAGGACAGAGGAACAACCTCTGTCCCGAGCCCTCCAGAGATCATCAACCAACGCGACCAACGCCGTCTCCGTGCTGTACCCGGGCCTGAAGCCCGATTGGAGGGGGTCAAGATAACTCGCTTCATCCAGGAACTGGGGGAGCTGATGGGCCACCACACTCTCTACAACCTTCGCAACAAAGCGAAGGTTGGAGACAGGACAATAATTTGATAACAATGCTGGGTCCAGGGACGGTTTCTTGAGGAGGGGCCGCACCACCGCCTCCTTCAAGATGGCGGGTAAAAGCCCCTCTGTCAAGGAAGCGTTTATAATACCCTGGAACCAGCCTCGTGTCACCTCCCGAGTGGCCAAGACCAGCCAGGAGGGGCACGGGTCCAACAAACAGGTGGTGGCATTCAGTCCCCCCAGTACCCTGTCCACGTCTTCTACAGTAACAGGGTCGAACTCAACCCAATTAACCTCACCGATATCCACCCCCGCCCGGAGATGCCCAGTCGGAGTCCAGCTCGTCTCGAATCTGAGCGATTTTGTCCTGCAGAAACCTAGAAAACTCCTCAGCCCGTCCCTGTAAGGGATCCTCCCGCGCTTCCATCTCTAAAAGGGAGCGGGTCACCCTAAACAGGGCGGCTGGGTGGTTTTCCGCGGACGCAATAAGGGTGGAGAGGTAAGTCCTCCTCGCCATCCTTATCGCCATTAAATACGTCTTAATATAAGATCGTAGAAGTGTTCGGTCAGACTCAGAACGGCTAGCCCTCCAACTACTCTCTAGGCGTCTTTTCCGGTGCTTCATCTCCCTTAGCTCCTCAGAAAACCAAGAAGCCACTTGGGATCGGCACCGGGTCAGAGGCCGCAAGGGCACGACCCGGTCAAGGGCCCCAGCAGCCACCCTATCCCAGGTGGCGACCAAGCCCTCAACCGAGTCGTGTGTGCGGGCTTCGGGAAATGGCCCAAGCTCCATCAGGAACCTATCCGGGTCCATCAGGCACCTGGGGCGGTACCATTTAAGCGGCCCCTGGTTTAGGAAGGGTTGGGCAAGTTCTGGGTTACGTAGCATTTATATGGATGTGTTCACTACACCTTTTATTATTAATTAGATTTCTGTCCTACCTGGTGTACAGGAACTCAAGGTGGCATATATAATGCCACTTATTTTCTTCCACAACAACAATCCTGAGGGGAAAGTTGGATTGAGGGAGTATGACTGTAAGCCACAGAATCACCAATTGAGCTTATGTTTCATGTTTCCAAGTGGTGGAGTGTGGTGTGGTATTTGGTGCAATTGTGGGCAGAGAGAAACGGATGCAAAGGCAATGTGGAATCATGAAACCTTGATTTCTTCAGTCCTAAGCTAGGCACAATACGATTGTTATTCAGTTATGAGTGATAAAGCAACAGCTTTAAGTTACATCATGGGGAGGGTTGGTGTTTAAGGAGTAGCTCCCCTGTGTGTTCCCTGCAAAACGTGGGGAACAATTCATTTGCAGGGGAGCTGTTACGTGAGTTACATTGCTATTGGAAACTGCCTCAACTTAAGGAAATTCAATGCTGATATGTATTATTTTTAATTTTCACCATTCTCATAGGGAAAGTGAAGCATGATAAACACTTAAGACTACTCATCTTGCCATCCTCAGGTTGGACCCAAGTGGGCAACAAACAGATCTTCACTGCTTGATATAACATGGCTACTGATGTTTTGCCATTCAGCTACAAAAGAAAACTCAGGACTCTGAACTCCTGTTCTCAATCCCCCTAAGGAGCATGCTGTGGGCTGAGGCAACTCTGGGATGATGAGGTGCATGGGTGGCCTGGCTCAGAGGGCCTGGCTCAGCATGGTGTTCCAGAATCGAAGAGTCCAGCTTTTGCTGATCAACTCCTTGACTTTTGGCCTGGAGGTCTGCCTTGCTGCAGGTGTCACATATGTGCCACCCCTCTTGTTGGAAGTAGGAGTGGAAGAGAAGTTTATGACAATGGTTCTGGGTAGGTGGCTTCTTTTCTTCTTTGCTGGGAGACTGTCCATGCTAGGTTTGATAGACTTCGAGTTCTGTTTGTGGATATGTGGGTATGCATGTTTATCTGTCCATCAATCAAGGCCTTAGGGCTGCAGGTTGCCAACTGAATAATATTCAGGCTGCAAAAATAGTGTTGTGCATGTTGGTATGTAAAGTGACATGGCATATTATGGATTAAGATGTAAGAAGAAAAGATAATGTAATTGTTACTTTATATTAAGCAACATACTAGGTGTAATCTAATCCAGATAAAGCCTGCAAACCATATATGCCCCTACACTGTTCTTATGTTTGCATTACCAAATATTGGCAGCATGGGTTTCTCATGTATTTTTTTTTTAAAAAGGCCTAGGGGATGTGAAGCTCTGCATTTTACAAGATGTTTCATGATTATTTTCCTTGTCACATAGGATGACTCTCCTACTTTTGTATCATGACTTTCCTTACCTTTGACTTCTGTTGCTAACTTGTTCATCTTTGTCCTTATCTGTTGAAGTCACATGGGTACACACACATACTCCATTTTGGAAAATGGGTGAGGGGATGCTCAAAGACTCTTTAGCAGCTGTTCATATCTCCTTAGAAAGTCTGGTTTTCCTCTTAGGATTTGGAGATCTGGAGATGGATTATCTGATGTTGCAATTTTTGTTTTGTGAGCTTTTATTTCCAACTATTGCCCTATATAATCCCCTCACCTCAAATAATCATTTCTCTCCCCTTCTTATTTTCTAGGAATTGGACCAGTTCTGGGTCTAGTGTTTGTACCACTGCTTGGCTCTGCCAGTGACCATTGGCACAGTAGGTATGGTCGACGAAGGCCTTTCATCTGGGTCCTATGCCTAGGTGTTTTCCTGAGCCTTCTCATCATTCCACATGCTCACCGTCTGGCCAGACTTGTTGCCTTGGATACCCGTGCACTGGAGCTGGCTTTCCTTATCCTGGGGGTTGGCCTTCTTGACTTCTGTGGTCAGGTCTGCTTCACCCCCTTGGAAGCTCTTCTATCGGACCTGTTCCAAGAGCCTGACAGCTGCCGAAAGGCCTTCTCTGTGTACTCTTTCATGGTTAGCCTGGGAGGCTGTGTTGGATACTTGCTCCCAGCTATTGACTGGGACAGTAGCTTCCTTGCTCCTTATTTAGGGGGTCAGGAGGAATGCCTCTTCAGCCTCCTCACCATCATCTTCCTTGGCTGTGTCTTAGCAACTGTCTTTGTGACAGAGGAAGTGTCAGCTCAAGTAGAGCTCAGCTCTGGCCCTACAGGAAAGTCTTCTTCCAAGTCCCCAACATTTGCCTGCTGTTCTTTTTGGCTTCCAAATAACTTTTTGAGGACCAGGCATCTGGTTCAGGCCTTTAGGAATCTTTGTGCCTTGGCCCCACGTCTGCATGGAGTTTGCTGTCGTATTCCCAAGGTAATCCAAAAGCTTTTTGTGGCGGAATTCTGCAGTTGGATGGCCCTCATGACATTCATGTTGTTCTACACAGACTTTGTTGGGGAAGGATTATACCAAGGCATCCCCAGGGCTAAACCTGGGACAGAGGCCAGGAGAAACTATGATGAAGGTATGAAGTGTGCAAGAGTCCTTTTGCTTATACCCTTGAAGCAGATTACAGAATTGAAAGTTTTTAAAATTATATAATTAGAAAATCCATTTTCATTAAAAATATTTGATAGTTGATGCAATTAGAGCAGACTTATATAAACATGCCTTTGTCATTTGTTATAAATTTTTCCTTTTCCTTGAACTTCTTTGAGGAGAAGTAGCAAGAAACTCATTACTATTCATGCACATAACATCAACCTATATTTTATTCTTTTATGGAAATATGTCCCCTTATTTCTAAAGTAGTTAATATCTGACTTTTCTGATTCATTGATTAATGTATGATGGCCTGTGAGCAAACTACTTTTTGTTAATTAAATTTGTAAAATATTATTTTAAATATTTTTGATTTAAAAATTGATTTAAAAATAAATCAAATGTGCAGATCCCCCTCTTGCTGCAAAAGGATAAAATCTGTATTTGACCTGTTCTCTCATCTCTGTCTTAACATGAAAAACTACCCAGACGGTAGCTTTTTTTGAATGTCTCCTCTTAAAGCCATTTGATCTCTGGATTACCTTTTGTTCCAATATAGCATATTGTTCCAAGGTCTGAGTGACTCAGTTTCAGTTTAACTAATATTTAACATTTATTAATGATGTGTACACAATACTGTTCAGTAATTGCCCCATCTTGGATTAGTGACCCATGTATAATTATCTTTTAGAGATGCATGAAGAAAAGTTCACAAGGAACTGAAATGTGGCACTGATTTAAACATAATTTTCAATATAAATGAAATATGAGCAATATTTGTCATTTGTAGGTACAAGTTAACATCTTGACTTCAATTAACTGCTCATATTAACAGCTGGGAAAAGTTCTGAAAATGTTTAAGGCTGAGCTATTTTTGACGGTTATGTTACTCTGTGTAAGACACCTCAGGACAGATTTCTGACATATGAATATTAACACATTTAATACTTTCCTCCTATTCATTTTTAATTTCATAAACTATACTACAACAGATAGATCATAGTTGTCCAGACAGCTAACAAAACTTGGCTTTATGAAATTTGACTTTTTTCTAGCTAACCTGTCCATCTTCTTTATTTCACTATATATATCTTTCTTCTCAGGAATTCGGATGGGTAGCCTGGGCCTCTTTCTCCAGTGTATCATCTCCATTTTCTTCTCAACAATCATGGATCGGATGGTGAAACACTTTGGGACACGAATGGTCTACTTAGCCAGTGTGGCTTTATTTCCATTGACAGCCTTCATCATGTGCTTCTCTCAAAGTGTTGTCATTGTCACTGTTTCTGCTGCCTTGACTGGCTTCCCTTTTTCAGTGCTTCAGATCCTTCCATACACACTTGCATCACTTTATCATCATGAGAAACAGGTAGGAGAAACATCTTGAAATGACTCAGCGCATGGAACAAATGGATATAATTTTAATATGAAGTTTGGCACATATACACGTTTCCCCATAGCTATCTTGTATGAAAGCAGAAACTAGCACCTAAGAATGGTTACAGAGAAGGCTCTTAGATAATTTTTCTGATGAATTCATATGTCATCTTCTAAATGTGATTCACCTACCATTCCTGTTAAGGAAAAGGTGGAATGGTTGCATAATAATTTGGTTATTAATATTCCCAGCCATCCAGCTGAAAGCAGCCAAAGACTAAATTTGCTTAGTATATTAAAGATTTATTAAGCAGTACTTCACTTGATTGCTGCTTTATTGATTCTTGCCCATTGACATATGAAGCTATTGACTATATAAAGTACTATAATATCTTGACTTGATCCCCTGTTTTCCCCATTTATAGATATTTTAATGAGCAATGGATTTTTGTAGACTTCGTATCTTAGCCACGAATCTTAAAACCTACTTTGCAGAGCAAAACAACTAGGAAAGAGTGGATAATTTCAATTAATCTAAGAAAAATTACCATCAGAAATTCTGATAGTAGAAACTCCTGTATTTTCTAGAGCTGTAATTGTCAGTACCATAATCAATAAGTCTGGGACACCTGATGCAAACTCCCAAGTAGTAATGGCTTCACCACCACTAGCCTTGACAATAGTCATGCAGGAAAAGTTCATGCTAGCCATTTATGTATTGGGTAGGATTCCTGGATTTCTTTGACCAGGGTTTGTATGGCCTAGAGATCTACAAATGTTTTGCAACATGTTTATATTGGAATAACAAAGAGGCATGTTAAGTTGATCCTTATTTAGAGCGTTTCTTCAAATCTTCAAAAAACTGGCAGTATGGCTGTTCTGGTCAAACTCTTAAACAAATACATAACTTCTATTGTTGAAATATTATTCAAAACTGTCACAAGGTTACTTGTCTTTGCCAGTTTTGCATCCCAATCAGGATATGTCCAAAGCAGCTGTTCCCCGTTATCTAACTGCACGACTACTGAATGACTACTGTATCTTCTTTGTAGACCTTTGTAGGATGATACAGTCCTACCGAAGCCTCCTCTTTTTTTCTTTGCTTTTTGTCAGTCCTTTATGTCTGCTTCCTCTACCTTTTTGCTTCTTTCTTCTGAAGTGATTTCTTCATAACAGCTGCCATTCCAGTGTTGTGAGAGCCAGCAAGACTAACTCTGTCTGAAGTTTCCAGTGCACAAGCCGTGTAAGTCGGTTGCATTTCATGCATGCCCTTGAATCGTACTGCCCTTATAGGACTATCATCTTTCTGGAATCAGTTCGTGACTGTTCTATGTTGGATAAAGCACTTTGACCAGGTTGACATTACATAAATTTAAATAGTAAATAAACTTAAACTTATAAACTTAAGTGATAACTGAATAGTAAATAATACCAAACAGGTTTGAGCTCTTTTTAAAAAAAAAATTTATTTATTTATTCGATTTGTGATGATGAATGAATCCTCAATTCATGTGAAATAGCTTGAACAACAGTTTTAATTTCTAGAAAACAGCTATCTTTGTTTCTTCTGTTGATCTTTATTTAAAAGCTTTCATCCTCACTTTTCTCTGTTCCAGCTAATCATTTATTTCATATCGTATTCTGTGGTTTTTATGTCTTTGCTGACTTGTCTTCTAACATCTTATCATCTTTTATTTTCTTGTGCTTTCAGATATATTTGCCTAAGTATAAAAGTAAAGAGAATGCAGGTCAATCAGAAAAGAAGCTGGGTTTCCTCAAAAACCACATTTCTACTCAGAAGTTGACCTACCAGAATGGACACAGTGGTAACCTGTACTCTCCCCCTGTTGCCGGTTCTTCTCTCTGTGTCAGCTCACCATGTGAAGTCTCGCTCATGATGATGGTGGGAGATTCAGACACTGCAGCAGCAAGCCGAGGGATCTGTTCAGATCTGGCCATCTTGGACAGTGCTTTTCTTCTTTCCCAGGTTATCCCGTCCCTTCTTATGGGTTCACTGGTTCAATTCACACAATCAGTCACCACTTATATGGCATCGGCTACTGGCTTTGGATTGGTAGCCATTTACTTTGCAACCAAAGTTATTTTTGACAAAAGTGATATGGCCAAGTATTCAGTGTAGAAGAGGGGAATTAATGTGTATTAAAGACATACTAGAGAAGAGTCGGGAGTGCAAATATAGCCTCTTTCTGCTTCTCTGTTCAATGAGATGTACAAAATATTTGACTGAAGGAAAATAACTGGGTTGATCTCAGGGTAACAAAAAGTGTGGTATTGGACTGCCTCTTTTTTACCCAATGCCTTCAGTAAAAATCTGTGCCTGATCCTTTGGATCAGGCTCACAAGAGCCATTCAAACAGGGGTGCTACTATGATCACTTCCTTAAGTTGTGTGAGTGGAAGATGACATAGTGCAGAAGGGACCAAAGATAGCTTGGAAATGCAATGAACCTTGCTTCTTAGTTATTGTCTGTATTGAAATATTGTTGGTCAGCTTTTGAATTGAGTTACAAGTCCTCACAACTTGCTGTGAACCAGAAATCATATGGAAGAATGTGATATAGTATCTTAATGTTTTTTAAAAAATGTCAGAATAATACACTCCCTTCATTTTTCTGGATATATTTTAGGACAAAGTCTAGGTAGTATAAATAATCTGAGTAGAACTACATAGAGGGAGCTTGTTTAAGAGAAGATGCTGTGGTTATACTGGCAGCAACTCTACCACTGCACGAAGGAAATGAAACCTTAGTTGTCAGCTGATCCTTTTCCCCAAATCTGCCCAAAACAGAGCTTGCAGTTAGTGTAAATAGAAAGACTTGCATAAATGTAAGCTGAAGAACATGCCTCTCTGGGGAATTGCCTTTAAGTGACTGAATGGCCCAAACAAACTACAGTGCCTTCTACTGTGTGCAATCCTAAAAGGAAGGCTTAGATTAGAGTAAAAACATTTGGGTGTAGGCTGCTATTTTGGATAAGGAGATGTGTGGTCATCTAAATTTTTGGGGAAAGACTGCATTGAAAAGGAACTATGTTCCTATGTACCACGAGGCATGTGCCAAACTGAGTTTTCCACTGTGTAATCCATTCCTTCTGCCACCCAGATAGAGCCTAGGCATTTTTTGGGCTAGAAAAGTATTGTAAGCCAAACTGCCCTTTTTGAAGTGCAAATACACACACCACACCCCAATTGTTTTGAATAAGACATTTAGCTGGCATTGATTCAGTCAACAGCAGACAAGGCAACTTTTCCTGTTCAGGATTAACACATATCGAGTACAAAAGTTCAGGATGTATAGAACAATGTGACCAGAAGGTCAAGATCAACTCTTTCTCCAAGTTAGGATCTTCTTTCTATGGGTTACACCAATTAACATTGAAAAGACTATATTTGTAAATTAGAACAATTGAACATTAGATCTGACAATAGTATTAAGTAAATAGGGATTTCTGGAAGCCTTAGGATTCTAGAATCTGGGATGAGAAAGAGGATTGTCTTCTATATGGTAAAAAAAAAGTGTCTCTAAAGCTGCAATTTGTATTTCAAGAGAAGCTTCCATTGATGGTCTTTTCTTGGAATGTAGATAACCACAGTGATGAGATGATCTTTTGAGGCTGAGAGAGTATAAGAAAGATGGATGTTGTATCTATTTGATATAAACATCAGTTGGTCATTTCTAACCTGACCCATTTTGCATTTTGAACTATGAGATTATTGTTGAGACAAGCATGTGATCCTTTAAGTCTGTGCCCATGCATTAGCTTTAGTGTGCTGCAGTCTTGCAAATTATCACAATGTTAATCAGACTGCAGTTTGCCACAAAAACCCATTAAGAATTTGATCTGAAGACCCCAGTAGGAAAAATATTTTTGCTCAAGTGGATGAATCATGCTATCATTAAATACCTTAGACAATTTTAACTAGTTCAAATTCTTAGCTTAAAGAAACCAGTCCGTTAAATCCTGTGAAAGATGACATTTATCCACAAAGTCTCCTGCTACAGACTCATGCAATTTAATCTTCTGAATGGAAGGAGTAAAGTTTTAAAATAATAAGGATAAAATGTCAGAACTGGAATAGGGGAAGACATAAATTGAAGCGGAAAAAGCAAAAAACAAAATCGAATACATTGCGGTTATTTGGGTTTTCCCCAGTCTGATGTTCTTCACATGTGTTGGATTATAGCTTGGTATTCCCATCCAGCAAGATTACAAGTGATGGGAGCTACAGTCCTAATGTGTTTTCTTCTGATGCCGTAAGTAGAGGCTGTTGAAAAAACACATTTGACATTAGATCCTAACATGGCTTTGTTCTTTAAATGCTGGCACACATTATAATAGTCATCAGTGCCACCTGTGTGATCAGACAATAAGCATCTGTATATTGTATGATGGTCCTTCCATAATGTTTACTCACAAATTAGCAAATAGACATGTGCTTCAGTTTATGACTCCATGAAGCAAATGGGATTATTTTCTGGCAAGAACATGCAAACTTCAGCCTTCTAAAAGGAGATACTTCAGTCTTTCTTAACCTGATATCTTTCAGATGTTTTGCAATTGCAGAAATTCTAAGCAATTTCATCCTATCTTGTCTAAATAATAAAAAAAACAGCATTCATAGATAGAAAATGTCAGTATCCCGACTCTGATCTGAGTAGACTCAAATAGACTTTTTTTTTTTCAGAGCAGTGAATCTGTTGATTGGTATTAAAGATTATGCCCCTTTTCACTGTAACTTTTTCCTCCTCGTAAAGTCACTCAAGTGCCCATATCTCTTGGTAGGAATGACCTTGGTTTATTAGTTTTCTTGCATGGGGTTCTTTAATTCTTCGTAGCGCTACTGGACCAACTGAGAGAAGCTTTAAAAGGGAGTAATAAATTCCCATTAGCATTTTGCTTGTTCACACTATTCTGGGTCATTTGATAACTACAATTTTGTTTTATTGCTGCAAATCAGAACTGGAATAAAAAACGAAAAGAGAGTTACCTTAGGAAAACAATGAATTTGACAAATCATTTGAATTCAGGAGGAAAAAAATGAAAGAGAAAAGCTTATGTGAAAATAACTCAGGTTCTGTTTTTTCCAAGGAAAATGGTTCCAGAGAATTGTAGTCACCTTCAAATCAGTTATACTAGTCTTTATGCTATGAGAGCCCTCACTGTCATCTTTGATCCTCTGTGCCAAAAGTGAGGGGCATTAGTTGTTCCTAGGATCTTCTTGGAGTCTAGATCTAGAAAACTCAGAAATCTGACCATTCCCCAATGGTTTATTTCTTCTTCTGCTTTCCCATACTATGTAGCAAAAGATCACAACTGTCTTTTATCAACAAAACTTCTGCTTCAAAATATATCATAGATGCTGCAGTGGTAAGCAATTTTGTGTGCAAAATACATATAATCTGTTGCTGTTATTGCTGTTATTGAAGATGACGGTGTCTTTAAGTCAATTTAGTTTTTGCCTTTGCTATACGCTCTTCACAGTCTTTCCCACTCAGGCTAGATTCACCTATTTGGCTTAGCTTGATATGTCAAGATTGGGAAGATAGAAATTCAACACAATTAGAGGGGTCTAGCTTGAGATAAATTGATATATGAAGTAGCTGAGTGGTTGAAAAGGGATTGGCAGAGATGCCTACACCAAAAGTTTGACAAACCATCCAATTAATCTTTTCATACCAATCCCTAAAAATATAAATAGGTTTATTAATTCCATTTAGTCACTGGTGGTTCAACCATAATTTATTGATTAAGCCAAAAGTAGCTGTGTTCATAGAAACAATAGCCATAAACTCTGAGTTAACAACTTCTATTACTAAGTTAATAAACATACCAAAATAAAATCTAAGTAACCACATTATAGTTTAGACTTCAGCATTTTGTTTTTGCATTTTGAACAAATTATCCAGGGATTTGAAGTAATGGAATGAGCTGGACAAACAGTTGTGGGATTTGTAACAAATTGTGACCATCTTGGCTTTCTTATGATTAAATTTGTTCCATTGCATTATGTGTCACAAAGCTGTCTAGTTGGAATTATGAAACATAAATCTGATAAGATTGGTCTTGCTAATATGTGGAGGGTTAATATAGAATGAAAAGATAGATTCATGAGCAATATCCAAAATTCATATATATCAGTAACCAACCTGGTTTAAATCAGTATGATTATTAGAAACCTTCTTTTTATTCTCAAAATGTGCTAACAAAGAATCCACTGGGTAATGGATTCACAGATTTTCTTTATTGTTATGTGCACATTATTGTTTGGTCCCTAATGCATATCATTCACAAACTTTCTTTGGTTTTGAAACTTTGTTAGGGTGGTAACTATGGGGGTGGCAAGATGGACAAACAATGACACAGGCATAATGATGGAATCACACAAAACCTGCAACTTAAGCATTTGTGTTGTATGTATGTATCCATAATGTTTGCATGATTGCATCTTCACATATGAATTATCATTTTTGCATCACATCAGCTTTGGGCATTAATTATCCCTCCTTTGTTAATAGTATTCATCTTTATCTTTCCCAGACAGCCTTATTTAAAGAGAATTTTCTGAATCAAGTTTTGGCCAGTGATTAAATAATACCCTGTGCTATGCCCTCCCCGCATTAAAAAAACTGTATTGAAATTGTATGTTTATTTATTTATGGAAATAAATATTTTGTACAATTTTGCAGGAGATATTAAAGTCTATTAAGGAATGGAAATGTTTAAATGGCCTTAATTTAAAACAATAAGAACTTTTGGATTTAGAACCAAATACCAGGTTATTTACTTTTTTCTATGTTGAATTGGAAGAACGAATAACATCTAAAATGGTAAAGTAAGCCATGGCCATTGACAGCCAGACTATAAGGTATGAGTGTCAAACTTGATTGAGTCACGTTTTTTTCCCTTTGCTGAGCCGGGGTGGGCCTGACCGATCCACGAGCCACCAGTTTGACAGGCCTGCAGGATAATATATACTTATGGGGCTATATCATTGTGATTTGTTTCTAAAAATGGGTAATTTCATCAGAAAAATTAAAACAAAGCTGAAGCTGGTCACAAAGTTTGAATAGCTCCCTTTTCAAGACCTGGATTTTCCATATTACAATAACTTATGGTGAGGTTACGCTAAATAAGACATTTAAACAAAATGTAAGTTAATTGTTTAGAGGCACTGCAATATTAAATTCACAAAATATTATTTTTATTTTCAAATTTTACACCTGCTTTATGAAGCAAATATATTTGTGCTTCATACCAAACCCCATTTGGTGTTGATTATAGAATTATATTGAAAATATGTCCGTTTTTCACCCAGTCCCTTCTTTTTAGACTTGCCATCATAGATAATCTTTAGCTTTATCTATGTATTACACCATAATAAGCATCATGACTGTATCATGGGACATTTTTTTTTGTTTATCAACTTCTTTTTAATTCAAAGATTGTCCTAAATATGGCAATGTCTCCTATCAACTTTTGTAAACCTACATCAGACTTGAAAACAAACACTATATATTCTGTTTCAAGAGAAGCTGCAAAAGTAATTCTTCCATCACTCCTGATGGAAGACCATGACTCGTTCCTTAATGAAGCTGAATCATGTTAAAGTATTGTAGTACATTCTCTCCCCTCCCCCCAGCTTTAACGGGGAGGGAGAGATTGATGGCTTTTTATTCTTGAGCCATGCAATGTAAACTTTTTAATTAATAATGTATCCTTCAAATCATGAAAGCACTGACCTACAATTATAAAAACCAAGAGTATTACATTCACAAAAGGGAATTTTGAGAAATCTATTGGGTCACCTGTAAATAGTTGAGACACCCAAAGCCTCTGTAAAAGGAATAACAACATATTTCAATTCAAAAGAAGAGCTTCTGCAAGTCAGCCCATTCGTTAAGTATTACAAATAAAAGTATCCCAGGCTGACACAGAGGAATCCAGGTGGTAACTGGGAGTGCACTGAAGAACCAGGGAAGCCAAGAAGCAGCTCCTGGAGTAAAACACAGACCTGGGTGGGATCACAACACCGCATACTATGAAAACTTTAAAATGTAGGACCCAGTCACTTGTCTTAAAATAACATGGGATTGTTGCTTTGTAACATATGTTTGCTTTGGGTTAATATCTTGTTTATTCCAGATTAATGCCATGGTTATTTATCAATTGGAAGGAGGTAGATTTTACTGGAACTGATAGTTATCCATGGCACACTTGATCCATGGTCAACTGTACTCTGTCAACAGGATACCCTGTTTCACAAGCTTTGACCAAGGCGTACAACTGTCTCAGAACATATTCATACAAAGGATTATTGCTCTATGATTCTGCCATGGCATGCTAGGAAATCCTCAGCAGGATTGTCAATTCCTTTTGCAGAACAATTGTACAGTAAACATATTGGCAGATTTCAGTTATAAATTTGTTGCAGTTATTTTACCTTCATTACTAATTAAAGTTATGTATCTTTTGGTCACTAACAGTTTTGCAGCCATTAAATAGACAAAAATATTTGGAATGAGTAAAAGAAACAAGGAGAAGTTTCAGAAAACTTAGAAGGTATCACCATTTGCTTACATCACACAAACACCAAAATTCTTAGATTAATCCAAACTTCTCTGAGACAGCCATCGGCTGCTTTATGTTCTACTTTACTTTATTATTTATTATGACTATTGAAAGAAACTATGTGGGTGGTTGTAACTTAGGTTGTAACCCCCAACATTTCAAATCAATATACCCAAAGGCTGGAAATTCTGGGAGTTTCCAAACTTTTTGGCTGCCAAAAGAGAGAACCAAACCCAGAATGCAGTTGTTTGAATTTTGAATAAAACTTAAACGTTTCCATTTCATGCATATCCATGATATTAACCCAGCTAGAGTACAGTGAATACTAGCTACTGAATGCTGAAGTATTCAGATTATAGCTGCCATTATGTATGCTAGCAGCATGGCATAATTTATGTTCAATTTACATACGAGTCCATGATGGTTCTGGAAGGCTAATAAAATTATTGTTACAAAACTTTAGGCAGAGCACTTGAGAAATTGGCAGTGAATAAAGATAAATTGTTGTATGAAGAATCGCTTGAGGTATGGAATGCTACGGTTTTGACAAATTGTGAATTATAATTGAGGGAAGTCAGAGGAATAAAGGATAATTTGAAGGATCATGTCTGGATGTGCACGGTGGGAATAATTAAAGAAGTTAAAAAAGGGGAACAAATAACCCTCCTAGAAAAATCTGGCAACTTCACATTAATTTATGCCTTCATTTTAAACTGTAAAATCTGCCAGTTCCATCTCTTGCTTTGTCATGCATTCCTTTCTGAATTAGTACAATATCTGCGAGGGAGAATAGCTTTGTTTGCTAGCCCCACACCCCTAAAACGATTGCAGAACTAATAGTTTATAGAACAGCCTTGATTTTTATTTTTTTCCACACTCAGCAGAATTTGGGGAAGAAATTATGTAAAGGCACTCAGGACTGTCTGTCAGCAAAATAGCTCTTCAACGCAAGAGGGTCATATTTGGTATGGGGGAGAAGCTGGCAAAAATGTTTGCAAATGGGCTGAATCAGCCCAGGTGCTATAGAAAAAGATTTGTGGGAAGAAGCAATGGGCCAGGAGCTCGGATTGCTGGCAGCTGTTCCAATTCTGAGCACTCCCACTTCTTATCACATGACCCAAAGCAGAAAGCATTCACAGACACAACATGATGCCTCATGCTCACAGCTGAGACTGACTTAGCTACGCAAACCAAAGTGCAGTTACCCCCAACGGTCAGGGGGTCGGAAAAAATATTTAGCTGTGCTCTTGTTGCTTTCCTTGCCTTATTTAGGTATGGATACACCATATCCAGCAGGTGGTGCTATAATATTCTAATCTAGGCAAATGCTGTAGCAAATAGTTTGCATTAGTATACAAATTATTATTTTTTATATACAGCTGACTTGGATTACTAGTACTATATCCATTCCTTCTAAATGTGAATCCTAGCCTGGATTAGTCTTTTGGACATATCTGTTTTCAAGCTAATTGATTTGGCACCATATTCTGGCAATTCTGGATAATTATGCTTGCACTTGAAAGATTTGCATATTGGTTATTTGATTCTAAGAGGTTAGGGTTAGGGTTAATTGCGTATAAAAAATAGTTTTCAAATTCAAAAAATGTAAACCTCTACAAAGCAGATCAAAGGTAGCATGATAATTCAATTAAAGGCATCAAAGGTTAAATGGATAACAGAACAAAGAAAAAAATAGAATCAACCTAAAACTACTAAGCTGAATAAAATAGCAAGAATATATAAGACTAAAAGTAGTCCTTTAGAATGCATTCCAATGTAGCCAATCTAACTTATTAAGATAATAGCTAAATAAAATATGGTATTGAGAAATAAATATAATTTATTGAAAAACCTAATAGAATAAGTTAATAGAATTTTTATTGGCCAAGCATGATTGGACACACAAGGAATTTGTCTTGGTGCAAATGCTTTCAGTGGACATAAAAGAAAAGATACATTCATCAAGAGTCAAGAATCATCAGGTACAACACTTAATAGTCATAGGGCACAATAAGCAATCAAACCATACTAGGAAACAGTCAAAATAAATCGTAAGGATACAAGCAACAAAGTTACAGTCATGCAGTCACAAGTGGGAGGAGATGGGTGATAAGGAATGATGAGAAGATGAATAGCAATAGCAGTGCAGACTTTATAAATAGTTGGACATTATTGAGGGAATTATTTGTTTAGCAGAGTGATGGCGTTCGGGAAAAAACTGTCCTTGTGTCTAGTTGTTCTGGTGTGCAGTGCTCTTTAGCATCGTTTTGAGGGAAGGAAGGAGTTGAAACAGTTTATGTTTGGGATGTGAGGGGTCTGTAGATATTTTCACAGCCCTCTTTTTCACTTGTGCAGTATACAAGTCCTTGTTTGAAGGCAGGTTGGTAGTAATTGAACAAAGTAAATGTTGATTGGGAGCCTTTCTGGAGAAGAAAGTCGTGAATATATGGAATCAAACTACAGTACTTTAAGAAAATGAATTTATTGACCAAGACTAAAAGAACACAGATATAAAGAATAAACAAAGAAACCAACACATTAGAGCAGGGCTGTCAAACTCCCGGCCCACAGGCCTGATGAGTCACATGCTGACCACGCCCACGCCTGGTTTAGTGAAGGGGGGAGTCCTAATATGTCACGTGACGATTTGAGTTTGACACCCCTGCATTAGAGAATGGAAATGGTGGCAAACATTACAAAATATTAATTTAGGCCCAGCATATAACCAGATCATTTGAGCCTATGGGTAATTCAAACCAGCACCTTCACAGCAATTGCATTTGAGCAGAATTTGGCAGCTTTTGTAGAAATTTTAATACTCTGGTATGTTAGTAGAAGTGTATTCCTACTATTTTAGGCCAACCTGGGAATATTAATTCAGAGTGCTAAGTGTGCAAGATGAGTGAGTCTTCCTTGATGGCTTTATCCAAGCATAAATGAGAGCACCCTGAATAAAGGATGCAACTGAACCTCCCCTCCAATATCTTTGAGGGTAAGGTATTAAATTTTACTAGTGTAAATATCCTTTGAAGTGAGATAAAAAGCATAATAGAACAGTTGGGACTGGCAAAAGGTGTGGTACAGTAATGCACTATTGGTCAAAATAGTACAAGTGCAAGTCAATGATCTTGACATTTTTAACATAGCCTTTTCTGATTAACAAAGATTGGGATGTGAAGCCCAAAAACACAAATAACAAGTTATACCTTTTTTTAGGAAATAAAGTGTCAGCAAGAATATACAGGGTCCAAGATCAACCCTGAAATTTGATTTAGGAACTACTGTGAATTTGATGCCCCTCAGGTGGTAGGAATATATGGAGAAATAAAAATGAGTTTGTTGGACAAATATCAGACCATGTATTCTTTCAAGAAGCTACTAAGATTTCTGCAACATTTTAGGCACTTAGGAAAAATACTTCAAAGTATATTGTACCTTTTTACAGTTTCTTAAATGTATGCATGTTTTCTGAGGATCAGATTGCAGCTATGGGCAGGAACTGCACAATCCCAGGAAATGATCAGGGGTAGGATTCTACCAGTTTGGCTCGGTTCGAGCGAACCGGTAGCTCCGAAGAACAGCTGGGAGTGAACCAATTCACTCCAAAGATCAAGGTATTTCTTTTCTCCCCCACCGATCAGCTGTTTTCCGAAGATCAGCTGTGCCATGTGATTTAGATTAGCTAGAAAGCAGGAAATTGTCAGATATCTTGCTTTCTAGCTAATCTAAATTGTGTGGCACAGCTGATGCCTTCCTCACTGTTGTACTGCTCGGCACATGAGGCTTCCCTGAGGCCAAGTAAGCAAAAAAAAAAAATATCCATGCCCAACCAGTCACATGGCCACCTGGCCACGCCCACAGAACCAGTAGTTAAAAAAATTGCATCCCACCCATGGAAATGATGCAGCTTCAGGCAGGTAGCACTTGAGTCCCTTATGCTCTCCAAATCGTGAATTGTGCCATGGCATAGACCCCCCCCCCCAAAAAATTGCTAGTGTCCTTATAAATACCAAGAGCAATAAATAAGCCTGAACTAATTACTCTTCAACTTCTAAAGTTTTTCTACACATAACAATACTATGTTTTCAGGAATCATGGTCAGAAAAAACTTCAAGGCTTTTCTTAAATGGGGTTCAGGGATT
The DNA here is from genome assembly GCA_023653725.1 of Bungarus multicinctus. Classification (NCBI taxonomy): domain Eukaryota; kingdom Metazoa; phylum Chordata; class Lepidosauria; order Squamata; family Elapidae; genus Bungarus; species Bungarus multicinctus. Next base: position 87,222,596 of record CM042842.1, on the reverse strand, counting down.
GCCCACTCCTATTTTTATTCACAAGTTTGGGGAGATATATCTATACACATAGGCTCACATAGTATAAATAACATAAACAGAACTGTTATCATCCAGAAAATCTCTCAATCTATCTCTAGTTTCAATAGGCTATCCAGTATGGTGTAGTGGTGAAGGCCTCAGGCTAGAAACTGAGAGACCATGAGTTTCAGTCCCGCCTTAAGGCATAAAAGTTGATTGGATGACTTTGGGCAGCCACTCTCAGTCCAAACCACTTCACAAGGTTGATGTGGGGAAAAGAGGAGGAGGAAAGGCTATTATGTATGCTCATCACCTTAAGTTACTTATAAAGTGATAAAGGTGGGATAAAAATCTAATCAAGCAATGCTTGTAAAGGGAGAAAGCTACTGACAGATTAAACATCAACAGACAGTGATCCAGCCATGACTAATGAATAGAAATTCCTATCTGCAGATCGCTACTAACCTGTTCAACTGAGGAAACAAAAGTTCAAAATAGTCCAGATTTAGTTTGGGCTAATTACAAGTCAAGGGAACTGTGTCTGCCATGGCAGCTAGGAAACAGAGCTGCCCTTGTTGAGGCAGCGCTACTGCAGGTGCCTCAGGATAATCAGCCTGAGAGCCCCAATACTAAGAATGCCATTGCCTATTCACAAAGACTGCTGAAAGGACACTGGCGATATCCCAGCCAAATTTGAGTGCTCAACATATATGATACAGAAGAGCCCTGGTGGCACAGTGGTTAGAATTCAATATTGCAGGCTAACTGCCCACAGTCTGGAGTTTGATTCTGATGGTTGACTCAGATTTCCATCCTTCCGAGATTGTTATAATGAGGACCCAGATTTTTGGGGGGTGGGGTGGGGGCAATAGACTGACAAAGAGAGTGCTATAAAAGCACTATGGAGCGGTATATAAGTCTTAAGTGCTATTGCTATTGCTAATACAACCCAAACCAGATCAGAGGGAATCTTATATGAATAAACATGAATAGGCTAATTTTTATTCCTACTCATTTGCAGTGCAGTATGTATATATAGTTTGTTGTATGTTAATTTTAGAATAGAAGTCCCATTATATTATTATTATTCTTAGAGAAGATGTTATAGTTATTATTAAACTGACACCAACAGATCAACTACTTGAAATGGTGTGCAAATTTCACCATTAAAAATTTCAGGTGCTATTCAAACAATGTTCTATGAGCACTGCCTGCTAAAACATGCATTTTAAATATAGCAGGAATCATTTCTGATTCCTGAATAAATTAAAGCAAGATCAAGAGTGTTGGCAATCTGCATTTGGAAATTAAGGGTGGTACCTTCTTACTACCATTCTAGTAGATCAATTAAACTGGTTACAAGTTAATGCAAGCCTCTGAAGCCTCTGGGAAGAAAGGGCTAATCATGCTTTAAGAAAGAGACGGTGTTGAAATAATATAAGAATCAGATCCTCTTGTGATTAGTATAGAACAGAGTAGATGCCAGCCACAAACCAAGCTTTGAATGCCAAGAAGTTATTAGAATGTCCATATCCCTTTTCGAGTGTTCAGAACATTATGTACTCATTTTCTCAACAGTCCTTATGACGACAGTATAAAATGACTAGATACTGTAATCCCTGATTTCCTTTAAGATAAATTGAGCTCTATACCATACATATAAACATGCACAAAGGTGCTTTTACAAGAGATAACTGGACTTCGTTTTTCTCTGAAGATGTTTTGCTTCTCATCCAAGAAGTTTCTTCAGCTCTGACTGAAGAAGCTTCTTCTCCATTGTCCAGTCAGAACTGAAGAAGCTTCTCAGATGAGAAGTGAAATGTCTTCAAAGAAAAACAAGAAAGTCCAGTAGCCTCTTGAAAAAGCACCTTTGGGACAACTATGACCTGGGTGACTAATAATCTCCACAGACATACACATATCTTGTCTCTTTGTAGGAACAATCTTTCTTTCTCCATAACCAGTTGAAACTATGATTAAGTCTGTCCAAATATTGTGAAATTAATTAACTGTGAGCATCCTAGATCAAGCCAAGACCAAAAAACACTAGAGAATTCCTCTGAAGCCTGGCACTCAGACAAATCGGCAATCAACAGGCATGCAGAGATAAACAACATCTACATACCATTCAAAAGAGACAATCAACAAGTCAAAAAGGAAACAAAAAGGTCCAAACATCTCCTCGCCAGCAATCAACAACCAGATGAGCAAAGATTAACACCAAGATTAACACTAGACCAACTATCAAGAAGCAAACAATACTCTAATCAGAGAAAAAAGCTAACAATTAACAACAGTACAGTCAAGGAACCACCAAGACCTCTTCCTCCAACAGTGACGGAGCAAGCCACTATATAAAATGACAGTAAACCCACTCCCTACTAGCACTGATGATATTATCTAGTTTGGTAATGAAACATCAATTAACAACTAAACAACCAGAATACCAAGGACCCCACGATTCAACCCTGAGATACAAATATTCTCTTTTATCAGTGCAATTGATTTAATCAGTAATGAAGCCAACTGAAGATCTCACTGGTCTCCCAAGACTCCCAGGCCTCATGACAAAGCAAGGTCTTGAAGAACTTCCCAAAAATACGGATGGATGGAGCTGATCTCACTTTAGGGGGGATGAGAGATAAATGTTCCAGATAAGGAAGATACCCCAGCAGAGAAGGTCTGGCTCTGTGTGACTGGCAAGCTTAGTTCTCTGAAAGATGGGACCTGCTTCTCTTCAGGATCTGATAAGACAAGCAATCAGGGAGAGGTGGTCCTTCAAAACACCCATCTTTAACCCATCAAAGCCAGCCCTTGAATTGAACCTTGAAGCAAACTAGCAACCAAAGCAGCTCATGGAGGTGTAATGAATTTGTTCTAGCAGAACACATAACTGCTTGTGAGACTGCATTTTGCACCAGTTGAAACTTCTGTATACTGTTCCAAGGGTAGAGCCCTCCAATCCAGGTAAAGGTATAACGGGTACACGCCTAGCCATGATTGCCACTTCCTCTTTGAGCATGAGATCTGAGTCCAGGAGGACTCCCAAAGTGTACACTGGATCTGTCTGCAGCAGAGCCACCCCAGTCAGCACCAAAAATGACACTGTCCTAGGACCAGGAGGCCCCCAAATCCAAAGTTACTAAGTCTTGTCAGGGTTCAATTAGATCTAGTTTGTTCCCCATCTAGATCTTCACAGCTTCCAGATACCAGTATAACATCACTTAATGTGCCAGGAGCAGATATATTGCAGGTAATCTCACAAAATCATTGTTGGAACAGGGAGTAATGTTTATTCACGAAATAGTTTTTGCAATAGATACAATAATCATAGTCCGTTCATTAACCAGAATGTTAACTAGAAGTTGTTCCTTATCATCCATTTTCACTCCTGAAGATAGTTCTTACCAAATGTCAGATTTCTGGACAGGAGAACAATTTCAAACAATCACTAGATTGCAATTATGCACAATTTTTATTTTTTGAGAATGCCTATGCACCTCATATCCCAGTGGTATTCATAGAAATACAGATAATGCTGGAGGGTTGAATTTTGAAGAATACTAGTTTATTATTTTTTTTTTTGATGGATATGAAGGGAGCTGTCCATGCATATGCTCATTCCTATAGGCAGCTCCACCCCAAACCAGAATTGAACCCATTCACCAGGAAGTCTATCCCCAGTATTTGAAATATGTGAGTGTGTGAGAGTGAAAATGCTGTTATATGTCATGCCCCTGTCGGAATCTGATTCTGAGGGGGAGGCTGTGCAGCTGACAGGAAGTGGGAGTGTGGCTCTGTTGGCTGTGGAAGAAACTGGGGAAGGGCAAAGTCCGGCTGGGCAGAGCAGGAGAGAGGTAGAGCAAGAGAGAGGGAATTCAGAGGAAGATCCAGGCCCACCCCCTCTTCATCCTAGGGCATGCAGGGAGGAATGGAGACTGGAGCAACATGAGTTGCGTGGCTTACGAGGGAGGAAAGGGCCCTGATTCCCTTCATTAGCTGCAGCTGGGAACATAGTGTTTTAAAAGGGAGATTGCACACAGCAACTTGTTGGAAGCAAATTGTGAGTTATCTGTTATTGTCGAGGCTTATCTGGGTTCCTGGCATCTTCCCAACTGTGTGGGTTTCGCTGGCCTTTTAAGTCTAGAATTCCTTATCTTGCCCTGTCATACTAATTACTGCAGTGTGGTTTGTGTGTATTTTTATTTACAGCTTGTATGTACTTTGTTTTCGGACTGAATTTCCTCCACTTAAAGACTGTTTTTGGGAGAGGTTTTTTTCCAGCTGAAGGTAACCTGGACATTGGGGCAAAATTGGAGATATTAAAGGGACTCTTCTTACTTATGTGACTGTGTTGCCTTTGTGCCACCCACCCCGGTCATCACATTATAGTACTGAGGGGATGTTTGTTGCTATCTTTTCCAATGGTTTACAGATACATTTCAGAAACATCATTTTAAATCTGTCTCACACTACCCTGGAGTGTGACAAATTTGCCTTAGAGGCACTGGAAAATTTAATAAAGCAATTTTTAGCTATAAGCTAATGAGCTTATAGCTGGAAAGGGCTCGCAATCTGGGTGTCCTCCTGGACGTACGGCTGTCTTTAGAAGACCATATCACAGCCATCGCCAGGGGGGCCTTTTGTCAGATTTGTCTGATTTACCAGTTGCGGCCCTTTCTGGATCTGGACGCACTTCGCACAGTCACCTTCGCCCTCGTCATCTCCCGCTTGGATTATTGCAACGCTCTCTACATGGGGCTCCCCTTGAAGAGTGTCCGGAGGCTGCAGTTGGTTCAGAATGCGGCCGCGCGGGTGATCTTGGGAGCCCCTCGGAGCTCCCATGTAACACCACTTCTCCGCGGGCTGCACTGGCTTCCTGTGGCCTTCCGGATCTGATTCAAGGTGGTACTGACTGTATTTAAAGCGCTCCATGGCTTGGGGCCTGGGTACTTATGGGACCGCCTGCTGCCATCAACAGCCTCCCGCCGCCCAGTACACTCCCACAGGGTTGCCCTCCTCGGCTGTACACCGCCCCGAGTCCCTTTTTGGGAGAGGGGGCGGTATAAAAATTTAAATAAATAAATAAATAAATAAATAATGTGCTAATTGAATATATATACTCAGGAGCTCATTGCCACAAGAAAAGCAGGTGACCACTTTGCTAACTTTCAAATCTGAAACTGGCCCAACCAAAAGAGCTGTCCCCTAAGTATAATGTTCCCATTGCTGTTTTTTGAGAAGACTATTGGGGAAACATAATAAATGTAGTTACTTCCAGATACCCTTAAAATACTTGCATATATTGAAAGGCATTACAGATGGTTGACCCTACCATTAGGCAGGGTGTGGTGTTAATCTTAAGATGCAGATGTTGGATGCCATGAAAAAAAAATATCTTCAGCAAAGGTAATTTCTATTTTATATTATGGATGGTCATACAATCAGCCAGGTGTTTAGACTGGATTTAGCATTTTCAACCATCTATCAAGCCCTTCCCAAAAATCTGAGATAGGCAGATTTTGTGTCAACAGTATTGTTGCAGGATGCAATCTATTCCAAGAAGTTGCTTTTTGCAATTGACTGATGCTGATCTTGTTAATGCTGATATAGTGTTCAAGTGGTGTTCAAAATGTTATAGGCTTGTATCCAAGGTGCTTCTTATTATTAATATTATCATTGTTTTCTTTTGCCACAGTCATTCTACTTCTATCTGCAAGTCTTTGTACTGTTATTTCTTTTCCCTTGCCAAGGATGAGTTTAGATAATGCTTTAGAAAAGTTGTCAAACGTGTGTCAAAATAACTCTGCTAGCTTTGATACTAAGCATCTTCTGTTTCCATACAGTGTATTCAGATTCAAGCGATTCAGTATCTTTTTATTTCAATTTTTAAAAAAGAATGACAAATTTCAAAATAATAATTGAGTTGGGAATCTTGATGTTGAGAAAGTGTCCTTTATGAGTCAGTCTGAGAAGCTCAATGTTGTAGACACTGGTTATCAATACATCTCTAGAAGTTTGTAGAATGTTTTTAGCCTTAGACATCCCAGGACTGAAAGTGAGGACTTCTGCATTCAAAACATATTATCAGCTACTAAAATACCATTGGGAAGGTTAATTATTTCTGGGTAAGGTGACTTGGATGGATGGGAGATGTGACTTAATGCCAATTTGATTCTATCACAGTATACAGAATTTTGATAAAATATCCATTCTCAAGCTTTTTGGAGTCAGTGATAATGTAAATTAGAATATATGATATCAGCAAATAATGCATAATATTGCATTCCTGGGAATCAAATATAAAACCATCCTGATTTATGTTATTTTACTTTTGCTTCTTCAGTTATTAACATATACCATAGTGTAACAAAAGCTTTTAAAAAATCCACATTTGCCTATGATTTAATCCTAAATTGATACAAATAAGTTTTCATTTTAACATAGCAGATGCTTTCCAGGTTGCCCTGACAAGTACCTAATGAATTGTTCTTAAAGTACAGGTGGTCCTCAACTTACAACAATTCGTTTAGTGACTATTAGAAGTCACAACATCACTGAAAAAATAATGAATGACCATTTTTGACACTTATGACCATCGCAACATCCCCATGGTCACATGATCAAAATAATTTATGATGATTGCAGCATCCTGAGGTCATTTGATTACCTTTTACAGCCATCTAACAAGCAAAGTCAATGAGAAACCCAGATTCTCTTAATAACCCTGTTAGTAATTCAACTGCAGTGATTTACTTAACAACGGTGGCAAGAAAGGTCATAAAATGGGGCAAAACTCACTTAGCACATTTCTCACTTAGCAACAGAAACTTCGGGTTCCCTTGTGGTCGTAAGTCGAGGACTACCCACCTATTGACCTGTGCAAATCAACGGATAGCAAAATCTCACGTAGTAACTTCCCATAGTTTTTATTTTATTTTTATTTTATTTATTTTGTCAAACAATTATTAGATAACAGGTATAAGTATAAACATGGTTATAAATACATGAAATGGATATGAATAAGAAAAAAAAGAAACAATAGGACAGGGACGGTAGGCACATTTTGGTGCACTTATGCACGCCCCCTACAGACCTCTTAGGAAAGGGGTGAGGTCAATAGTAGACAGTCTAATGTTGAAGATTTTGGGGTTTGGGGAAGAAACCACAGAGTCAGCTAGAATATTCCAGACATTGACTACTTTGTTGCTGAAGTCGTATTTCCTGCAATCAAGTTTGGTGCGGTTTATCTTTAGTTTATATCTATTTTGTGCTCTTGTATTGTTTTGGTTAAAGCTGAAGTATTCATTGATAGGTAGGACATTGCAATATATAATTTTATGTACTATACTTAGATCAAACCGAAGGCGGTGTAGTTCTGGGTTGTCTAGGTCTAAAATTTCAAGTCTGGTGGCATAAGGTATTCTGCTATGAGTAGAGGAGTGGAGGACTCTTTTCGTAAAATATTTCTGGACTTTCTCAATTGTATTAATATCAGATAATAATAATAATGCGGATTCTAGACTGATGAGCTGTATTCAAGTATTGGTCTAGCAAATGTTTTATATGCTCTAGTTAGTAGAGTGATATTACCAGAGAAAAAGCTACACAGAATTAGGTTAACAATTCTTAATGCCTTTTTGGCTATGTAGTTACTGTGGGCTCTAGCACTTAAATCATTTGAGATGAGTACTCCAAGGTCCTTGATAAAGTTTGTGTCATCAACAAGGTCTTGACTATTCAGCTTGTATTTTATTTTTTGATTTTTTTTGCCAATATGTAAGACAGAGCATTTACCTGTTGAGATCTGAAGTTGCCATTTGTTTGACTATTCTGATACACAGTCGAGGTCTTTTTGAAGAGTAGCAGCATTGTCAGTGGTGTTGAATAGCTTTACATCATCAGCGAAAAGAACGCAGTTGCTCTTAATATAATCACAGAGGTCATTAATATAGAGTATGAAGAGAGTTAGTCCTAGAACACTGCCTTGGGGGACACCACTTTTGACAGGTACAGGATTTGTATTCTATATTCCCCTCTTTTTAAAAGAAATATCAAAATGTAGAAAAGGGTAAATTTATTCCTAAAGAGTCAATCGAGTAAATTTTATTTTAAGTGTTACTTAAACATTCCTGATTTAAAACTTTAATTTCTACTTCTGATATCCATGTGCACACATGTGTACCCATGATACCCACGTATAACCCATGTGACCAAACTCCAGCCTTCATTTTTATATAGTACCAACGTAGCAACATTTAACATCTAAAGTATTCATAGTAATGTGAAAAAGTATGCACTATTGAATTTTTTTCTTTTTTAACATATTTCAACATATAGGTATTTGATCTTTATTTCAATAATATTGATAAAGGATGGAGATATAACAAATACATAAATTATTTACATTTTGTAGTCCATTGTGTAATTTAAATAAACATAATTGCTAATTGTATATAATTGTATATACAATATATAATTGTATATATAATTATATAATCGTATATAAACAACATCATGAGAGAGGCTTTGGGAGAAAACAATCTTATTTAAACTTCATTTAAATGCTTTTTGTTGTTGAAGTTTGATTGTTATGCCTCTTTATTTTTAATCGGCTGTACACCGCCCTGAGTCCTGTCAGGGAAAGAGGGCGGTATATAAGTTTAATAAAATAAAATAAAATAATAAATAATTTGCATTAGTTCCTAATACAGCCCATATATCTTTTAATCCTATTAGTTTCATGGCGTATAAAACTGAAAGGTGGGATCTTCTCCCCTTCTAAGCCAGCGGCGAGAGTAGAATGAAAACGTAAACAAGAAAGCCCCTTTTTGCGCGTGCAGGGATAGTCCGGTTGCTCCCGCCGGGTTCTCGCCCAGCCAACGGCACGTGGCTCCTCGGCCAACGGGGCCAGGCGAGCCCCCGAGACGAGCCGCCCAATGAGGAGCCCGGGATGGAACCAAGCCTTCGAGGGGCGGGGCCCTCGGTTCGGAGGGTGCCTACCTTCTTCGGATCATGTGAGCAGAGAGCGAGAGCGCGACGCGGAGAGGGGGAAAAGCCCGAGCATCGTGGCGGTCGGCGAGGGTAAGGGGACACAAGCGTGTGTGTGTGTGTGGGGGGGGGGGGGATTGGCGTGGAGGCGCGCGAGCCGGCCGCGGGAGAGGAGGCCAGGGGGACGGGGCCGCGGGTTGCAGGGAGCCGGCTGCGTTTTCAACCGAGGAGGTCGCACCGCGTAGTTGCTGTAAAAGGGCCACTACGGGCGGGCTAGGGAATTGGGGAGGCGCGCGAGGAATACACGAACAAGCCGTGCGTGAACGGAACGTCTTCCAAGACGTTTTGCTGCTTCTGTGCCTCAGACTAGCTGGGTTGGAGACGGATTCCCCAGCAAGAGCCGCTCTTTTTATTTTACTTGCCGGGAGAAGCAAAAACTTCTGAAAAGTGTGTCTGCTCTTTACTTCCTTCCTTCGTTCCTTCCTTTCTCTCTCTCTCTCTCCCCCCCCACATCTCTCTCCTTCCCCTCTCTCTCTCACACACACACGCTCTCGTTTTATTGGGAACTGAGCGAGAAACAAATCGTGTGGGTTGTTTACTGCAAATAGCATGCATAGTTCCCGACCTCTTCTAGTTGAAAATCTGGGGCTTCTTGTCAGCCAAAGGATGGGTAGGTTTTGTTTTGTTTCCCCCTACCCTCACCCCAATCCGAGCGTCTGAATTAAAGCGTGAATTCAGAAACGCGGTCGATTCCCATCACGCTGACAAACATAATGGGGCTTCAGGAATCCGGCTAAGCAGGCTCAACTTCTAGAGTGGAGTTGTTGGCAGCAACGCGCCCTGTGAACGCGAGTAACCCGAGGCTGGCCGACGGGGAAGTCGATCTCGCCCGGCCTATGGGAAACGCGGAGCTCTGTTGATTGATGGGCAAGACCTGCTCCCCCCCTCCATGGCTTCGAGCTTGCAAGGGCGGGACTCTTGCTCCTTCGGCTTTGGCGCGAGGGGGAAGCGACGCTGTGTGTAGCGCAGGGGTCTCCAATAACCTTGGCAACTTTCAGACTTGTGGACTTCAACTCCCAGCATTCCTCAGTCAGCAAAGCTGAAAGAAAGAAAGTTGGAGACCCCTGGTGTAGCGAGTGGAACCTGAGAGGCGAGCCGAGGAGCGCGAGCCAGCTTTGTCCTTCTCCAGCGGTCGCCTCGTTCCCTTTCCATCTGTGACGCTCCGCGCCCGGTTACGGACAAGCAGGGAGCGTGCGGGTTGTGCGAGGCTCGGGATTCCTTTCCTGTGCTCCTCAAATTCTGACAGTTTAAAGTAGCGCTCATAACCCCGTTCCAATTTTGGGCAAAGCCGTAATGGACGCTTGGGAAACACCCTCTTTCTCAAAAACAAAGAGTCTTCACAACCTTGGCAACTTTAAGACTTGTGGACTTCAGCTCCCAGAAGTCCTGAGCTTAACATGACTGGAGGAAGAATTCTGGGAGTTGAAGTGCACAAGTCTTAAAGCTGTCAAGTTTGAAGACCCCTGCTCAAAAAATTCTTCTTTAGAATTCTTCAGCGCGATGCACTTTTGTTTGTTTGTTCTCCGCACTTAAGTAGGCTCCCCTCTGTTTCCCCCCCTCTAATTTCATCACTAGCTGTGTCCACTTCTTTTGTAGCAGAAAGGTAAAGGTTCCCCTCGCACATACGTGCTAATCGTTTCTGGCTCCTTCTCTCCGTTACAAAGCTGAAGAGCCAGCGCTGTCCGAAGATGTCTCCGTGGTCATGTGGCCAGCATGACTAAATGCTGAAGGCGCACGGAACACTGTTACCTTTCCACCAAAGTGGTCCCTATTTTTCTATTTGCATTTTTACGTGCCTTCGAACTGCTAAGTTGGTAGAAGCTGGGACAAGTAATGGGAACTCAGTCCGTTACGCGATGCTAGGGATTTGAACTGCTGAACTGCCGACCTTTCTGATCAACAAGCACAGCGTCTTAGCCACCATGTCCCCCAATTGGGACTGTAATTCTTCTGTAATTGATCCTACTGGTTCACTCTTGAAGGAGTCCCTTCCACATCAAGTTAAGGTTCCGGTTACAGGTCCCGGTAACTTGCCACAATGCAAAAATAGCTTGAAGATGCTTTCCTCAGAGATGCTTTTTTCCAATTCCTTATAAGATACAACTGCCAACTAGGTACAACTTTACGATTTTGAGAAGGCCTTTCATCCATGGAGTAACCAGGTCGGATGAAATCAAACCTACTTGGGCCCTTCTCATTAAATCTCTTCACATAATGTTTTTTATACACTGTACCTCCAACAGCGTTCTCTTCTTTCTGATTGATCCCTGAGATTCATCTCATCTGAATTTGTCTAAATCCACATACAGGTAGTCCTTGATTTACAACCAATCATTTAGTGACCATTCTAAGTTACAACAGCACTGAAAAAAATGACATGATCATTTTTCACACTTACAACCATTACAATATTCCCATGGTCACATATTCAGGTGCTTGGTAACTGGTTCATATTTATGATTTGCAGTGTCCCAGAGTCATATGATCATGTTTTGTGACTTTTTGACAAGCAAAGTCAACGGGGAAGCCAGATTCACCTAGCAACTGTATTTCTAGATTTAACTGCAGCAATTCACTTAACTGTGGCAAGAAAAGTCATAAAATGGTGCAAAACTCACTTAACAACAATCTGTTTAAGTAAATTTTAGGCTCAATAGAAATTTTAGAAATTTTGGGCTCAATAGTCTTAAGTTCTAAGTCAAGGATTACTTGTATTCCCACCTTCTCCTATCCTCCAAATATTCTGCAACCCATTTCTCAGTCTTTTCTCTTTTTTTGCTCAGTCTTTTCCCTTTCCTCTACTGTGTGACCACATGTCCCAGTCTCTTTCTCCCTCCCACCAACATTTCTCTCTAGGAAGAAAAGAGAAGCGAGTGCAGGGAAGCTGTGCATGAGGTCTGAGCCCAGACAACCTCCGTATCTTCACAAAGAGATTGCCTCTTCTGGAAGCTCTTACCTCTCTCCAGATTCACTACTCTCACTTCCTTCAATCCATTTTACTTGGCACTTCATTTTCTTTAATAACACACTGCTAGTTATTCAGCTGTTTCATTCTTTCATGTCTCTTATTTATCTTGTTTGCCTTGAAAACATTCTCTTTCCCCTCTCTTGAATTCAGTGTTACAAAATTCCATTGGTTAATGTGTCCATTATTAATGTTATTAATCAAGATTCAGGGGAAATTAGATGGCTCAGCTACTGTTTGTATATGATATTAAAATCTATGCAAATAGTAGAATTCAGGTCTATAGAGCCTGTGTCTTGAGCACACTCTCGTACTTCAGCGAGTCTTGGACTCTTTACGCACGGCAGGAGAGAAAGTTGAACACCTTTCATATGCGCTGTCTCTGACATATTCTTGGCATAACCGGGCATAACAAAGTTCCAAATAGCGCGTTCTTGGAACATGCTGGACTTTCTATACTATTGAAACAGCAATGTCTACGCTGGCTTGGGCATGTCGTGAGGATGGCTGATGGTCGGATTCCGAAAGAACGCCTGTATGGAGAATTAGTGCAGGGAAAGCGCCCTAAAGGGAGACCACAGCTGTGATATAAGGATATCTGCAAGAGGGATCTAAAGGCCTTGGGAATGGAAATTAACAGCTGAGAAACCTTGACCTCTGATTGGTCAGCTTGGAGGCTAAAGGCGCAGCATGGCCTTCTCCAATTCGAAGAGACACTCGTCCAGCAGGCTGAGGCAAAGAGGCAGTCCTGGAGCCAGCAAAATCTGGGGGCTGGACAGGGGACAGACTGTATCTGTCCTCAGTGTGGAAGGGATTGACACTAGATGCTGTTTTAGGATCTCTTTTCAGAGCATGATACCATAGTCTTTTGAGACTGAAGGATGCCAATAATAGTAGAATTCAGGTATTCATTTTTTTTAGTTCAACAGGCTCTATTTACCACTGGCAAAACTGGTTTTCAACAAAATTAACACAGTATCCAAGATAGAGCAATTGTTCTTATGCCGGATTTTCAGTTAAAGCTTTACAAACCTTTAATTAGGCTACGAAACATCTCAGTTTCAATGTTTTTATATTAACAGTTCCTCGGTGCAATAGGTAAGATGTCTTTCTTGTTTAAAATAGATCAAAATTTAAATGCAAAAAATGAGAATACTTTTATATGAATTTGGTCTCCGAAATCTTTCCAAGTGTAAATTTTTCACTTAATTTTTCTTTAAAACTTGTCTTGCAGTTACATATGTAAATTGATTATAGTAATGATTATCTTATTCAATCATCATTTGATGCTGATACATATATGAACCAGCTTTTCAACTTTATAGTTTTTCCTCTATATAAATCAAGAGGCAATTTAGTTCAAAGGTGCTTAAAAGCATGTTTTTTTCCTTTGTCTTGACATCAAATGATAGTCAACTGTTGCTTTGTTTTGGAATTTTATTACTGAAACCGTTTTCCTAGTCATTGAATTATAGTTTAATATGAATGCTTAGAGTCTTTATTTCTGAAATTTAAATTTTAATTACAATTTTATATGATATGGTAGCATTACACTCCCATTTTGGTGACTGCCTTGAAAGGCCTTGTCAAGAAAGGGAGCCTGGTGAAATAAATAGAAAGGCCAGGGGTAGACATTCTGGAAGCTTAAGGGACATTCTGCTACTGATTAGTCTGTTTCTGTGGTGAAGATAGGAAACATGGAAGCTGAGTCTGTTTCATTTGTCTTGATTTTAGATCTTTATTAATAATTTTTTTAAAATAGGTAATAAATAATTTTGCCACATAGAACAGGACAGAATTCGAAAACATTTAAACAAAATAACATGGTAACTCTGTCATTTTGTTTTATCCATACATTAACTATGGCTGTATTCACAAATCAAATCAAAATGTAATTAATTTTCTTTCTTTCTTTCTTTCTTTCTTTCTTTCTTTCTTTCTTTCTTTCTTTCTTTCTTTCTTTCTTTCTTTCTTTCTTTCTTTCTTTCTTTCTTTCTTTCTTTCTTTCTTTCTTTCTTTCTTTCTTTCTTTCTTTCTTTCTTTCTTTCTTTCTCTTTCTTCATATTCATTTAGTCAATAAACTTTAGTTAAACAAACTACAACAGTGCAATATGAATATCCGGGTTTTATCTGCATCCAGTTAGAGCTAGTTCTCACTTGACTCACTGTTTACACTGAGGATGATTTGCTGAAGACAAATCACTGTTGTTATTGACAGAGCCTCTTTTGCAGTTACTGAATGCCTCTGTTCAGACAACAATTCAAGTTGTTCCTTGTTTGCTTTATTTTTCAGATATAAATGTGCCATCAAGTATGAAGGAAGGAAACCCCTCCCCCCTAGTACTTTGGCTTTAAATTGCAAATGGGATTTTTAAGTGTTTCCTGACAACACACACATAGACTTACATGCTTTTCATACCTTCTAAAAATAATATCAGATTTAGCTCTAACAACAGTCACAGTGTTTTCAACACCTGCTGAAGCTGCTATTCTCTGAAGATGTGAAACAGTGCTGGACCTTTAAGAAGTCACTTTCTGAAGGAAAAAATTGCGGGTTAGGAGGGGTGAAGAGACATATAATGAAAAACACCAGCATGGAAAACACTGTTAACTAAAAACAAAATGGGAAAAATCTGGTGAAATGTGGTTTTGAATTCTGGACCATGTTAAGTTTCTATTCTAACCCACAAAGTGAAGCCCTTTCAAATATTGGCTTTTTTGTTAATCTAATATACTGCCTTTAGTTTAAAATGCAAGGTACCAAACGTAGCACTACCTGCTCTCATTTTTCCCAGTACAAAAACTCTGAGAGGTAGGTTGGACTGAAGTCATCTAGCTACTACCACTAGCTGCTATGGCTACCAGTTCCAGTTTTCAGTACCCTAGCCATAGTAAAATGGAAGAATTGCAAACAAAATACCCTCTCTCCATACGGTGACTGTTAATTTGAATAGTTTACATTTTAAAAATTCCAAGCCTGTGGTATATATTCTCTTTGAATGTGAATCCCAATTGTCCCTTTAATTAATCTTAAGACATCATACATATATTTGATTTTTGGCTTAATATATTGTATAACGCAGGCTGGCTTAGCATTGTGTCTATAACAATCCAATGGCTGTTTTCAGTAAACCAAAGCTAAAATCACAAAGTGTTCTTTAAAGGTAAAGACTGCTAGCCAAGGTTCACTTCCTGTGATGGTGGGTCCATGGTCATATTGATTCTTGGCAACAGAACAGAAATAGTGTTTGCCTTTTCTGGGATGCTTCTTAAACAAATTTGGTCTCCATTTTGATTGCAACCAAATGTTCCAGAGGAGGAGAAGGCAGGGTGATCTAATTCCTTGCAATTTCTGGAGTTACATTGCAGGCACTTGCAGTGGGTGTGGGATCAAAAAACATTCCAACTGTTATGAATGGTGTGTTACAAAATGCATTGAGTAATGCCAGGTCTTTGACCTGAGCATTGCCTTGGGCTGGAAGTGAAATCTTTTGAATGCTGTGCTCTCAAAAATGGGTATGTTTATTTAGGAATGTACCTGTAATTAGGTTTTCTTGCAGGAAGGTGCACAAGAAGATAAGCTGTGATTGAGGGCCATTAAAAGAACAGTGCTCTGTCCGTTAAGCCCTCAGAACACATCTGAATTGTAGCTTTTAGTGAGCTGTACTCAATGGGATAGGAGCAAACATTTTTGATATATTTTTTGTCATCCAGATCTTTTTACACAAATTTGGATTCATGTTTTCTTTTTTAATATTTCCAGCTATAGCTGCTATTATATAAAATATAAAGAAAAAGTAGGTTGAAAAGGTTTTGAATTGATTGATAAAACTTATGTGTTTTACAAAATTGTATCTTCACAAAAGGAACAAAATACATGTATGCAAGGAAATGAAAGTCATGGATATATGAATTGCTATTTCTGAAGTGTTTCTAGTTTTTAACTCCAGATACCCGCCCCGCGATGGCTCAGTGCTTAAAGATGCTGAGCTTGCAGCTGGCAGGTTAACAGACCAGGTTTGAGACTCAAGTGCCATGCAACAGAGCTTCTGTTCTTACCCCAGTTTCTGCCCCACCTAGCAGTTCAAAAGCATGCAAATGCAAGTAGATTAATAGTACCCCTTGGATGAAAGTAATAGCAGTCCATTCTCCTTTGGTGTACAACTGGCCACATGACCATGGAAATTGTCTTCAGACAATGCTGGCTTCCTTGTCTAAGAATCACAGATGAGCACTACACCATAGAGTCAGACACAACTTTTTTACTATCTCACCACTACCAAACACCCCTACCCCCCACTGTAAGAGTATCCTTGTTCTTAACTTAAAATAATATGATAACTGCCTATGCTATTATCAAGGAAGCTGCATGGACAGTTCCATGAAATCTTCAGGAGCAGAATTCAGCTTGAAGGAGATTCATTTCATCATAGGAACCTTCAATAGGATCATAAGTTTTGATGAATGACCTTCATTCATCAAACAGGAAATAGGATAGGAACAATTCCTTCGGATGTAGGGGAGGGGAGCTTATTCATTGATTGACAAAGCTAAGCTAAGGCATTAGTTTCATTTCATCAGCTACCTCTACAAACAGAATTTACAACTGGTTAATTGCATTTCAGTGCCCACTTCATCTTTGCCCTTGGCTACTAATGACACTGTCCCTTGACTTTTTAAATTTTCTCTCTTCCTTACAAGGAGAATCCCCCCTTCTATTACTGAATATGAAAATTTAAGATTTTCCTTAATTTCATACAGTAAATGTTTTCAAGCAATAAGATTGCTCTTAACATGCATTCCCCAAAGGTACTTCTATTGATCTGCTATTTTAAAAATAGGGAAAGAGCTAAATACGTATTGGCTGGTCTTCTTTCTCTCCTGGATTGGCCCAAGCATCCTTCCTCAACTCTGGCTGGTAGAATGCCTTATCTTCCATCATCTTCATTCTCTGAGATCGAGGAGATAGGGTCTCCCCATAGGAGCCTTCTCTTCAATGAGCTTTTTTCCAGATCTCAATCAGTGTTTTACATATTACATACATAATAATACATATTACTTACATATTACATACATAATGTCTGTCTTACATATTGGCAAAAAAAAATCAGAAAATAAAATACAAGCTGAATAGTCAAGATCTTGTTGATGACACAAACTTTATCAAGGACCTTGGAGTACTCATCTCAAATGATCTAAGTGCTAGAGCCCACTGTAACTACATAGCCAAAAAGGCATTAAGAATTGTTAACCTAATTCTGTGTAGCTTTTTCTCTGGTAATATCACTCTACTAACTAGAGCATATAAAACATTTGCTAGACCAATACTTGAATACAGCTCATCAGTCTAGAATCCGCATTATTATTATTATCTGATATTAATACAATTGAGAAAGTCCAGAAATATTTTACGAGAAGAGTCCTCCACTCCTCTACTCATAGCAGAATATCTTATGCCACCAGACTTGAAATTCTAGACTAGAAAACCTTGAATTACGCCATCTTCAGTCTGATCTAAGTATGGTATATAAAATCATACATTGCAATGACTTACCTGTCAATGAATACTTCAGCTTCAACCATAACAACACAAGAGCACACAATAGATACAAACTCAAGGTTAACCACACCAAACTTGATTACAGGAAATACGACTTCAGCAACAGAGTGGTCAATGTCTGGAATACTCTACCTGACTTTGTGGTTTCTTCCCCAAACCCCAAAAACTTTAACCTTAGACTGTCTACTATTGACCTCACCCCTTTCCTAAGAGGTCTGTAGGGGGTGTGCATAAGCGCACCAATTGTGCCTGTTGTCCCTGTCCTATTGTTTCTTTTTATTTTTCTTATATGTACCCATTTCATGTATTCATAACTATGTATTTACTTATACCTATTATCTTGTAAGCAATTGACAAATCTAAATAAATAAATAAATAAAATAAAATAAGTGTCTCTTCAGCGACTTCCCGATTTACCCTTAAGCTTTCCATAGTGTAACATTGCCCAGTTTAGTTTTGGTCTATCAGGCATCCTTGCTCTATGCTGAAACCCAAACCAAATTGTTAACAGTGTGGCATGGACTACAGTCATCTTGACAGGCATTAGAGGTAGTCCTCAACTTACAACAGTTCATTTAATGATTGTTCAAAGTTACAATGGCACTGAAAAAAATGACCAATTTTCACACTTACATTGCCTCATCCCTATGGTCACATGATCAAAAATTCAGATGCTTGGCAACTGGTTCATATTTATTATGGTTGCGTGTCGTGCAGTGACCTCCTGACAAACAAAGTCAATGGGAAATCCAGTTTCACTTTAACAACCTTGTTACTAATTTAAATGCAATGATTCACTTGGCAAGGAAAGTCATAAAATGGTGCAAACTCACTTAACAAATATTTCACTTAGCAACACAAATTTTGGGCTCAATTGTGGTCATAACTCAAGGACTACTTTATATCACTTCCAGTTCCCCTCCTCGGCTTTTCAGAATCCCCTCTATTCTTTGTTAGGCTCCCATATTTCTGATGTCATCTTAGCAGTCCTAAATGAAGCTAATCTACTATCAGTTTATTTGCTCACAAAGCAAAGTGTTTGGATAGATACATGAGCAGCCAGAAGGAAGTCATGGCTGAATGCATCTTTTATTCTTACTGTCCGAAATTCTGGCCAAATTCTACATATTACCAAATTCAGTGCTAAATTTCACATTTGTGGAAAATGGCTATATGAGGAAAGATTGATACAATAGTTGTGAACACTGGTTGCTCTGAGTTTGCTAATGGTTGAAACAAGGCTCTCATTAGTTTCCCATATGGCTGCAAAACTGGTAAATACCAATTTAGATTTGTTGTGCCATGTAATCTGTAGAACTGGGCTTCTACTTTTTTGCAATGTGCTTGCCAGAAACAGTGTATTCTTGCTCTGTCTACTGTACAGAGAACATAGGCATGTCTACAAGATTAACTTCTGGTTACAGAATAATTTGTCCTATTTTAGTGTAGGTTCACCTGTGTGCAGGTGCAACAGGACAGATATATGGTGATGCAGATTTTATTTGTACTGCAATGCTTATTTGTCGAATTGAGTTGTTTCACTGAATATTTTGATATAGAGCATAATATACTGTAGAGTGTTGTATAGTATGCCTATAGTACAATAAGTGTCTGGACTTTTATATTTTTTTTGCAGAAATCTCTTTTTATTTTAAAATTGATTTTGTGCATATATATCATAATGCAATAACGTATCAAAATCTAAATCCTAAAATTGCACACTGGAATTGAAAATCAAAAGGATAAGATATGTTTGCCACTTTGAGTTATTATATTTTTATCCTGCCTTTTCTTTATGCATAGCAGCAATAATAGTAATAATACTAAGAAGAATGTGCAATAAAATTCAAAAGGAAATGCCAGTGTACCACCACTGATCAAATACTTAAAAGATAAGGATAGATTTTATGTCAAATAAATGGCTTTATTAACATAACAATATAAAATATCAGGAGTTTGTTGCTAACTAGAAAGTCATTGGATATTTGGATACCAGTGCAGTATATTTCAGGGATATTTTTTTGAATTGGAATGTGTGTTCCTATAAAATTAATTTCCAAAAATCTTCTATATCTTGATTTTGTTTCAGCTAGATGTGGATATCTTTAGACAAGTTTGTGATTATTTTCTTGCAGGTGGATCTATAGATTTCCAAGGCCTTCATTTCCATCTGATTTGATTTCACACCCTGCAGTTCATCTTTTTATGAGGGAATAGATCAACCCATGGTCTCAGTAAGTCATAGCAAACTGCTATCTATTTCTGGTCCATTGCTTGCCCCAGCTTTTGATCAGCAAGATATCATATTAGATGTTTCCAAGCCTGACATGCCACCATTAAATTTACTGCAGGACTGCAGCAATGAACAAGTCTCTGTTCCAGCTGTTACCCCAAACATAGTTTCTACATCAGAGATGGGTGTCTCGTTGTCAATGGTAAAGAAGGAAGTGGAGAAACCACAGAATACCATCTATGAGGCTTACCTCAAACTGCCAGATTTTTGTTCTGATGTCTCTAGAGATTTCATCCCTACATTGGAAGAGATTGAGGAGTTCCTCAATGAGAAGAAAGAACTTGTCAAGGATGAGCTGAATGACAAACAACCAGCAGGGCAACTTGAGATAAAATCTGAAATCAACTTAAGCAGTTCAGGGGAAGAGCCTGCTACTGGGACTGATCTAGATGAAGGCGTTTCTAGTTCTATTCAGGCTGGAATAGTATCTGACGATATAAGCATGCCTGGAACTGTGGGGACAATCCCTGTCCTCCTTCAGATCCAGCCTGTCCAAGCAGAAGATAGTTCATCTCTACAGAATTCTGTGGGTGGTATCCGGGTGGCCCACTTGATCATCAGAATGCAAGGTCAAAACTTGACTGTTTATCCTCAGGTCCCTCCAAGTCCCGTGAAAGGCACAGACCAGAAGTATGTACGAATAGCTCCTTTGCCTGTGGCATTGAGGCCAGAAATTCTTGGAAGTCCAAAGAGTATAGAGACCAAAATCCCCAAAGTTTCCCCTTCTGTTATTCGAGTCCACAAGTGTACACATCCTGGATGCACTAAGATGTATACCAAGAGTTCCCATCTTAAGGCACACTTCCGACGTCATACTGGAGAAAAGCCTTATACTTGTACTTGGCCTGATTGTGGTTGGAGGTAAGTTGGTGATGATGAAAACCACTTTCTTAGCTAAGCTCTCCAGCTATATCTTTCACTGCTTTTGTAACTATATGCTTACTGTTCAAGCCTGATTTTAGCATAATTCACTGTTCAATGAAGCATTTCAAATAGTTGTAATGGTCTTAGAATTCTGCAACTTCTATTACTGTTTCTTCGAACCCACACTGTAATTCCCATATATTTTCACTATAATTCCACATATATATTCTGAACAGTTCAGTGAGGCTTATAAGACTCTTTAGGATTGTAATCCAAATACAGATCATACTTTGCCTGAAAAATAATCTGAAATGTATTTACTTGATCTGAAAAATATACACGTGATCTCAATACAATTGACAGAAACAACTATATATGCATATCGTTGGATAATTATTCTTGATGTGATCAACAGTATCTTATTATGTCTGTGGAGATGCTCAGTCATCCAGGTCATGGTTGTCCCAAAGGTGCTACTCAAGGAGTATAAATCCT
This sequence comes from Bungarus multicinctus, assembly GCA_023653725.1. NCBI lineage: Eukaryota > Metazoa > Chordata > Lepidosauria > Squamata > Elapidae > Bungarus > Bungarus multicinctus. The sequence goes on along the minus strand of CM042842.1, from coordinate 87,201,368 downwards.
TCTATTTTCCACCATCTAGTCAGAGCTGAAGAAGCTTCCTGGATGAGAAGTGAAATGTCTTCAAAGAAAAACCAGAAAGTCCAGTTGTCTCTTTAAAAAGCACTTTTCTTATCATACAGTTATATGAAACAATTTTTAAATAAACAATAATGTGTGACTATACTGATATATATTTAATACAGAGTTGAAAAAGATACAAAATATGGCTGTTGAAATATTCAAATTGTCCACAAGGGAGGATTAACAGAAATGTGGACAATTTAGCATACAAAAAAGGCACACGTTTGTCTCTTTTGGGGGGGAGATATCTTCCAAAATTCAATGGTAAAAAAATGAGGATAGATAAAGGAAGGTACTTTTTCACTCAGCACCATAAATAAATTATGAAATTCATTACCACAGGATTCCCTGAAGTCCATCAACTTCCAAAGGTTTAAAAGGGAATTAAACAAACTCTGATAAAACTATCAGAGGCTGCCTGTCCAGGGTTAAAGTAACCTGCAATCATTTGCTGATAAACACAAAGAGTGTAACTTGCTGTTAGGCTTCCCATGTGCAATCTCTTAGGAACAGAATGTTGAACTGGAAGGTTAAACAGGCATGGCATTTCTTATGTCCATTCTTGGTGAGAGGCTGATTCACATACAATAGTTCTTCTGTCTTTTTCTATTCCCTATTCACAAGGTTTTGATTCGTTTTACAGCTGCCTGGCAGCTTACAGTATTTTAGCTTGGTGTAAAATAACTTATTTCCTTCTTAGCAGGACTGGGAAAAGTTTCAGCTGCTGAATTTTTGCTTGGTGTTCTACAGTTTTGGAAAGTCTTAAGGTTAGCCTCCCATCCCTTGGGATTGTAGTTAATGTACATTTTCAAAGGCAGCATGAATTTGTTCTCTATATTCCCCTTTCCTCCAGAATCCTTCCTATTCTGCAGGTCGTCATCTACATGTTATCCTTATTCACCCCTCCTCTCTCCCTCTCTTTCTCTCTCTCTCTCCCCCCCACCCCCTTTTTGTAAACTTGCTGGATGAAGAGTTCTGGAACTGCTTTACAGTTTTGCAGTCTGCATATTTTCTTCTGATAAAGAATTATCCACTCATGGACTGTGTCAGACTGTCATCTTATTTATGCAGCGATGCTGATATTTTCAGTTCTAACTCTTATCTCATGGCAGTAAAGTTGCAAAATTTTGGAAAATTACATCTATGTGCATATATCTTTTCTTCAAGCAATGATAGTTTGCACAGTTTTAAACTTCCACTTGTCTGTTTGTCATTACATCAGTGGAGATTTTCCAAATGTGGAGAAAGGCTGCTGTTAACAGATATGTAATTGTATTTACAGGGAGCTTTGCAGCAATTGCCAGAGCTATGTTGATTATCCCAGTGACAGTTCTGTGATAAGAACAGGGTTACCATGTTTGGGCTGAAAGATGCCAGTTAACCTCGGAAGGGGAACAAAGAGTTTGATTTCTGAATCTTTTTACTACTATCCAGTGGTCATCCAGATTGTTACAGTTCAGAATAAGAGAAACAATATAAAAGAATATGCAATTTATTTGCAGATGAGTGTGATAAATCCTTATATACTGGTATAGCTGGCTGTGATTCACATGCTATTGCCTAGAAACCTAAAGAACTGGACTGCACCTGTTCCACTCTATGCATTAAAATGGAGCAGATTGTCCATTCAGAGCTACCTAATTTGTCTGTAAAGCTATTAAGAGGATAGGAATTTTTTTAAAAAATATTTTCTGGCTAAACTTCTGGTATCCCAAATGGTGAAATTACTCTTGACTAAAGGAACAAATTCTGCCCATCAAATGTGATGAAAGAAATTAATGATCTTATGAACAAGCTACCTTTAGGAAAACTTGTGAATTACTCCAGGTGTGAGATATCTACAACCGATCCACCTGAAGATTAGTCTATCAGTTCTGATTTTGTGGGCAAACTTGGAAAATGAGGGCTTCTTCAGTAGGAAATGTACTCTTCCCCAATCCATAATGTCTACACAACTGCAAGTTCTAACTACATGCCACAACAAATAGGGAACTGTTCCTTGTCACTTTGGCACACTCTCATTTGCCATTTTCTACAGTTCTTAGTCTATAAGCTATCAAGAATCATGCTAAAAGGTTCTTTGGCTGATCTATTTGCTTCCACGCTTTCAGCTATGTAACTTTGGATGCATTTTCATTTTATTGCAGTAATGTAGTTATTTTCTCTCTTCAGAACTCTGGTAAAAGTATTAAAAAATTGATCTTTGCTGACTCCTCTGATGTGTTGACAATGAGTTGCTTTTAAATGAAAATGCAAGTGGGAGGAATTATGACTAGAACATATTTCAGATTCTACATTATCCTATGTAAGCCTTGTTAAATGCTTCTATCATATTTTGGCAATCAGGAATGCACTCCCCTTGTTTGAAACTATGCTGCTTCATGGAGCTGGGTTCTCTAGAGATTTTAGTTCCCTTCTAGTGAGTTTGATTCTGGATTAGGATAATCAAAGTCTGATCCATTTAGGCAAAAAATAAGTTGAGAAATATGTTTTTTTTTAAATATCATCTATCAATGGATATAAGCCAAATGATGGTGATACCTTCTTCCCCTATTTCTGGCCTGCTAGGAGGCCCAGATTGGTCACTCTGGGAAATTTGGATTTTATATTTATCTTTGATCCAGACCCACTAAAACAAATAAACTTCTAATGACAAAATATATTATGTCACTGTGAATTTCTTGGTTTTATCCAGCTGGCTCTATACAGTGGCAGTCTTGATAGAGCTTGAAAAGAACAAGCATCCACTCTCGATTTTTAATTCTGTTAGACCTTCAAAATGGCAAAATGATCTGAGTAAGTGAACCAAGAATACCCACCCATAGGTATGTAACCCATATGTATAAATAAGTAGGAAAAATTATAGCTTGAAAATTGATTCAAACATTAGTTATCTAATAATTGTATTTAGAAATATGTTTCTTAGATATGTTGATTCTGTTTTAAATTCTTATTATTGAAGGATAAAAATAATTGATCTTAGATGGATTCTAATCCAAAGACTTTAATCACACCCTACAGCTCAGCTTGTAGTTTGTTTAACTAAATCATCGTTTGTTCAATAAACCACAATTGGGAGGTTTCGCATAACATGATAACACAATATGTTGAATCAGGTCAGGAAAATGATGAGTAGTATAAAATTATTTTAAAGAAATTAGGTTTATCCAGCATTAGATCTTTGGTCTTTGTGGTGTGTAGTACTGAGGTGTAGAAAGAACTTTCTTTTTCTCTTTTTGACTTGGGCTATCAGATAGTATTTTAATAGTTTTACTTGTATGTATGATTGTTCTTCAATTCTTTTAATTTGATGGTTGATGCTAGTTTGTAGTGATAATCTATGACATTGCCAATTCTAACTTTTCTTATTGTAAACTGCCTTGGGAAGACCATAGTTATGCAAAGGAGTTAGTAATAAAATAAATGAATGAATAAAAACTAAAGCAAATAACTTGCACACTTCAGCATATACATACATACTTGAGGATTGTAGCTGATCAAGGCTCTCTTTTTACATATTCAGTCAAATAAAAACTTTTGGCATTATGATGTCCACACACATAATTGTGCGTGCCTGCTTTTAAATGTATTAATTGCCATTATTTTATTTATGACTTGTTATATTCTGTTCCTTACTCATGTAAATGCCAGACTTCAGAGCATTGCTTATTTATACATATAAACAAACAATCTGTTTAAAAGATCCAAAATATCACCGGGAGATATTGGATAGGAAAAGCTAGTCTAAACATTTTAGAGAGTGCCGACAACAAGTCAACTTTGGAGTTTACATCATTAGAGGTGAGATCATTGTTCAGAAATGGTGTCATTATGATGAAGGTGATGGACCTTAATCATAGGTACAGTGTAGCCATATGAATGTGCCTTTAGTAAAAAGCTATTGCTCATAGCTTGGAATTGGTTTCCACCAGCCTATAGTTCCTGAGTAAATGGATAAAATAAGTTAACATTATTCCATTAGAGCCACATTCCTGGAAAGGTCATTTGAAGGTTCTATGTGAGTCATGGATAGAACTAAGTCAGTGGTAAGCATTGCCAGAAGCCATGACAGCAGAATTACCTCTTACCCTTTTAGAAAGTTTACTTTTGCCTCCCTGTCTTTCTCTCTCTCTCTCTCTCTTTTGAGACAGTCTCTTTCCCTCACCACCACCACCCTCTTTTTCATCCAGGCAGCCAAGAAGAGAGAGATTGCTCAAATCAGAGAACTGAACAGATTGCTTGGAGAGAGTTTTGAAATTAGGTTGATGGGTGCATATTACCCAATACTTGCCTTATATCTTTACATTTGAACAAAGATTCCTTTCCAATTAAAAGGAAAATAAATCTGCTAGGGAGCAGTTTGTGTTCCGAGCCCTGTTTGAGATCATGTCTAGCCTGTTTCTGAATAGTTACCTAACAATGGACAAGCGATGCTTCCTTCTGTATTCCTTCCCTCATCACATTCTAAATAGAGAAGTGGTATTTCACAAAAGCACAATCACTTTTAAGGTTTGTTAAGGTCTGTTGCAAGACTTCGTAGGAACATTGGGCGTGCAAATCTGCATATGAAAATAAAACCAAAAGAACGAAAAAGAAGATCTGACGTGCACAAAAATGAAGTAGCATAAGTATTGTTGTGAACTCCAGAGGTCATGTCTCCTCTCTCCTTGAGTTATATACAACAACACGCTACTACATACATAATGTATATGTGTGAATTTATAAGAGCCAATGTTTGCTTTACGAGGGAAACTTCATAAGTGGAAAAATATTGGTTTCTTGAGTTTCAAATAAAGATGACATTTATTTGATTCTCTTCTCTACAGTGTTTCCCAGAAAACTTTCCTGCACTCTGTGGTTTGGTGTTGATGGCACAAGGGGAAAAGCAACACTCTCTTTGGTTTTAATAAATGTGCAATAAACAAATATTTCCTCTTTTGTCTGGCAGGTTTTCCCGTTCAGATGAGCTTTCTCGCCACAAGCGTTCCCATTCTGGACTCAAGCCTTATCAGTGTCAAATATGCGAGAAGAAATTTGCCCGCAGTGACCACTTATCTAAACATATGAAAATCCACAAAGGGTCATTCAGTTCAGGAAGTCAGTCAGCAGGTTTTTTTCGTAATAGTTAACTAACTCCCTGTTTCCTTGCCAAGAGAAGATTTCTCATCAACTCAAAGGACAGCTGAATAGAAAACATGATTTTTCTTTAGGAAATAAGTAATTAGAAAATGACTTGTTTAAGGAGAAAACAATTTCTTTTTCAATGTGCCTTACAATTAGGTTTTGCCTCCAAATCAAGATTTTGACACATGTTAATAAGTGTACATTATATCTGAGAGGAAAATGTGACAATTCAGGATGTGGAGAAGAACAGCATGACATACTATTTCATTTTAATTTTTGTAAATACTATACTGTAAATATTATTCAGGAATTCTGTATTTTCTATTAAGCTGCACACATGGGACTGTATTCAAATGTAAGTTACTTTTTTCATCCTCTCAGCCTACCCTTATTTGATCAGCCTGGCACTTATTCTAAAACCAAAAGAGTAGAAGAAAATTATTTCAGTTTGAAATGCAGGCAAGTGATCATAAACTAGAATAAACCCAGCAAACAAATTACTCTATGAATTCCAAATTCTTCTTTTAAAATATAGATTTCTAAAATTTATATTTTGCTACTTCAAAGTGAGTTTCATTGCTTTCTTCTTTTTTTAGGGGGGGAATTAATTGTATTTTAGATTACTGTGAATGATGATATTGTCTCTTAAAAGCCACATTTAAAATGCATACTCAATGGAATGTAGATTGGCAATGCCTCAGTATGGTACCCAAAGTGAATTTGTACACTTCTTGCTATTTGTCAAAGTGCTGCACTATTAGAGAGTGCCTTCTGCCTTTCTAATAAGAAAAGCCAGAATGAGTCTTCAATCCATTTTAATTAAAACAATAAAGAGCCTGGTACATTATAATTGATAAAACACTAATCAATGTATTATGACATCTGCTATCCACTACTGTACACAAAATCCTTGGAATGGATTTGCTATCTCAGTACAGCAATGGCAATGCCTAGTTAACTTTGGCTGATCTCAGACAACCTAAGCATGTCAGATATGGTGTATATGTGGATGGACATTACCAGGAAACTCCAAGGCTTTGGGTAGACTATGAGGTTAAAAATTATCTGAAAGAATAGTAGTATGCAATAACATCTACAGTAACATGTTATTTTCAAGAAAACTACATGAACAGGTAGCTGTCAATAATACAGCCCAAGTGAAGGAATTTTCATCTTTAATATGGCTACTTAGATATTTAGTTCTCGTTTAAGTGAACTGCTGGTGTAAAATTTAGGACAAATACTCTACAGTTGCATGTGAACACAGAAAATGCCTTGTACTTAAGAGGAGACATGCATCCTCAAGCAAGCAAGGTAGCTTCTTATGCATCTCCAGTCTATCCCAAAAGGCAACAGTTCCTGCCAGAAGAGGAGAGTATCTGTATATCCTGTGTAAGACTAACAACCTGCACTCAACTATGCTTACTTGGAAAACTGATTCTGAGATATGTTATGGCTTGTCTTAGATGTTTCAGCCTCCATCCCCTATGGGCACTATTTTCATTTTTTAGCATGTGCCAGCCTGAATGATTCATATTGCTGCTGTCTCCTTTCTTTGCTCCAGTGTTTTCCACAAGAGTTCTGTACTGTGTCAAGTTTATTATTCTCTCTCTAACCATTCTCAGTCTTCAACAAGGACTCTGAATAATGTATAAAGGTATATTTCAGCGATTTCTCCTCCCACCGAACAACATTCTGTTGGCATAAACAACAAAAATATTTTAAAACCGCTTCCAATATGCCCTACAGAAAATTGTTACCATGGCACAACAAATTGTACTGAAAAATCCTCAGAGCAAGTTGTAGTTGCAGATACAAAAAATTCAGAATTCAAGCCCAACTATGTAGATGTGTTTATTAAGCACATTTCTATGCTGATGCAATTGAAATGCTCTCAGCAGCATACATAAATTAAAAAATACCATTTAAAACAACCATAGTACAATTTTAAAATCAGATCATACAAATAACAACAGTAAAAGAGAAGACAGTAAATATATATATATATATATATATATATATATACAAAGTATATATATATACAAAGTATATATATATATATATATATATATATATATATATATATATATATATATATATATATATATATATATATATATATATATATATATGCATATATCATAAAAGATAAAACTTGAATCAAAATCTTTCCTAAGTTGTGCCTTACTTCTTATTTCCTTACTTCTGAAAGGAAAATGTCTTCTGGCATCCCAAATCATCTCTTTTCCATGATTTCATGAATGGGAGAAGTAATTGGCAAGCTGATTTCCAAGGATCTGTTGATGTAGCAACCATGTACCCTAGAAAAAAAAGCTGAAATTTATTATAATAGGTTGTAGATATTGAGCTTCAAATAACAGAATAAAATTAACAGAGCATTCAACAGTGGAACTAATTGTCCAAGGATTTCCATTGTAGGAGATGTTCAGCAGAAAGCTGAATATTTGATTCCTATCCTGAGCAGGGTGTTGACCCAATAGCCTCCTTCAACTCTCTGATTCGATAAGATTTGAGTTAATTATTAATACCACCATTATATAGCAAGTGCATATTCTTACAAATGTAACTACACCATTTATCCAACATATTAACACAAGATTAGATATTATTGAATTCTTTTCCCTTTGGGAGTTATTTGGACTCAGATAACTTAATTTCTCCCATTCTTTAAAAATGTTATTACAAGTTGAAAGCAAGTCCTAATATAAAATCATATATATTGCACAGTTGTAAAGATTTGTGTAATCTCTGGTTACATGTTTTATGGGGGATTTTTTTTTCTTTGCACAATAAGGCTGCCAATTTTTTATACTTGTTATAAAAAGTTATGTTGACCACCAGGAGGCAGTGGGAGATGGTACATGATCCTTATTGGGAACCACTGGATCCACATATCAGATGTTGGTGCAAATCCTCTCCAAGAACTAAATTAATTGACCATTGCATTTTAGATGAATAAATACAGTGCATTAACTTTAGGAGCTTTTTGGGTCCCACTGCAGTTGAAGATGGAATATATAATATTGATCAGAATGGTATGTACACTCTGTTTCCCTTTGAGCTTTGAGACAGTAAGAGAAAGAAAGTTTTACATGATTTTCACTCTCCCCCTCATCCTAGTGGTGATGGATTTACTTATTTTTACACAATGTATATAGTATGTGGTGGTTTCAGTTAAACTGATTACCAGGAGGCAACATAGACTATTGTAGTGTCATCCTTATTAGGAATCATCAGATATACTTAGCCATATTCTTATTCTGTAGGTTTTAAACCCTTTACTTCAGGGATCCCCAACCCTGGGCCATGGCCTATTTGGAATTGGGCCATGCAAGTGGCTTACTCGAGTGCACACGTGTATGCAGCTCAACTTGTGTAAATGGTGGCTGGCGGACACTTGAGCATGTCTGTGCCAGCCCACTGATTGTGCGAGTCGAGCACCACCACTTATGCAAGCGCTACCTGGGTGCGCGCATGCACGCTGTCCTACTGCTTGTGCCATCCAGTTCCCCTCTCCCTCTACTACCATCCCCAGCCGGGCTGCCAAGCCACAAAGCTTGGGGACTGCTGTTTTACTGTGGGAATCAAATGTATCAATCATTGTGTGGGTTTTGGCAGATAGGCATGATTGATTAGTGAATGTGGAATGGGGAGATAATTTGGAAAACCAGTTTGCTTTGTAGTAAACATCATTGAATGGGCTATGTTCTTGAATCACTCAGTACAAATTTGTCTCAGGACTAATGTGAAAAGAAAAAAAAATTGGCAAATCAATTATTTTTTATCCTATTGGGAATTCCTTGAGAGAAGACTAGGATGCAAATGTTATAGCAAATAACCGCAGCTCATGCAGTGGTTGTTTGAAGAAGTAAATTGTACAATAAGAACTGAAAATATAAGACTGCAATCTATGATGGATATATATATCAAGGAATTAAACACAATCACAAGATTCCAGATCATGCTCACTTATAGTTTTATGTTATTTATTGCTGCATGTTTTTGACTGAACCTGGCAAAAGTATAAATCTTTTTACTTTTTACAAATAAAGCTTGTAAAATATGGCTTTATCTTAATTGCAGGCAACAGTTATTAAAGAAATATGAAATCAGGAATAAAGAAAACAGTTCAAAAACATGAATCTTGTCTTGGTTGCATAAACACCGATCCAGTCCCTGAAGAATCTTAAAACAAATGACTTTTTAGCTGTGTTGTCATAACTTGGGCCAGGCAAAAACATAACAGCATGCTATACTTGGTTAGCATAATCCCACTTGAGTATTTTATAGAGAGAATCCAGACCATATTGTTAGCTTATGGTTTTCTACAAACACAGAAAATAGATGAAATTGGTAATTAAATTAAGCATGCTGTATGAACACAATACTAAGTCTTTCTGAAACTTCTGAACCTTTCTGGAACTTCTATAATTGAACATATAAATAATTAACATTCCATATAATTTAATGTTCTAAAGAGATGGAAAGGGAGACTAAAAAGACAGATACCTGGACAGCAGGCTGTGTGACTTTGGGGCAATCACTCTCAGCCCAACCCACCTTCTAGGGTTGTTGTGGGGAAAAGGAAGAAGAATATTATGAATGTTTGCCACCTTGAGTTACATATAAAGTAATAAAGATGGGATAACAAAATCTAAATAATTGAAATAAAAGAATATAAAAACCATAGTGAGCTCTGCTAGACTTACATGGTACAAATATTTTAAGTTTGCAATGTTTTCAATTATTTTTTCATTAAAGTGTTATTACTCCAAAACTGAACAAGATGGAATACTGAAGTCTTGGATGAACTTACTGATACTGCGACATTATGTTAACTTTTGTTAGGACACGGGTGCCTACCAAGAGCTTGTGCATATGTAATAATAATAAATCTTGATTCTCTCTGTTAAAATACTGAAGTTTGCAGATGATAGAAATGTCATTGGTCTCATTTGTGACAGTGAAGAATCTGCATATAGATGGGAGGTTGAACAACTAGCCCTGTGGGGCAGCCGGAACAATCTGGAGCTGACCATGCTTAAAAATGTAGAGATAAGAGTGGATTTTAGGAGGAGCCTTTCTATTCTACTACTTCTTACTATATTTGACAGCACAGTATCACCAGTAGAATTCTTATAGATTTTGGGTTCTATAATCTCCCAGGATTTGTAATGGACACCTAACATTTAGAACCATCCTTAAAAAGGCACAAAAAAGAATGGTCTTTTTGCATCAACTCAGGAAGTTCTGCCTGCCCCAGGAGCTCTTTTTATAGTTCTATAGAGGAATTATTGAGTCTGTAATCTGTACTTCTATATAACTGTATGGTTTGATACAGAAACCAAACAGGACAGATACAGCAGATAGTTAGGATTGCAAACGAAACAAAACAAAAAACAAGATTGGCAACCAATCTGCGTCCCATAAAAGACCTGTATATTACGCAGGCCAGAAGGAGGGCTAAGAAAATACAGACCCCTCACATCCTGAACATAAACTGTTTTAACTTCTCCCTTTGCTGCTGTAGGACATTGTATGCCAAAACAACTAGACATAGACAGTTTTTCCCTCGTATCATTACACTGCTGAACACCTAATCATGTGGGGCTACTCCAGTACTGTCTTATGTCTAATTACCCATGTTGTATGTTGTAGTATTATCCTTCCTTCTTTATTACCCCTTCTTATTGGTATTATTATGATTATTACTATGTTGCTTTCCATGTATACTGAGAGCTTTTGCATCAGAGACAAATTCCTTGTATGTCTAGTCACACTTGGCAAATAAAGTATTCTATTCTACCCAACTAAAACAACAAACCTTGCCAAGAATGCAGGACTAAACAATAACTCCCAAGTTGCTCTTATTGCATCAAGAGTACTCCATAATCACTGTGACAAGTTAATTTGCTTCCTTTGGCCCACTAGAAAGTTGAGTGGTCTGAATATATCCCACCCCCAAGAACAGGTGTCTAAACATAGTCTCTATGTTTGAGATATTTCTTTGATGACTGGCTGGAAAATGTATGGTTTTGCCTTTAAAAAAATCTTTATTCTTACTATGTTTGTTGGAATATTTATTACCAAGTTCATTCTGATCTGTAATGATAAAATATTATGAAATTAAGTTCTTTATTCTTTATCTATGAGCAATGACAACAAGAAATTAGGTGGGGAGCCACAAATACCCCCTCCATCTAGCACAGGTTATATACATTACAATCACCCCCTCTTATAGAATACCACCCCTTACCCAGGCATCCATTTCTGTGCTCACATCATTTTTATAAGAACATTCCTTCCTAGTCAGGACCACTAAGTTTTCTGAGAATATTTATTTAAGGAGAAGCTATCCTTGGAACTTATACCTTATCTCATTTGGCTGGGTAAGCTACTTTCAAGGTCTGTGGCCATGAAATATTCTAGCTTCTTAGTTCTTTTATGTCTGCACTATATGAAATGCAAGATGTAGGGCGGGAGATTCTCTGGATTTCAAACCAGAAGCCTCTTGCAAATTCCCATTGTTTTCTCATTTTCAGGGTTGGAAGTCATAATGTTAATAAAGATAAATCATTAACAGATTGTTAAAAATAAATAAACCAGGCCTCAAGGCATGTGGCAAAACAGAATGAGCACTCTAAAGAAAAGTCTTGATGATTTGTTTTGAATTGGTAATAAGCAAGTACTGTAGCGTTAACCCTCATAACTCTCACTTTCTAACTGCTGTTTTTCTGACTGGCTGATAAACGCAAAACTCCCACTTACAAAATACTGCAATGCCCAGAAAGCCTTGCGGGACGGAGGCGGGAAGAAACTTCTAATTGGCGCAACAAATTGTTAAGGTAATTGTGATTGGCCTCTTTCTTTCCTTTCCACAGGGGAGTGGCGGAAATGCGGAGTACGGTGGCCGTAATTGGGCTGGGAAAATCTATGTGTTCCGGAGTAAATGCCTGGTCGGCCAGGCTGGTCCTGCCACTCGGCTTCTTGTTTCGGTTTTGCTCAGAGAGAAATGGGGAGCCCTAATTCGAGTCTCCGCGGAGGCCGATGGCCATGAAAGGCGGGCATTCGGCAGGGAGCAGCTCAGCACCTGCCAATTGCACAGGAAAGGATTGGCGGGGGAGGGGGCTGTCCGCCTGGGTGAGTCCAGGGTCGGCTTGGGACCCTTTTCTCTCTGCTTCCCCGATGCTGCTGAATCCCGCAAGGCGGTGTTGGGCGATCTGCGCGCTCCGTCCGCTACTCTCCTGGGCGAGCGGAATTTCTTTAACGGTGGCGCTGGCGGAGAGACATTCTGCGTATGCTCAGAGTCCCTTCCCCGAAACTAAGCGCGCATTAAGTATTCCTCGTCCTCTCGCTTCCCCGCATTCCCCGTGCTTCCAGATTCCGACTCACAAGCAGGCGAAGTTCTGACGTGCTCAATCCCTCCTCGGCAGACGCCTGGCTTTCTCGCTGTTCTTTTATCATAGTTAGCTGGTTTATTGTTTTCTGAGAAGTATTCCCACGCAACAGTTGTCCCGTATGCTTCCTAATTTTGGTTTGCCACGATATGTGAACACGCCCAGTAAAGGTGCCACGATATGCAAACACGACCATGCTATGTGAACGCGGCCACTCGGCTGAGTAAGGATTTGGAAATGTCTTCCTGATCCAAACAAATCAAATCTGAATCTACGGTAGAGGTTTATATTAGCTGCACTGATATTGCGACATTTCCGTACACTCATTCGCAGCCTATAAACCTTAACGCCCCTTTCTTTTTCTGCTTTGAAAACCTCAGATATGACTTCTGAAACTTGCTGGGATCTTCCTAACCAACTTCCAGTCTTCATATTCTGTTTTCATGGCTCTTCTGGAATCCACTGTGCTCTCCTTCATACACTTCTAGTTATTGCCTTTATGACAAGTACCCGATGCTGACCATGCATGGTAAGCAAGCTGTGTTTGAAATTTCTGCAGGATTTATGGACATGGGCATTAAATTTTGCACTGGTTGCACATTTCATAAGGCAAGAAAACCATGTGGGGCTACTCCAGATGCTTTTAGCTTATATTGTACCTAAAGTATAATATAATGTGGGGACATGCTACGTAAAGAAAGGAAAAAATTCTCTCTCTCTCTCTCTTTTAATGTTCACATGAGAAGCAATTCTTTAAAGGCAAGGCCATAAATCAGCTTTTCTACTTGAATTATCAGAAATGTTACAAATTTTATTTTGTATATCTTAGCTTGTACAAGTTAATTTTTATTCCTTGTTGATAATGCCCCAGTTTTTGCTATCAAATGAACCTTCTCATTACACTATAGAATAGTGTACACTACTATTCTGTTAATCTTCTCATCACTCCTTATTATCCATCCCCTCCCACTTGTGATTGTAGGACTGTAACTTTGTTTCTTGTATCCTTATGATTTATATTGACTGTTTCCTAGTATAATTTGATTGTTGATTGTACCCTATGATTATCATTAAGTGTTGTATGTTATGATTCTTGATTCTTAACGAATGTACCTTTTCTTTATGTATACTCAGAGTATTTACACCAAGACAAATTCCTTGTGTGTCCAATCACGCTTGGCCAATAAAGTATACTATTCTATTCTGTTCTGTTCTGTTCTATTCTATTCTATTCTATTCTATTCTATCATATATGAAATATCAGACTAGAGGATACATGTGTAAAAAACTCCTACTCCAGGAAGACTAATTAGAAAAGGACTTGTTTATTAACCTAGTCTCTCTAAATATATTATGCCATAATATGCATTTATGACATTTACATTGTGCCCCTCTCCCAAGTTTTAGGGTGCTTTACAAAGTACATTTCAATCCCAATCAATGTAAAATCTCAAACAAAAATGACAGCCCAATGTCATCTCTAAAATTCAAGCACTGTTGCTGAACAAGATTCTTTTAATTCTCTCAGGATTTAATTCCCAGATAGCTTAAGTCTTAAATTCTTTGTCAAGCTGGAGAGAAGTATTGATTGGTGTATTGCAGAGTTGTTCTTTATCCCCATGATTAGAAAATATTTGTATCCAACTCAAATGTAGGCAGGTTGCAAACATTAAGAAGCTAGTATCAAAATTTGAGAGATCTTGATAAACTGAAACACTAGTCAAAAACTAGCAAGATGAATTTCAGCAGGAACAAATGCGAGTTCCTGTATTTGGGTAAAAAAATCACAAGATTGAGGTCATACTGGATAAGAAAATAGCACATGTAAAAGGGATCTTGATGGCTTGATAGATCACAGAATGAACATGGACCAATATGAAGAGCTCCCAGGTTGATAAGACATGGTTTCAAAATGAAGTTTCAAAGATATCTGGCTATTGTATTTTGTGTTAGCTATAGGTTTCATGCATTTTTCAAGGAGACTCCATATAGAACACATTGCAATAATTTTAATAAATTGAGCTCTAAAAGTGCATCATGGTTTCTGGGGCTTCCCTTGCCTATCATAGTTATCACATTGCCTGCTCCACAAACTGTATCAAGAGCAACATCCAATAAAAGAAAGAACTTTTAAGCCTTTCAGTGTCTATGCTATGTTTTTAAAGCCATAGACAGTAGGGCTTTTTGTTCCTTAGTAACCTCTTGAGCCATTCTGTCCTAGTGTTTGAAAAGCAACTGCTTTATTTTACTGCTTGATTCTTAATATTTCCCCTTAAGCTTTGCGTAGTCCAGCATTTTCCTAAAGGAATGTAGGTAGTCCTTGATGTACAGGCCAGTTACTTAATGACCATTCAAACTTACGAGGGAATAAAAAAAGTTATTTACTACCTCATCCTCAAAGTTACGACTGCAACACTCCCATAATCATGTGATTGCATTTTGGGTACTCGGCAACATCTCTTCAGCAGAAAAGCAGGTTACAAATGTACACAAATGCTTCCCTTTTGTGTCCCTTTAACTTTGGTTGTGCTTTCCAAAACACTGTTGATAAGGAAGGCTTCAGAATGGTTCTCTCATTTCTGATCTACTGGTATTGACTTCAGTCAGAGTTGGAATAGGAAGCAAATACAATTTGCCTTGGGTACAAGTAGTCTTCCCTTCATGTGCACTCATTCAGTGACTGTTTAATGTTATGGTGTGGTCATAGCCATTACTGCAACCCTGTGATCAAATGATCAGGATTCAGGCACTTGACTCACAATTCTGTTACTGCAGCATTCTGCAGTCACGTGATAACATTTGTGATCTTCACTACCTACTTCCAACAGGCAAAAGCAATGGGGAAGCTGTCAGGATGTCACAAATTGTGATGTCTGTGACCTTCAAACATTCAAATGCAACTGGGACTCCTGTTATAAGTTGGTGTAGTCATGTGATGTTAAGTGACTTGTACTTTATATCTTGATGCTTAGTGACAAAGTCCTCAGTCCCAATTACCATTGTTAAGCAAGGAGTAACTGTATTCCTGGATGTTAAAGTAATGAGATTTGTCAAAGACATCTGGTTTTGTGGGAGCTTCATCACTGGAAGTTTTCAAGAATAGATTGGAATTGTGCAGAGTCTCCTGCTTGGGTAGGAGGTTGGACTAGATGATGTACCCTATGACTATTATTAAGTGTTGTACCTTATGATTCTTGACTTTTGATGAATGTGTCTTTTCTTTTATATTAACTGAGAGCATTTGCATCAAGACAAATTCCTTGTATGCCCAATCATACTTGACTAATAAAGTACTCTACTCTACTCTACTCTACTCCACTCCACTCCACTCCACTCCACTCCACTCCACTCCACTCCACTCCACTCCACTCCACTCCACTCCACTCTACACAAGGTCCCTTCCAACTCTGTTATTCTGTATCCATTTACTGAGATAAAGGAAAAAGACCTTGAAAGAATTCAGAGTTTTTTTCTGTGACCTCCATTTCTGTCTGTTTTCTTAACTGGGCAGCCTGTGGGCATCAAATGTCACAAATCATCTTGGAAAATATTTTGAGTTCCTTTACTTGAAGAGATTTACTGTGTTAAAACAGATAAAATGATACGGTAGATTGCTGAGCCCTATTTAAGCATTATGCAGGTACTGTTCCAGTATGTCTTCTGAATGGGCCACTTTGTAGTATTCTAGAATTAGTTTCTTGGTACTTGTAAAAAAAATACTATCTAAACAGAACAGAACAATTAATAGAATTATTATCTAAACAGTTAATTTCTTAGACTATAAATTTTTAATATAATTGCAAACAAATTGTTTTATTTATGCTATTTGGAAAGTAACTGGCTAAGACATCTTCATATTTTTTTTCCTCCAATAATTTTGTCACTTTTGTCTCTAGATCCTGATTTGTCCTTCACAACTTAGTCTGTAACCTGGAGGATTGTGTACCAAAGTGAAAATCCATTTATACTTACTACCTTCCAGATGTTTGGGTTTACAACTTTTGGAAATCCTTATCATTGGCCTTACTGGCTGGGGCTGCTGGGATCTGATCTTCATTAGACATGTGGATTTTTGTAGAAGGTATGTTTATGGTGCTCAAAAGAAGAAGGAAAAACAAGGGCATAATGTCAATATTTCCATCTATAAAAGACTCTTCCAATTCCACCGTTGAATATCACTGGGATCTTCCCTGTATTATTCAGCTGTAGAAATTTGGGGGGAAATGATGTAAAAACTAAATTTGGAAAGCCAAGAGGAGGTTATTTGAACTATTTAATGTTTAGTATTTACATGAAAGGAAGATGATTCTGAATGTAAGATAGTTTCTCTATAGAAAAAGGAATATTATAGGGAACGAAACTTTTCAGTCACCATTGTCATATTTTCTAGAAATCTAAAATGAACCTATCCCCCTTTTTCATAATTAGATTTCTCCCAATTGATCTGACTTAGCAAAGAAAGCATAAGGAAAAAAGCAGAACATCAGATTGTATAGCAAATATGGGTCCCCTGAATGTGAATTGACTTAGAGTTGATTGCTCACCACTGGAGATGCATTTGTTCCTAAAGTCTTGTGCATGATCTTGATGACCATCTTAAATCTCCTCTCTTCTACATTTCAGTTCATTGCTATGGACAGTGCTATAACCTTGTGGCAGTTCCTTTTGCAACTTCTTCAGGAACCTCGGAATAAGGACATTATCTGCTGGACCTCAAATGATGGAGAATTCAAACTTTTGCAAGCAGAAGAGGTGGCCCGCCTTTGGGGAATCCGTAAAAACAAGCCCAATATGAACTATGACAAACTTAGTCGTGCACTCAGATATTATTATGTAAAGGTAACTTGGCCTTTTGTTTGCCTCCAGTGTTTAATTTACCTTGCATTCTAGTGGCTCTAGAATGAGTGGTTTTGCTCTCTCTGATTTCAGTGGCAGGAATGTTGGGAATGCCACGAGAATTGATTGAGTAAACATAAAGTTGCTTGCCTATCTGAGTAAATGTATTTGCTTCAAGAATTAGCAACAGTCACTACTACTATTCTACCCAACCACTTGTTCTTGTTTTGAAATAAGTTTGTATAACTCAGAGTTCTATTATTTGACATTTTGATTTATTCATTTATATCCTCAGATCTTAAAAATACATTATTTTATTAATAAATAAAAGTAAATAATATTTTATGCAGAATTTCCATGGAGTATGTGAATGTATACAGTATGATTCCCCACGCCCCATGTTTTCTGGAAAGTTCTCAGTATGTTCTGAAAAGCTTCAGCTGATGTGTTTATAAGAATTTAATTTCGAATAACATTGATTTGACTATTAAATGCTGCTTATAATTTTATGATACATGGATTGTAGCACTCAGGACATTGCTGTAGAACAGGAATGTCAAACTCCTGGCCAATGGGCTGGATGTATCACGTGCTGGCCCCACCCCCACTGCCATGACGACATGAGTTTGACACTCCTGTTATAGAACAACGTGAAAGCCATTGAATACTTTCTGAAGACTTTGAAATGGCTGTAGTTTACTGCTCTGCTGAATATTTCAGATGTTCATTTCCCTTTAACTACATCAAAATATTAAGTACAGTCAGCTTTTAATACTTAATCTTGATGCTGAAATACATTGATATTGATGGAAGTATTATGCCTAAGATCAAAATTGGCTTATATTAGATTACCTTCTGAATCAAAGAAATAAAATATGCAGTTGATATGACTGAAATATGAAGTTCAGACAGTTGACTGAAACCATGTTCATTATGAGCAAACTTTTTTTAAAGCTCTACTATGTTTTTAAATTCAGTTTTCATTTTTTATTATTGATGGATTTGTTGGTATGTGGCTAGCCTCACATGAAATGGGAAAAACATTCTTATTTTCTGCAGTGCTATATGCTTCTAGACAAAGGGATGTTGGCTATTTGTCCTAATTTAATACATGGATGTATATCCCTAAATCCCTTTCAAAACAAAATGAATAAAAATATAAGTTTGAATCTAGGACTACGTAGGGTTATTTTAGTTAGCCCATTGAGATAAATGGGAGTGAATCATCTTTAGTTAATCATATTGCCTCCTTGTCTAGCTGAACTATATCTGGGACAAGTATTCAAAGAGGGGGTGCCTAATCTCTGTTTTATTTTTGATGTTTTCACAGAACATCATCAAAAAAGTTAATGGTCAAAAGTTTGTTTACAAGTTTGTATCTTACCCAGAAATTTTGAATATGGATCCGCTGGTTGTTGGCAAGATTGAGGGTGAAGCTGAGGCACAAGCTGGCTTTGTTGATACTAGCAACTCTACAAAGGACATTGAAACTTATGGGAAAGAGAAACATCAGGCCAGTGTGAAATCTTCCAGTCGCAATGACTACATCCACTCGGGCCTATATTCTTCATTTACTTTGAACTCTCTTAATTCCTCCTCTTGTACAAAATTGTTTAAGCCAATTAAGATGGAGAATTCAGCTGAGAAGCTGACAGAAAAAAGAACTACTCAGGATTCAACACCTTCAGTCATAAAATTTGTAACCATGTCCTCCAAAAAGCCTTCTGTATCTCCCCTTGCCTCAGCTACTCAACTGACCTCTAGTATCTCAGTTGCCTCTATCGTACCTTCAGGTTCAAATGAAAGTTTCCAGGCGTTGGAATCTCTAGCAACATCTAAAGGTGCAGCCACTGAAAGTTCAGCCTCTTTGCCAGGCTTGACCTCTAATTTTAATTCTACATCTCCTGCAACCTCCACATCTCCTAGTCTCCAGGTTCTACCCAAATCTCCTTTGCCACCTTTAAGTTCTAATTCTGATCTGGTTATAGATACAGAAACTGAGTCTGTAGTTTGCCAGCAGTTAGAGCACTTTCAGAATCAAGCCTTGGAGGTTAAAGAGATGAGTTCCTCCATATTTGAAAAGAATCTTCGTCATAGCAGAACTAGAAAGCCCAAAGGACTGGAGATTACCCCCACTCTGGTTATTACTGGCAGTGACCCCAGTCCACTAGGAATACTGAGTCCTTCTCTACCAACTGCTTCTCTTACACCAGCACTTTTTTCACAGGTAATCCTGTCTTGTATTTGGGATCCAAATTCTGTATGTGAATTCACAATAGAATAGAAATTTACCTGCTAATTCTTGCTCTTTGTTTAAGTTTGGGAATAAAAGTAGGAATTTAAGAGGCTGGACGGCTATCCAGCTAAGGTGGTCATTGATCAGAAAATTGACCTAATCTGTTTAGTATATATTTTAGTCTGTGCTTGATGAGTTAATGCAGAATGCTTAATGTTGGGTAACTTTTTTTAAAATATTACTTTTCCTTAAGAGATCTAAGCTTCCTAGATTTTTTTGTAATTATTCCTAGTTAGGACAAAAGGGACAATTGGATGTAGTGGTTAAGGCATCTGGCTAGAAACTGGGAGACAGAGGTCCAGTTGTGCCTCAGACATGAAGTGACCTCGGACCAGTAACTTGCTCTCAGTGCTAGGAAGGAAACAGTGGCAAACCATTTTTGAAAATCCTTGTCAAGAAAACTTCAAGGACTTTTCAGGTAGTTTCTGAAAATTGGACACCATTGAAGGGAAGATTTAAAAAAAAGGACAAAAGTTAACATTTCACTATTTAATCATGATTACCTAATTTGGACTTGCTATCTTCTTTTCCTTTTAAGGAAAATTAATTAATTGAATTAATTAGTTGAATTAATTCCTTAATTCAACCGATTAAGGCCATTTTTAATTATTATGACTACAATAACATTATGTGCAGCATAAGTTTTGCTTAACATAGTAGTTTAAAAATCTTTTTGTAGGTGGTTCCGTATTCTAAATTAAGCAGGTATCCTGATGTACTTTCTGCTATAATTAATTTTGCTTCATATATAAAAATAGAGCGTAATGAGTAAGCAAGTGAGTTGAATGTAATGAAGAATAGAGAGTTGGTGAATAGGCAATCCAATAGAATGATTTAACTATGATTAAATAATTCGGATTAAATCCCAAGGTGGCAACCTTGGATAATTTTGTAAAATCTAATCAACCTAGTTTTTAGGGGTCAGCACCTCAAGCTCCAGAATTGTTTCCAGAAAAAAATTGATCAAAATGAAAAGAAAAGTAAAATCAGAGTAACAACCTCAAGCTAATGCTTTAGATTCATGGAATTCAGTGAACGTATCAGAATATGACTACTTCGTCTTATAAGTCTTTTAAAAAATAGTGTGAATTCTGTCAATCTTTATTTTATGACTACCTGTACAAGACAGTTTGTTAAAAATCGTTTACATAGGTCACTTACTTTATTTTTGAGCCATCAGAAGTTGCTAGGACAGGAAATAAAATAATTTAAAGCTGTTAGATTTCCCCTCCATCTTATCATACCTGTTAAGATCTGACACTGAAATGGAGAAAATCTCTGGTCATCTCCTCTTGCTGTATCTGGAAAAGGAAAAGCTAACTAAATTGTCTTCCTGTTTTTGTGATGTGCTATCATTCTTAGTTTCTAGACTAGACAGAATCAGTTTGATTTTCTACCCTTTATTAACTATGATATTGGTGTCTGATCCCAGATGTCTTGCCTTAGTGATATTAGATGCTTATTAGTCATATTGAGCTAAATGCGCACTTCCAAATGGTTAGTTTTATCCTATTGTTCTGTATGTCCCACAGACACCTATTTTACTGACACCAAGCCCCTTGCTCTCCAGTATCCATTTTTGGAGTACTCTCAGTCCAGTTGCTCCTCTCAGTCCAGCAAGATTACAAGGTGCTAATACCCTCTTCCAGGTAAGTTTCAGTTCATGACAGCAAACAAAGTCTATGTGGCAGATATTTCCTAAATAGTCACGTAAGAGTGAGCCCTTTTCTTCATTAGGACAAGATTGTGCAACATTATTTAAGCCAAGGACTAGACTTGGCCTTTATGGAGCAAGTTGGGAGGAGGCTGTGCTCCAAAAAAGTTCAAGAAGGTGACAAAGGGGTGAGCAAGAGTAGGAAAATTGCTTTTGATTTAACTACAACTAATCTTATTACTTATCACATTTTATTCATTCCTTATATTAAGAACTGCAGTTGACAGTATATTAAAAGATGATCTTAGAAGATTTGATGGATTGTACACCCTTGATTTAGCAGCAAAGCTCCATTTAAATCATTCATATTTCCTAACTGTTTGCAGCTGCTAAGCTTAGCAGTTTAACAAAATAATACGATCTTCCCCAACCTGGTGTCCTTCAGATAAATTCAAACTCCAACTCATATTCCCAGGCAAGCTTGTTTTAATCATATTTGTGTAAATTAAAAGTTAAAGATAAAATAATATCATATTCTACGATAGATTAAGGAATTAGTCTGCAATCTGAGTGAGAGTACAGTTAAAATAAAAGCTTGAAGATGCCTTCAATTGAGCCCACTCATCTGATCACTGTGTCCATGGCAGCAAAACGAAAGTGAATAACTGTTGCCTTTCAACTGGTTTTTTTTCAGTTAGTCTTGCTAACACCTCTGGAACTTTCAGTTGATGCCCCATTCAAGTATTAATTTAATCTACATTGTGGAACCCTATGGGTTCACTGTTAGCCTCTTCAGAATTGTTAAAAGATAGTTAAATTTAAAGAACAAAAAAGAAGAGGCAGGGCAAGTATCTCAGCCAAAGCTTCACAATCCAAATGTAGGTGGTGACTGACTCTGCATTGAGAGCTTTCTGATCTGGAGGGCTTTCTATCTTTGCATATTTAAGGATCAGTGTTATATTAATTTTTCAGTGTTATAAGAAGGTTGCTGTGGAAAATATTATGAGAATAGAGATAGGTGTCATTGTTGAGCTTATTTATGCTTTTCTTCCTCTTATTAAGATTTAAAATAAATCTGCTTATCTGTATCAGGGGCTCTATGTTGATCAGGGATAAGCATACTGCTTTGGGGCAGGGACTCATTTGAAATTTTAAGGGATGTGGTAGGTATACTCAAGAAAATGGCTGCCATAGGAACTTCCCTATTCAAGAAATAGCTACAAGGACGTGAACAAAAAGTAAAATGACCTTCTAGGTTGATCATCCCTGTGAGGAGTTTGTAAAGCTCAAACTACTTCTAGCCGATAAATAACATTGTGTGATGCTTTACTATGCAATTAAATTATATAGTTCTGCATCTTGGTCATACGCAACTTGCTAATTGGTCCCATGAAGCCACCTGGTAACATCATTATCCAAGAATCAGACTCTTGGAATAGGAATGCTATCTGTGGGTTTGGGAGTTAACATCCACACACCTTAAAATTATTGAGGTTGAGAAACACTGTCTTAGGCAAATAAGTCCATCCTCCTGATTATGGAATCGAAGAAGAAAGTTAAAAATGGTTGCACCTTTTTTATTTGTTTCGAAAGAATTAAGGAAATTCAATATTTCTGCAAAAATAACCAAAATGCAGGGAGGAGAGGAAATAACTATAAAGGTCCTTGCATTTTAAAATTTTACTGTATCATGCTAGAAGAAATGACTTGGTAACTTGGGCTCTTGTCTTTTGAAGCCAGTGTTTTGCTGATGACAAAAGCAAACCAGTGTAAAAGCTAACTGAAAATACAGATATTATTTTATAGACAACTGAAGCATTAATACCTGTTTCTGTTTTATAGTTTCCATCAGTGCTGAATACTCATGGACCATTTACTCTGTCAGGAATGGATGGGCCTTCCACTCCTGGCCCTTTCTCCCCAGATTTACAGAAGACCTAAC
The DNA here is from genome assembly GCA_023653725.1 of Bungarus multicinctus. Classification (NCBI taxonomy): domain Eukaryota; kingdom Metazoa; phylum Chordata; class Lepidosauria; order Squamata; family Elapidae; genus Bungarus; species Bungarus multicinctus. The sequence continues at coordinate 87,178,038 of CM042842.1, read as the reverse complement.
ATGTGGCCTTTTGAAAATGGACAGCTTGGACTAAAAAGAAGAGATTTTATTAAAAATGCTGCAATCCAGGCTTTAAGAGACAGTTTTTAATTCCATAGAGACAATTTAAAGTGACTTGGTTTTTTGTTATTCTCAGTTCAGATGCCTTTGCAAAATTCTCTTTAAGACATATGAGAATTCATAAGGAAGTGCCTTGATTGTGGAAATTCTCTTCTAGAGAGTCTCTCTCCCCCTGTTCCTTACTGCTTCTTTTGAATGAAGAAGGCTTCTTTTAACAAAGAACACACTTCTGTATTATAATGAGGTATTGGACAGAACAGCCAACTGATATCAGATGGTTTTTGACTGATATCCATCCATTCCTTTGCTTTTTTATGTCAAAAAATTATTTCATGGAAGCTGGCATTCCAAGAAATACTTGGAAAGTGAATAAAAAAGGGTTATTTTTACAGTGAATTCCAATGATCTTAAAAAGTTTTAGCATTGCAACGTACAATAGTGTAGAAGAGAGTTGAGAAAATTTTTAATAATGGGTTGCTATAGGTAAGAAAGCTTTTTTCTTTGGCAAAAAAATGTCAGTTCATCCCTCACATAATAGTATGGTATTTTGTATGCTTGAATGGCACAGTTATGCATAGATCATGGATTGAATTGCTTTGATGTTTCCAAAACATTTAAAGGTGTTAATATTTGATAAGCCAAGTCAAGAAAAATAAAAGCAAATCCCTTGTTATTTAATAAACAATTTAGCAGGTTGAGCTAATTAAAGAAACTTGCAGTGGATATGAAGTAGCACTGAATTAATAAGCATTTATTTGACATTCGGGGGTTATTGTCTTGCTTCTTGTTAATGTTGTACGTAAGTGTGACATTTGGGAAGTGAATATTTATTGTTTATTCTTTTTCCCTCTCAAAGAGGGAAAGAGACATACCTTCTCTTGGCCACCTTCATATCTATGATAGGTATCCTTTTAAATATAAATGGATTGGAGTTTTGAATGTTCAAGCCTTTAAAATTAAAAATGTGCCATTATTAGAAAGTATTCTGACTAGTTAAATGTTTTGAGACCGGAGGGAGAAAGCACAAAGTGGCACATGCTGTTTGTAATCTGAAAGGAGTAAAATGTGTTTTTAGCTTGTACTTAATCTTGTGAGAAGATATTCATTGGATAACAACTTCAGCATGATGGTTAGTTGAAACTTCTTTGCAAACATATGGCAACATAATAATGACTTGCTAAAGTGGGAAACTTGTTCAGGGACTGAAATTGAAAGTAAAAAGATCTAACACAAGTAATAGTAGTTCTCCCTCAGTTGAATTGCAAGAAGATTTATTCGTTCTGCATAATATTTATATTCAGGCCCTGTTATATTTCAGAAAATACTTTAATTCTTGTTACTTCAATAGCTTAGTTGTGTCTGAAAGAAAGTTGAAGTAGATATCAGCAAAGTGTTATAATCATTTTTTCTGTGTTGAGGTGGGCTTGATTTGAAAAGAACGAACAACCTGTGAGTTTTTATTCATATACTTACTCTGAACAGGCCTTATATGTTGGTTGGTATGCAAGAATGCCTCAAGGTAACATGTCAGACTAAAGTAGACATTTGCTGATTTATCTGCATTAAACTGTAATTGGCTCCCTTGATCAGGCAGGGATTCAAAAGGCCCAATCCTGTTGTTGTACCTAATTGAATATATCTAATATCTTGTTGTACCTAATTGAATATATGTGGATCTATTTCAGTATGGAGATGTAAAACATTGATGGCAAGTAACAAAAGAGAGCCAGTTTGGTTTAGTGGTTAGAAATCTAGAAAGCAGGACGTATCACCTTATCAATGAAAGCCAACTGGTGACCTTGGGCCACACACTTTCTCTCAGTCCAACTTATTTCAAGGTTTGTTGCTGTGGGGAAAATAGGAGGAGGAAGGTATGTTGGATATGTTCTTTGTAAAAATTATAAAGGTGGGATTTTTTGTTGTTCAATTGCTAAATTGTGTCTGACTCCTTGTGATCCCATGGATCACAGAAGCCAGGCCCCCTGTCCTCCACTATCTCCTCCCAAACCCACTCTCGTTGTGTTGATGGCACTATCTAACCATCTCATCCTCTGCTGATCCCTTCTCCTTTTGCCTTCAATATTTCCCAATATTAGGATCTTTTCCAATGAGTCCTCGCTTATTTGGTGGCCAAAATATTTGAGCTTCAGCTTCAAAAGGCGGGATACATATAAATAAATAAAAACAAACTGACACAGCAGGCATGTCCAGGTCAGAGCAGCACTTTTTAAGGGCATATGTATTAAATAGGAAAGGTTTTTAAAATGAAATTTTGCTATAACTTTATAATGGAGAGTAATGGTGGTTAAAATATTTTCTGTTCATCTCCTTTGCCAGTCAGACAACAGAAAGGACTGGCAGATTCCTATTAAATGTTAAAAAAAAAAATCTGATGGGCTTAGCCATTTGCATGGATGCTTCAACTCCTAAAGTTTCTCAGCCAGTGCTGGTTGGAAAATTCTTGGAGTTGAAATCTGCACATTTGAAAGTTGCCAAGGTTGAGAATCACTGGCCTGAATGGCTTTTGTCTTCTTTGGTGGGGTTCCCTTTTCCAGTATTGTGCTTTCCTATGTGGTACAAGGAGCAACTATATTTAGATTTGCAAGTGAACCAAAACTTAGATCATCCTGAAAGTAGTTTTGTTCATCCTAGTTTCACAAGCTAGTCCCAATAGTCTCAGCAAAAATATTCTGCTATAAACCACTGGCCCTCTTATGCCAAAATCCAGGTATAGAGTTTCCATTTTGAGTGACTTAGCAGAACTCTGTCCTTTTATTTTATGGGAGATTTATGTGTAGAGAAATTTTGAATTTCTCTCTTCTTGCTTCATCATTAATAAATCATTTCCTCTTATTTTCTATTTAAGAATGAGAACTGGAGAACTACTATATTTGGTATGAAAGAGTCTTTAGCCATTACATAGCAACATTACCCAGAGAAGCTTCCCTCTGTATTAAAAAAAAAATCCCTGTTGAAAACTTTTTTGTGACTTATTTAGACAGATATTTTATACTAGACTACTTCCTGATTGGTTGACCTGCTATTTTCTTTTTTTAGTTTCATATGCTTACATTTTGAACAGAATTTTTGTCCCATTGCAACTGTTCACCTAGGTACTTCATTGCTATTTTCTAAAACCCATTTAGTAAATGTAAAAACTCCACTCTGGCAATCAAGGATGAAGGAAATGCAGGTTGAGAGAGAGACAGTAAAGGGTTAATCTCCATTTTACACCCCAGATAATATAGAATATTTTAATTTTCAGATTCCAGATCTGGATTTTATTTTGCTTTTCATGTATGCTTTCTTTAATTGTGTTAGGTAATAAACATTTCCATGCTTTCAGCTGTTAGATCATGTTAACATTAATCAGATGGTATCTTACTTTGATATGATAACTGATTAAGAAATATCTGGTACTTTATTGACCTTTCTGAATGCCGTATTTTTCTTATCTGATAATTAGAGAAAACAACAATCTCTATATTTATCTTTACAATATTATTTTATATGTTAGCACAAATTGATATTCATTGGTTTTTACCTAATCAGTTAGTGGTTGGACAAATGTTGAGTCTCTTATCTAATTCATTATGTATAATTTTTGCTACTCTTTATTGCATTTTTATATGTAATCACATATAAACAATCATTCATTCAAAAGATTTTAATAGCCTGTCCAGATTATATTGGTTAGAGCTCTGTGTTTTTTAAGATAATTTTAAATTAGATACTACCTTTCAAGTAAGCAGTGAAAATTTTATCTCTTACAAACTACATTTGTGGGGTCTCCCTTCCCTACCTCGTAACTGGTGTGAAAACAGATTGTGAGAGGTCCTAAAGTACCTATTAATGTGAGGAAATGCCAAAGAATTTTAATTCTCCTTTATTATTTATTATTTATTAATTAAACTTTTATACCGCTCCCTCTCCCAAAAAGGGACTCGGGGCGGTGTACAGCCTACTAAAAACACATAATACTCAATAAATACAATTTAAAATAAATTAAACCAAATTGATCCGGCTGTCTAACCCAAAAATAGAGTTAAAAATTAAAAACTAATAAAACCCCGATTAAGATTAAGTTAAAAAACTAAAAATACAGTTACTGGGCCAGGCCAGCCTGTTGAAAAAATAGGGTTTTCACTGCGCGCCGGAAGGTCAGAATATCCGTCATAGCCCGTATCTCCGGGGGGAGATCATTCCAAAGGGAGGGGGCTCCCACAGAGAAAGCCCGAACCCTCGGGGCCGTCAGCCGACAACGGCCGGGCGGCGGTACCCCGAGGAGGGCAACCCTGTGGGAGCGTACTGGGCGGCGGGAGGTTGATGATGGCAGCAGGCGGTCCCGTAAGTACCCAGGTCCCGAGCCATGGAGCACTTTAAATACTGTCAGTACCACCTTGAATCGAATCCGGAAGGCCACAGGAAGCCAGTGCAGCCTGCGGAGAAGCGGTGTAACGTGGGAGCTCCGAGGAGCACCCACGATCACCCGCGCGGCTGCATTCTGGACCAGCTGCAGCCTCCGGAGACTCTTCAAGGGGAGCCCCATGTAGAGAGCATTGCAATAATCCAGGCGGGAGATGACGAGGGCGGAAGTGACTGTGCGAAGTGCGCCCAGATCCAGAAAGGGCCGCAACTGGTAAATCAGACGAATCTGATAGAAAGCCCCCCTGGCGACGGCTGCAATATGTTCTTCTAAAGACAGCCGTACGTCCAGGAGGACACCCAAGTTGCGCGCCCTTTCCACGGGGGTCAAGACCTCTCCCCCCATGGCCAGCGAAGGAACCAGCTGGCTGTATCTGGGCGCAGGAAACCACAGCCACTCGGTTTTGGTCGGGTTGAGACGAAGCCTGTTACGACCCATCCAACTCCGCACGGCCTCCAGGCATCGGGACATCACTTCGACGGCTTCGTTGGGGTGGCCCGGGGTGGAGATGTACAGCTGAGTATCGTCAGCGTACTGATGGAACTCCACCCCGAAGCCACGGATGACCTCACCCAGCGGCTTTACATAAATGTTGAACAGCAGGGGCGAGAGCACCGACCCCTGAGGCACCCCACATCGTAGGGGCCTCGGGGCCGATCTCTGCCCCCCCGTCAACACAAATTGCGAGCGGTCGGAGAGGAAGGAGGCGAACCACCGCAACACGGTGCCTCCCACCCCCAACCCCTCCAACCGTTGCAATAGGATACTGTGGTCGACAGTATCAAAAGCCGCTGAGAGATCTAACAGGACCAGGACAGAGGAACAACCCCTGTCCCGGGCCCTCCAGAGGTCATCCACCAACGCGACCAACGCCGTCTCCGTGCTGTGCCCGGGCCTGAAGCCCGATTGGAGGGGGTCAAGATAACTCGCTTCATCCAGGTACTGCGGGAACTGACGTGCCACCACACTCTCAACAACCTTCGCAACGAAGCGAAGGTTGGAGACAGGACGATAGTTAGATAACAATGCTGGGTCCAGGGACGGTTTCTTGAGGAGGGGCCGCACCACCGCCTCTTTCAAGGCGGCAGGTAACAGCCCCTCTCTCAAGGAAGCATTTATAATACCCTGGAACCAGCCTCGTGTCACCTCCCGAGTGGCCAAGACCAGCCAGGAGGGGCACGGGTCCAACAAACAGGTGGTGGCATTCAGTCCCCCCAGTATCCTGTCCACGTCCTCCACAGTAACAGGATCGAACTCAACCCAATTGACCGCACCGATATCCAGCACTGATTTGCTGTCATGCTAATGTTTTGTGAATGTAAATCAGTGACATTTTAATTTAATAACCAAATGCTTCCTGAAACTTGTTGATATTTCCAAAATTTTGTTTAGAAAGAAGCATTCATGGTACTGGAAAAAAGTGAGGCATGGTTCTTAAGGGCTAAACTAGAGTACTTTTTCAAAATAAAAACTGAAATTAATTATCAGTAATTATCAGTGAGTGAGCCAAGTTGGTGTAATGTTGAAAGTCCCACTGATTTTAATAAATATGAATATGTTAACAGAACATAGGCATCTTGAAGAAGTTAAAAGTGATAAAGCTGTTTTATGGCTCTGGATCAGATATGTCCAGTCTACAGGCTGTATGTTGCCTCTGGCAGCTAGTAACATAGACCCACAAGACAATAATAAATATTAAAAAATAAAGCTTTGTTATTTATGTAGATTAACAAGAGTATATATTTTATATGCAGCCCAAGACAGTTCCTCTTCATTCAATGCAGCCTAGGCAACTATGGTTGAAAAACTCTGCTCTCGACTCATTAATTAGGATTTGCACTAATGCTAAGTAAGAGTATCTTGACTTTTTCTTTGAATAGCTATTTGCTTTTTAGTTTCAGAAAAAAATGCTTCTGAAAATAGTTCACAATGCTACTATCAAGGCTTGACTGATCTTGACAAAATATGAATATAATGTCAGACTATGATACTACTGCCATGATATGGTAGTTGCTGACCATTGTTTTAAAAAGTTTTCTAATGGGGTCACTCTTATAATGCTATGGAATGTTATTAATCACAGTGATGAAGCTAATTTGATTGCTTAGAGAAATTCATACCTAAGGTAATATTTTGTAGAGTTAAACAACCAGAATGGTATTCAGATTGTTTTAGTAAACATGATTGAAAGGTACTGCACTTTATGCTGCAGTTTTTAAAATGAGTTGTACATTTAGGATTTCTAATACTATAGATCATTGTGTTATATTTCTCTTTTTGTTAAAACATAATTTTGAAGCTTCTAAAATATCATTTTGTCCCAAAGTATCTTAAACCAATTTTCTAAAGATAAGTTAAAGAGTAGCATTAGCATTAGTCATACAACTGGGTTTCTCGTATAAATAACCTGAATGGTTGAAATAGTTGTTACCATATGAATGTATCTTTGCTTGAAGCAGTTCCACGTTTGCAAATTAAATATTTATTTAGTTTTCCATTCCATGTTGGTACTGCTTAAATTGAAGGAGTAAGCTTTTCTTTAGGTGAAGTGTCACAAAGCTAAATTGGTTTAGCATCTTCTATTTTCATGCTGTTGAAAAAGATAGGAACGGATTGGCTCAAAATAAGATTTCTGTGTAATGATAAACCTCCAAAATTGTATAGTTAGTGCATTCTTCAGTGTGAGCATTAATTTGGAATCCTTTTGCAGAGCTTTCTAGAAAAAAAAATCTGTGGAACACACCAAAGATTTTACTAGCTCATGATCAGTCACATGCTACTAGGAAGGCCAGAAACACAGCTTTAAGGTAATATGAGGTTGGGGGGGGATTGATGAAAAAGGTCCAATAGATATGCCAATTTGAACTCTTGAAAGAAATGTGGAAATGTGGCCCTCAATTAATACTCAATTATTCTTGTCCCAACTACTGTATCCCATTTCAAAGCCATCTTAAAGTCCGATATGGAACAAGTTCCTTAATATTACTTGTGCACTACATTAATAACTGGAAGTTTTTATTTTCAAACTGTCTCCATATCTGGTTTTATTATTTTTCTTTAAATAAAATCTGTCTTTAGTATACCTTGTGTAATTAGAAGGGAAGAAGTAACAACGTTTTCCAAAAGATCCTTTAAGCTGTGTTATTTTGTCTTAGGTAGTGTTTTAACTATAGTTGATATTTGGTCTCTCTCTGTTCAGCTACACAGAATTTTAAATACTAGAAATATTAGAATAGCAAAACACTTGATAAAACTTGTATGGGAAAGCCTCTTCTTCTAAATCCATGTAACTATGCATTGTTTGTATTTTTAATGCAATTACCAAATGACCTTATGTAAACATAGTGGTTGTGAGAATACTCTTTTTTTATATTTCGACATGTTGACATGTTCATGCATGTTGTAAGAATATACAAGGGAAAATCTAGGTGGTGGAGGAATGGAAGACATTAGACTAGGCTTTGATGTATATGTTGCTATAACAAACATCTTTCAGAAATGAAAGCTGACACAATTAAATATTGTTGAAGTACTTTTAGTGCATCACAAATACTTCTGCCAGAATGTTGTTTAGCTAGTACCTACACTGCAGCTGCAGTTAGTGGAGTTCTCTGCAAGGGATTAGTAATCATGAAACTTATTGTGGAATTTCTGACTTACATTGATGAATTAAACAAGCTACTTTGTTCGGTTTGTTCTGGTATTGCTAATGTTGCTGCAGTTCCCATGTTAATTACAAACACATACAGCACTTGGTTTTTGTTCTTTTCTATTTCAATGGTTACTTTTCCAGAATAATGTCTATTTTTTCCCAGCATATATATATTGCAGACAAAAGTGGAATTATCTTAGTTTTGGAGATGATAGCCCACTATAATGGTTAGTCCAGAAAGAATGAGAGTGGGTAAGGCCATGTCCTTGAGTTTTTTCTTAGTGTAACTGCCTATTGGAAAACCTTTGCAGTTTCCTGTGGTCTTTGTGGGGCCCTTAAAGGATATGAAAATCAGTTCTGGCTTCTCTTCCCCCATCCGATGCTCTCATGGGTTTGGGATGTGTTCTGCAATTATCTATGTTGGTACATCTCTGGGCTGGCTTGGAAATATGAAAGAATTCTTAATATTTGTCAGATATTCAGCCTTTTGCCACAAGAGTCAAGTGAATTTATCTAGGGAAATGTAGCTTCTTGTTCTTTTTTAAAAAAATGAAAACCTATACATTTTATATATTTAGTATATTGCCATTGTGTAAAATAATGTTAATATATAATAAAATTGCATGCATAGCCAAAGTTCTAAGTAAGTTTTCAGTGTTATTTTCTTGACTACAAGAATATCTAGACAAGGCATTAGGGAGACTTTCATAATATTAAGGTGTTTATAAGAAAGGAGAAAAATCTTATCTTCAGTAATAATTTTAATTATCAAATCTGATTCAGAGCTTTGCAAGGTTAATCTTACATTTCTCAAGCATAGTTTGGAGGCCTAATTGCTTTTAAAAATGATATACTAGTTACTGCACATCCTAACATAATGAAATTGTTCCTTGAGAAATCAGTCTGTTTTTTTGCTATTGGTTAGACTTTTTGCAAGAAAAACAGTATGGCAATTTTTCTTTTTACAAGAGTTGGGGAAAGTGTTAAATATTTTCGTTAAGAACTGATAGAGGTATTTAGTTTGTTTAATAATATAGGTTTTTAAAAATGTAGTAAATCATGTTAATATGTATGTGCAAGAAGACTTACAGAACAATTGTATTTTTAAAAATAAAATATTTTTTAACAAAAATTTATCTTGGAATATTATTTTCTTCCACAGTAGACAGAATATGCCACTACAGTACAATTTAAAAAGAAATATTTAAAAATATTTTGCCAGAAGTGATATAACCATCAACTGTTATCTAAATCAGATATGTTATAGTACAAATTTAGAGCCTGTTTCTATGGTACTGTTCTTGAATTTGGATGTAATTAAATGACACATATTCATCAGAGAGTACCGTATTGAAATCTGAGGTTTTGCAAATTAAAATACTACTGTGGTGTTAGGATTCAGTTTGAAAATCTTGCTTTGCAGCAACCTCTCTTTAATGATATTTTCAGAGATGTTTGCAGATGATTTTTTATGGATAGTGAAGATTGCCCTATCAAAGAAATAAGACCAGAGAAATAAGTGTAAAGGATATCCAGTTAAGTATTTGACTGCCAAACCAAAATGTAACTAGCCCCTCTCCTACCTCTCACAGCTGGCTCTGAAGGTCTTGATGAATGAGAAGCAGATAAGCAACCAGGCAAGGTGATTGTGTCTTCTGAAGTTTCCTTCTGGGTTGCAGTTTGAAGCGATCTAGCACCAATATAGTCCCATTTCACTAGATTGGGATTATTTCATGCTATTTATATACCTTGCTTTTAAAGTGACTGAATGAAATTGTAGATTGCAGTTTGCTAGTTTTTCAATGTGGCAAAGTGTTTCAGTAGGTGGTAGTTTAACAGTTCCAGACTTTCGTAGGTGACACTGATTTTTTTTAGATCCATTTCAGCCTGGTTTCAGGCCTGGTTATGGAAAAAGAAAGCCACCCTGCAGGATGAATTGAGAACAAGACATGGGGATTGTGACCATATTATGTTCCTCTTAGACCTCACAGTGGCTTTCAATACCATTGACTGTGATGTTTTAGGTAAACTGTCGGGATGCACGCTGTACTAGAATGATTCCACTTTATTTGGCCATTTCCAGAAGGTGATGCTGTGGGATTTATTATTAAATGTATATGCTATTCAACTCTCATCAACTCTGTGTGAGTTCTGCCTCATGGTGGTTGGACCTCTGAATGTCTCAGAGCTCAGCTATGCTTTTTAATATCTACACCAGACACTGGTTCTCAACCTTTAAACCATAATTTAAGATGTGTGGATTTCAATGTCTGCCCCTGGCTGCGGAATTCCGGGAGTTGAAGTCCACACATCTTAAAGTTGCTGAGATTGAGAAGCACCGATCTACATATGACTGCTGGGAGAGGGTGTCAGCTGAGGATAATATCAGTCAATAATGACACTCGGCTCCATCTCGCCTTTTTCTCTAACCAAGTGAGGTGCTTGGTGTCTTGAACTAGTGGTTGGGCAAGTAATGAACTAGATGAGATCAATAAACAGATTTAGTATAGACAAGACAGAAATCCTGTTTATGGGTGGCAGGTCTTCCCAGCCAAATGGTGCCCTGCCTGTCCTAATGGATGTCTGCACTTCAGGTTATCTCTCATATGTACCAGGCTTTAAAGTCATCCCATGAGCTCTCTAGGTCTTCTGCAATGGGCCTTTACAAGGGAGAGAACTTTTTCCCTGGTGGATACCTATTTGTGTATCTTTTCCCAAGGAGGCTTGACTGGCACCCGTTTGCATCATTTTGGTTCCAGGTGGAGAAAACGTTTTTCTTTTTCAAGGCTCTTCAATTGATTTTTAATTCTATTTTAAAAAATTCTTTGTGCAGCTGCAGGCGTTTTTGTTTTTATGTTACTTGATTTCATTGATATATTTTTATTCAAATTGTATTTTTAGTGTAAACTATCCAAAGAGCTTTGGTTATTGAGCAGTTTAGAAAAAAACGAATAAAGCAACAATTCAAGTTTTCAGGTTGATAATCCAGATGTAGCATGGCCAGTTTGAGGCAGGCTTGCTAATTAAATAGTATAATTTTAAAGATAACAACAGCCTAATCCTGGACCTCTTATATCCATGATGACGAACGTATGGCACGCCTGCCACAGGTGGCACACACAGCCATTTGTGCAGGCACGCGAGCCCCAGCTAAACTTCCTGCACAGTGCATGTGTGTGCATCCCAGGTGATTTTCGGCCCACTTGAGGTCATTTTTGCCCTCTTGGAAGCTTGAGGGAAGCCTCTGCAGCCTCAGGAGGCTGAAAAAAGGGCCTTCCGGAAATACTGGAAGTCCCGAAATGGGCCCGTTTTCAGCCTCCTGAGGCTCCAGAGGCTTCCCTTGAGCCTCCAGGAGGGCGAAAACAGCCTTCCCCGGGCTCTAGAAGCCCTCTGGAGGCTGAAAACAGGCACTTCCGGTATTTCCAGAAGGCCCATTTTTCAGCCTCCAAAGGCTGCAGAGGTCCCGGAGGGTGAAAACGGGCTCCCGGAGCCCGTTTCCTCGAGCTCCCGGAGGGTGAAAACGGTCTCAAATGGGTCAAAAATCAGCTTTGAGGCATGCACATGTGCAGTGCAGGTAAGGGGGTGGATGGGAGGGGTTGTGCGCGCATGCACAAAGGACGCGGGGCGCATTGAATTGTGGGTGCCAGCACATGCATTCTTTCGGCACTCCACAACAAAAAGGTTCGCCGTCACTGTCCTATACTGTAGACTTTGAAATAACTTTGTCAAGCAATTTGAAGAATATTGTTTGCTAAATGTGTCGTAGGGGTCTGCAAAGCATTTGGAATGATACTGCCTCAAATTGTTTTTGAGATGCAACACTTTTAAAATGCAGCGTGCTCAAAGTAGCCTGTTTCATAATTGAAACAGGAATGTTTACTTTCAGTTGTTTTATTCATAATGTTTTGCCCATTTATAGTGTCTTTTATGTATTAAAACAATTGATAAATACTCTCCAAAGCAAAGATTGTTAATTACAGTTTTTCACATTATTTTTGCCTCAGGCTGCATTTACAAAAAACACTTTTCTTGCAGATTGTTTTACTCTGACTGAGTTCACACAATATGTTAATCCATATTTTGCTTAATGTGGGTTATAGAATAAATCACAATTGGTTGCATTTATATGACATACTAAACCATCTTTTAGAAACCACAATCTCTGGGTTCAAACTGCAATCAAAATAAACTGATTTATAAATACAATCAAAATAAACTGTGATTTATAGAAATGCAACTCAAGCAAACAACATGATTGAAGGTTAAATTTTTCAATCCTGGTTTGTATTTTGGTATGAGCTATATTTGGCTATTGAGTGATAGATTGGATGCAAGTAGGTGGGCAAACTTAAATTTATTCTTAATTTTAATATATTACTGTATAATTAATTTTTCATTCTCACATATTAAAAATAGCTTGCAGATAATACAGTATGGAGACCTTTCTTTTGTAGCAGCAGAAGCTTCTGTCTTCATCAGCTTCAGCTTTGCATAATGCCAGAATTTTCACACATGAAATTGATACTAATATTGACCTTCTGGTCTAGAAATCTAAAAATCTAGAAATGGGGAATTAGAAAAGTTTATACTCATCTGAATATATAAACGTGAGTACACGTGCTCTGTAATAAGGACAGTGCATTTTAAGGTTTAAACAACATGGAAATCAAAGATGAGGGTACATACCCATGCAACATAGCAATCTGAAAGCCACATTGCAATACAAATTTAGTATAAATATACAATTTTGAAATGAGAAGTGCAACAAGCCTCTTAGAAAAAATAGCTTAAGTAATGTTGCTGGGTCCCATCTTGGTCACTTCACAAGTTCATGCAACAATACCATATTTAACATTCCTTCATATATACATAACAGGTGTATAACCCCCTGGGACAGCATTTGCAATTCCCACCTATCCCATTACCTTCATTTGAGCCAGTCATGAGAATAGCCGCCACTTATTTAGTACTTCTCAAGTTCTCTTCCTGGAAGGCACCTATTATACAATATTGCACAATTGCAAGAGACATAACATTTGTGTTCATGTACTTTAATTTTTTTAATACTTTAGGACTTGGGCTTTTCTGACAAATAAAGTAGCCCATCTGGCTTATACCACAGGCTAATGTTAAAAGGCCAGCTTATACTGATTCAATCAAATTTAACCCACCTTTACTTGAACTATATACCGTATTATCTACAGTGTCTAGGTACTTTTTACCACCAGAACATAGTAAAGTCCCATCTGGGGACAGACAAAACTTGAATACTTCAAGCTGGGTGGCAATTTTATAACAACAGATTTATTCTGGCTATGTACAACACGAAGGATAGAGATGTTTAAAATTTTCCTGCAACTAAGTCTTTGCAGCATACATAATTAAGAAGGGTACTTTCCAAAATTTCCTACATATAAAATATTACTATATTCCCATCCCTACCCCCAGTTTCCTGCAAGCAAGGTCTGTAAAATGACAGTAGTACATTTTTTTTCAACTGAGCTTTTGAATGGATTTTAATTGATCATATATCAAAAGTTTGACTTCTTTAGGATTCTGCAGATTGCCCCTCAATCCTTGTTGTTATGACCATTCCCTTCTAATCATAAATGGGAATGAACTGTAATCAAGGAGTTCAGTTGTAGAAAAATCAGGTAGTTTCAAATCAGGCTTTGATAACAAATCTTTCAGCTGAAATGACCATGTGCTTGATCCAGGTAAGAATTTGCTGTTTTATTTAACTCTGATAAAGTCCATGTTCCCCTATTGTTGGCTGCTTATCAGGTGATACATCCATATCTACAAAACAAAATTTTGAAACAGTTATTTAAAATGAAGTGCCAAGTGGCCTTCACTGGCTGTTTAAAAAAATCATTAAAATACCACATACCTTCTGCCCCTACTTGATTTATAAAGTAAAGTAGTATTTTTTGCACTATAAGATGCACTCCCCCCCCAAAGTGGGTGGAAATGTCTGTGCATCTTATAGAGTGAATATTGCGGGGGGAGGGGGTTGGTGCGCCACTGTTGGGGCACACTGGAGCATTTGCTGCCGAGCAGCTGATTGGATTGTCCTCTTGAAATACCATCAGTCAGCCATTCTAGGTGGCGAGGATTGCCACCACCGTCTATTGGCGCCTGTTCATCGCAGCCCATTTGCCGCCTGCCCATTTGCCATGGCCCATTCGCTGCCAATGGGTGGCAAACAGTGAACAGGCCATAGCAATCAGCGGCGAATGGGCTGTGGCAAACGGGTGGGTGGCAAACTGGCAACAGCGAATGGGTGGCAACAGGTGGCGGCAATGGTGATCCCCACCACCTAGAACAGCTGATGGGTGTTATTCCAAGAGGCCGATCCAACCTCCAATCAGCTGCTTGGCAGCGAAGGCTCCAGCATTGCCTGGCAGCAGTGGCAGCTCAGCTCAGTTGATCGGTGGTAGGCTCAACAGAGCGGAGCCCTGTCGAGCCACATGCTGGGGCTGCGATAATGTGCTGAAGCTGATCGGGCTGTTTGCTGTTTGCTGCAAGGATACTAGCCAGATGAATACCGGATGGATGCTGGGAGGCAGAGGCAGGTTTTTTTTCCTGTTTTCCTCCTCTAAAAGCAATGTGCGTCTTATAGTCCAGAGCATCTTATAGTGCAAAAAATATGGTACTATTAGTACTGGTTTAAATATACAATAGATGTAGATGAAGACTTGTACTTTTGGACATCAATTTTGACAGGTGCTATTCTCCAAAATGTGTATTCTCCAACTCATACATATGTTACTCCTTCATATATGTACTGGTACTAGGTTACCTCATGAAGTAGAACTAAGTCTTGAATACAACTGACTTGTAAATGGGACAGATTATGTGGCTTCATGACTACTGAGGTAAACCTCATCCCTAAAGCACACAGGATTCATTTCTATATTTGTTGGCTTGAAAAATTGTGCACTTAACACTTCTTGATCATAATTAATACTAATAATTAAAAATAATTCTGACAGCATTTAATGAAGGTTCTATGGTACATTACAGAAATGGGAAATCCTGCCTTTCGATAGGATGCTGTACTATTAATTTAGGACATGCTGGATTGTACAGCCGGGGAATAGAAGGCCCTAGGTTTCTTTTCCTTGATGTATAATATCAGATTCCTTATTTCAATACTTAATTCTTCAATGGAAATGGTGTCAACTGTAATTTGAAAATGTGCATCGCTGGAGGTTTTAATCTCCTCTATACATAGCAAAGAAAACTAACTACTGCTTATTTATTTAGTGTTTATAGCCACTTTCTTGGCTTCATTTTTCATGGTCTCCTTGTCCAAGAATAAGGAAATTAAAGGGATATGTAGTTGCTTGGGCATTCAGTCCAATCCAAGCAGGAAAGGGCGAAAGGAAGCAGCTGTAAAATAAATGCTTCCTTGACTTTTTATAAAATTCAGAGTTTTTCCCTGTCAGTTCTGCAGGAATATACACCTTCTTCCACTGGCCTGCCTTCCTATCTTTTCAGAAGTGTTCCTGCTAATAAGTGGGGAGGGAACAAGCTGTCAGTCTCACCTGATTGGGACTGGGGGTGAATCCTGTGGAAAAATAGAAGGAAGATGTAGAAAGTAAAGGCCAAAGTTCCAAAGATGGTTCCGCACACCAGGAAACTATAGCTTCCTTGGTCATGAATGATCTGACAGAAAGAAAACAAGATATTTTAGGTTTTCAAGTTTTGGATACTGTCTTAAAAACTAACAAGCACAGCTCATTGGCAGGAAGAATAATGTTAAAGTGCTCCAGTATTGCTGACTGAGGTTAGGCAGACTTCATTTCCCTATTGAAGAAGTTTGTGCCAGACTGTCTGACCTTCAGGGAAAGTAACAAATGCCATCTGCTTCCCCAGGGTTTCTATCTGCTGGACATTAGTGTGTGTGTTTCCACTCTGTGTTTGTGTATGGGTGGGAAGACTTGCAATTCAAGAAGTGCCAAAAGCTGAGAAGCAACATGATTACATGAAGAAATGCTTATTCCATGCCTTCAGTTTAAACTGAAGGAAGATAGCAGATAACAAATGCCTATACTTTGCAATATATGATTACTACTGACCAGTCTTTCCTTATGTTAGAAATATGTCTTTGCTAGCTTTCTTTGCACCATTTCTCTACAAACTGCCACCTATGCTAGAAGATACATTAGTGATCCAAAATATGCTTGTGTGCTTCAAATCCCATATATAGTTTCCAGCATTTTATTTATTTAAAAGACTCACATGGGGCATTTCCATGTAAGGCTATTCAGATACCTTTTCTGAAATTCAGTTGGTGCAGACACTACTAAGCTAGCTAAATTAGTAGTCTTGGTGTAAGATTTCAATTTTATCTTCAGTGGTTGAAATTTTCTCTTTATTTCCTGGGAGGTAGTTAGATGTTAATTTACATCCAGCAGGGTGTCATTTTCATATCTAATATACTTACCGACCCTACCAGCAACTGTAGAACCATCTCTCCAATTCCTGCTCCTGTCACCAATACAGTAGTTGCACAGCCTGGAATTAAAAAGTTGGTATGCAGATGATATAAGACTGTAGTCTATGACTGGGACATTCAAATATAAGTGGTAAAAACTAATCTCTAATATAAATGGCTTGTCAAGAATGCCAACTGTCTTGTGCTGAAGTCCAAGATAAACATTCAGTGTTAATGTGCCCCTATCAAAACAAATAAGGAAGAAAAAAGGATCAGGATTTGTGGTTTATTCATTCTGGAAGAAAATTATTAATTCCTTGAGAGCAATTCTGTGTCCTTTCACTTTCAACACTTACCCACTAATGTGGTAGCATCTAGCTGATTTTGACTGATTTAAAAAAACTTAAAAGTTTTTAAAACTTTAATACAACTTCCTAATTGTATTGCGATGGAAATGATTACAAAATATCAGGGCAGTAGAGAAGACTTGGAAGTTGACAAAACATTCCAGAAGAAGGAATTACTTCTATTTGATTTCCAAGAAAATGTCATGGACATTTCAATGAAATCATCAGGAGTTGAATTCAACTTCAGTAATACAGTATATTACATTATGTTATACAATAACATATTATATATACAATATTGCATTGTATTTAACAATATGTGTGATCAAATCTAGGCAAATAATACTGAGAATGGGAGAAATAATGTATGACAAATTAGATAATTCAAAGCTGGCAGAATATCAAAGTTATTTGCACAAAATAAGAGTTCTATGAGAGTGAGATAGGCAGAATCCCCGTTACTGACTAATTTATTATCACCCAGCAAGATCTGAGGCAATGTAAACCAATCTTCCTTTCTGCTATTTTGGCACGATGATGGTTCAGTAACTCTAGAAGATAGTAAGTCATTAATGGGCTCCTACTATGGATCCTACCACCTGCTTTCCTAAACTGGCATTCTCCAACTACTAATTTTCTAGCAAAAGAAAACATGGGGAGACTTTACCTTTGTACTGGAGGATGTCCTCAGTGTAGGCCAGCACACTGGGAAATGTGCTGCTGAGGAAGAGGCCAAGAGAGGCTGTCCCCACAAAGAGGAAAACCACACTGGTAGAAAAAATTAGGAGCAGGAAGAATGTTATAAGCACTCCAACCTGCAATGACATTAAAAGGGAAAGTAGAGGAATCAAGACAGTCAAAGAAGCAACAGCAATTATAAAAAATACATCACAAAGAAAGTAATAAATACTACTACAGATTCTGAAATCAGCATCTGAAATTGTAAAAGGTTAGACAGAGTCTGGGGGAGGAGCCAAGAGAAGAATCTATTTGGAGTCTTTATGTTCCCACAAGTGATCCAAGTCCACTCCCCATCTTGCATTCTGTTAACTTTTTATCTAGTACTAAATTACTGCTAACCATTAGTTGACTTGGTGTCTGGCTTGTCCTATAAATCTTAATTGGAGTTTAATATATGGTCCTGGTTCTTCATGCCTGACAAAAATGTTCCAAGAATCTTTACTTGACACCATTTCAGATTCTGCAGGAAATTTACAGAAGAGAGAGAGAGATGGGTTGCCCCTGATTGACTAACATGCCCTTTCATTGCTCTCTTACTTCAACTTTGTACTTTGATACCTGCAGCAAAGAACCAGAGACCTACTAATGCCAACATTTTGAGTGGTTGCTGCTGTTTTCCTCCAGGGTTTTGCTATTATATTGTTTGTAGTATAATTTTCTTAACATGTACTGTATGTGGTTAATGTGCCATTGTTTTGTTTTTACTTAATTTAGTTCAGAGTGGTATTCTTCAGAATTTAGGAAAGAATAGAGAGCCTGTCATACAGAAAGAAAGGTAGAATACATGGCTACAGAGGAACTGATAAAAATGTATCCATACTCTGCAACCTCCCTCTATAGGAGAGATCCTTTATTCTTCCACAAATAATGGACCATTTGTTGAATGGATCTGAATTATCAGAACCATAATTAGCGATTGTTTTGTAGTTATACTTTGTCTTAATCTACATTGTATATTACATGGAATTAGAGCAAGAAATGTGTTTTGTTTTATTTTGTCTAAAACACCAATATTTTTAGGAAAATAATATAATACTATTAATTACAGCATTTTTTTAAAAAAAATTGGCATAACAATTCAAGAAGAACTTCTGGAATTGAAAATATATATTTTCAAAAGGTTACTTTGTTGGAAATCCTAAGCTTTCACATTAGAATTATGGTTCATATGAATCCCTGAAGGGAAAGTATATTAATCTGTCTGTCCCCAGCACTCCCAAACATGATGCCCTCCAGATGTATTGAGATACAACCTACTTTTGTATCGTTACAATTAACACAAAAAATTCACAAAGTTTGTTATTTGCTAGGTGAATAAGATTTGGCCATACCACGTTGATGAAAACCATGGTTGCTGGCTTCATTCTGTAGGAGACAGGGATGGAAATGAGTCTGCCTAGTGTGATGAACCCCCAGAAGAGACTGGGCAGATAGCCAGCCCTCTTGTGTCCCACTGAGAGTGGTTCCTCTACTGCATAGCTGTATACAAAGCCAGAGTATTCACCCTGAAGAGATGAAAACATGCTTCATTATATTTGCACTCTTTCTGTATTAAGCAATGACCATAGCATTCGTCTTTTATTCATTCAGATGGTTTTTAATAATATATAATTATAGTTCTCTAGACAATTGGATAAAAACAGTTAAAATAATGGTGTTGTACTATCTGGCACAATTTAATCAAAAGATAGAATTAAAATAGTCATTTGTAAATCTCTGACATTTTTTTTTTAATTCCCAGAATCACTTAACTTGTGAAAATAACTTGTAAAAATAAGGTATTAGATGCAAGCAACAAAATAAAAGGAAGGGAGAAATACATTTTAAAATATGTAAGTAGCTAGGTAAAATGTGTTCTGTCCTTGCTTAGAGCCAAAGAATTTTACCAACAGAGCAACAACCAATAATCAGCAAATTTGGGGAAAAGAAAAGGAAACATTAAATGTTTATGACTGAAAACTATCCTTTGATTTTGGAACATATGAACATTTCAGGCCAGCTGCAGAGATTACACCTGAAACAAAATTAAATTGTCTACATGGTAGTTGCTTAGCATCTTTGTTAGTCTCCCTCAATCTTGCATTCTCCAACTCAGCAAACCCCAATCTCTGAAGCAGCTTGATTAGACCCGGGAAAGCTACTCTTGTAGGACAGATGTGGGCCTGATGTTTTCTTTGTCACTTGCCCTTACCAGGATCCCATCTGTCATAAAAAGGAGAAGAGCTCCAGTCACATGGACCCCAAAGTAAGAGCAAGGAAGTCCTCTGAAATTCTTGCTTTGGCAGCACCCAAAGAGGTCATCATGCCCTGGGGAGAGAAAACAATGCCATGTAAATGTATTGATTAAACTGCTAGTACTGTATAACCAGCCACTTTCAAAACATGAGTTTAGCATAACTCACACTAAGGAGTTGAACAACAACTCTCATTTGGATAAGTTTATATTTAGTTTATATATTTATAATTTAGAATTCTTTGGGCACCATTCCAAATAATTCTGGTTGTCCATTCCATAAACTAAAAAAAGAAGAAGGGCAATAATTTCTGTGTCCGATAGTTTGTTGGTTTTAAAGCATAATGTTGGTGTTAAAGGAAAGTATGATATCATTCTTCCCTCACCAATCTCTGCTGTAAATCTGTAATTATTACAAAGAAAACACTAACCAATGTTATATAAGGTTATACAAAAAAGATATAAATTTTAAAATGAAAAGATTCCTTATCTACAAAAGATGTCCAGGTGTGTTAGACCACTGTACTAATGCTTCCTAGTCAAATTAGTCAATAGATTGTGATATGTACTCTAAGATCTGAAAAGTACCAGCAAGAGAAAGGTAGAAAAATGGTATATTACAGGTTAATTCTGCTGACTTCCAGCAGTCTGATTCTCACCAGGCTCAAGGTTGGGGACAATATGTTGACTCTGTAAACCACTTAAAGAGGGCTGTAAAAGCACTGTGAAGTGGTATATAAGTCTACGTGTTATTGCTATTGCTATAATATAAATGAGTTCCCTGGTTGAGATATGGATAAATGTTTTGCACTGAAGGTTCACTGATTAATGCTCGGAGCCTCATGCCAGCAGTGGATGGAGTCTCCCATTTCTCTCCTGTCTCATGCATTCAAATGTGCCTTCCTTTGTTTCTAGGGGAAAAAAACCTGTTATTTTTTAAAAAACTGAAACCAATGAGAAGCTCTTTTTTCATCCATCTTAGATATAGTGCAAGGGATGCTTTTCTTGGAGCTAGATCTTTCCTCCTCAAATCTAATACTCCACCACTCATGCAAATTATACCTTTTGCTAGAGTTGAAGAAAGCCACCCATTGGAAAAGATGCAACTCTCAGGGAGAGGAAGCAATGGTGAGAAACAGTTAAGGAGTCTATATGCTACCAGTCCTTCATTTAATCCCCAAGAGTTTCAGATCCTATGTATTCTCATTAAAGAGCAACTATGGATGTGGAGCAATAGATCTGAATGAAACAAAAGGTATAATCAATATGTGACAAAATAATTTGTGGAATCAATTCAGGAGTATTGCAATCCTGTTGGAAACCTTCCAAGAAGCCGTGATTCAGTTAGTAGCTGTTTGTTTGATCAAACAAGACTCTTATTATTTTTCATTGCTTCTAAAAGTTGTCTTGCACTCATGGTTTGTGCTTCCCAGGCTAATGTCACCGTTTCTTCATTTGTCATATGCACCTAAGGCATATTGACAGGTATTGCAGTTAACTGCATGGCTTAATGAGGTTTACTTAACACCACCATAAAATGTGAGCACATGCTCCTAACGTTCTTAAGGTGCAAACTGATAGATGTTGCTGTGAAACTATCAACTAAATAAAGCAATACAGCTTTATAACACATACAGAAAATTGCTTCCTAATAGAAGTAACCTTCTAGGCATGTATTGATTGCTTTTCATCTTCAAACTACACACTGTGAAATAATTGCCTATTTTATTAATGAGAATTAATGAGACTTATTGCAGCATAGGGATATAGTTATTTTTGCCCAGTTAAAAGTGGCTTCTTTATTAGGGGACCAAAGTGAATATGGAGTCACATTTTCAACTAACAAGAGTTTTTTATGGACAAATACAACGACTGTTCTAAATGCAGTCCACAAGACAATCTATTGCAATTATATTAACTATGAACTAAGAAACTACACTGAAGAACCTGTCCTGGGAATTCATAATCTGCTGAGCTAATATTAACAGATACTAAAGACAAACATCATATGCTTGTATTAATGGACCAACCAGTTTGGATTGCTTTGACTTCCACTTGATAGGTATTACAATTCTGGAAATCAGCCTAGGTCTAGGTCTATACAGAGGACTAGGAAGAGAGAATTATGTTATCTGCAACTTAGAACACTTTTGCTGGGTTGTTTTTTTTTTGAAATTTCTCTCATAAACAACCTTCAGTAATTCTGATGTCTACGTCCATTTTAGAAGAAGAATAAAGACAATTTTGGAATTTGAGGTATTTGTTCAAAATTAATATCAGTATTTTAATATGGAGAGTTTTTTTCCTTTGGAAACCAGCATACTCCCACAATAAGACAAAGATTCCCACATTAAGAGAAAGGCTACCTTTATATAACATGTTAACTTATGCTTAATATAATCTATTCAATTAATCCAATTATATGGTTTGCACAACTCACTGAAGAAGACATAATACAAGCTGTGTCTGAACAACATCCTAAGCTACAGTATTAATTTGATTGCATGTATTGTATGAGCACAGCTATTACAGTATATGATTGGTTCAGTTTTGGCTGATTCTACTGCAGAAACTGTAGCCAATTCAGATTGATGCAATAAACCATGATTTAATAAGTTTGGTTTAATGTTAGGTAAAAGCCCCAGACCTTCATAGAGCAGCACATTATGCTCTCTTGGTTTTGCTGAGATAATGGAAGCAAAGTAGACCCAAACTGGAATAATCTATCTCACCTATTTCTACTTGGATTTTTGATGAGGAAGTAGAAGAGTCATCTTTGTCAGTTATCCGTGTTTCCATTGCCAATTCGTCTGCAGGTAACAGTGGGGGACTGCCAGTGGGGCAACATGGCACAAGCCTTTCCTTATACAGTAAAAAGAATACTGCAATGGGGACAGGCAGCTAGAAAGCAATAGAAAAGAGAAAGGACAGTTAGCCAAGCAGACCTACGTTGTACTACATCCACTGTATAGGTTGTATGTTAGTTCTTCCACTGAAAGAGGCTGATCTGATTTATTTCCTCTCAGGAAATTATTTGATGTTACTTGTGTGTATAGCCATCATCTTTTCCCAGCATATACTAAGAGGAAGGGTACAGGTAGCATGATTACATACAGGCAATTATAGCCTTCCTGCTTTTAAATCAATGTGATGGAACAAAACGTTTTGCAACTGCAGGTTCTACTGGCAAGAATATTTTAAAAGTTGCCTTTACGAAGTTTCTTTTGCTACATTTTTATAAAGGGTTAAAAACGGAACATGTCCCACTAGATTAGAACATATAGTGTAAGATAGCAACACCTTTTTTAAAATTTATTTAATTCAATTTGGATGTTGCCCAATTCCAAGTAACTTGGTGCAGCTAACAACATTGGTGCAAAACAACACAAAAATAATTACAACCCCCCCAGTGGTTGTACCAGTTCTGTGGGTGTGGCTTGTTGGGCGTGGCTTGTTGGTCATGGCAGGGGAAGGGTACTGTAAAATCTCCATTCCCTTCCCACTCGTGGGGGATGGTTACTGCAAAATCCCATTCCCTCCCCATCCCACTAACCTGCTTTCCAGCTCTGTTCTCCTGTTCAGGGCAACAAAAGAAGACCCAGCTGGGACTCGAGAGGCAGACAATAGATGGGGGCAGTGCCAGTCAGAGGCGATATTTTCTGATTCTCTGAACTACTCAAAATTTTTTGCTACCAGTTCTCCAGAATTGATCAGAACCTGCTGAATATCACCTCTGCAACTCCCCCCCCCACTGCTACTCCAAGTTAGCTACCTAATTACAAAGCAAATATAAAACATCACAAAGAGGGTAATTCCATCTACCCTATCTTAAGCCCAGAGCAAATTGTCTGATCATATCATCAGGGTAGGGACCCTACTCATCTCAGGAGGGAACTCATTCCAGAAAATATACTTTCTCATTGCCAAAAGATGACACTATTTAATCAAGGAGACCTGAAGCATGTCCACTTGGTTAGCTCTTACCAGCTAGGCAGATAACAAAGTTTGGTAACTCCCTGGATAACCAGGCTCCATGCCATGCAAGGTTTTTAGGTTACAATCAACATCTTGAATCACATCTGGCAACCATTATAGCTTGCAAAGCAGAGGTATCACATAGGTATACTAAGACATGTCCATTACTGCCTGAGCTGCTGCATCCTGGACCAATTGAAGGTTCTGAATAGTATTCAAGAGCAACCCCATGTAGAATGTGTAGCGATAGTCAAACCAGGAAGTGACAGGGAGCGAGTAACTGGCTGGAGGGATGACTGATCCAGAAAAGGGTGAACTGGTTCATGAAATGGAGCTGTGCAAAGGCCCCTTCCTGGTCTTCCACATCTATGACATAAGATGAGCATATGTGTAGTGCATAAAAATACACCTGAAGTTCAGCTGATCAATAGAGGAGATGTATTACAGCCATTATGAGTAGCATGCTCCAAATGACAAGCTGTAAAACTCAACCCAAATATAATATTTGACGTGGTTTTTTTTATAGAAAGCCTTCTCAGTCAGATAGGTTCTTTTTCTCAGTTAAATTACATCATGCGTTTTAAACTAAATATACTTCTCTGCTAACAGAAGAAACAAAATGCTGTTTCTCACTCTGCCAGCAGATGACAGGCCTGGACCACAGATGCTAGCAATTCTGGTACCCGCAATGAAAATAGCTTTGCATTCTACATTAACACTGAGGCTTGTATTTAATGACTGTAACTAAATTGTACATTCCATTTGGACAGGCATTATCAAAAGATTAGACATGAATCCCAGAAAGTTCCCGAGAACACTTCATCACTAGTTCTTTTCATTCATTGTATTCAGATATATAAAAACAGCTTCCCTTTGTGGTTTTTGCCACAATATAAAATGGTTCTGTTAAATGCACACTGATTTTGCTAAGCCTAGTGAAATATTATGCAAAATGGCAGAGTAGAAGCTGTATCTGAAAGTAATTAATGTTAATTGAAGCTATCTTTTTCCTGTCCCATCTGATTGATGGTGACTGTTAGAACATTCATAATTAATGAGTGATTGCTCTAAGTTTTTTTTCTCTGTGACTTAAGAGAGCTGTAAATCCACATTTCCTGATTTTTGTTGGCTCACAGAGTTATTTCAAGGTATGGAGCATTCTCTCCCTGCCTACTCTCCTCTCTTCAACTGAATTCATTTAAGAGGTCTCTATTGTCCATAGAACAATAGAAACAAGAACAGCTAGTTCAGCCCCATGGAAGAAAAACATTTTCCTTTAATAGTTAGAATCTTTCCGGAGGTCAGGACCAGTTTGCGTTAATGGCAAATTTGCTATGAAAGTGAGAACAGCAAAAACAGATGCATATTTCACAGATCATTTGAACAATGCCAAGCCATAAAATATTGGGCAAACACTCTATGTTACGTGTTGGGCTTTTCCTATATGAGTGGAATAACAGTCTACTTGCAGATGGATGCAAGGATGAATGGGAGCAGTGTGAGATTTACAAAACTGAGGAAGGCCAGTCCATGTAGTTATTATCTTGGCTGCAAGCTTGAAGGAGATTGCCAAACAAGATCAACATGGCATATAAAATAATTTAGAGCAAGTTCTAGATAGCAATAATCTGAATTATGAATTATATACAAGAACTCATAGCAATCCAAAATCAAATAACTGAAATGGTGTTAATGGCAGTCCCATATTACATATTCCCCTCCATTGGTAAAACTGGGCAAATTGTCTTGGTAAAGTGCAGTATTTTGCTAAGTGGGGTCAAAGCTGTATCTTTTTCAAGAAGAAGAAATAGCTCACAGGGACAAAGAATCAGATATTTGCAGTAATTTTTCTTCAGATATGTTAAGTAAACAGCACTAACTTCAGATACTGACGTCACCACCAATGTCCTCAAATCCACAATTGCTTTTCATTTCTGGTGGACTGATGCGAAGAAATATTCATCTTCATCGCTGCCATCATAATTCAGGTCATAAGTTTCCATTGAATTGGAAAGAACAAGAACCGTCTTTTCAGTCTGAAACTGTACTACTAGAAGTTATGGGACTGACATATTTTATAAATTATAAGTTTGTTGGAGCTGCCAGTTTAAGGAAGCTCTTCTCTAATCTCTGATTTGTTCTCCTTGTTTCTAATCTCCTTTTGCAGATCAATTACCTGGACTGCAACATTTACAATAATATTCCAACAGTACATAAAGCTATTATGGGAAGGATACATATAGTCCTTGCTTAATGACCAGTCACTTAATGAGCTTTCAAAGTTACAATGAAGCTCCTCAGAATTACTTAACAACCCATTTTTGAAGTTCCAATGGTGATACAAATCCTGAAGCCATGTGTGATCGGAATTTAGGCACTTGGTGATCAGCTCTCATTTGCAATCATTTCTATCATCTCCCAGTCACATGACCATAATTTTTGGCAGTTTTTGCTAATTTCCATTGTTTACCTCTGATTTCTGGCAAAAAACACCAATTAGAGAAAATGGATTTTGTTTAATGAGCGCGTTTTCTTAATGGCCACAGTATTCACTTATTGACTGTGGCATTTTGCTTATTGACTACTGGAAAAGCAGTTGTAAAATTGGGCATGGTCACATGGAAACCCGCTCATCATGACTTATGAGTATAATTCCTGGCTCACTTATAGTTGTAAGTTGAGGACCATTTGAACAGATAGTAAGGCTCTATATGGCAAATTGGGAATGAATAAATAAACCCATAGGAAGGAATTGCAATAAGAAACTTGTTTGTGGTGTTCCTGTTTCTTTCTTTCCAAGGTTTGGTTTGTAATTAAAGTGATTATGAAAACAATATCTGGTTCCTTTCTTTATTATCCCACCCCTATGCTGGAAACATCCAAAAATAGTGATATTAAGATATTTTTATCCACCATACATTCAAGAACAATGTATTCATGTTCCTTTTCTCTGATTGTTTTCTAATAGCATACCTTGGTATCTGCTTATTTACAATCTATGAGGTGAATCTGTGAAGACCAAATGCTGAACACAGTAGGGCTCTGGTCTCTGTAGCAAAACTCTTCTTATGTAGGAGAGAGAGAAAATAGCCTGAGGTCAATCAGAGACTCTCATGAAACAAGAGACTGGAAAATTGCTTAACACTCTCTGCCAGGGATCTCCAACCTTGGCAACTTTAAGCCTGGCGGAGTTCAACTCCCAGAATTCCCCAGGTTGGGGAATTCTGGGAGTTGAAGTCCGCCAGGCTTAAAGTTGCCAAGGTTGGAGACCCCTGCTCTATGCCACACAGAAAACTTCCTTATTTAAGTAAAGTAACTAAGTGCATTTTTCAACTTTAACATGATACATCCCTATTGAACAGTTCCCAGAGACATTTGCTACACATTGCAAGTGAAAAGAATCAATTGCTTCAAAAACGTAGATGCTGCCTTAGTCATCGTTTCAAATTGCTTCTGAAAGGTAGCCTTAGAGTCTGTTACAAGAACCTAAATAAGAGGGGATTAAGGCAACAACTGCTATAGTTAGATCTTCCTCTCTCAGAAAAATTACTGAAAAGCTCCCATACCAATAAAAGTACCACTTGACTCTGAACAAAAATAAAAAAGAAATGTCTGAAAATCTGAAGGGATGGCACTTTTTAAAAGACATAATCTTGTTCTGTCACTGAATCTGCTCTTCCTACAACTCGAGTAAAATTCTTCTACCTCCATCTAAGTATTCTACAAACACAACTGTTTAATTCTCTTCTTCCTCTGAATTTTGCTTATCTTTCACCTTTAATTCTAACAGTTAAATGATGCTGATCAGACAATTTGGCTTCTACTGCTGGTTTATCTGCCAAGATACATATGGCAGAGCCAAAACACTTTATTGCAGGATCTCACAACTTGCTTTCAGAGTGACATCAGTAATTGCTTAATAACAAACCATGGCCCCGGATTCACCAGCCTACCAGAAGGCAAAACAAGCAGTACATTCAGATTCATTTTTGTGTAATGCTCTGCCTACAAGGCTAACATCTTTGCACCCATGTAGCATAAATAGGGAATGCAAACAATGGATTCCCTATTATCTCAGCAGAGATAAACTGAAAGTCAACTCCCATCAACCTCTAGACACTATAAATCCAACAAATCTGGAGGAGACTGGGAAAGCTGTTAAATGCCTTCACAGCAGAGACTCTACTTCAAAGCAGTCTTCCTCCTCCCCTGTGGATTTGGTGGATTGTTGCAACATTCCACATAACAAATAGTAATATCTTATATGACCTACCATGGGTCTGAGCGAATTTTTCAAATCAGATCAAATAAATAGTGAACGAATAAACAGCTTTTGCTTCTCAAACAGTTTAGGTGTTATTACTCCTCTGGCCAGTGAGAAGGAATTGACTGATATCAATACTGATATCATGTTACTGATAACTAGTTTACCCATCTATCTCAGGGAAATAGTTATTGATCAGCACACTAATATAATTCGATCCATTAAGAAGCTGTGTAATCAGCACAAGAAAACATCCCTATGGTTAGTTTTCAATCAATCATTTGAAGAAAGGGTTTACCTTATCTTGTCAAGATTCTCCCTCAGCCTCATTCCACTGCTTTTGAGAAAAAATCTGCTGAAGGGGAAATTTTAGCAGATGAAGCCCATTCCATTTCCACCCTATCCCATAGAAATTGTCAGGGAACTTCAATGGAGGATCAAATCAAAAGGCTTTTCAATCTGAAAACTCTTTGTTTAGTGTCCTATCTCTATAGGAGACCCTGGATCCAATCTATCACATAGTCTAGCTCCTTTTCTATTTTCTGTGTGTGCAATAGTGTGTTTTTTTAAACTGCAATTCAGAGATTGCACGCTAACATTTCCCACAGAAGATACCCTGCCCATATTTTCTACCACAGAAGAAATGAAATTTAGGACAAACTGCAGCTAACACTAGAAGATCACAAAGAAACCAAGGAATAATATTTAAGAATACGATGGGGTGGATGGATGAAGGTGCAGGAATTTGATCACAGTAAGCAATCCAATGGGAAAAGAGGTATTTAAGTTCACGACAGAACCTTTCACAATAAGTTTTATATTGTGTCAGGGTAATATACTTTTCCACCACAGGAGGGGAAAGATGGGGTGGGGAAATTTATAATGTTCCAAATATTGTTAAAATACATTTCTTAGCATCCCTCATTATTGCATATTACTTGTTAGCAGTGCTGGTTTTTTTTATCCAAGCTGGATGATGCTTGGTTGCAAATGCTTACCCTAATAGGCGGAGGAGCAGGCAATACTAGAAGTTTTCTAGAATTCAAAAGAATTCCAAAAGATTGTTTTCCTAAAAGTTCGCAGAATACTAGAATTATGTGAACTTTTAGGAAAAAATCTTTTCGAATTCTTTGAATTTTATATTCCAGAATTCAAGATCAATTCATCCAAAGAACTCAGGGCATATTCATCACTTAATACACAAAAACATTTAAGGCACACATCCAGTGTTAGTATTATTGCTAGAAGATTTGTCACAAATTATCTATCAGAAAAAAGATCACACACAAATCACTTCAAAGTTAGCGTAGTTAGCAGTTGTCACTATTTTCCACTTCATTCATTTATGTTCTCCTTTACTTATGAAGTAGGTGTGATAGAAATCACATCATATAAAAACCTTGTCACTTTTTAACAGTGCTACAATTATAATTTTCGTTAACCAAGATCATTGGGCAACTCCAGGCCAATTTAATAATCCTTTTTGACCATTATTACAGGAGCCCTGGTAGTGGAGTGGTAAAAGTGCAGTATTGCAGGCAAAATCTGCCCAGGGACTGTAGTTTGTTCCTGACTGGGTCAAGGTTGATTCAGTCTTCATCCTTCTGAGATTGGTAAATGAGGTGTAAGGCCTCCAAGTTGGCCATCCTTTCTTGTTGACCAACTATTCAAAACAGCTGGATGTGATTTATTGTGTTAAATAATAAGCATTGGATTGCAAATGTGTTGCTCTGCCTGACATACTGCCCCCACTAATTCCTCAGTATTTGGTCTTTCATCTTTGAATCCTGAAACATCCGTAGCATTTCTCTATTAAAAAGAATACACAAACCATATATTTTATATTTATTTTGTGCCTATGTATAAGTATCACCCAATGCAGGTGTCCCTCATATCAATCCCACATATTTTCTTACACTTTACAGAATTTCACAGTGCATTCTGACACCCTGCCCACTCTTTCACCATATTGTTTAATTTGAAAAAAAAACAACCACTTTCCTTTTTGATAAAGAATATTCATTTCTTATGTTCTACTAGCTCCATATGTTTTGTTCATCTACATCATATTTGGCATGTAAAGTAGATTTGTCTTATATTTCCCAAGCGAGGCAGAAAATAGAAGCTCTGCCACCCACCCAAGTGCTGGAAAAACTTGCAGAGGCTGTGAAGTGTTAAAAATTGTACAAGCACATTGTAGATTTAAGATTTACATTATCAGAGCAGAGAACCATAACAAGCTATTCCCTTCAGTAACAGGTCTTATGAGATTGTCACCCAGGAGAAGTTAGAGTTTTCTAACTAGTAGGGTTTTTTTGCCTCTTTTAAAACTAAGAAGCCAACAAGTACATTAAAAAAGAGAAAAGAAATAGCTTTTCTCAACACAAGGCCTCTTCAACTCAATGATGCCTATGACAGGATTGTGCAGATGTCAACCTCACAGTCCAGATTTTGACCCTCAAGTGGTCTCCTCCTCCCCAGGATCTCTGCTGGAGTCACACTGGTTAGTTTCTTATTCTCAGGAAGCAGGAACAGAGCAGAGAAACTGGCAGACAGAAAGTCAGTCAGCTACAAGTGACAATTAGAAAGGATTTTTGTCAATAATTGTCATCTACAACTTATCTCTCCTTGTTTAGCAAAATGGCAGTAGTTTCCCAAATCTCATTGTAAATACTGGTTCAGAATACAGGTAATCCTCGACATACAACAATTCCTTCAGTGACCATTCAAAGTTACAGTGGCACTGAAAAAAGTGACTTATGACTGTTTTTCATATTTACAATCATTGCAGCATTTTGATCATCACATGATCAAAATTCAGTTGTTTGGCAACTGGTTCATATTTATGACAGTTGCAGTGCCCCAGGATCATCTTCTAACAAACAAAGTCAAGGGAGAAGCCAAATTCACTTAACAACCTTGTTACTAACTTAACAACTGCAATGATTCATTTAATAATTGTGGGAAGAAAGGGGCAAATCATAAAATGGGGCAAAACTCACTTAACAAATGTCTCAGTTAACAGAAATTTTGGGCTCAATTATTGTCGTTAAGTCAAAGACTACTTGTATAACAATTTTCCAAGCAGATAACATGATGAGATTATAACCTAATAATAGGAAGACAACAACAGTGTGATCTGTCCTTCCTTTAAATTCCCATTTCCACCAAAAGTCTTTGTTGTACCTAACGAAAAAGACATAACAATTTGGGACAATATTCTAATAAATTTTGGAAATGACTCAATACAAAAAGAATGTTTTATCACATCTTAAAAACCTCAAATTATTGGAACGGTATACATAATACAATGCTGAAAAAACTCTGGGATTTAAATTTGAAATGAAGCCACAAATTTTCTTACTTTCTTAGAAAACGATCACCATAATTTAATGAAATATATGCTTACAGCAGCAAGAATAAATCTTGCCCCATGCAGGAAGCAGCACACAATTCCAACAATATGTGACTGGAAACTCAAATTTGGAGAATATAAAGTGATGGCAAAACTAACAGTATATATTCATAATTGAGGTTTAACCAAATTTAGGCAGGAATGATTTCCCTCTATGCAATATATTTCACAGCATGGCAATTACAAGCCCTACAGTCTGGCTTCCCAGAGAACCTAAATGTTTACAAGCACAGTAAATCAGCATATGAAGAAAAAGGGAAAAGTTAGAAATTCAACAGTTACTTTCCTTCTTCCTTTTTTGGTTTATTAATTGTTGTTAAATTTGCTTATCTATTCTTTCTCTTTAGTAATATTTAAAACTATTAAGTAGCACTACAATGCTTACTTTGACACTAAGTAGTCAGCTCAAGAATGAAAGTTTTACTATACAACAAATATTTTGATGCAGTCAGCAGCAATTTTCTTTTCCTAATGTTATATTCCGTTTTGGCTGAAAGTTATCTTTCCAAAACTGTCATCCTAAATTGTAATTAATATTGATAGAATATTTCATTTTACTTTATTTCCACAGTCTCAGTTATCTAAATAATAGAGTATCAATCCTTAATTAATATTGCATAACTATAATTGTACTGAAACAATACAATGCATTAAGAATTGCAAAACATATTAATAAAAAATATCAACCCCATCACCACCACCAAAACCCCCCAATTTGGGACAAAAGCCCCACTGTCTTTTTTGCTGGAGTTTAACCTGTGTATTGCCATAATAACAATGTCTGCGGCAAGGGGTGGGATTCAAATTTTTTAACAACCGGTTCTGTGAGCATGGCTTAGTTGGCGGGCATGGCTTGGTGGTCATGTTATTGGCTGGGCATGGCCAACTCAATATCACTCACATCGAGGCACACATCTCCTCGCCTGGCCTCTCATGACTGTGGGGATGCTGCAACAATTGTAAGTGTGAAAAATGGTCATAAGTCACTTTTTTCAGTGCCACTGTAACTTTGAATCAGAGGTGCTATTCAGCCTGTTCGCGGAGGTTCTCGCAAACCTTTAGGAGGAATTTAGCGTAGCTCGCAGAACCATTAGCGCTTCTGGCTGGCCACACCCCGAACTGGTTCCTGACTTCCTGCTTGGATCCCCGTGCTTGCTTCCTGCTGCCCACCCTCTTCCGAACCTTCCTAGCCATTGCAATTCTTCCCCCCCAGGGCTTCCAAAAAGAAAAAAGAAAGAAACTCTTTTAAAATAACCCACTTCCCTCCCACCTCCAGCCAGCACCTACCTCTTTCAGAGGTCTTCTCCCGATTCCTGAATTGCTGCTGCAATCTCCTGCTCTGTGAGCAATTGATTCTGCCGTTCTTCAACCAGGTACGTAGTTTTTTTCCCTACTCATTTAAATCAGGGCAGGCCGGGGTCTTCAAACTTGGCAAGTTTAAGACTTGTGGACTTCAACTCCCAGAATTACTAACATGACTGGAGGAGGAATTCTGGGAGTTGAAGTTCACAAGTCTTAAGCTTGCCAAGTTTGAAGATCCCTGATTTAAAAAAACAGTAAGTGTGTTAATTGTTTTCCTAAAAAAATAGTCATATAAAATTTGGGAAATTTTAGCTGCTTTTCTATTTTTAGAAATCAGCTGCTTTGTGAGGTTGTCATTGTGTGTGTATGGAAGTTCTTTTAAATTGTGTGAAATGTTATGTGCCTATAAATTAAAGAATTAGATTCTTCCAGCTGTATCTGTTTTGTAAGTGTGTGTGTGTAGTTTTTAGTTGTGTAGGGAGTGTGTTGGGTAGTTTTGTGGGTCTGCTGTTACACACACTCACAAAGCAGATACAGCTGGAAAAAATCTAAAAATATTGCTTTAATTTATAGGCACATAACAACATGTCCTAGCATTTTTTGATGTTGATGCTTGCAGCATGCAGGCCAGGGGACATTTTACGTGAAGTGCAGTTCTGAGAAAATTAGTAACCAAACGTATAACACTTTGCCATTATTAAAGCTGGTTTTTTTAACTGAGTCTGATTGATGGATCATGGGTTTCAGTGTTCATGATTGCCCTGCTTTTGTTCTTGCCTGGGTCTTTTGTCTTTTCTATCATGGTGGTTAATTCTGCCCGGAATCAGGAAAAGGGGACCTCCAGGTGAATTACCTTAATAATGATTGTACTTTAGTGTTTCGTTTTGTTGTCTGGCTTGTTTGCCTGGGGGTTTCTTAAAGGCAGAAGGGCTGAGATTTCTGTTGTGAGGTTTTGGGTCCTTGGGGGAATAATCCAGAGTTTTTATTGCAGTGGCTTTGTCTGGGGGTTAAGTAAAAAATTGGTTTTTACCTGCAGTATTTTTTGGGGGGGCTGGGAGGTATGCTCTCAAAGTTATCTACACATTAACAATGATCAAATACTAATAATATTTGCTTATCCTTTTTACTGAACTTTCCTTATATAATTGGTGTTTTCTTTTATACTTTTACATTTCTAACTTCTGTTTCTAGCCATTGATAAAAGAAATCCCATGTTAAAAAGTATTCTAAGCCTTCTCCTTGATTGTAAATTCTTTAAATTTAAATTTCTGTACATTCTAATATTTTTTATTCATTTTCATATCTTTGTTTTTCCATTGTTGTGCAAACCAATTCTAGCAGCAAATTAACACGTGTAAAATTAAATAGAATACCCAACAAAATATTTCTGGTTTTAAATCCATATGTTGCTTTACCATTGTTTTAACCATGACACCACTAACAGAATTTTAATTTGAGCTTGTATTATAATTTGAGCTCTGTAGGCTGTCCTGAGTCCCAGACTTGGTTGAGCCTTGCTGGGTGATGATGTAATGAAAGGGCTTTGGGCAATTCCTATTATAGCTCTACCTGGAGTAGATCTTTGTTATGTAAAATAGACTGGCCTAGGCCAGAGTAATGGCCCATAGCAAAGGTAGGGGGACTGAGTTTCTGCCTCTCTTGAGTTTCTACTTTTCTTTTTAGGGGAAATATTCTGCCTTTTAATATATCCTAAAATATTTCATTTTTCTAGGAGAGGAGTGGGTTTTAACTTCCAACACGCCCACCAAAAAGGCCACACCCACATAGTCACATGATCCCCTAGGCCACACCCACAAAATAGGCCATGCCCACAGAATTGGTAGTAAAAAAAATTCAATTTCACTACTGCTTTGAGTGATCACTCCACACAAGCAAAGTACCAGCAAAGGGGAGGAAAAAAATCTCCAGAGAAGTTCCAGAAACAGGAAGTCTAATCCTGCCAAGAATGTAATAAGGGTTAAGGGAGAGGCAGTTTCTGTAAGCAACACCAGAATGTTTTCTTCCTGCCTTCCTTACAGGATTAGGCCAGTAATTTCTTCTAACAACCGGTTCTCTGAACTGCTTAGAATGTTAACAACCAGTTCTAGCAAATAGGTACGAACTGGCAGAATCCCACCCCTGTCTGCAGCCATTTAAATATTCTTTTTTACGTTTATTCATACAGCACAACATGCCTGCAGTTAGTGAGAAAAGGCAAATTTAATTCCTCTCTTTCTGCCTACCCTCCCCAACCCCTCATAAAAAAGCAAAGCTCCCATTGGTATGACTGACTGGGTACAGGGTAGATTTACTTAAATTTCTCTGTCCATTCAGTGTAGACTCTGATTGGCCCACTGACAGCAGTGACCTGACTCTACACTTGCCACCAACTTTCCAAATGGCCTCTTTGTCACCTCCAAGTTGCCAATTAATGTACCGTCTTATTGCCTGTAAGCAGGGCAGACCCACATCCACTGTTTCGCCCTTGCCATGCCGTTCAAATTCTCAATAGTACACCAACTTTAGAGTAAGTCTCCATGGACTGAGTGGTATTCTCTATATGATATAAACATGTACGTTCATTAAGGTTGGTAAAAATAAAAGAAACACCACATGAAAGATAGGGGGCTGCAAGGGAACATATAACTTCAGGCTGTTCTAACAACTTGTTCTGACAGTTCTAACAAGCTCAAGGCTGAGTGGAGATTGAAATCAGCAAATGCCCTCTTGAAATGGTACTGACCATGAAAAACATCAGTCATTAACTATTCCTCCTACTTCCAGACTTTCTTCCTTGAAATGTGGAATTTTATTAACAAGGGAAAATAGGAAAAATGTCAATTAATCTAACTGGATTCTATAAAAGAGGAAGAAAAGGCAGCGACTGTTTCAGAAAGGACTGAGGAGGTTTATTAATTTATTTCCTGGTTTAGAAAGATTTAAATATCAGGCAAAGTATGGTTCTTCTGTAGCAAACCATTTAGGCAATCTATTCCTTGTCAATCTGATAATTTCTGCAGAAGCAGAACACTCTATTGAATGTTGCTTTTATGCTCATGGCCTCTCAAAATGCGATAACTCTAAAATAAAGTTTTAAATTTTATCTGTGCCCCATAGTTCATATGACTGTCATATTTGGACAAAGGATGATAGCAGAAACATTTTGAGAAAACTGATCTGCCAGAATGTCAAAATAAATTGCAACCTGGAATCAAAAGCTTCTACTTGCATTACTCTGAAAATGTGTATGAACATTATACATGGAACGAACAATTGACTATGAAGATGGCCATACTTACGTTGATCAGAGCCATAATCCAGAAAGCATAAGACACTCTAGTCACCACCAGTCCTTTTATGGGTAGGTCATAATGTGTCAGGTTCCCAGGATGATGTGGAACCAACGATTTCCGGATGTGAGGGAGGTTGCTACTACCACTGGCTGTGCCGTTTGCCAAGATGCAATTGGTGTCTGATAGAAAAGGATCAGCTATCAGAGGACTTAGCAGGGCACCAAAGCCCACAAAAAAATGAAGGGCCTACAGAGAATGACAAACAGAAAAGCTGGTTAACTACTCTCAAACTGTGATATCCAAAATTGCCAATAACAAATCTGGCCAGATGAAATGAATAGGGTTCAGAATGAATTAATAGTTTATTGTTAAATTCATCTGGGTTCTAGAGACAGGTTGTAGAAGATTGTATGCACAGTTAACTCTGCAATAAACTTCATATGCTACCCAAGTGCTCTTGACATTTTGTTCTTCCTATACGAGAGACTAGAACTGTAGACATTTCCTATACCACAGAAGAACCAGAAAATAAGTCAGCACAATTATGATGCTGACTTCAGGTGTGATGCAAATCAATATCGTAACTCTGTTCAATATAACATGCTAAACCATATTATGGTTTGGTTTATTGTATCATCTAAACTAGATAATTGCTTAAGATTATGATGGAGTAGGAATAATTTAATCTCATTTTTAGCTGTGGCTTACTATAGATTAACTTGCTTTAACCATAGTTAGTATGTTACCCAAGATAGGATTAATGGCTAGTTTATGGCTAAGCAAAGACTAATCCTTCAGGAAAAATATTGTAACATGTCTCTATCTTTTGGTAGCAGAAGATGAGATTGTGGTAAAATGGTTACTATAGAATGATAGTTTCCCAAGCCAAAGATATGTTTTAACAGCTTCATATGTAACATTAACATGCTTTGAATGGGGTGTACAAGAAAGAGGGAAATAACTATTATAAATGGGAACATGATAAGAATTCTAAAATATAAAAAAAACTTGATAAAATATATAGAAATATGTATACAAAACTGACAAAAGAGTCATGGTGGCGCAGTGTTAGAATGCAGAATTACAGGCTAATTCTGCTCACTGCCAGGTGTTTGACTGTGACCGACTGAGGTTGATTCAGTCTTCCATCCTTCTAAGGTCAGTAAAATGAAGACTCAGATTGTTGGGGGGCAATATGATGACTCTGTAAATCGCTTAGAGAGGCTGTAAAGTACTATGAAACGGTATATAAGTCTAAGTGCTATTATTATTGCTAAAATGTATCAACAGATTAACTTCTATTGATAAAGGATTGTACATTCGTTATTCTAACACAATGAAGTACTTATATCTTGTCTTACTTATTCAGAAACAAGTTATACATTGATACACTCAATTCTATTGCTCCTGAGGCTCATGTTCTTGTATTCTTGATTGGTCTGAATGCCAGATCAACATTGAAATGACTGCATTAATTCATTATGTGCAGCATTCCTTAGTTCTAAATCATGCTTCTGTTTGAAGCCAACATGCCTTTACTTCTAGTTTTGCATCCAAGTGTTAATCTGGGGAGAAGGACGGTATAGGGCACATATCTTCTTGCTTGGACTAAGATATATATAAAATGGAGATAAGGAGTCCCTGTAGATTTTTCTCTGCTAGTTGTTGTCAACTATAGGGGGTGGTGTTGATCTCTATTTCAAAGTTATTGACTCAGTGCTGCTGTCCAAAGATATTTCTGCAGTCATGTGGCTAGCATGGTGTCAGAGAGCACTGTTACTTTCCCACCAATATATTTACTTTTATAAATATACTTTTAATATATTATAATAAAAGTATTATAAATAATACTTTTAATATATTTACAATTTATCTACTTGTCTTTGCATACTTATATATCACAATAGAAACTGAAAGGAAATGAAAATATTATATTCCAAAATGCAACATGGAGGGTGCAGAAAAGAAAATGTACAAGTATTTGGGACACAAGAGAAAGCCAGAGATGCCCGCATGCAGCAGCATTTACCATTTATATTCACAGATTTTGCTCTAACTGCTCTAATATAGTATTTAGGAAAATCCTGTCTTTTTGAAAGCACCAAGAAGTTTGAGGCTTCCCCTCCATGTTGCACTGATTTTGACTCTGAAGATAATAAATCACCCAAGCTCAGTACAAAATGAAAATGTTCTTCCGTCTCCCTAGCATAAAAATAAAGAAGGGACTCAGTTTACTTATCTTCATATTTCCCTATCAGGAGGGGAATACAAGCAAAACAAGCAGGGGTGCAAAATTAGGCCCGACATCCACCAGTCTCCTTCTTACCTGCAGGAAGACCGCTGAATCCTTCTGATAAATCTTCACCAGCTGCATATTGGAAAGTGTGTCGATACACCCCATGGCCAGTCCAGCCACAGCCATGACCACTGCAAGTACCACCACATTGTGACAGACAGGGATGATGGCAAAAACCACAGAAATAGCCAGGGACGAAGCAAAGAGAGCGAGCAGAGACTGTGCCAATCTGGAAAAAGAAAAGGCACAAGTTATTTATGTTGCTGTATCATAGGCCAGTCATAATAATGAGGATTGCTAGATCTGTTTCCATTTCCAGCATTTTTAGTATTCAAAGGGGGTATATGTTTTAACTTCTCCTACTTATTCATCAGTAGAATTATGTCTAGCTTTAATTGACTAATGCTTATTATGAATCTGACAGAAGACAGTGCCACATAATGTAATTGATATCATGATATATGTGGAAAACAAATCCTTCCCACCAAATTTCAAACGTGGTAAACAATACATCAAATAGGATAGATTTCATTCTAGAAAGATTATAATAAGGCAGGACAATCTAAAGATCACTTACATGGAATCTCTTATAAATAACTGATTCTGAAAGGACTTGCCTTAAATCCAGCTAGGCCTCAAATTCAAGCTTGGTATTGATTTACACAGGAATCAAAAATACATATAAAAATAGGAGCAGCAAGCAAAAAAAACAACGGCTAAGTGCTAATGATGTGTCAGCAACAGGCTCAGAGCTATAAAAGCAATACCTCTGGGATACAAAAAGAACTCATTGGGGAATAAATATGCAGATGCTAACAACTAGGAACAGGCAGTATGCCAAAACTAGGATGCTATACATGAGCCTTGTAGAAGAACAGCTACCTTCTGCCCTCAACCGGTCTACAAACACAATGAAAAGTTAAACATTAATTGCAATTTCTAAGTTCTTTAGTTCATCAACAGCTATATGGTGTAGGAGCAGATTCATATAAAACTCTTTCCTCTTTATTCAATTATCTGATTTAGTGGTTTCTATGGATTGGATGCTCAAATACACTAACTGAACAAATGATCTGAACTCAGACAACATACTGACATACCTATACTAAGTCCTCCCCCAATCTACCTCTCCCAACAGACCTAATCAATTTTAAAATTAAACATTAGACCACCAAAGAGTTAAAAGTAATTAATAGACCAAGCAAGGAGCTCGGGACTGGATCTTCTTTTAGCCTACTGAAGTTCATTTCCTAAATTAGGATGGTGGGATTAGCTAAGGGAAGACAAAAGGGCATGTGAGATTAAGGGATAAAGAAAAGAAGGAATACAAGGAAAGAGGAGGAGCAATCAATCTATTATGATGGTTTTTCTTTTGTTTAGAGATATAAATTTGTTATTAGTGCATTCAGCACAAGGTGAAAAGATTTAGCATCATATATTATATTAGAAAGAAGTAAACTTCAAGAAACATACAAAACAGGATATATAGAAAAATATTTTGATAAACAATATCTTGCATCAGTAACAAATTATTTAGAGGGGTTGAAATTCTATTTAAATATACTTTTTAATATACTTTTAAAGTAAGGGAAACACTTGGGAGTTGTATTTTTGTTAAAGAGAAATTGGACAATAAAACTGCTCCCATAAACATTTGCTTCCATATGTGTTGAATCAAAATCAGATTAACTTCTACAGAAGCTAGTGAAACAATTATTAAGACAGTTATTATGGAGAGTCTGATATGAAGGCAACCTGAATATAATTTTTATTTATTTATTGTATTAATCAAATAAAGCTGCCCACCTCACCAAAGGAGACTATTGTACTGGTATTAAGAAGGAGAAAATAGAAATGGTAAAAATTGTAAAATATTTTTATATCCATAATTGTTGAAAATTATGCAAACAAAATGATAAAAACAATTAATCCCTAATCAAATTTAAATCATACTACTCAAACAGATATAAGTCCTTCTTAAAAATATACTACATAGTGTATAGGGTATCTAAATTTTACTAACTCAAATTAAGCAAAACCCAATCACTCAGAAACATATAATTGAGAATTCATTATTTTACTGAGATAGGCAAGATTTTATTTTTCACAAATGACAAAATGAATACAAGTAGTCCTGCTTAATGATGATAAGTAGGATTGGCAGTTCTGTTGCTAAGCAATGCAGTAATAAAGTATGCCATCAAATGATCATTCCATCTAAGGAGAGCAGTTACGGCGGTCCCAGCTGCTGTCATTAGATGAACCCCATGTAGTCACAGAGTCCACGGTCACATGATAACCATTTATGATTTCCTGCCAGCTTCCTCATTGACTTTCTTTTTTGGAAGCTAGCAGTGAAGTTTGCAAATAGCAATCATGTGACCTTTGGACATTGTAGTCACAGTTTATTTAATCTAGTTTTAAATTGTATTTAAATTGTATTTATTCTGTGTGTTTTTAGTAGGCTGTACACTGCCCCGAGTCCCTTTTTGGGAGAGGGAGCGGTATAGAAATTTGAATAATGAATAAATAAATTGTAGTTGTCAAGCATCTGAATTATGATCACATTCTGGGGATGCTGCAATGGCCACAATTTATCATAAGACACAGACTGTAATTCAATGCTGGTGTAACTTCAAATCATCACTTAAATGAGAGTCCTGTCCTAAGCCAACATCCCACAAATACATGAAAGCATAGGTTTGTTCTCTTCACTAAATAAGGCTTGCAAATACATACATTTGCAGTATAGAGACAAGTTGCCTCCAGACAGTCAGCAAGCCTGCAGGGCTTACGAGTTTTCTAAATCAAAGTGGCAGGCAGAATAATAGTCAGGTGGAGTCCAAGGGTCACAGATTGTCGCCGGATTCATCGGCTGGTCCAGGTTCAAAATCTGGATTGCAAGGTTCACAAATCAAGGCACATGGAGTGAGAATTAATGGACGGTTGTTGTTAATGGACACCTTTTAACAGAAACAGCCCTGGTGTAGCTTATTTAGTGGGCAGACTTCTTCTGCTGAGCAATCTCACAGAGCGCCTTTGTTCTAATCTCTTTGCAGCCCACTGAACACTTGCAGTAATCCCATACCCTCATCTTCAGAGAGTGAAATCAGCTGTGACTGCTGATTGCTGTTTGGTTCCACCACTTCTGCCTGCTCAGATAGCAGTCCATCTGGTAGCACTGGCATTGACTGTTCCTCGACTGTCAGCACTTTTGAAACTGGGTCTGGCACTTGCTATTCATTATTGGTCTCCTCCTCGGACTCCAAATCCAAGTCTACCATGACAATAAGTAATCGTTTCATCAGGACTATCTGTAACTTTCAGGTTGTGTCGAAGAAGTACCATATATACTTGCAGAGAAACTGAGAAAAAATAACATTTGGCTTATATATGGATGGACTTATCCGCAAGTATATACAGTAATGCTTTTTTTAAAAAAACCCTGTATTTCTTCTATGTACTCATACATAAGCCCATATATGGATAAGCCAACCCTTAAATAGTTGACCAAAATACCATGAAAGATTTGGATCAATTTATCTGCAGGTAGCACATTTTCACCATAGTTTCATTAAAAATTTGAGGGTCAGCTTATGCACAGACGGCCTTATATGCAAGTATATCCAGTAACTTTAGCTTTTTGTGAGATCGGTGGCTATATCGATTAGGTAAATAAGTATAGTAAATGGTTTGATATAATGATATTGTTTATTATAGAAACTTCAGTGTAATGAAACATAAAGAAACTTTGCAATCACAATTTAAATATAAAACTAATCAAGCTTAGTGTACTGTGTGCACAAAAGCACTAGGTTTCTATCTAAAAAGATTACATTACAGCAACTGGATCAAAGTTTATTAAACCTGAGATGTTTCGTTACTCATCCAAGTAACTCCTTCAGTCAAAGTGAAAATTTTGGGTAGGCAGAGAGTCGTTGGAATGAACCAACTCTTGCTATACAGACTGCCAGAGGTTTCTCCCCAAAATGAAAAGCAACATATAAAGACTCAATCATCCAAGTCAAAAATATCTAAAAAGATTAAATCATAGCAACTGGACTGAAGTTTTCTAGATTTGTTAAATAGGTTATGCAAAGGCTCATACTCTTCCTGCACCACAGGAAGGCTATATCCTTCTCATGTTCAATACTTGCTTTAAAACTCTAGCATTGCTACTATAAAATGTAATTACGTAAACCGATAGCCAAATTCAGTCTAAAGCAAATTCCAAACTACATAAGAAATCTGTGGTAAAGAAAAACTTAGTCAGTTGCTTAATGCTTTTCAACCTTTATCCAAATAAAATGAGATTGATATTGGGCAATAACTTCAAAGAAGGAATTAGTCAGAATTGCAAGCAATTACCCAGATATGGATGAGTAGCCAAGAGTCACTGTACACAAAGATCTACATTGCATACCCTCATCATTGCAGAGGGTACAATATCTCATTGCCACTACCAGTATGACTTTGAATTACACCTAAGAGAGGCACAGGACAACAAACATTTTCATACATGCCACAAAATCAACTTCATCTGCCTGTGCTGTAAGGATAAAGCATGCACTACAAATTGAAATGTAAATTTGATGGTTGCTATGAATACTGTGGGCTGCAAGAAAAACCCATCAATCAATCCTGGAACAAATAATGACTTGAAAAGATGATGATATGCAAGCAGGCATGTGATGCAAATCAATGTCAGAAAAAAAAATATTGTTTGGTAAGTATGGGAAAAGTAAAAGAAGGGAAACTAATAAGTGGATGGAGAGTATCAAAGAATTACAGAACTGCCTTTGTTAGAGTTACAGGTTCGTACTGTAAATAGGTTGAGATAGTGTTTGTCCATAGTCGCAAGGAATTATCCTAAATAATTCTTAAGGTGGAATTCCCATAATAGGAAGTTAGGTAACTTTTCTAAATGTATTTTTTAAAAATGAATAGAACAATATGATTCATTCTAATTGTAACCTTCACATTTAAATGTATTATCCTTTTGGACAATAGATGTGTAGGAGAAACAAGATTATCCTGCTTGCTTGCTTGCTTGTCAGAGGCCTACAGTTGGCATCTCAGAAACCGAGCCTTGAAACTGACAGGCAATAGGTCTTCCCTATAAGGATTCTTCCACAGTCAGTATCCAGCCATGTTAACAACACTCAAATATTCTGAAATAATCTTTCAGGCAGCTGAACAAAACCAATATTCTTTCATAAATAGATTAAAATCTAAACCTTTTCAAAGTCCTGCACAAAAGTATGCTTTGAAATTTAGAAAGGAACAGGAAGTTATTAAATAACTATAATACTGTAACTCTAAAGCACCCTGGGTGGATTCAACAACTGCTCCATCTGTTTTATACAGTGTAGGATCCAACAGTGAGAAAAAAAAATGTGAACTATTTTTTAATAAAATAAAAGATTGAAGTGTGAAATGGAGAAAGGCTGAAGCTGGAAGGAGCACTTAAGAGGAAAGAGAACTATAGATAGATATACATACAGTAGAATGGCAATGACAAAAATACTGTATTGCATATTGTGCTAAATCAGTGTTTTTCCAACTTGCCACTTTGAAGATGTCTGGATTTCTATACCCAGAATTTCCTGGCCACCTAAGGACACACACACTAGGGATGCAGAGCTATTGTGATCTGAGGACCACATTTATTATTTAGTGCATTGTATGCATATGTGAATTTATTTTAAAATGTGGGGTACAGATAAATAATAGCCAGAGCAACAAGACTAATATATTTAAAGAGACGTGAGTATTTTCAGGATTTCCTTATCCAGGAATCTCTCTATTCAGTGGCTGGATTCATGTATAGATAGCCCAAAACATACAACAGCAATTGAGATTGGAATTTCCATCACTAAGTCATAAAGCAGGAATGCATTGTTTGGTGAGGCAATCACAGTTGCCATTGTTAACCAAATCCACTGTTCATTAGGTGAAGAAAAAGCAAGTCAGTGGGAATGCTGGCAGGAAGTAGCAAGTCCCAGGTGGCCCACAAGAAGGGAAGTGGCTGCTGCCAGGTCAGAGAGGGGCATGAGGGGATCCATAAAAGTGTAAGGGATGCACACCAGGGTTTGAGAGAGGCATGCAGGGTGTGTGTTTGTGAGGAGGAGGCATGGTT
Organism: Bungarus multicinctus; assembly: GCA_023653725.1. Classification (NCBI taxonomy): domain Eukaryota; kingdom Metazoa; phylum Chordata; class Lepidosauria; order Squamata; family Elapidae; genus Bungarus; species Bungarus multicinctus. The sequence goes on along the minus strand of CM042842.1, from coordinate 87,133,452 downwards.
AGGGCTAAGGATAGTGTGTGAGGGTTCAAGGAAGTGCAGTGATGATATGTGAGGGTGTCTAAAGGTACAAGCAAGCCATGGCAAGGTTTGAAGTGTTATTTGGGATTGCCCAGCAAGGGCCAGGAAGGATGCACAGGGACACACAAGGGTATGAATGTCAGGGTGGGTATGGAAGGCAAGGTGAGAGTTGGAGACAGTGCACAGCATGAGTGGCCAGAACAGCAGAAGCACAGTGAGGCTGGGGGAGATTTATCCCAGCACTTGCAACCTTCTCTGCTGGGTTCCCCATTGAGTTTTTAGAGAAGCTGCCAGGAAAAGTCGCATATGGCAATCATGAGATTGAAGGACACTGCAATCATCATAAGTATGAACTGGTTGTCAATTACCTGGATTGCAACCTTGTGATCAGGGATATAGGACGGCTGGAACTCCAAGAACTGGTCATAACCACAATTTGTTCAATGCCATTGTAACTTTGAATGGACTGAATGAATGGTCAAGACAACCTGTACTGTATTTAGCTTTGCTTCAATTGTTAAAATAAATTGGTTTGTTAATTAAACTGTATGGAAGAGGCAGTCATTCAGCTGACAAACATAAAATACAGCTATATCACCCTAGACTTAAGTGTATCATATATTTTTCAAGGGAAAATTGAAGAAAACTTACAAATGATTAAACTATTGCACTAAATTTCCCCATAAGGCCGATTTTCTTTAAGAGTTTATAAAATAGAATAGAGCTGCTCATGGAGAAACAAACGACAAATAAGTAAGCAGGAGATAGCTATATCCACATAGCTAAGAAAAGATTGGCGACCCTTGGTTTAGAACACCGAGAATGTGCAATACATTAAGACCGATTGAGGGGTCCTTGGCAGTCTCTGAATTTGGGTAACAAAACTTCTGTAAGAAAACAACCAAACTAGATAACATCATCAGTGGTAGCACGTTAGCTGATGAGGTTACCTAGTTTGGGTAATGAAATATCTGCAAGAAAACAACCATGTTCAGAGAATAGCAGGGATCCCTCATTTCAATCCCAAGCTACAAATATTCTCCTTTATTGATAAGACTGATTCCTATGTCAGAATACCTGATTACTCTTCCAAAGTGTTTTTTTTTTAACATATAACAAGTAAACTTGCTATAACAAAAAGTACTGCAAAAACTGAGTTTGGAGAAACACAGGGGCTCAAAATAGGGAAAGGGGTGAGACATGTTATCCCTATCCCTCTTTATGTTCAATGAATCTATTCATAAGAATAGCAAGATTGGAAAACTGATGACCTGAATGAAAATATGAAGCTGAAAGATATATGAAGCTGTAAATAATGTAAATAAATGGATTGTGAAAAGTCCAGTTTCCTGCTAAAAATTAAGACAAAGTTAATGTCAAACAACTTGATTAGTAAACTTTGAATGGGTGGCAAAAAAGGAAAGGTGATAGTTTTGTTTGCTCAGGCTCAAGAAAATATACATTATTGAATAAAGAGATTAATCTCATAGTGACAAGGTTAAGCAAGATCAGCACAGTTAAGTGAATGGTCTTTCCATTGATAATGTAGGATTAAGAGAAAGAAGAAAGATATCTTCAAATTAGGGATCAGTAGATAGTAACTGAAAATATCATGGACTGCAACAAAAACCAGTCAGTCACAACAAGAAATTAACTTCTCTGTTTAGATGACTAGACAGAATCAAGATTTTACAGAGCGTCTTTGGAAGAGCTATGCATGTGTTCATGCATCTGCCAAGAATCAAGTCTTGCTGGAATCGATCAAAGGTATACAATATCTGAGTTCCCAAGTAAATATTAAGACATAAATCATGGTATAAGATCAATAGTGGGCATTAGCCCATTAACAACAACTTTTGTTTCCTTGTTTGATTAAAAAAAAAGACAAAAATTGAGCCTATCATATACTTCTTTATAATTTCAACAAAAAGAATTAAGGAAATACAGAAAGCAATGTGTACTGAAATCTATGAATGTGCTTAATCATAAAAGAGTGGCACACTAAATATAATAGACAGGGTGAGTTTAAAAGCATTATGTCTTGCTTTTAGGAAAAAAAAATTGTTCACAAAAACAAAATGGATATACAGTACTGCCAACTCTTGTGATATGTCTCATTATCTTTGATTATCTTTTCCCCAACTCCATTTCTAGCACACATTTAGAGACTTATGAATTTAAGATGAATTTAAGATGAATTTCTTTCATATTCTTTTGAGATCTCATACCTTCCAAGAGAAGTATAAATTCTGAACCCCTGATGGGTCAAAACAAGGATGCCAATAAAAATAATGGAATCTTTTTGGATGATCTAAGCATCACATGTAGTCCAAGATAAAATCTTCATGATAGGAGACTGATATTTTGTGAGCACTGGGGTCTGCAGCTGTTAGTTTAAGGGTGTGTCTTCCAGCAGTACATCTCCAGCAAGGGGCAATTGCATTTCTCTTTCCAAATATAGTAATAAAACTTTTCTCTATTAACCAAGAATTTAGGGATGTTCATTTGCAGTAATTTAAATAATGCACTGATCCTTTTTGAAGCCACCACTTCAAAGTAGATTTTAGCACAAATTGACTTGATTTGCAAATCTGATTGGGAGGAGGATCTAAAGTCTCAATATTCTTTGCTTGTACCAAAAATGGAGAATATTTATAGATCAGGATTGAACTGTGGGGTCTGTGGTGCTCTCTGAGCTTGGTTGTTTTCTTCCAGACATTTCATTATTTAAGTAGGTAACATGATCAATGTTAGTAAGGAGTGGGGTTTGCTCTCAATTTATATTCTAGTGGCTTGTTCTGTCAGTGGGAGTGGTCTTGCAGGTTTTGTTGGGCTGTTTACTATTAACTTGTTTGCCAGTTTCTTGATTGAGTTATTGTTTACTTGATTGTTGGTCTTTCTGATGGTAATCTTGGTGTTACTCTATGCTCATCTGGATGTTGATTGCTGGTGGGAAGATATTTAGTATTTATTTGATTTGTCAATCACTTACAAGATACAGGTGTAAGAATAAATATAGTTTTGAATACATGAGATAGATACTTATAAGAAAAATAAAAAGAAACAATAGGACAGGGACGGTAAGCACGATTGGTGCGCTTATGCACGTCCCCTACAGACCTCTTAGGAAGGGGGTGAGGTCAATAGTAGACTGTCTAAGGTTAAAGTTTTGGGGGTTTGGGAAGAAACTACAGAGTCAGGTAGAGTATTCCAAACATTGACCACTCTGTTGCTGAAGTCGTATTTTCTGCAATCAAGTTTGGTGCGGTTAACCTTGAGTTTGTATCTATTGTGTGCTCTTGTATTGTTATGATTGAAGCTGAAGTATTCATTTGCAGATAGGACATTGCAATGTATCATTTTATATACTATATTTAAGGTGTTTTATATATATTTAAGGTGTTTTAGTCTTTTTGTTCCCTTTTTATCTCCTTTGTACAGTATGTATATATTATTTATGTCTATTTGTCTATTGATGGCCACTTTGTTAGAGCACCAGGCTTCCAGGAATTCTCTCATGTTTTCAGTCTTGTCTTGATCTAGGATGGTCACAGTTTCCCAGTTAAAACTATGATTAAGTCTGTCCATATGTTGTGAAATTAAAGAGTATTTACCAGGTCTTCTGACTGCTAGTTGGCTAGATGGATGGTTTCTGCTAGTCTTCAGTGTTTGTTTTAACACACTGACTTGCAGTTTTTATACTGTATGTGGTAGATGATTCCTGTGGGAACCTATGGGATCACTACTTTCAAGACTCATAGTGGAAGTCATAATGCAATATCTAGGATTGATAATACTCTGATAAATACAACCCAAAATATGGATCAGGTATGTAGATGGCATAATCACAATAATAAAATGGACCAATTAAGGAACACCCACAAAACCATCAACAACATCTTCAAAAGAATCTAATTCACCAGGGAAGAACAACAATTCACTACCCTTCCTGGATATCCTGATCAACAGAGACTATGATGGCAAACTAGAAACACAAGTGTACAAAAAAAAACCACCCACAGCAATCAAATGCTCCACTATCAAAGTAATTATACAACCTCCAACAAGAGAACCTGTAAGAACTCTCTTTAGATGAGCACAAACACACTGAAGAAACTCTTAACAGCAGAAAAAGGAAGCAAATTATCTTCCAACAAAATCGGTGTCAGTGCAACTTCATAAAAAAGTGCCTGACCACTCAACCAATACAGCACAACCAATACAAATCATAAAAAGACAACACTCATCCCAGAAACCACCAACAGACTAGCACAACCTCATGGAATCTAACCAATTAAAGCCCTCCAAAACATTTTAAGCAAACCAAAAGATGCAGCAGCCCCAGAAGAAAAAACAGGCACCCACCTACAAAATACAATGTAAAGACATCAAAATTACTATGAAATGAACTGAATGTACATACAATTAAAAAGCTGTACACTTGGCACATGAAACACTTGGACACAGTATCTGTCATAAAGACATCCATCACATATCTCAAAGGTGTATCTTCAGGTCATCTGACTGGCATCAGTGAGATAAACAATTTATGACTTTGATTTATTTAAGATAAATTTGTGCCATTTTCATCTGTCCTGTCCACATTCCCTTCTCACTCTACCAACCTTGGCCCATGTGAAGGTAGCCCATTGTAATGTAGAAGCCTGCTTCAAACTGGAAAGCCCCATGAAAGCCACTTTGAGTTTCACCATATCCAAGACCAAACCACAGTAACCAATTACCAGTATGTTATAGAAGTGGAAAATTCTCATTCAATTAAAAGTTGGAAAGTCAGCTGTTAGGGATATTATATATCAACAAAGAGGTTGGACTGGGAGACCCATATTTATGTCCCATCAAACAGCAGAAGGAAGTCCAGGCAATTATTTCATCCAATTCAGTACTGTCTACATGGATAGGGAATGGAGTGTGTGTTATGCTTCATTAGGTTTAAACATTTTTTGGTAACTATTTTACTAAAAAAAAAAGTTCTCAAGCCTAAAAAAGCTAAACATTTTGCCTCTTCCAGAAACACCATAACACAGCTGTATTCTTTGAAATGCTCAGAGACTAGAAATGAATAAATAATCAAGAAAGCAAGCAAGCAGCATCCGTCACTGCAAAAAGATTGCTAAATGGATTACCTGCCATGCTGCAGTAAGAAGTTTGGACCCAACGGTCCCATTCACATGTCTTGGCTGACCCAAGGGAGCCCTCAATCTCCCCTCATTTACACCAGCAGCACATGAGTCAGACTACCCTGGCAGCCATTTTCTAAATCCTAACTATTGGAGGCTTCTGCTTGCTTTTTCATATGTTCCTGTTGGAGATGACCAGGTTGACCCCAAGGGCAGGGTCAAATACATCATGTAGAGGTAGCATGAAATAAATTTGTAACACTTTTGAACTCTATCCCGGCTCCTGGTTTCTTGTACCTGACAATTACTGTTTCTTTGAATGCAAATTAAACAGTGGGTCAGTAGAACTGCAGATTTTTTTGGAGGGAGGGCTGGGCAGCTCATCATTCTTCCTCTTGTTGGGTCTAGCTGGTTAAAGCAGACTGGTTAGAGAAGTGCAGATGACTCTACAAAGGCAGTCACAATGTGGGGCTAGAGGAAACCTCTTTAAAAGGGCCTCTATGAAATTGCCTCAATCATATAGAGAAAGGTTACTCACAAGGAGTCCTTAGAGTGGATTCATGAGCAAAGTTATCTTAGCTTCCAAATAAGCTTGATTTATCTGGGGATAAAAATAATTTCTCCTTTGAAGTAACAATTGAGATTATTTAACTGAATACTTCTAATTCCATTATACAGTAACCCATCACCTCTATAGATTGAATTAAGAATGTTGTGACAGAGTCAACAGATAATGACAAATCACATATTGGACAACTATGCTCCCATGTCAATAGATTTTAGTTTTAGGACTTGGTTGGAAAATTAATTTTTAGATGTAAAAATGCCATTTAACTCAATATCATCTGTTCAAATAACATCCTGCAAGATAGCATCAGTTAGAGAAACATGTGTTTTCAAACACTGCACAGAGACAAGACATCATTTTTTATAGTGTCTTGAAAGGTAACTGCTGAGATCCTGATGATGGAGCATTAAGGATTTCATAGGGGTGGGGAAAACTAAAAGGCATTCAAAAGTATTTTGTTTTCTAGGTCAGTTAGTTCTCCACAAGTGTGTTAAGCATAACCATCAACATTTTTCCTTCCAAATGTACTTGGTCATCTGATGACAAGAATAGAATTTTCTTCAGTATTAGTTTATTAACACCTATAGAAGAGAATATATGCCGCTCAGGGTTGAATTGAGGAGTCAATTCAAACAACTTGGTCAAACAACCAAGCTCAGAGTCAAACAAGGAGTCAATTTTGACAACTTGGTCAAACAACCAAGCTCAGAGAGCACCAAGGACAAGTTATTAACAGCTGTCTACCTGGCACTTAGGTAGTAGCCTTCTACCTCAGTTTTTCTCTAATAAAGTGAGAATTGCAACATGTTTCCTAACTCAGAAAACGTAGGATGAAAACATAAATTTAAAAGACCAGCTAATGTTCTTGCAAGTTCAATTGAGATTTTAGAAACTTGCACATCAAGCTATGATTTACTAATTGCACTGTATACAAGTTAATTGCAGTCTTGGTTCTTAGACTACATCTAATGGAATGCTGAGAGTTACTCTTAGTCAGCAGAAATGGACATACTTAGAACTGTTGGGAAAAACGCAATATCGATCAATGATTAGCCTACTCTAATCTTTTGCCAATGAAGTTTACTTTAATGATAAAAATACATGACCAAACAGTTTCTTTCATGCTTAAATAGGCTCTGTTACTACAGATAATTCAAACAATATACATAACTATCTGGAAAGAATAGGCCCCCTTTTACTATTCTAAATACCATAATCATTTGCTTTTCCTTTCATTTTTCCTTTAAAGGTTTATTGGACAGAAACAAATTATGGAGATATCTTAGAAGAATGATGCTGGACAATAATAGAGCAAGGTTCTGACATAGAAGAAACTGTCCAATATTTTCAAGACAGATGATTAGAAATCAAGATATAATCCCATATTTTTCTCACAATGATCCAAACCAATTCACACACAATTTCTCTTTCATTAATGTGACAGCTACTCTGTGATCTTGTCCACATAAATCATACATTTATAAAAATTCTATTCTAAAGATGTTATGGAACTATTCCTCATCACACTATAAAGTTTGAAGTCAAATAATTATCGGTATATAGCATGATGTATGTTCGGGCATATCTATAGTTAAATGTGACTGTGCTTCTTGACTCCATAATTATGAGGTTGAAAATAATAATTAGTGTGACTGATTTTATTTAGAGTTGTTGTAATGGAACAATATCTTTGTATACAAAACTGTTGTTACATGAATATTTTGTGTGCTTGCCTTGATTCAAGAAATTCTAAAACATGCATTGATCTTGTGACTATTAAATATTATGCAAACATTTCATGAATCAAAAGAATTGGTTTTAAAGACTGTTTAATAGAAAACCTTGACCAAAATATAGTCAATACCTTTAAAACACCAAGATTTAAAACAAGTAGACTGTTAAAACTTTTTCCAGATTAAATATCAGTTGACAAATATTAATCATAGCTTAAAATGGGAACCTCGAACAAATTAATATAGCAGCAATTATACAACACAAATTGGGAGTGAGATGGGGAATTACTGTTCATGTTTTCCATTTTACGGGAATCATTTCCTTATTAATTGTTCATTGATGATTTAAAAAGAATAACATCTTGTCCTGGAACTCTGTATGAAAATGGAATATTTACTGTTTTACCGTACATCAACTTAAATGCTTATTGGCCACTAGATGTTAACTGCCAACTTTTCAGAGAAGAAGACAGCTTGAATTTGGACACTAGGGTTATTAAAACAAGTCCTTTACAACAAACCTCTTAGATTACAAAGAGAAATTCTCAGCATGGTTTCCGCAGCCTGAGGTTTCTATGTCAATGTCCATCAGGCATGCTGCGTTCTGCTGGTTCCCCACTGTAAATCCTTCTGGGTTCTTGCCACATGCTCCATTTTCTCAAAGTCTGCAACCCCCTCTATGCAGGCAAAAGAGTTCACATAACCACAGTGATGTCATATGAACAGACCCAAGAGTTGCTAATGTAGGCCCTGGAAGGTGATCCTATAGCATGATTGAGTTCTGTGGAATTTCTCAACTGACAGGTATATGGTCAATACAATAAGGATCACTTTGCATGGCCCCTGTTCATAGTTGATCTTTGACTTTGATTTCATTTGGATAAGCCCTCTGAAAGTTATTGGAAGATCTGTTTTAAATAATTCACAAATAGAAAGAAGCACATTGATTTTGGAACCAGACATTGGCCTAATTTGCAAAAAAATCAAACTTAGGAAGCAAAAGCAATAAAATGTGGAAAAGTGTGTATGTGTTGCATTCACAATTGCCTGTATAAGAATAGCATATCTAAGAAGGGTATTGGTTAACTGCTTTTAAGATAACTGACTCTAAATTTCCCTTGTGACTGCATCTCTATCGTTGTTCAATCTTCTTTCATTGTAATCTATCATTTAAACAAGCAATTATGTAAGTAGCTACTAACTGCTTGATTGTGGTGTGAAGGGCTGCTCTTAAAGACACAGGGACCAGATTCTCTCTGAATAGGTATTGCCCACAACTGTGTTAGGTGCCCTCCACAATCTGACTCATCCACCCACACATCCACCCACCAGAAATGTCCTCTGGATTGTACTGTCCATCAAATCCAGCCTCTGCAGCAAAACATAGGCTATGTTCATAAAGTTAAGCCATAGTTTGTGTGTGAGCCACCGTGGCCTGCACATAAAACATATTTGCCCAAAACAAAGCATTGTATGACTGGCTTCTCCCTTTTTTCCTGACTTATCACAGTCCAAGCCAGAGAATCTGGTTTCTACCCATTCTGCTTATGTATTTAGGAACCAGGAATAAAACTGCATCGAGTCATTTTTAAAGGAAAATAATATCCCTTCAGTATTTCTGCTTGATGGAGTCAATTCAACACACATGTACCCAGAATTAAGTCCTGATTTATGCCCAAACTTGTGGCTGGGACTTATGAGGAACTGGGCATGGCTTTCAATAGGCATAGATGCCCCAAACTTTGCCTAAGGCCCTTAATTTAGACAGTCAGGAACTGCAGCATCAGATCTGTTCCAGCCTTATAGCACCGGGAAAACAGGCGCGGGCATAGAAGTAGGCTCTGATTTCTAGGGCACAGCTTGGCACGCATCCCACCCAGCAAGCGATGGTCGACACCACCTTCCTGGATGCTGAAAAGGTGCCCGGGTGGCAAAAGAGAAAGGGGTTCCCTCCATCTCTCCCGGCCCGGCCAACAGCATCTTCGCTCCCAAAGGAACGAGGCGGCAGGCGATGCCGATGGCGAGAGCCCGAGACAGCGCGCAAGAGCGGGAATCGCTGACTTACGTTCTCTTGAACACGCCGCCCAAGCAGCTCCCGACCAGCAGGCAGAACTGCTGCGAGAAGAAGACCCAGGTGATCTGCGACAGCGAGCTCTGGGTCTGGCAGCGCAGGTCGAGCAGGGTGGGCCCCAGAAAGGCGATGCACAGGCCGAAGCTGAAGAAGACGCTCCAGTAGGTCAGCGTGGGCTGAAGGTTCCTCTTGAAGAGATTCGTCACCCGCGCATCCCACCGCCACATCCTCGGCTTGCGCTCCTGCCTTCGTCCGCCTTCCTTCCCCGAGCAAGTCCTGCTGGGACGGGCGGAGCGGGTCCAACAGGCGAGTGGCGCCCCCTAGTCACCCGCGCTCCGGATCCGCACCGACCTAGCCGGAACCGCGCTCCGGGCAGCAGCGAGCCGGAACCTCTGGGAAACCTCCTCCCTTCAGCCGAGCCAGCGCAGTCGTCTTTACGGCAGTGGGATCCTGCTCGAAAACACCTGCAACCGGATACCCCTCCCCGCCCGCCACGCCTCGCCTCGCCTCTCCGCCCAGCCGCGTCCAGATTCTGCCTTTGCTCCCTACTCGCGGTCGCGCGTCCTCCGCCTCAGCTACCTCGGTCCCGGGTCCGGCGCTTGCCGATCCCCAAGCGGCTAAGTCGACTTCTCCTCGTCTCTCTCCACCTTAAGAGAAGGATGCGTATCGCGCAAAGCGAGCGGACAGAGCAGTGCTGGATTAGCACTGGCTCCGCCCCTTCATCCTAGAGGGCCGCGCATAAGGAACTGGCCGAGTCGCCTCCCTTGGCCGGCTCCCCGGGGCACCGACTGCGATGGCGAAGAGGCGCCAAGGGGACCAGCTGGCTCCGACTCGCGCTCGCCCTTACGCCCAGCAACAGTTCGGGGTCACTCGCGGCCGCGTTCTCCCTAGGATCGCCTTTCTCCATCACCTGGGAGCTGCGCGTAACCTTCCTCCGCATTGCCGCCTCCAAGAAACCGGATTGGCGCGCAAATGGGTCAGCTCTCCCGGTGCGGCTCTTTCGCGGCCCAACGAAACCGTGTCCCGGACGCGGCATCAAAAGACGGCATCTTTTGAGTTAGTGGGTTGTTTCAGACGTACCTGTTCTCAGACACAGAAAAGCCCGGGACTCCTCACCTGTCTGCCCCCAGTTTACAATTCCCGGCTCTTCCATTTGAGATCCCCCAATCACTTTTCCATAGGCAAAAAGAGAGAGAGAACCATTTGAAACTACTCCAAACAGTGCTGAGATTTTTTTCCCTTCATTGGCTTGTTTGCTCTGTTCCTGAGAAATGGAGGTGCCATAACTCACATTAAACATTACTAAGTAATGTTTTGCTTTGCGCCATACGCATCCTTCTCTTCTCTTCTTCTGGTAAAGCCATCAGCATTCACCTCATGAATGGCCTACTCCTCTTCCCAACACTGTGTAATGTGGGAAGGAATTTCTCTTCCCTTGCAGTTAGAAACCAGCAGAGAGATTTGAGGGAAGAAAGATCCACCTTCACAGGTACTGTAAATAGAAACCTTCCCTTGGATTTCCTTGTGCTGCTCTTTACATCAAGCAAACGTTATTTATTGCATTCACATGAGAGCTATCTTATTCTTAAGTTTTGGGAAGATCCAGAGTGGCTAACACTCAATCCTTTGGTCTTTCAGATTATGCTTTGGGGAGTCTGATTGCCACAATCAATGTTTCTACATGGTCAATTTCTTCTTAAAATTGTTTTCAGTGGAGAATTTGGGCAGATATAACAAAGAGACATGCAGTCATTAGTTAGTATGTGTTTTGTGTGTGTGTACAGACAAATATTTACATATTGGCTATATGCTCAGCAGCTGGTTCACATGTTTCACAGCTGGTTCACATGTTTCATGAGGACATAATTTGCTTCACTCACAGCAGAAGATCTTGACTAGGAAGCAGATCACTACATTGTGTTAAGCTATTATCATAGAAACTTTAGTGCTATCATCACTTAAAGTGGTCTTTCAATGTCTGGAAACATTCAAACAGGAAATGTGGTATCTCATGTTTTTTTTTTTCTCTTTCACATTCTCCTGATATGCAAAGAAAGGTCCAATGTGTCCTTGCTCAAGAAAATATGTTGTTTACATTTGGATCTGGAATATTAAAAGAACAAATTCAGTGACTTAGAAAACTCCTGAATTTGCCAGATTTAATTAAAGAAAGAATATCTGGACAAGTGTTTCCAGGGAAGACTGTGGCATTTCTTCCCAACATTGTTAACTCCTTAGACCCCAATCTTCTCCTGCTCCTTTCCTTTAAAGCACATATGCTAAAACCTTGGGTCTTTTAAACTATATTGCACAGCGTATCCAACATCTAGAGGAAATGGGAAATGCTTCCTTGTCCAATGAACTCAATCTTTTTTGTTCTAGGTTCTAGTGTTTTTTTTTAAATACAATATATATTATGGATATATATTATGTAGCAGGCTGGATTGGAGTTAATGTTCCACTTGTGCAGAAAACTCCCTCTGGAGGAGGAAGAGTTTATAAATATTTTACCTGCTGCATTTGAAACAGTAACTGGATTTTTTTTAAATAGCTTTCTTGCTTGCTTTCTTCCTCCAGCCTTATTCCTCCCAGGAAGTGCAGTACATAGGCAAGTAAAGCAGAGATGATTCAGTGATATGTTTTCATTTTCTTTACTCAAAATTTTTAGCAAGATGGATTACAATGTACATTACAATTAAGATTAAGGCAATGATTGCCTCGTTGAATTTGTCGTCTAGATTTTTCATGATTGTAATATGGAAGTGATTTACCTGTTACTTTATTACTGTTATCCAAGTAATAACCAATCCTTGCTTAGTTTTTCAAGATCAGCAAAGGTTGTTTAGCTGCTGCCACCTAATTGGGCATTAAACTAGTTCCCAAAACTTCTTCAAAAATTGTTTCTCCAGATTGGGGGGGGGGAACCCCACAGTTCCATCCACATTCATAATTGTTTATTCCTTGTAATTGTTATTAAAAAAAGGCTAAATGTGTTCCTCCCTCCCATACTTGAAAAGGATGGTAATCTTGCAAAGATATCCTACTGTAACTAGTGAAGCTTGTGTGATCAGATCAGATTGTGGTCTGAAGGCCTTGTCTTTAATTACTTCAGATGTCCTATTACAAGGCAGGTGCTATGAATACTCTTTTAAAGGTGATTTTTTTAAAAATAAAATGTTAAGTTAATGCAGGGGTCCCCAAACTTGGCAACTTTAAGACTTGTGGACTTCAACTAGTTGAAGTCCATAAGTCTTAAAGTTGCCAAGTTTGGAGACCTCTGAGTTAATGGATTAAGACTGTATATTAACAATGAGATGTAACACAACCATTTAAAGGAGAAGAAAATCAGGAACCGCAACACCAAAGCATTCAGTCAGATGGTTTGAAATCCCCTTTCTTGCCTCTTTGTTGAAACAGTACCAATTAAAATGTTGACAGACAAATTATATCAGCAATACGTAGCTGCAAATATAACTTCCGTCATTGTATGAACATTATTTTGTTAATTTCCCATGCATAAAAAATCCTCAGTTGCTGATATGCTGATAAATTAAGAGGATTGAAACAAGAAGACCTCTGCATCCTTGACATACAATAATTTTCTAAAGTATTAATAATCCTGTGATTTCCCCCCAAAATATGGAATAATAGTGTAATTAATTATCCTGATTAGGTATTGGAAAAGATTGATCTACAATGCATTCCTGGGCAAATCTCAGAAATAATTCTCACCAGGCAATTATCCAAGGTATCATGCACACAGAAGGATTGTGCCAGATGGACATAATCTAAATCAGATTTTTCCCAATCTGCCACTCTTCAGAAGTGTTGAATTACAAATCCTGTCATGTTTTTTTTAGCTAATATGCTCTTTGAAGGATATGAGTTATAGTACAGCACATCTAGAGGTGATAAGGCAAATGAAGAACATTCCCTAAACTGCTATTTTAAAGGCTTAATTGGATCCCCAGGTAACCAATAATAAAACTGTATAATGTTCTCAATATTTTCTAGTTCCTTTTGTATTGTATTTTGTATGTAGCTGTATTCAGATTTAGATATTGAATTTAATAGTGTTAGTATGTTCTGTAAGTTGTGCCATCTTCTTCCTCAAGTCTCTATTACATATCTTTTCACTATGGTGTTGTTTTGCTGTTTTCTATAATACTAGCTACATAGACTATGTCATATACTGTCCTCATTATGGGTGTTTTTTTCTAAAAAAAAATAAATGAAATCCCACAAATTCTGGAAGATTTCTACAGAATTCTTTAGTCTTGATATAACCACTAAATATTTTACTTATTTGTTTATATATTTCTGATATGACCAGGTTGAATATAGGGTAGATACAGCAGAGTCACTAGGTTAAGCGGATTAATGTGCATTGAATGGTTTATAAACAGGTTCCTTTGATTCTGCAATGTTTTTACAGTCAGTAGTTGCCTTCTGTGACACTAAATATATTCCTAACCCTTCCCTCTGAAAGGTGGAGATTTTTCTAAGCTAAGAGTCCGATCCTCAAACCTGTCTTTCAATGTGTATCTCCCCAATTCCTCTACTACTAGTTGGATAGTAGAGGATGTCAGTGGCTAATCCTTTCACCATGGAAACACCTCGGTGCTTCCAATGTAGTAATAGTAGTAGTACTATCAGTTTCCTCCTCTTCCTCCTCCTGATATATAAACAGGGAGAAGATATCCTGCTTTGGCTGGTATTTCTGACATCCATCATCACCGATTCTTCCAGAAAGTTATATTTCAGAGGTCTCCAAATTTGGCAACTAAGACTTGTGGACTTCAACTCCCAGAAATCTCCAGCCAGCATAGCATAGTGGCTGGAGAATTCTGGGAGTTGAAGTCCACAAATCTTAAAGTTGCCAAGTTTGGAGAACCCTGTTATATTGGAATATGCTTGCTGGTTTCAGGTTATACTTGTTTGGTTTCAACTTTGTGGGGTTCATATATCATGCCAAGTCACCTTGTGATTGTATGGTTTTGGGTTAGTATATTGTGTGAACCCTGGCTGCTGTAATTAGTAAAGTATATGAGTGAATGAATAAGAATTGGAAGAAACATGGCCAAATATCTTTGGAAAAATAATCTGTGACATACTCTCATCATCTAGAGTTACTGTAAGAATCCGGTGATTTCACCTCAGAGTAGGACCTCATAGGACTAGGTCAACTTACATGAGTTGCAATGATTTATTGCACCTCCAACAGCAATTGCATTCCTGTAATCAGTTTCATATTTTATTCTGCAGTGTTCTCACAATTCCCATGCAACCTCAAGTCTTCCAACCAAAGGGCAAAATAGTACGGAGTGTACATGGAAGCTGAAGGAAAAGGAGGCAAAACAACATTTAGAATTGGAAAATGTACTGAAAGGTGGGAGTGAGGTTTATCTGTGGCTGGTTGGATTGGAAAAGACACACAAGTTACCTGGCCTGCTTACCTCCCTCAGTAACTTCAGTCCCAGTGACTTCAGAAGCGGGCAAGAATTTGTCCCTAATTCACCTCCAATGTGATAAATTCTATTTATTACAGTATTGTTTTCCCCCCTCCTTTTCAGACAATTTTTGTGTCAACTGGAGACTCAGGATGATTTTGGAGTGCCCTTCCCTCAAGAGACCCTTGGTGTTATATTTTCTTATTCTGTGGTTATTTATATTAGTAGTCCTTGTATAATAATACAGAACCACCTTCTCTTTGGATGTTTCATTCCCAGGCTGCTTCCTGAACAGTTTGAAACAGTTGGTGACTTTAATTTACTCTTCCCTTCTGTTTTGTTCTTGCATCATATCTTCAGCAGAGCAATTTAGCCTTTTAGTGACAATCTGCAACATTAGAAGCCACAAAGAATCCAATACATTTTGGATTTTTACTATCAGGGAGAAAGTGAGCAATTGTATTTTCCTTCCATTCTTCTTGCTGCAGCATTTGGGGGATATTTTCAATGGAAGCAATTCATTTGACTGTAAATTCTATCACTCCTTGTGCAAATAAAGAGTATTCCCCATCTACTCTGCCATATCTGCGATGTTTCTTCTTTACACCCCAAGATATTGGGGCTGCAATTATTTTGCCCTTTGTGGAGTACAATTTGGAGATTATATCTCCTCACCCCATGATTCTTAAAGCTTCTTCTTTGACTTTAACCCCTAAAAAATAACTCCCTAAATCCTAATCTCTAAACCAGGAACCATCAGACTAAATATTGTATTACATGATAAACAGCTTGTAGATGTGTTAAACAAATAGAATCAATAAAGTGTAGAATGTTTCAAACACTTGAGTGCTCATTAAGAGGTGTAGCAAACATTGCTCAAAGAAGGTTTATTGCTTCCATTATGCTGGTAAACCAGAAAGCAGGTGATTGGTTTTGGCAATAGTGTAAGGAAGTGGTGAAATATTTCATAATGTTAATTAGTTAAAATAGCAGGGGTGGTAAGCAGGACAACTTGATGAATGCCTTTAAGTGTACCAATCAGATATTGGCAAACAATCAAGAAAATAGCTCAAGACTATTGGAATAATAGGTCAAATCTTTGCCATATTCGATGGTGAAGTGATAGGATTGAAAAGGAAGGAGGACATATCCAAGATCAAGTTATGTGTCAGTCATGATACAATCAAAAAGGCAGGCCTTGTTTTGATACTTATTGATGACCTTGTCATTTTTCAAATCCTAGCACAATAAGTTCTCAAAGACAAAGGAATTCATTGAATTCCTGAAAGCAGGAAGTGTCCAGTAGTACCTTTTCCCATCAAGGCATTTATTAAAATGCATAAGTTTCCGTGAACTATAGCTCACTTAGTTAAATTTATTTATTAAACAAATGAGGATATGGCTGCCCATCTTGATCAGTATAATTCTAGGCAGCATGCAACAACCAACTAAAAATCTGGTTAGGCACCCTTTCTAATAGCCTGAGATCAACAACATAAAGCAACACATGCATACATGCTTGGTTTCCATTCCATTCCCATCATTTGGGGTGTGGGGAAATCAGGCCTTCAAGGCTATCTGGAAAGCCAGCTGTATCAGGGCCATCCAGCACTTCGGGGGTGGGGGGGAGGCTATTCTATAAGCTGGCTGCCACAAAAGAGAAGATATACTGCTTGGATCCTGCCAGGTGGCATTGCTTCTTGCAATTTGGACTGTATTTTCTTGAGATAGGCCATAGCAGAGTTTCTCAATCTGAGCAATTTTAAGAAATGTGGACCTCAACTTCCAGAATTTCCCAGCTGGGCTATATGACTTCATTGGAAGCTTTCAAGAAGAGATTGGACTGCCATTTGTCAGGAATGGTGCAGGGCAAGGCTGTCAACCTCCTGGCCCGTGGGCTGGATGCATCATGTGCTGGCCATGCCCACACCTGGTTTAATGAAGGGGAAAAAAGTCCTGATACATTATATGATGCCGCTTTGATGACATGAGTTTGACACCCCTGGTGTAGGGTCTCCTGCTTGGGCAGGAGATTGGACTAGATGACCTACAAGGTCTCTCCCAATTCTGTTAATCTGTATCTGTATCTGACCAGTTTCTTAAAAACTTCACTTTGTTTTCCCTTCCTGCCTCCTAAGGTGGAATCAGCTTGAATTCCTTGGAGTTTCTCCAAGTTCATCGCTCTTACAGACCTGAAACAGGAACACGTTGCTGGATCTGGTGCCTACTATTACAATATCTGATGTAATGTTTAAATTGGGATAAATAGGGAAAGGAAGGGGAAGACAGGTTGATTATATAGAAACAGGTTACACCTGAGACAGATTATAAGTATCTTATCAGGCAAACATTGTAATGTGAAAAACCTATTTTGAAATCTTTTAAAGTATATAAATTCAGTGATCTCTCATTCACTCATTGGTTAAAATTGTAATATTTTTCAAAATTTGTAATCTATGAAATGTTAAATCATGGTTACCTAAATAAGCTGTAGTAAAATGAATTATATACAATCTGTGTATCTTTACAATACTTAAAAGCTAATAAATCAGAGCACAATTTTTGTGAATAAAGTACACAAAACTAAATGAGTTAATTAAAATAAAATTTTAAACACAAAATAATAAAAATTTTAGAAAGACATTTCAGGATAAAACATGTAGGATATGGATGCTAAACCCCCCAAAGTTTATTATTTATTTTGTGCATTTATAAGGACATCCAACTCAAGCAATGTGAATCCTGGTGGTATATCACAAGAACAGACATTAACAAAATAATAATGATAATCCATGCATCATTTTAAAAAAAATACAACCCAATATATAACTTCATTTCGGAAGGTGAGATTAGAAAGAAAATGAAATGGGAAACATTTTAGTTTCAGCAACTCTGATAACAATTCCCATTAGAAATAAGCTACAGTACAGATCTATAGTGCACTATTGTTATTGCAGTATTATCTGTTATATCCAGGTTTTCAATCTTGCCAGTTGTTCAAGTTTGAAAAACACTGATATATATGTTATTCACTATTTATGTGCCTGCTATTCCTCCTTTTGGTGAGCAAATAAGGATCAGAAGTGATGCGTTCCCTGGTGGCTGTCTCCTATATTGGCTCCTCCCAGGGGTGGGTTTCAACCGGTGTTACTACTAGTTCAGTGACTACATTTTGCACACTGCGCATGTATGTAAAAAACCCTTAATCTGGGCCTCCCGGACAGCTGAAAAGTGCTGCACGCAGGTGCGCAGCATTTGAAAAGTCTCTTTTTTCCTGCTTTTTCAACCTCAGCTGAGGTTGAAAAAGCAGGCAATAAAGGACAGGTAAGATCCCAGGCAGGTGGGTGGGCCAAACAGCATCCAACACAGAACTGATTCGGTGTCCGCTGCTCTTCAGAGCTACCAGTTCTTTAGAACCAGGCAGAATGGTAGCATCCCACCCGGCTCTTCCGCTTTCTTTGGTTGCCTCCAAAGTTTCCTGAAATAGTTGTTTAACTTCTCCTTATGTCTTCAACATATCGTCACTCAATGTGGGCAATTTCATGTAAATTCACAGATTCAGCAGCTTAGCATAAGGCAGCTGCGGTTCCTTTGAATTTGCTAAATTTCAGGCACCTGTGTGGTTAGGAATTCTGGAGCAGAAATTCTGCAGTCAACCTCCCACATCTTATAGACGTTCAAATGCTGGCTGCTGCTATAAAGCTTCAGTGTTGCAACTGCTAACCAAAGAACTGCTGTCCCCCCTCCCCCATCATTTTTAAAAGCATAGTTTAGTATACTCTGTGGGTACAGCTTGAAAATAGAATTTTCTTTGCAGTCAACACAAAGAGACAATAGCTTAGTATGAATCTTTTATGCCAGATTTAAAAAGGCCCATCGATGAAATAAGAATTTTTATTCTTTTAAAAGCCTAGGCAGCAATTAGCATTGCCTTCTCCCTCCCCCTATCCACGATGGACTGAAATAGAGGAGAGGCCTGTCATTTAGTGCAAATTTAACTGGCCAACATATACAGTATGTGAAAAAGCGATGTGTTTTTAGCAATACTGGAAGGAGTAGCGCATTTGAGTGGATGAAGTTAGAATGTAGCTGTACACTTCTGATATCTCTCGACTACATAGATATTAATCAATCTATATAGTGCAGAGTTATCAGAAGTCTGCAGAAACCCAGCAGCATATAGTTCTTTGCTTGCAGCCAAACTTTTAGAAATTGTTAGCTCTCGACTAATTTCAAAAAGTTAAACCTGGACTTTTAGTATTTGGATAGGAAGCCACTAGGAAATACCTGGTCAGAAGAAGGTAGAAGTAAACCAGTTACATATCATTGCCACAAAACCACAAAGATGTGTCCATGAAGTCATCAAGAGCCCACCTGGATTCAAAGGAGGCTTTAGGAATAAACTAGGAATAGTATTGTGTAGCATAGTTGGTTTGCTTGCATTAAACAACACTGTATTAACAATTCCATTTTAAATGTCACAGAAAAAAGGTGTCATATTAGCATATGGTTGATGTTTTTAAAATAACCCAGCCTGTTTCAATTTCCAGTTGCTTTACTGTGTGTCATATGGTTTGGGTACATGCTTTATTATGTTCCAGATTTGGTTTTAGAAAAGCCACAATTGTGTCTACAGTGAGGTGTGGTTTTAAGTAGGTAACCAAAGCCATAGTGTGTTTGCAGAAATGGCTTAGAAAAGGCTAAAGTGGATCTCTCTAAGGCTGGTACATAAAAGGAGAGATGGAGACACTTCACCGAGATTTCATTTCCTGCAGATGAAGGCGAACCCTGTGCAGGATCCAGATGTTGGAGATGGGGCTTTAAAGTTAATTAAAGTTAATGGTTGCAAAAATTGGGTATGTTTAGTCTAATGAAGAGAAGGACTAGGGTGACATAGCAGTCTTCCCGTTTTTGAGGGGCTGTCACAGAAAAGAGAGGATCAGCATTTCTCTAAAGCATCTGAAGCAACAGGTGGAAACTTACTAGGGAGAGATCCAGAAATTTTGTGACAATGAGAACAATTCATCAGTGCAACAGCTTGCCTCCAGAAATTGTGTGCACTCCATCATTGGAGGTTTTAAAGAAGAGATTGGACAGCCATTTGTTTGACATGGTGTATCCAGTGGTGGGCTGCAAATTTTTAAACAGCTGGTTCTCTGGCTGGGTAGACATGGCCGGTTGGTTATGTGACTGGGTGGGTGACATCACTCATCACACCCAGCCCCACCTCCTGGCCACTCGCCTCAAAGGCAGATGTAGGATTCAGCTGGTTGGGACTAATCCCACCACTATCTGGCCCCTTTTCAGCCTGTTTTTTGGCCATTTTGGGCACGTTTTCAGGCTGTTTTGGGGTTCTTGGGGGGCCATTTTCAGGCTGTAAATAGCCCAAAAAACAGCTTGAAAACGGTCTGAAAAATGGCCTGAAAATGGCCCTGAGAATGCCCCGAAAAATGGCCTGAAAACAGCCAGACCGAAAAATGAGCAGGGGCAGGGCCAGCCAGGGGTGGGATTTGCTGGTTCACCAAACTGCACAGAATCGTAACTACTGGATCACCCAAGCCATCACAAACTGGCAGCAGCCCACCTCTGGGTATATCCTACCCAAGCAAGGGGTTGGACTATAAGACTATAAGACCTCCAAGGCCTCTTCCAACTCTATTATTCTGTATTCCATATGGATAGGCAAAAGGACAGAGTTGAATTCTTATATGAATTCTTTTTGTTAGGCATTTCCCTCACTGGAAAGTCAAAACCATTGTTAGAAGAAAATATGATCCAAAGAACAAGTTTGGGTGAGAAAAGGTGAGTGGGTGAGAAAAGGTCGGTGGGGAGGAGGACTTCTACTGTGTTTTCATTTCAAAATGTAAACCACTGAATCCCATTTCATAGGAATGTAGATTGGATCCCCTCCCACCATCCCATCTGCTTGAAACATCTGGATGGATACTGAACCTACATTTTCTGATTCAGAGAACTGATTGCATGGTTTGTGTGTGTATTTCTATGTGTGTGAGAAAAATATGTCTGTTTAATATAATGGGATTTGACTGCATTTAATATAGATCTCAGCAGAAAGCCAGATGCCCATGTGCAATATAACTTGATTATAGTGTTTCTGTAGCTATTTTTCTTCACAGATGATAAAGAAGAAGCAACATGAAAAGGAAGGAAGGAAGGAAGGAAGGAAGGAAGGAAGGAAGGAAGGAAGGAAGGAAGGAAGAAAGGAAGGAAGGAAGGAAGGAAGGAAGGAATCCGAAGAATCCTGAACACAGTTTCCAGCACTGAAACCGTCTCTGATGAAAAGAAATATATAGATGGTATAGATTCCAAATAAAATGTACTGTATTGTATTTCATTTTGCAATCAGTGCTAGAAAGATACAAGTATCTTAGTATCTTTTCTGAATGCAGTCTGAATAATGACCTGGATTACACTGATTGCAATTGCTGAGGTTTAACAACTTGATTTGACTTACTTTTATTTTAAGAAGTCTTCACTCTATTTTGGGAGACATATCCTTAAACACCAAAGCTGTTGGTCTATGCAAATTTCTTTTGTCTGTCACCTAGACGACAATAACAGACAACCCAGTCCATCTTGTTCATTAATTGATGATAAAGTGTTGAATTATCCTATAGCATTTCAAGAAAAGTTCCCAGCTCCTATCAATATCAGCTCAAGGAAATAAAGATAGATGTTCTTCTTATAGTAACTGATTTATTTTAAAAATTATGATCAATCATCAGCAAGTTTTCACATACTATCCTTTACTGGAAATTTACCTCTTGCAAGCTCTATAACATGCATATTGATTGCATTTAGAAATAAGATGTTGCTGCTGCTTTTTACACCCTTGACCATTTTTATGCTAATTATAGGATTCATAATTCATAGGATATTCAAATGAATTTTATTTGAGGCTTCCTTAAATATTCTTTACTGCCATACTGCTGTGCCTCTGAATCAGTGTTGAATTCTGGCAACTGCCCTGGCAAGTTTTCTTGGCACAGTTTTTCAGAAGTGGCTTCAGAAATCTTAGAGTGTGAGAGAGTGACTCAACTGGTTTTATGCTTAAGGAGGGACTAGAACTCACCATCTCCTCGTTTCTAATCTGGTGCCTACACAAAACTTGCTTTTTATTGCTGTATAAAGAAATATAATTTATTGCTATATAGAGAAAAACATTGTGAGTCTCTGAGTTTGGTTGTTCATCTGCCGACTTTTCATTACCTCATCAGGTAACATCATCAATGCTAGTGAGTGTGGGGTTTACGTCTCGTTTATATACAATAGCTTGCCCTGCCATTATTTGTGTGTGTGTGTGTGTGTGTATGTGTGTGGTTTTCTCCTTGCAAGCTTGATTAGTGTATTATTTTTCTACTTATTTTTCTGGTGTTAATCCCTTGCTTACCTGGTGCTAGTTGCTGGAGACAATGTTAATTATTATATTATTAAATACATTTAATAATAAAATTTAATATAGATTATGAACCTCATTGTAGTTGGGCAAAAAAATCCTTAGCAAGTTGGGATGGTCCTTATACAAAACATTTTCAAAACCTGGTCAGGACTTTGAATTACATAATAAGATTATAGAACCAAAATTATTTATTTATTTTTATTTGTCAATTGCTTACAAAATAATAGGTATAAGTAAAAACATAGTTATGAATACATGGATACATATAAGAAAAATAAAAGAAACAATAGGACAGGGACGGTAGGCACGTTGATGCGCTTATGCATGCCCCCTTTATGCATGACCTCTTAGGAAAGGGGTGAGGTCAATAGTAGACAGTCTAAGGTTAAAGTTTTTGGGGTTTGGGGAAGAAACCACAGAGTCAGGTAGAGTATTCCAGACATTGACCACTCTGTTGCTGAAGTTGTATTTCCTGCAATCAAGTTTGGTGCGATTAACCTTGAGTTTGTATCTATTGTTTGCTCTTGTGTTGTTATGGTTGAAGCTGAAGTATTGACAGAATTTAAAGCTAAAGAAAAGAAAGTAATATCCCAATATTTATGGTGCCTTCTTTTTACTCCCAATATTTGTCCAGATAAAATCTAGAAGGAAGTCTTGATTAATTGATAGCTCAGAAGCTTTTATTGACTTGAGTGTTGGCTGGGAAGGGTGACACTGAGATTTCTATTTTCCTCAAATCTCTTATGTAATTGTGACCGAAAAGGAAGCCTCCTCATGAGTCACTGCAAAGTATTCATATGACTATATTCTGTGGTAGGTGTAGTTCAGAGTCTGAGATGCTAAGCTTTCTACAGGGAAAATCTTGACACAAGAGCCTTTTCTAAACAATGAAAGTCTCATACCCTTTGGAGTTGAGACATGTTATCTCTGAGGTAATCTCTAATCACCTTGTCCATCAGCTGCAACTCATTTTAGGCCAATGTTTCACAACCTGGTGTTAGGCATGAACAACACATATGAAGTTCAAACTAGGTATTTTATTGTTCACTGCCAATAATACAGGGATCTCCCAGACTGACAGCTCTTGGCTGGAAAAGACTAGATAAGGCTCAAAGGCCTTATCTAGTCAGACCTGGTTGAGGTTGGGAAACACTGTTCTAGGAATGGCATTTCCTTTTCAAAATGTCATTGTTGTTTCACGAAGCCCGACAGATCTATAAAGAATTTAGAGCTTATATTGGGAAAAGAAGGAATGAGCCACACGGAAGAACTTGGAGAAGAGACAATACAGAGATTGAAGAAAGTGTGAGAAAAACTACAAAAATGGTTTTGATTTTGTTTCATATAAGATGAAATACTGTAGAAAGAAATTCTGACAAGCTTTCAAGAGTTTGTCAATATACCTCCAAAAATAAGGTAATATTCCTGGAATCCCTGCAGTGTCTGTTTCTTGACCTGGTCTACCTCAAAGGGCTGACAAGACCTTCCATCCAATCTCAGTTTAAAACATCCCGACTGACAAGAAACACCATACAACCCCCAAATTTTGGTTAGTTTGTTCATTTAATCAACTGCACAGCGCTCAACCCCATAGGACCCTTAGAGGTTGACAATGTTATATAGATGTTGTTCATGATAGGTTAATAATGAAAATCCAATAAAAGGTAAATTTCTCTTGCAAAAAAACCTGCTGCCAGTTCTGTTCTGTCCCTGAATCTATTTTATCTATTCTGTCAACTCTATTATAAATCATCTGTAATGTGACTGAGTTAATTTTTTCATCTTCTCTTGTGATATATTTAAACAATATCTTTTTGTGTTTTATATGGAGAAAAAAGGCCATTTCTGACAAAAAAGGTGAATATTTCAGCTTCCTAAGATTCTTCCTAAGCTCACTGCAACAGTATTGTCAAAAAGGCTTTAAGAGTTGTAAATTTAATTTTATGAAGCTTCTCTTCTGGTAATACTGATTTTCAAACTAGGGCATTCAAAACCCTTGCTAGACCAATACTTGAATTCAGCTCCACTGTCTGGAATCCGCACTGTATATCAGACATAAATACAATTGAGCGAGTCCAGAAATATTTTACCAGAAGAGTATACTACATTCCTCTTTTTGCAACAGAATACCCTACAGCACCAGACTTGAGGTTCTAGGCTTAGACAACCTTGAACTATGCTGGCTAAGATTGGACTTAAGCATAGTACATAAAATCATACGTTACAACGTCTTGCCAATTAATGAATATTTTAGCTTTAACCACAACAACACAAGAGCACACAACAAATATAAACTTAATGTAAACCACTCCAAACTTGATTGCAGGAAGTACGATTTCAGCAACAGAGTGGTCAGTGTCTGGAACTCACTTACCTGACTCTGTTGTCACCTGCTCAAACCCACTCCTTTACCCTCAAACTAACCTTTATTGACCTCACCCCATTCCTAAAGGTCTGTAACATAAGTGCACAATCGTGCCTACCTTCCCTGTTGTATTGTCCCCAATTATTAGTTCCTATTTCTTATATTTAAATTTATGTTTATTTTTATTTCTATTGTACTGTAAGTTTTTGACAAAATAAATAAATAAATTCTTATAGAGATAGAGTCCTTGTCTTTTGACTATTCATTTAATAATCGTTCAAAGTTACAACACTAACTTACAGCTAGTCCTCACACTTATGACTGATGTGGCATCCTCAAAATCATGTAATCAAAATTTGGGTGCTTGGCAATTGGCACCTTTTACAATGATTACAGCATTTTGGGGTCATTTGCAACTATCCCAGCCAGCTTCTGACAAGCAAATAGGGGAAGCTGAATTCACATAATGACCACTTGATTCACCTACAACTGCAATGATTTGCTTAATTGTGGCAAAAGGGTCATAAAATCAGGTGTGAGTCACTTAACAACTGTCTTGCTTAGCAATAGAAATCCTGGCCCAATTGTGATTGTAAGTCAAGGACTGCCTGTGTTGAAAATGCTCATTCTTGACCAACAACACATCAAAGGGAGCCTACAGTGAGAAAATGTTGAGATATAATTCATCAAAAATTTCAGTTCTACTATTTGATTTAATTGAGGATAAAGGGAAATCATATATTAATTAGTTTACTCAAAGCCAAGATATATTGTATATATAATTAGGGACATTTTGTGAATGGGTAATGTTAACATTGTAATAATAATAATTGTCAGTTCATTTTGCATCTGTTTCCTCTGATTTACTGTTGCTTTTCTTCTTCCCGGGCCATAATATGTCCAGCTCAGGGTAACAGAGCATACAGCAGGTAGTGCAAATTCTTGGCCAGAAAAGATTTTGCTATAATAAATAAAGAACATTCCCCCCCCTTTTTTTTCCTGCATCAGATTACCAAAGGCATCCCTCTGGGAAATGTAGCAATAATATTAGAAGTGCTAATTAACAGGCACAAA
This sequence comes from Bungarus multicinctus, assembly GCA_023653725.1. NCBI lineage: Eukaryota > Metazoa > Chordata > Lepidosauria > Squamata > Elapidae > Bungarus > Bungarus multicinctus. The sequence goes on along the minus strand of CM042842.1, from coordinate 87,107,615 downwards.
GACTTCTCTCTTTATAAAATAAAGTGTACATGCATACATATGTATTAGATTTGTGGGAGGCACTTCAATTCAATGAGGAACTTTGATTAAACCTGTCAAGATATTTCACCTCATTGAAGCATTGAAGTGGAGCTGATGTAACTCAGGATCTTCATTCGGTCTTTTCCATCTTGTTTGAAGGCTTCCACCATTGTTCCGCTGCCAAAGAAGTTCCCTATCAATAACTTCAATGATTACAGACCAGTGGCACTCACTCCTACCATCATGAAGTGCTTTGAGAAATTGGTCTGCTGGCACATCATTTCTGGTCTTCCGCATACATTTGATAAACACCAGTTTGCATACAGAGGAAATAGATCTACAGAGGATGCTATAGCCATCACTCTTCACACTGCTCTGACTCATCTAGAACAGTGGGAGGGCTATATAAGGATGCTTTTTGTGGATTTTTAAGGATGCATTTAACACAGTGCTTACACATAGACTAGTGTCTAAACTTCTGGACCTTGAACTTTCTCATTCAATTTGCCTTTGGATTATGGATTTCCTGTCTGGCCGCTCACAGAGGGTCAGATTAGGTAATCATACCTCTTCAGCCCTTATTCTTAACACTAGTACACCACAGGGATGTGTATTGAGTCCCTTACTCTATACTCTTTATGTGCATGACTGCATTCCCACTCATGCTAGTAATACTATTCCTAAATTTGCAGATGATACAACAGTGGTGGGACTCATCTCCAGGGGGGGATGAGTCTGCCTACTGAGATGAGGTGGATCGGTTGCTTTCGTGGTTTGGAGACAATAACTTGGTCCTCAACACCAATAAGACCAAGGAGCTTATAGTGGACTATAGAAGGATCAGATCAGACATCCAGTCCTTCCTTATCAATGGAAACCGAGTGGAGCAAGTGGCCAGTTTTAAGTTTCTGGGTGTTACCCTAAATGAGGACCTGACATGGGGTGCTCACATTGCAGTACTGGTCAAAAGGGCCCAGCAGAGATTATATTACCTGAGACTTCTCAGAAAACAACAACTTAATGAAAAACTGCTGGTGACCTTCTACCGCTGCACCATAGAGAGTATCTTAACTTGTTGCACCTCTGTATGATTTGCCAATTGCACAGTGGCAGATAGGACAGCACTCCAGAGGGTTAATGTCATTGCCCAGAAGATCACTGGTTGCCCTCTCCCCTCTTTGGAAGAGCTTTATAGCTGCCTTAAGAAAGTTCAAAACATTCTCAAAGATCCATCTCATCCTGGGCACCCTTTTTTTCAACTATTACCACCTGGTAGATGGTACAGAATAATAAAAACAAGGACAAATAGGCTGAAAAACATTTTCTGTCCCTGGGCAGTAGCTCTGTTGAATTCTACTGTATAGTGCAGTGTTGGTGCAGTGTCAGTGGGGTTCAATTCAATGTGTGGAGTGTGAAGGATGTGTTTTTGTTTTCATTTTCATGGTCATGATGTGCACTGAAGATGGTGTTTGATTTCGTTGTATGAGGTGCAGCGACAAAGTAAACTAAACAGTCACCTTGCTTTACAAATGGAGATGCTACAAAGGTGCAACTGCGCCCATGTTTCAAATACTGATCATGAATTTTCTTCATTGCCTAAGAGTAATTTTTAAGATGTTGTATAATTTATTTTCTGTCTCTCTAGTTCAGAGGTCTCCAAACTTGGCAACTTTAAGGCTTGTGGACTTCAACTCCCAAAATTAGCTGGCTGGAGAATTCTGGGAGTTGAAGTCCACAAGTCTTAAAGTTGCCAAGTTTGGGGACCCCTGCTCGAGTTGTAGAAAATTAATCAAGCAAATCTTAAAGTTGTATCAAAATGTTAGGTGGTTGATTCCTCTATGTCTATACAAACCTTAAATATCTTTCTGCCTAGTTTGTCTTTCTGTTACAATGATGAAAAGCAGGTAGGTTTTTCAACATATCAGATGGCATGGAATAGAAGCTGGGGAATGTGACTGGGGCTGTCAAAAAGATTGTTTTAGCAGAGAACATGCTGCTAAGCAAACAGCTGTTGCTTATCTCCATATTAATTGTGTCAAGTATCATCTGTGCTAACTCCATATTAACTATGTCAAGCTGATCGGTTTGTAACTAGAATCCATGGGGAGAAAGATGGCATATCCTTAAAGGAACTGAAGAAATATAATCTAGTTTGGTTCAGAAAAGTTAGTTTCACATGAAAAATTTGGCTATTTTTTAAAACCTAAAACATTAAGGTAGAAATGAGGCAGCATATACACTGAGATCCTTTTATTTCCAGAGAACTACTGGGTCAGTATGTATTTCACAAGTAATTGCCATCTAGGTAGAGCCAGTTTCGGCTAGTGGTTAAGACACCAGTCTAGAAACTAGGAGATGTGAGTTCTAGTCTCACTTTAACCACAAAACGTCTCTTACTCAGCTCCAGGAAGCAGGCAATAGTAAACCATTTCCGAAAAATCTTGCCAAGAAAACTGCAAAAATTTGTCCAGGAATTTACCAGAAGTCAACATTGACTTGAAGGCAGCAAACAAACAAACAAAAACTACCCTATCACCCTGCCTAATGGTTATTTATTAATAAATACAATATCTATCATCTTGCTAATTCAATTAAACCCCATACACCAATGCATAGTATTGCAATTATTTGAAAAGTTTCAAATGCTTTATTTATAGAGGGAGCACAGGTGTCATAAGGTTTATTTCAGATTCCTTAAATAAAGTTTTGTGACTACATATATAGCTGTATAGGCTTTAATATAAAAAGATTGGAGTGAGGAAAAATGCTGTATATATTTATGATAAAGATTTACACCGCTGAAATGATACTCTTATTAACTGGATAATCTTTTGCTGAAAATGATTATCTGCCTAAGAAGCAAGCAAGGAAATTATGAACCTAACTTCCTCGTGCTACGATCTATTTTTTTAAAGCTCTGAGTTAAAATTCAGTTGAGATTATTTCACCAGATACTTGGATAGATATTGTGTACAGAATGAACTGTAACATTCTTTCTAGTACATGGAACAGCTAACTCATGCCTGGACTATTGTAGATAGCTGGCAGCCTTCTTGACTCCATTCTCCAACCTCTAGTTGAGATTCAAAAAAAGTAGTTTGGGTAGCTCTATACCTCTTTTGATTTGTCCTTGAATCTTTTTTTTTTTGCCAATCCCTATGATAACTAAATATTTGGGAGGATGATCAGTTTAAATAGCTGATCCTGACTTTCTGGGCCTTGTGTACAGGAACACTATTATTCAAATAACTTAATTATAAATCATCTTCCTGTGTGCTCAGCTCAGTTATGCAATCAAGATCAATTAGTTTGTCCTGCTGATCAAATGACCATGTCACACCAAACAGTTTTTTTCCGATTTAGCTCTTACCTCCTAGAATTAACTCTGCATTCAATTGCATTTAGAGTCCAATCTCCTAAAAGTTAAAAAGGCCCCTTTCTTAGGATCTTATGAAGGGGGAATAATTTTATCATTACTCAATACAGCTGTACGTTACATTTGTGCAGGTTAGGAAATGTCTTTTATAGATTATTATATATTATAGAGATTACTATGTTGCTTTATCGCTGTGATTACTTTACATTGTATTACATAAAATTGTTTTGTCTATTCTATGCTTAGATATAAGTGCACATTAAGTAAAAATCACAACTTCTGTTAACTTCTCTCCAGAAAGGTTGTGTCATGCCCTTGGTAGAGTCAGATTCTGAGGGAGAGGAGGAACACCGACAGCGAGTGCAGTTGTGGCTCCGGAGGTTGTGGAGGAGGCTGGGGAAGGGCAGAGACTGGCTGGGCAGTCAGAAGAAGAACCAGGCCCATCTCCTCTGCATCCTAGGACACATAAGGAGGAACGGAGAAGGCAACGACTTGGCTTGCGAGAGAGGAAGCGGCCATGATCCTCTTCATTGGTTGCAGCTGTGGAGATGAGTATATAAGAGAGACGGTTAAAACACAGGTTGCCAGAAGCAAAGCATGTTTTATTTTGGTCTGAAGTTATCTTGGCTGGCGTCCTTCCAACAGACTGTGCCTTGCTATCTCCTCAAATTTGGTAAATACTTCTCCTGTTCCGTTGTGGAAATTTCGTCATTGTAGTTTGTTTGGTTTTGTATTTCACTTCTATCTGCTCATTAAATTCGAACTGTATTGCTTTATTTTGAAGACTATTTTTGAGTACGTTTTATCTCCAACTGTGTATTATTGAACAGTGGGGCCAAGTTGGAGGCATTAAAGGATATTTATTTACGTTTTGGATTTTGTTATGTTTATGTTACACTCTGAGTCATCACAGCTTGTTCTTGAAGGTTTAATTAATTAACAATGTTTTCATCTGAATTAAAGTGTGCTGGTACAGACGGTCCTCAGCTTACAACCACTTGCTTAATGATTGTTCAAAGTTATGACGGATCCTCAAAGGGAACTGATGATCATGTTTGAAGGGCATCTCCCCTGAAGGGCATCACATGACTGCATTTTGAGTACTTGGTAACTGGCCTGTATTTATGGCCATTGGCATTGTCCCATGGTTGTGTCACAGTAATTAATGCTTTTACTAGATGACCATGATATTCACTTAATGAGAAAAGTTATAAAATTGGGCATGGTCAAGTGATGACTCGCTTAACAACTGGCATGACTTAAAGCCATAATTTCAGGCTCAGTTACCATTGTAAGTCAAGGACTACCCATATGGCTTCTTGTTATAATAGATGCTACATTGTTATTGAATAACTCTCAGTTATAGATATAAGTATACATATTTTTACTTTCCTAAACTTATTTAGCTTCTTGTTACAATAGATGCTACATTGTTATTGAATAACTCTCAGTTATAGATATAAGTATACATATTTTTATTTTCCTAAACTTATTTACATAGAGATTAATTCTTCCTGAGTTAAGTGAGGTAGGCATTATACCAACCATAACAGTGCCTTATAAATGTTCTCTTTGAAATGGAGATCATAATGGTCCCTTGATAATAGATTATATTGTCTTAATACTGTTTTTCCAGAGTTAATATGGTTGTATACAACAAGTGCAATAAAGGCTGTAATGTAGAAAACATAAAACTATGTAAATTTAAAACTTTTTGTATAAGACTATTATATTAAAGCACATTAAGATTTTATATAATTTCAAGAAAATTCCAAGGGGAACTATTTTCCACACACAGGTGATTCCAATTAAAAACAAACAAACAAATACTTTTTCATTTCCTACTAAGGAAGTCATTATGTATTGGCATGCAATATTTCATATTTATTGGTGTATTTTAAGGAAACCAGTTCTTTGGCTTATATTGTAAGGTAGAAGTATGAACCTCAGTGACTTGAGCAGTGAAAATTCTCATGGGTTCAGACACTGTTGAAGATAATACACACCAATACACGCCCCCCTCACACACATACACATTTAAATTATTGTAAGGCAAAGCAAGCATATGAAATTTGTGCTAAAATTCTTCTTGAAATGCTTGCCAAAGCTTGTGGACTGCCTGGCCAAATCGCAGATACACAAACATACAAACACACTGTTACAAATCACAGCATTAAGATCTGGAAGAGTGGACTACTGAAGATGTCCCTGGTGACATAGATTAATTTATCTGACATATGAGAATTGATCTTATCCTAGATTTGCATGAAGTGCATTTGCTTGGAAATTATGATTAACCAAGTCAATGGCCAAGATGCCTCTCTTTAACAGGATCACAATATAATTTTAAAAAGCCCTGATGGCACAGTGGTTAAAATGCAATATTGCAGGCAAACTCTGCCCATCGCCTGGAGTTCAATCCTGATGGGGCTCAAGCCTTGCATGCTTCCAAGGTCGGTAAAATGAGGACACCAATTGCTGGCGACAATATGCAAATGCTTGTAAACTGCCCAAACAGTGCTATAAAGAAGTATATAAGCCTAAACATTATTGCTAATGCATATTTTAATTTACCCTTTTTTATATAGCTTACACTGAATTTATTGTTGTGTTTGTGTTTTAACTGTGAGCCACCTTGAGTGTTCTTTATATTCACAAAGAATATAGGTCGGCTTGCATCTTTGATTCAGTCTACTTTAAAGACTGTGGGGGCATGAAGGTAACATGCCTCCTTAAAATCAAACATATCTTTTCCAAGGATTGTGTTATTGCCTTCCACAGCTATTGTGCAATCTCAAAAGACAGCTCAGTTGGTTTAAGGAATGGAAGTACTTTGGAGCAGGTGGAATTGGAAGGAAGCATCTAAACTTCACGTGTAGTCCTGATGTGGATCTATTCAACATTCTAGGACAATCCTTCTGAATCCTTCAAGCAGGTAAGCAAGACTCTTCTTACAGCTGACAGATTCTAAGTTTACAAATGCCTCTGGAAAATTAAAGCATATTTAAGGAATTGAAAGCACATTCCTCTCATGGCTGTAAAAAGGCCATCATGCACTTTGGGAAAACATGCTGTTTTGTTCTCCATTATTCTCTTCAAGGTTAAGGCTTTATTTCACCAGTAGACTTCTGCCTGCCCACTTCCCCCCATATCCATGTCACAAGCTCAGCTCGAGCTTTCACACAAAAACTGTTCTGGCTTTGAGGAACTGATCACAGATCTCTCAAGCAGAATACTTCCAGCTTCTTTACAATTTAAACAAACCTGCTGCCAAGTTTCCAACCAGCAGGGATTCTCTAAGGGGCAAATTCTCCTCCCAGGCATCCAATAAGAAAAAATATCAAGCTTTACATACAAACAGACCATAACAATCTATTTTACTGCTTGCCCTGGGAAAACGGTCATCATACAGAGAGTATTACACAGGTAGAATAATAACCTTAAAACAACACTAAGGAATTGAACTCAATGGAATGAATCTCCTAGTGTCCTGTGGTGGAGCTTGCTCAGAGCTAGCAGCTCAGTCATTTGGTACACAGAATAAAAGGCTCTGCAGCGTTTATGTAAATTCCTGCTTCAGTAAAGTAGGCTTGTCACTCATCAGCTTTTGTGAATGCACAGTCATTTGCTGTTTCTTCAGCAACAATTCTGTCTGCTGCAGCCTCTGGCTTTAGTTTTTGGTTTCCGAAATGGAAATTACTGGATAATAAACATAGGTCCTTTGTGAGTTTGAAGGGAGTGGGGGCAAAGAGTAAAAAAAATAATAATTTGAAGTCCCCAGTTTCTTCCTTCTGATTGCATACTAGTGAATTATATTTTCCTTCTGTTTTCCCTCCTCTCCCATTCAATAGTCCCTCAATGGCCCAAAATAGGGGATTCTAAAGGAAAACACAAAACATTAGGCGTGAACTCAGCAAAAGGTGTATTATTTTTTGAGTTGAATGCTGTAGAATGGATTTCAAAATTTCTTAATCAAAATCGAATACCCTACATTTGACAGCATTGCATTTGGCAATATACATGGCTGCAGGGCCTTCTGATTCAGGATTGGCTGGAGGGGATGGTGGTGAACATTTATAATGCATGGAACTGCTTTTTTTCCAGTTTAGGCTTGAAACAGGAAAATGAATCACAGTCTTGAAAGTGATCCGTACTACTTTCTGTGAGGGGAGCAATACTACTGACTGTGATGCTAGTAATTGTAAAAAGTATTTGGAGATTGGCAGCAGTGACATCCCCTCTAGATAGGATCTGCATCTGGAAGGTAAGAGAATTCTGCTCAGATGATTAAAATCTCTGAATGAATGAATTTTGGACAGTGACTCCCATCTGACAATGTAAGCAAGACTACAATTCGGTGGAAAATGTTTAGGGTGGATATGTTGAAGCCTACCAAAAGATTATGCTGAACATCTCTCAATTCTGCTCAGGCTTGAGGTTTTGCTTGTAATAGTGTTATTTCCTTTTCTCTATTGGAAAGCGGTTAATATGAAATCGTTCAGTCAATTGCAAACAATTATTTGTCACATTTAATTTCCTATATATGATTCATACCGATGAAAGCTGCATCCTTGTCACAACATGTATAGCTCATGAATATATATTTTTTCTAATAGATGTTCAAAGTGTAAACTTGGCATATAGAACAATGATGCTTGCTTTAAATTGTAATCTGCTTCAGATTTTGATAATTTGTAACAAATCATGGTGTACTTAGTAAAACATAACTGGGTTCCCACAATTTGCTAAACCCCAAATGAACCAATCACTGACTTAATATGACATATGAAATCAATGTATCAAACACTCTGACTGAAATTGTCTTCAGTATAAAAATATTTCAGTGGGAGGAATGTAAAGGGATTGTGGTTAAGAGATGTATTACAAAACGTAAGATGTAAATAAAATTTAATGGGTTTGCTAAGAAGAGTTGACTGAATTTTGTCCTACAATTCAATAACATCTTGTATTAAAACTGAATGAGTCTTAAAAGGAATAAATAAGCTGTCTTATATGGAATCACATCATTAAGTTATTGCGTGGATTAACAATAACTCATCATTATTTCAATCAAGAGTTTTTTCCCAGCCATTTTTGAAGTTTTGAAAACCGGAAACCTTTCAACACATGCATTTTATCACTGAACGGTATCCTTCCCCAAATGAGATTATATATTTTATCAAGAAGACAGAAATTGGATTAAACACTTGTAGAAAACTGTGTGAATTAAATTTATCTGTGTGCCCATGCCTGAGTCTCTGATTCCTATATTTAAAAAGTTGTACTACTTACTCATTCTACGCCTTCCAGAATTGCCTTCTTAGGGAGATGGACAGCATAAACAAACACATAATAAATAAAGGAACTAAATGATCAATGTAATGCTAGTTTCTTATTAGATCACTAGTTGCACTGAACTCAATTAAACTCCAGTAGATGCTTTGTTGCTGAAAACAAAGTAATTTATAGACGTTTGGGAGATATCACAATGATTTTTATAAAACATAAAATTGAACTTTGTGATATTTTTGAAAACAACTCCTATTCCTCCAATTTTTAATGTACCAATTTTATTTGTTACTCTATGGATCTTCACTTACGCTGATGAATTTGCTGTTTTCTAAAAGCTGATTCAATGTTGTTTACATTGAAACTTAAATACTGTTCCACAATTATTCTTGAATTTTCTAATTTTAACCATTCAGACCGATAATTTGGTAGCAACTTTGCTCTATTAGTTGTTACTCTGCTCCTCTGGCAGCAGTATTTAGCTCTAAAACATTAAAAGTAGGCTTTAATATTTCATGGAGATCTGGCTGATTTTCTAGATCATATATCAAGCAACCCAGGTTGCAAATATCAATTCTAAAAATGAATATGAGAAAGAAAAATAATGTCGGGAACTTCAACCAGCAGAAAATGTTGTTTTATTCTTTTTTTTTTTTTACATTTGGTAAGTTTATATTATATATTGACCAAAACAATATATTAATAATAATTTAATTCAGAGAGAGAGTGAGAAAGAGAGGGAGAAAGAGGAGAGATCATTGTGACTTTATTGATGAAGTGTTTTCCATAACTATACAAAAGTTTGAACAACATTGGAGTTACATAAAGATCCCAAGATCCCACTAGCGACTGATATTGTATCTTTCTACCTTTCAAAACAAAATCTCTGTTCTGAACAGCCCCTTATTCTTCAAATTTCATTTTCAGTAGTACTTTTGCACGGTAAGCCTGAATAAAGTAATGAACACAACAATCCATGCTGTAGGTAAATAATCTCTCAAACTACCGTACCGTTTATAAAACATTGTGGAGGCACACATTCAGGCAAGCATGAATGCTACCTTTATCCTTGTCACCCCTTCAGTTTATTTAAAAACTTTCTGTTAGAAAATCTGAACTGCTTTACCTGGCAAAGTTTGATATAATAAAATCACCTTTAAACTTGTCTTTTATTTGTACAGTAATATCAAGTTTCCATATATTATCAGTATTTTCAAGATAAATCATGCCCAAAACTTTTTACAGAAATGTATACAGTAGTGAGTTGAATCAAACTACAACATTTAGAAATGAGCAATGAATAATATGGATTTTTTTTACTGCAAGATGACATTAAGCAGGAGACAAAATTTGGTTTAGGGATACATTGCACACATTACCTAAAATATAGGGTGTACGGCTGATACAGATGCAGCCAGTCAGGTTTGATTTGCGCTTTTCCATTAGCAGACCCATTAATTTCTTTATCCTGTTATCATCCAAAAGGACCACAGTAGGATACACAGATTTTGCCTGGGCTCGTAGAGTCACACTCTAACCCCAATGTGCTTGAAAAGGAAATAGTTTTAGGCTAGGGAGTTGAAATGGCCCAATGGAGGCCAGTTACTTTGCCCTGGGCAATCAGATTGTTTTAGAAAGGACCTTGAAAATTCCACATGGCTTTGAAACTGGTGTCAGCTGATAAGGAGTTAACCTGCTGAAATCATGTACTGCACCTCAGCCTGCTTGCATGCTCTCACCTTGTGTTAGATTTCAGTAAATAAGTAAGCAGTTTTTTTAAAAAAAGAACAACTAACAAGCCTCAAGGTCACATTTTAATTTAGTCATGAGGGTTTTAAAGTGAGGGCAAGAATCTGACCAAGGAAAGGAAGAATGTAAGATATTTCAGAAAAACATGGGGAAGGCAACTTTTTCCTTGCTAAAGTCTCCCCAAGTCTCATGATTTGGGAATACATGAATCCAACAGTCACAGAATTAGATAATTTTAAATTTTGGATTTAGTGATATAAAAAAAGAGCTCTGGCTATTGCTTAATTACTGGTAGATGTAATAAGGTGGTCTTGCTCCACTTGGGGGCTTTTCTAGTCACACTGAATGGGTGCTAAGCGTCTCTCCCAAAATCCTGCCCTGATAACATCACTGAATGTTAAGCCAGTAATCAAAAGTGGAAAAAGCAAAAGTCATTGCTTGAAGATATTAGAGGTGCCTTGCAAACTCAATTTCATATTTGGGGTACTGCCTGTGATATTGGTACTACCAGATGGTGAGCACTTTCATGAAAGAACAACTTTTTAAAAAGAGCAGACTGGATTTTGCTTCCCTTGGACCAGTACAAGTAAATAGGCAAGCATGGCAGCCCTTTGATTTTGCAGAAGCCTTCTGAAAAAAGAGCAGAAATATGGACTAAATTTAAGAAGTGTGATTGGATTTGGAAATAAAAGGGAGAAAAATTATTTTCCATGGAAAAAGCGTTTATGGTGATACTGGAAAAGAAACGTCGCAATTGTAAACATTAAATGTAGAAGTTAGACATTCCAAAATCAGATAAATAGCCAGGTATCTGCAAAGCTTGCTAGTTTGTCGACGAAGATAGAGATGGAATTGGAATTACAATGGTATCTCAGTATTCATCGTGAATTGGTTCTGGGAGATGCGATGAGTACCAAAAACGATGAGTACCAAACAATTTTTTCCATAAGTCACAAGGCAGCCAACACCAACAAATTCTAGCTTGTGCATTGACTACCAAAGAAACAATGAGTACTAAACAAAATTTTCATATCAGAATGCATCGAGTACCAAATCCGATGAGTTTCAAAGCAGTTGGGAGATTCACTTGGTTGGCAATCAACTACCTAGTTAGTTAGGACTTACTTCCACAAGACAAGCCCAGAATGATTCTCTAGATCTACTTTCTGTACTATTTCTTCTTTAGTATTAAAATATGACTAAAATGCATGTAAGAAAGGTGTGTTTTCTATTTTTATGTATGAAAAAGAAAATGTTGTCTTGGTAACAGACTTATCTGAAGTTTATTTCAAACAGAAAATGTGCTAATGCAGATTTCCTCAAATGGGGGACTTCCTTATGTTAGGCTTCAATTCTCATCCTTGTGTTGACTAGAAATACTGGGTGTTCTATCATACATCTGGAAGGCATAATCTGGGGGAATAATCATACAATGACCAAGAAAGGTGATTGTACAAGTCATATTCCATGTACATTACAAAAGCATTACCATCCTGATACTAATCATATCTCAAACCTATGTCTATCTAATTCAAAATTATTCGAATTTAAATGGTAGTTATTGCTGATCAGGTAGTACAGAAATGTAGATAATTTATATATTGTTTTCTGTAACACAGGAACAGACAATGTAAAACATAGTTCCATGTATAGCCATATACTGGATTTTGGTCTGCAGAATATTACAAATGTGTGGAATGATTCCCAAGTAAGCAGGTGCATAGTAGGGGTGGGAATTGGTGGCACTCTAGATGTTGCTAAGCAAATTCTTCTTACTGCTCTTGTGGTCAAGGATGAAATAAATCATATTTCAGCAATTTCTAACCAATTTCTCATCCCATTATCCAATTATGTGAGAATAGAAAAATGTTGTTTGGAGTAATCATAACAAGAACTGTCTATTTGGAAGATTTATTTCTTTGTAAGGAAGAATTCAATAGGAAAATTACTAGTGGAAACAATATTGTCTGGATCTACATCATGAACAAGGTAGGGCAATTGTGCAACAACAAATTAACAAAATAATCTTAATTAATGTTTCACCGTGTTGAGTGACTGGCTAGTTGGATTAATTTGCAAACTACATTTATTAAGAATAATTAGAGCAGCCAAGGCAGGAGGACTCCAATCATAGGCAAAAATGAAATTGGATCTTAAGAGTAGGAGACTCAATACAGTATAACTTTTCAATATGTATTACCTAGAAAACGTCAGCCTCTTTTTTTCTGAAATCTTTCTGGTTTGCAAGTTTTTTCCTAAGACCTATAGGAAAGGGCAATGTGCATGAGGTCCAGCAGAAAGACATCAGCAGAAATTCCATCTGCCAAGTCATATGAGTGAGCAGGTTCAGAAGAATAATAATTCAAGCTGCATACATCAGAACACCAAATATTTGCTGATAATATCACTTGGCTGAATAGAAAATATATGTACTGAAATTTGCTAGAACAAAAGGGTAATCTCAAATAGACATTAATTAGTAACTAAGAAAGGTCTAATACAGGGGTCTCCAAACTTAGCCCTGTTAAGACCGGTGGACTTCAACTCCCAGAATTCTGGAAGCTAAAATCCACTGGTCTTAATGGGGCCAGGTTTGGGGTCCCCTAGTCTAATAAATTACCAGGTCCTTCTGATAATTTCTTCAGGAAACCAAGGCTACTCAATGGAAGAACAAGGGACAGGAGCAAATTTCAGCTTCAGAGAAAGTTTGGGTAATGCCATGGGACCCTAAGACCCATAGGAAAATCTTTTCAGGAGGACTGAAGTACTTTCAGCCCATTTGGAAGAAAAATGACCACATTTTCTGCTAGTTGGTGCACAATTATAGTTCCAGCTTTGCTTTCCAGGAATTGCTTCAGCAGATCCTGCAGAACTGTCAAATCGGTTTTTAACTGTTTTTCATCAATCCCCCCACCCACTGGTTTCACCATTTAAAACAGAATTTCTGAAGCAACAAATACAGAAACATATTTCTTTATATTTAAAACAGACTCTATAATACAAGGAAAACTGAGCTCCTAGTTTTAACTCAGTCTATTTATTGATTGTGTTCTTCCATTTGGTTTCGTCAATAACATACTGAAAAGACAAAAAATGGTACAAGGCCTAAGCAATATTTCTTCTATTCTGTTTCAACAAGATGTGTCACTTTTGCAGAAATGCATCACAAACATTCCTGTTTTTAAGTTAGGTTGCTGACTTTTTGGATGGAGGACCTATATGTTTTAAAACTAAATGTCAAGGTGAACCTTTCCCCACATGTCATCCAAATAAGGAATATATTTGGTTCATATGTGTTTTGTGAGATGGTAAATATAGCTTTATATTCCTCAACTGATTATAAGATCTTGCTGAAGACTTTTGCAGTGGGATTATGTAAATTCTACACATGTCTTCAGTGAGCAAGGTTAGGAATTTAAACAGCATAGGTCACTGGGGTTTTTGTTCATTTGAAAGTCCTAGTGGTGAAGGAGAATGATGGAAAGTACAGTGAAATTGCTGGTGTGCATGGATAAAGAATTCCATGAGTCAAGGTTAAGTTTGCTTTCATAGTTTCAACTAAGCAAACGCTAGTGCTTTGTTCCAAATGACCAAGTCCCAACAATCCTGTTCCCAAAAGCAATTAACTGGAAAGTTTAGCATATTGTGAGTACACCAAAAAGTAGTTAATTAACACAATCAGGTAACCTCATGGAGATTACATATAATCGAAAACAGGTCCAAATTTATACAGTGTAAACTAATTCCACCCTATCAGTTGGTTCAGGAAAACACCAACATTCTTTCATTTACTCTATTCTGACAACCTAATTTTCCAAAAACAAAGGAGAACAAAACAAAAAGATTTGGTGAGGAAGAGTAGTTGACCAAGAAAGCCTCTCTTTTACAGAACTCATTGCTCCAACTGGCAGCCCAGAACATACTTCACAAGTGGATTGACTCTAGGAACCCAGCCACCACTACTCTTTTCTTTTTGATAATTGGTAAAAAGTCAGTGGTGGATGGAATCATGATCAGAGAATATCTCTCTACTCTGGATGAGTTTAAACTGCCAGCACTAGATAAACTGTCTCTTGGTCACTGATGTAACTAGGAGATGTTCTGGCCATATTCTAATATTCTAACTTTGAGAAACCTGGAAAACTGGTGAAATGCCACCTGACTGTAGAGTAAATGTTGTCTTTACCCTAACTTCAAGAAGGAGAAGACAAAGAAATTATAGACTTGTCAATATCTGGGTCAAATCTGGAGCAGATCATACATATTAATTTCTAAACTTCTTTAAAATGCTATGATTATGACTTGGATTTGACAAGAATGCATCTTTATCAACTTAATTTTACCTCATTTTAAAAAGCTGTCTGCCACCTTTAATGAATTGTGGGAAAGTTGTTGAAATACCTTTACAAAACACCGGATGTGAATAACAACAGATTGAAAAGATTGAAAATTGTACTTAATGCAGGGGTGGGATTCAAATTTTTAACAACCGGTTCTATGGGCATGGCTTAGGTGGTGGGCGTGGCTTGGTGGTCATATGACTGGGTGGGCATGGCTTGGTGGTCACATTATTGGCTGGGTGTGGCCAACTCAATATCATTCACATCGAGGCACGCATCTCCTCGCTTGGCCTCTCATGACTGTGGGGATGCTGCAATATCATAAGTGTGAAAAATGGTCATAAGTCACTTATTTCAGTGCTATTGTAACTTTGAATGGTCACTCCACACAAGCAAAGTACCAGCAATGGAGGGGGAAAAAAACTCCAGAGAAGTTTCTGAGACAGGAAGTCTAATCCTGCCAAGAATGTAATAAGGATTAACAGAGAGGCAGTTTCTGTAAACAACACCAGAATGTTTCCTTCCTGCCTTCCTTACAGGATTAGGCCAGTAATTTTTTCTAACAACCAGTTCTCCAAACTGCTTAGAATGTTAACAACTGGTTCTAGCGAATAGATGCAAACTGGTAGAACCCCACCCCTGACTTAAGGAGTATTCAGAATTGATAGAAATAGCAAATGGATTAGGCTGCCAGAAGTATCAGCCTTGGTTCCTGTATTCAATATTTTCATCAATGGCTGATATAAATCAGATAGGATTCTAATATCTTAGAAGACAGGGGTACAAGATTCAACGGCCTAAAATATCTTTTCTATAATTCTTCACTTTAGATGTTTTGGCTCAGTGGATCATGGGATACTGGGCACTTTCTGAAAGAACTGGACTCCTCTTGGCTCATACGTTGTAAGTAACAGGAAAAAGGAGTGCAAAAATATACAAACTCTGCAATCATGCAGGATAATTGTTAACAAAACTATTCTTGATGTATGCCTACAGGTAGCCTAATTTAATGACTTATTCACATCACAGCTCAGATGTATGTTCCTGCAATTACACGCACCCAGAAAGGAGATGATTGGAAAGCCTGCATTTCCCCTCCTAAAAGTGTATTTTTCTGGACATGTTATTAGATTCTGATCATGCAATTTTCTTCACCATAGTGACTATTAGCAAAGGCTAAATCTGTTCCCAAGTAATTTTGAAGTAATTGACTGCAATTTTTTATTAAACTCTCAGGTGAAAAGAGGTATAAAATTAAATTCAATAAGATTCACAACTATGTTAAATCTGCGAAAGTATTGACTGAATGCTATAACAGTGGAAGAAAAAGGAAATATATGAGTTTAAGAAACTATAGTGCAATGCCATTGTGTACTGAAGGAAGTCCTGTTGTCTTTAAGATTGTTTAAGTGTGTTAATAGAGGAAGCAAATTTTAAAATCTATACTAAGAAAACATTTGGCACTGTAATCTATTTTAAGTAATTTGAATGCCAAGGAAGGGGAAACATATACCAATAGAATCTGACACAAAGATAGAGCCATTTGATCCAAACAGGATGGAATGGGAAACAAATACTCCATTGGATACCATCTTATATAATTGTTTTAATCTGGCTCTTGTAAGAATTTTTGTAATTTTAATAACTGAGTCTGAATCTCCTTTCTCTCTTATCCTTCCCCACCCAGTTTTCTATGCTGTGATCACCATACAAGCTTGAAGCAAGCCCTGTCTTGCTTTACTGTGCTGCTGGCAGCTTTTCTGGCTAACAAGCAGGACAAAAAGGTTATGAATAAATAATGATTGTAAACAGACAATGATTATCTCCATGTTTCATCCTAGGAATAGTAACACACCAAACTGCTATGGTATTTAATGGCATAGTGATTTCCATGTCAATCTAGATGCAAAATATTAGCATGTGATTAAATGCTTAACTGAATCCATTTCTTATGCAAATATTTTTGTCTAAAAAACCCCAGGTAAATGTCTTAACTTTGTAAATAGCACTGTAAGTAGGCTAACTTTTGTCAGCAAAATCCAGTACTAAAATTACTGTTTTCGTCTTAATACTTATCAAACATTCTTTTGTACGGAAGTCTTTAAAAAGTGAATGTGACATTGGGTAAACAGTTATGGTTGTGGTTTTAATCAGTCAAAGTATTTATTGCAGGATATGTCAAATAACTGTTAATATAATCTAATTGGCTCAGAAAGAAAAAACATTCAGTTCCACTTCATTTATATAATGTGAAGGAAAAAGCTGATAAAGATATGTTTCATGATTCATTTAACAATTAATTGTAGAGTTCCATGCAAGAGATTTCTGAAGAATGGGAATGGGAAAAAAAAGACATATTTCTCTCCTTGCTGGTTTCTGAAATTTCATATAAAATGGAAAGCTTTCTAACTTTATGGTCCTCATCCCAATAACCAGATTTGTTCATTCAAGACAAGATTAGGCTTAACCACACAGCTGTTTATGTTGTTCCTATTCTCTCTCAAAGCTGACAGGAAATATGCCACCTGAATCTTGCTGCCCCCACATAATACCTTCACCACATGTTCAAAATGCATTTATGCTGCCTCTCCAGTTTTAAGGCACCTCATTCTAAGATTCATGAATGGTGGTTTCTTTGGCTGAAATTCCAGCTTCAGTTGGGGTTATTCAGAAGGTGAAAAGCCTTTTTCAGCTGACATGCCCGATAGCTGTGATGGTGAACCTATGCCACAAGTGCCGGAAGTGGAACACGGAGCCATCTCTCTGGGCATGCCAGCCATTGCTCGTTGCTCTTCTGGGTTCTGGCACGTGCATGTATGCCAGCCGGCTGGTCTTTGTGCACATGGGAGTGCCAGAAACCAGAAGAGCAGCTCCCTGGAGTCCATGTGGGCACTGGCCAGCTGGTCTTTGTGCGTTAGAAACTGGAAGACCGAGTGGCCGCTGTGCATATGTCCGCCAGGAAGCTATGCTTCTGGTTTCCAGAGCTCCCCTGTGCATGTGTCAGGAAGCTGTTCTTCCAGTTTCCGGCACGCGCACACATGTGCGCCCTCGTTTTGGCACTCGGTGCCGAAAAGGTTAGCCACCACTGCCTTATGGCTATGCTTTAGTTACCCCTCTCTTCCTCCCTCCCTCCCTTCCCATTCTTCTGCTGATTGACTGTACTTTGCTATTTTTATTCCTTGAAAGTGGGGGCCCTCTGGTCAGCCTAATAACCTCTATATAGTAACAAAGGATCATAGTTTGGTTTCCAGATCTGGTAGCTGAGATTCAAACAGTGGATAAGAGTGGCATCTGAGGAAGGACTTAGTCATATGAAATGGTGTGACAGCTGTAACTAATTCTAAGAATAGATCTAAAGAGAGGGAGCAAAGCACTGGGACTTCCTTGGAACAGCAGCCATTGGGAAAAGAATTGCAAATCATACAGGCTACAGAAGCACAAAAGACAAGACTATTTTCACATTCATTTTAAGTGAAAATCAGGGTTGGGCTAGTCAATTTCAGGGTCTTTCACTCTCAAGGTTAACCAGCTGACCAAACCATTAAAAGGAAAAGACTGGCAGTGAAAGCCAGAGGTCTGGGTTTCCTTCATGCCCAAATAGGACTGAAGAAACAGGCAGAATCTACCTTGACAATGTTGGCATAGTTCAGATAATTTCAGGCTTCTCCTCCAATGACTATCAAGTGCCCTGCATTGTTTGGACACAGCATCTATGTTAGCAAAAATAGCTTTGTAAAATAAAGCCATCAGTTGTGGAAAACCACTGAGATAACACGAGAGGGAATGATTCCTGGGGGGATTTGCCCTTAAGTCCCAAGCAAGCCCTTCAGCTTGACAGTTTTCTTTTGGCCTTTACTAACATAATTGGCATGCCAGCTCAACCACCTTTGTCATTCTGTATATTCTCGGTGGAGGACCTTGTCTGTTGATATGATGTTTCAAGTATTTTTTTCTTTTAATTTTAATTATATGTAAGATGTTTCCTGAAAGTTCAAAACCATATAACTGAGTGATAATGAGAATATCTAATTTATTTTGGAATAGCCAAACGGAGAAAAATTAGGCCATTAAAGCCTAGTATTGGAAGGAATTAAAACAATATTGACTGGTTGACCAACAGCAATGAATGAAACGGAATCCAGTTGATCAAGACATAATTATTCATGTTTTCAGCTTCTTCTGTGATGGAATGGGAAGAAATTTCTTTCAGGAATTAGGGCTCCCTGAGGACTTAGTGTTAGGAAATAGCCCTGCAGGGAAGCAAGAGCTAGAGCCGTGATGCTTAAAAATAAACAATGGATTAAGAGGAATCAAAAGATAAACCTGATGAACAGGCTTGTGATAAGTTGACAGAGGATATAAACAAGATATTCTTCATAAAATGTATTTTCTAGTGTTGAGAAACTGAATATAAAAGGAATGCCACATATGTAAGTTAAGAGATGAAGAGAAGTAACCTGGGAAACAGAAACCTGATTTTAAAAATTGGCATTTTGGAAACAATATCGAAGTGGGGAATTATGGGGGAGAAAGTGGTAAAACACAACACAACATTTAAGAGAAATGATTGTATGTTATTGGCAGGAAGGAAGTAGACAAGAGAGCTTTGAGGGTTTAAGCCTGTGGTTACAAGGGATCTGCTGGCATTATAGGTTCTCAGTGGATTAGATCTATAGAAATTGCAAAGAAAGGGAAGTGGGTCAGTTATAGTTTCTTTTGTCACCAGGGTATTATGGCTGAGTGAGGAAGCAAGCACACTAACGATAAGAGAAGAAAGGCTGAAATTCACATAATAGTTTAAGTAGCTAGGCAGTTATTTACTACAAGTATTTAGACCATTGCTAATTCATTGCTGATGAGATCAATCTATATTTCTGTGCAACACCTTTTCTTTTCTTAAGAAAATCATGCAAAATCTATATATATATATTATTTTTGTTTTACAAAAGGGAACCATTGATAACCAAAACATTTTTAAAGTGAAAGATCAATGACTTTTCCTTCGTTCCCATCAGAGTTGGATCTCATAGAGAGATTGGTGACTCTAATTTGGTGCATCTTCTGGAATCTGCAACCCAAGTGGATTCCTCCTTACTTTTTACTCCGAAATGAAGAAACAACAATCAAAAACAGAACAACAAATTTTGAAAGATTACTGCACAAATGGCAAATGGCCACTCAATTAAATCTTTTCATTGAACAGCTGTTAAAACTGAAGCATTGAAGAATAGTTTTCTAGAGCAGAGTGGGCAATTATACAATGGGCAATTTTGAGAGCATGTAGCAACAAAATATCCATCATGTCAGTGTGGAAATCACAAACAGTAGATTTATCAAAAGGTAATTTTAATTTGACACCACTTTCTGACCCCACCATCATTCCTTGTTTCCACTTTGGGTTCGTCTGAGCTGATAGGCATTGAGAGCTGCTATTTTCTAAAAATGCTTGCGGAGCCCTGAGGTTAATATTCATTTTGCCTGAATGTCCATTTCTAACTTAACTCAGTTTTAATTAAAATATTATAAAAGGCAAAGATAAGGAATGTGCTGGGGAGGTTATCAGGGGAAAAGTCTCAAAAAATACAATGGTATTATTAGGAACCAGGTTAACCACCTCTTTTCATTAGGCTATGCAGAAGAAATATTATAACCTTGAGTCGCATCACACAGATACCTGAACTGATTACACAATCTGCTACTTTGGGTGTTTTGAAACAAGGCTTTTATTGTGCAATTGCCCAGGCTCATTCATGACATTTTAAGAGGAGGAATATATCTAGAATATGTTGTATTCCACTTGGAAACACAATTCTTTCACCTCTTTTCTATTAGGAAAAAGAAGAAGAAAGGTTTTGGTAATGCTAGCTGCTCTCAGTCTCGAAGCACTCTGATTTCCTCATAAAAATGTCTTTAATTACGTTTTTATTGCACTTTGCATCTTCATTTATAACTTAGGGTTTTTGCATGTGTTTGATCCAAAAATTAATGTCCTTGTTTCACATCCTTTCCCATCGTTTCTTACAACTTTTGTTTTAACATATAACATTCATTAAGAAAGTGGAACAATTGCATAACATCTTTTGAGTGGTAGGAGAAATTGGTTTCAAGCTTTTTCATTCCAGTTCTACCATCCCTCTAGTGAGTTGACTGACCTCAGGAATAAAAATAAATCAGCAGCCCTTGCTTTCCATAGATTTAAGGGGATTCATCTGAAGTGCCGCACATACTTACTAGGGAATAGGCTTGCTAGCACAATAATATTGAGAAAAGCATAAATGCACATAGGAGTGTAATTTTTTTTTGTTTGTGCCAGGATCACCAACGAAATGGCAAGTTTACCGAGGATGCTTTGTGACTTTAAAGCATGTTTCTGTAGTGACAAACTGTAGGGACAAACAATAAAGAACAGTTGTATCTTCATATAGCAACATACTGACCTGATTCAGTACAGGAATACAGAAATATAAAGGGCTAAAAAAAATCATTTCCCCCCCCCCCCAGTTTTACAGTCAACCTAGTTAAAGATTCAAGTACTGTCTACTTTTTTATGACTTGATTTCAGCCTTTGAATATCTATGTGTTTCTGATAAATATGGTAAGTTAAAAAGAGATTCTTAAAAAATAGGAGGTATATATTTAATAAAATAGGGCCTATATCAACTTCTTCCAAACTGGTGCTCCCTACCTGTGCTGAAATACAATTTTCATATGTACCTAGCTTCTGGAAATTGTGGGAATTATAATTCAATGTACTGTATCTAGAGAGCAGGACTTTTATTGTAGCTGCCCTTGTTAAACCTTCATATTTCTTTTTTCAGTTTAAAGGCAGAGGGAGAGGGATTTGTATAAAAACCAGTGCTTTCCACTGTTACTTCATACTCATCATATCCGAAAGACATCATAGAAATCATCTCATGATGAGCAAAATAATGGAATTCAAAACATTGGTTATGGTAAGACATTGAAGAAGCAACACTGATGTTGATTCCACGACCGGATTGCTTCCATCTACAACAGCAGCCTCACTGTTTCAGAGGCCACTCACCGTCTGATGCAGATTCTTGCCCAGGTGATATATTCCAACAGCTGTATGAAGAATGGGAGCTGGCCGAGGCTTTACAATGTCTTTCTTTTCCTTTCTCATTTGAGAAAGAGGTGGGATTTTGAGAAATAGCTGATTGCAAGACAGCTCTTGTACAGTAGATGCCACCCCTTATTTTTCTCAGATGGACTATCTGGGATCCAGTGGTCTGCTCTCTTCTCAGTGCTTCCATCTTCTCGGTGTTTGGATGAATGAACAAAGAGGCTTAAAATATGCTTTGCCTCCTATTCTTTCCTCGAGCTGTAAAAGTAGAGAAGGAGAAAAATTAGATGATCTAAGGATCATGGACCAAAATCTGTGACTTGGAAGATGAGATAAAAGAGGAGATTTCATCACAATTCCTACCTCTACTTTATATATGTAGGAATGGAAATTAATATTATATATATGGTATAATGGTAGCTTAATATATATATCTTAAGCTATCATTACAGAGATCTCTGCCTTTATATATCATTAGTCAATTTAGCCCTTGCACAAGTGGCCCTTCCCACTGCCTCCCATCTGTAATTAGCTCTGTTGTTTTTGCTTCCATCATGTTGGTCAAAGGAGGCTTATCTCTTGTTGTTTTTTTCCCCTTGTCCGACCCAGCCTGGAATGCTTTATCTCTAGGAGGTGATGTTAAACTGCCAGCTATTGCAAGGTCTAAATTGATTAATGATATATAAAGGCAGAGATCTTTGTAATGGTAGCTTAATACTCTGACGATGTCAGCAGAGGCTGATGAAAGCTTAGTAAGTAAAATAAATATAATTTTAAGTTCTGGAGATTGCAGGATGTCTGTTTCTTCTTTTATAAGTATACCTGGAACTTGTATATTTAGAATAATGTGTGTGTGTCTGTATGTGTGTGTGTGTGTGTGTATAATATATATATTATATAGTAATAATATATTACTATAGTATATATATAAAGGACTTATGCTGGATATGATTAAAAAATACCACTCATTTGTTTTCTGTCCCTGAAAAGTATGTGGGAAGAATGTTTAGTTCCTGTCTCTGGCCCCCTCAAAATAGGCAAGGCCTCTGGCAAAATATTGCCAAATCTTACCTTCCAGTTTGATTTTCTTTGCCATGCCAGCTGTATCTGCTGAAAATTAAACTACAGCAACATTTGGAGGGCTAGAAATCTCTCCTTTCTATGTACACCACTTTCTAGAATTCCTTATATTCATTTACCTGGGTTTTATGAGCTATCATGTACTATGATGATCTCTCCTGTGAAGGATCAATCATGATATACAACTAGCAAGGCATATACTTGGCAAACACAAGCTCTATTATTTTTTAGAACAGCACAGGCCATCATCTCTATGTTATGATATCTGATCCTTAGAACATATTTGGATAGCTGATTGCTATGAACCAGTGCTTTCCACTGTTCCAATCTATATCATAAAAATGTAGAAAACAAAAGATTTCTGCAGGGCCTTCAGTCAAACTGCTTTCCAGGAGAAGTTGGTACCTACCAACATGCTGGAAACTTGAGCCTCGGCAGCCAGGGTCCTTTTGAAGTTGAATTTCCTTCAAAGAGAAGATGGAGGCAGCTAGAGAAGGAAATGGAAACAGAAGTCATGGATTGGATCTCTCAGAGGTCACTTGCCATTCTGATTCATTCTGTGCATGTGACCCAACTGATTACAGTGGATGGACGCCTACAAGTAAGTACACCTGTAGAAAATCGATTGGATTAGTGGTGTTGGTATCTGGATGTTATTTATGTTACCAAACTTCTGGTAGTAGCTTTTCTTCCCACATCTTCCTCTCTTTTCAAAAATGGCATTAATTGGATTTTATTTCTCCCACTTCTGCCTTTTTAAATATTTTGCACATTTATTTTGCGTGCTTGGGCTCTGGCTTTGTGAGACTAAAATGCAGATGTATTCAAAGTGACAGCGAAAAACATAACACCTACAAACAATAAAATGTAGCCATCAACTGTGCTGCACAGCAAATCATATCTTAGTTCTTGTTAGGGAACTACAGGTCATCCTTGATTTATGACCACAATTGAGCTCAACATTTGTGTTGTTAAGTGAGACACTTGTTAAGTGAGTTTTGGCCCATTTTATAACCTTTCTTGCCTCAGTTAAGTGAATCACTGCAGTTGATAAGTTCATAATCTGGTTGTTAAGTGAATCTGGCTTCTGCATGTGAGAAAGACTTTGTGAGAAGGTCGCAAAAGAGGATTACATGGTCCCAGGACACAGCAACGGCCATAAATATGAACCAGTTGCAAAGCATCTGAATTTTGATCACATGACCATGGGGATGCTACAAAGATCATAACTGTGAAAAATGATCATAAGTTGCTTTTTTTCAATGCTGTTGTAACTTTGAACAGTCACTAAATGAACTGTTGTAAGTCAAGGACTATCTGTATGATACTTCTAAAACTTTACTGTGACTAATTGCTTGAAGTAAAAGGTGTTTTGAAAAAATCAGGGAAAGGGCTTAAATTTGATACAAAACAATTGCCTTCATTCATCTTTGGAACTATTATGAAGTCATCTTATGTCACAATGTTCCCATTGTATGCTTACTCTCAGGAAGGAGGTGGACTCGTTCATCTAGGATCATAAAGTAGGGATGTCGTAGAGCTGATTCAGCAGAGATACGCTGTTTGGCTTCATACTTCAGAGAAAAAAGAGACTTGAGTCCATATTTGTACAGTGATTTTATACATTGTTCCCAGATGCTGATTCATTGTGTGGCTGCAGAGTTTTTAAATAATTGACTGATTTGAGGATATTACTCTGCAGAAGAATCATAAATGATTGTTCGAAAAGCATGATGGGAAATGGAAACTATTACTAGAAAACATAAAATGAAGAGTTATTTTGCTAACAATACAATTTTCCTAATGTCCTTTGAAGTCCAGTGGAGGTGTTGTACAAGTTGGACCACTTGTTTTAAGTCTGTCAAACCAATGACCCCGCCAAATTCTTCTGCAAAATTGCATCCTGTCTGGTTTCTTCAGTCTGCAGTCACGCAAAATAACTGTACCTTAGAAAATGTATGTTTTTATTTTAATTTTGGCTCAGTACAGGGAAGTCAAGCAATTACTGCAGAGCCAAACAACATTGCCTACAAAAGCCAGAACAGGATAAAAGAATCTTGGCAGCAGAAACAGAACAAAGCAACACAATAATCAACAAATCTGAGACTTGGTAACATCATAGATTAGACTTAGAATAGAGGAACATTTATGCCTGTTCACTGGAATTATTAGTCATTTATGTTCCTTTGCGGTTTACTATTCTTTACTAAATCTTTACTGGTTTACTATTAAAGTAAACCAGCTATTTTTGTTTTTCTGAAGCTTCCAATCGTATAATTTCAGTTGCTTGTTTCCTGGCCAATTATTGGTTCTGATTGGAGCTCCAAACTCTATTCCTCAATTCCACTGGGATTATAAAGCCGATTTCATCTCCAATATCTGTAAAACAGGGCTAGTTGACTAAGATCCAGAAGTGCTATGGAGTACAATCTTGAAACTTGATGGTTAAAGTACAGTAGCACCATTCTGGATAAACCTCATTCTACCCCCTCTTTGCAACAGCATTTAGAAATAGCAATTTTTTTTTTCTGAGCTTGCCAGCCATGTCATTTTTGCCTATGCTATATCTGCCTGAAAGCTGAGGTAAAACTACTGTATCCACATGGCAAGGCTGACAAATGAATTATGTTCCCAATGACCTCAGCCCCAATATCAGTGGCCTGTTCTGAGTTGCATACTGTGGTACTTGTGTATTTGAGAGTCACAATTGTGAATGATTGATTCAGAGTAGTTTTTGGCCTTTGGTCTAGCACTCAAATATACCACTGCCAAGCTGAAACAGATGTATGTTCCACATGAGAATTGAAATAACTTTTGAGCGCTAGGTAATGCGATCCTAGCTTGGTTTCAAATGACTTTGCAGCCTAATATACCTATTGATTTTTAAAAATATAGGATACCTCTTTAACAATTCAGATTAAATTCCTCCAGGACAGTTTGCTATCTGTCAATAGATATCTACCCAGTCTTATAATACTGACTCTGATTGTTATTCCTGAAAGGGCACAATGTCTCTGAAAGAGCTGATTCATGAGTTCTCCAGGACTCTCAGATCCTGCTTAAACAGCAGGCAGGAGATGTGGGGAAACGAGCTGTTGCCCAGCTTTGGCTGGTGTGCCAGTTAGACTATGACTCATTGATCATGATCACTTACACCATAATCACCATTGTAGTAGTAGTAGTAGTAGTAGTAGTAGTAGGACTACTCGTGCCATGTAGAGTTGCCTTTGGAGATGATCCAGAAGCTATAGCTGGTATGAAATGCAAAGGTTTTTGATGTCAGGCCCGAATAATCCCTCTTTTGAAGTTGCCACATTAGCTGACAGCTGGCTTTCAGGTGCTATTCAATGCGCTGATCAATACTTTAAAGGCCCTCACAATGCAGCATTGGGATAAATCAGGCAATGCCTTACCACATGGGCATCACATTGCCATCGCGTGACCTTTCAGGACGTTCTTCTCCCTTTGCAGAGCTGGGATGGGCGTGGCCTAGGCATGATGCATCTGCCCCAAACCCCTGCGAATCAAATTTGCTCATCTATCTGCCCACAGAGAGTGTGTTTCAGGTTTCTGCCTTGTAAATTTTATAGGGCATGAACCAGGTGCCAGGCCTTCTCAGTGGTGGTCTTCCTTCTTGGAATACTGTCCCTCCCACAGATAAAGAGGACTCTAACTTTGCTGGAATTCCATGAATAGATAAAAGCAATTTTATTTCAAGGCAAGTTTGGCCCTTAGATTAACCTGTTTGCTTCTAAGGGCATCTGTGATGTAACATATTCTTTGCTAATATTTTTATTTCATATATTTTTTCCTTTTTTTTTGGTATCCCACACAAGCTATATTAGAATTGGGATGGGCTATAAATATTGTCATAAATATTTATAAGTGGAACTAGCCATCAGCTGTTTTTCTCTTCTAACACTTTTAGGTGCAACCTGAAACCTGCATAAGATCCAGAAACCAATCAAATTCAACTGGGAACAGCTTTCTACGATTCAGTTTAAGACTGCCTAAATTCAGAGTTTGGGGCTTAGTACTCTGGTTCTTTCTCAACCCATTCTCCCTTTCTACCACATACATTCCCATACCCCCACATATACTCTGATTAATATTTAGCCTGAGAGAATTTAGCAACTGATGTTTATAAAGTATTTTCCATAATTGCTCTACATGGCTTCCTTTGCATAAATAATGAAAAATAAAGATCTCAATATGGAATCATTACCATTCCCAGTGCATTTTAAGTGGCTGTTTTATCTTCTTCAATGTGAAGCAAGAACATTTAGAAACAGTGATTTGGAGAAGATTTGTTCAAATGTCAGGAAGAAGGAAAGGCTGAGAATGCAGCATGATGGTGCAGCTTTGTGAAATTACTCAGGAAAATCAAGAGAAATATTTAGGATTCACCAGAAAAAGCAAGCAAATAAACTTCTTAGAAGATTGCTAACCTTACTTAGGATTTGGAATATCACTGTAATTATATTTACTTTGAAATAAGACTATAATCAATTTGCCTTGTGTGACATGCATTCTTCCTTTAAACAATTGTACTTATTCGTACTTCAGAAGCCAGATAATAAAGTAAAACTGTTCTTTTTATTCTGGGAATTCCAATTAAATGTCTTTTTACTGATCTGTCTTTCACAATTACTGGCTGAATGTATAAAGACACACAGGCAACTCTACAAAATCTTCCATACAAAGTTTCCTTATTGGGTCACCAGGCATCCTCAAATATAACTCATGGTTACGTCGAGAGCCATCTAATGTCAAATTCTTTGCATAGCTGACTTCATAGTGTAAAAAGACAGTTCTCTTCATCCCATAACAAAGAAGCGGAGGGAGCCAGCATGCTGCTGGGTCCAGGCAAGGAAAGGGAACAAAGGGCTTCCCCCAACCCAACCAAGGGTCAATTCAGTGACCAATCAGGATTACAGATGTGACCACATGACATGGACTAGATTTCCCATGATGCCTTAACCCAATTAACTATATACTATCGGGACAGCACAAAAATAATATTGAGAAAAAGGTTGTTTGGTGGCCACAAAAGATCAAAATGAGGAGGCCAGCACTACCCATACTATTTTCAGCATCCATGTATAGAACTTCAGCACTAGCAATCTTAGCTTCTTTCACTTATAGCAGGGGTGTCAAACTGGATTTCATTAGGGCCATATAAGAGTTGTGTTTGACCTGGGGGTGGGTGGACATGGTCAGGCGGACATGGCCAGCTCGACGTCACTCATGTTGGGAGAGCTGTGGTGGCCCAAGCTCAGTTTCCACTGGCAAAGACACCATGGGCCAGTCCTTTGCTGTTTCCAGGGTGGCCCCATGGGCCAGTTCTAAGCCTTGAGTTTGACACCCCTGAATTTTAGAATAAAAACTGTCAAGTAGAAAAATCAAAGGGAGCAGTAGGAATAATGGTCTGGGAAGATTTCTTGGACACAGTTGCTCCATGAATCCCCATGGTGGAAACCAATGATACTGAATCCCTTCAGCATGTGGGAACTAGGCTGTGGCATTTCTGATATATCTGACTAAGCAGGCAAGGTCACCTACCAGGAGGAGACTTGTCAAAAGGTCAATACCTTCTGTGTCCAGCCTGCAAGAGAAGAAAGCATTGTTGTATTTGGAAAACTCTTCAAGCAGCAGGACCAACACCTGAACACATGATTCTAGCTCTGGTTAAAAGGGCCAGCTTCAAAGAAAAGTGGCTCAGATCAACTTCCCCAAAGTTTGAATTCTGGTGATGGTGGAAATAATAATCCAATATCTCTGGAGGATAGCAGACTGCAGAAGCTAATTAAAAAAACAATCAGTTGGCAATTGGAGTTCCTTCTTAGGTAGAGACAACACAGTGCAGTAAAAAAAGCCTAGCTTTTACCTTTGCAGTTTGAACTTTTCAAAGCACTACTGCCATCTAGTGGCAGCTCCTGAAAAGAAAGCTTCTCATTTCCTCAATCTCAGTGCAGAGAATAAGAATGACGCATGTTGCATTGGAACAGAGCAGTGGTAAGATTCAAATTTTTTTACTACCAGTTCTGGGGCGTGGCTTGGTGGGAGTGGCAGGGGAAGGATACTGTAAAATCTCCAGTCAGAGGTGGTATTTCTCTGAACTACTCAAAATTTCCACTACCAGTTCTCCAGAATTGGTCAGAACCTGCTGAATACCACCTCTGGGACAGAGAAAAATCATCTGTGTTCACTGAGGACAGTGCAGACAATCAAGCAACTTTTCCAGAAGTTCTTTATACTGCCATTTATTCTCTGTATCTATTTCTTTAGTTATTTCTAAGAGGACTGCTGAAATTGTGTTCCTTGCAATACTTGCAACCAACAGCTATGATCCATAATAAATTGGTCTCTTCTTGATTTTGCCTCTACCTGGGTGCATGATTTATCAAAGGTTGGGCTCGATATTGTGTGAACTGGTAAGCTTTGAACTCCTCATTGGATGTGATGCCTGGCCAAGATTCTTCTGTAGGAGTTCCTGCAAGGAAATAAAAATGGATTGGATTAACACTTTTTCTAGATCCACATGCAGCATGGCATGAGGTGGCATATCTATCATGGGATTTAGATCTCTGAGCATTTCAAATAATAAAACCAAAATTAAGAAATTCTTCTGTAGGGTAGGGCAATGTAGAAATTCAAGGACAACAGGAGACCAGTGTTATTCAACCTTGGCACTTGAAGATGTGCTGGGAAATTCTAGGAGTTGAAGTCCACATATCTTCAGGTAACCAAGGTTGAAAAATACTGCATTAGGTTGGCAAAACTAAAGATGTTCTACATTAGTATAGGTTGATAATAAGTAACAGTTAACATTTAATAGTAATGGTTATAGTTATGGTTTTACCATTTCTACCATCCTAAGATCCTTTCAGTAAGAAATACCACACAATGAGTCTGACAAATTGTGCTCCCCAAATTTACCCATCATTTTGCTATGGCACCTGCTTTCTTTGGGAAGAATTCCTTCCCTGTAATTCCTGCAGTCCATGTTTTCTTATTCCAAATACCTGCAGTTTTTATCTCGGTTTTATTTCTCTGGCAAGAATTGCTTATGTAATAATATTATATAATAGTATTCATGACTTTTGAAAACACAAAGCATGAATATGAAGTTAATTACACAAGTGTACCTCTTTGGTACAATAAAATCTGAAGGCATCCTTTCGGTTGTCTTGCTATAGCACTGTTCCTGATCAGAGTTCCATGTACTTTCCCTGCTAATTTACATATTGTCATTTAAGAAATCTATTGCATTATTTTCTGTCCAACACAGAAACAGGATAAAGAAGACTCACCCAACATTCTGAATATTAAATTAAGTTCTTCTTTCACTGTGGATCCTGGGAACATTGGACGTCCTGTGACCATTTCATAGTGTATGCAACCTACGCCCCTAAAAGGAGAAGTCTTATGAAGTTGAATGGAGCAATATGCTTTCTCCTAGGTTGCCTTGTCTACCTCTCATTAATTCAATCTCTGAAGAAGATGCTGAATCCTGAATGACTCCAGAAGATCAGGCAAAAGTGATTATTTTTTCATACTGAATTGCTAACCAGACAAGAGAGGTTTCAAGGAGCATGAAGGAATGAGCCACAAAAATCTATTTTTTTCCATCTTCTGTAACCTCCCTCCCCTGAGAGTTTGATTCTGCTAAGTGGGGTACTTGTAAACTGCAGTGCCATCTTATTTAGAAGTTGGTTTGTAACATTATAAAGCCTATGTCATCAGCATGCTGTGGAATTTGGAAAAAGTATGTATTGGGGGCAGCCAAACTATAATTTTCTTAATTTTAAAAGGAACTACAGGAAGAATAATCATTTTCACCCATACACAGACATTAGGCTTACCACATGTCTATGGGAGTGGAATATTCTGTAGATCCTAGTAGGACATCAGGAGGTCGGTACCATAATGTGACCACTTCATTGGAATATGTCTTTGTTGGGACCGACTTGGCTCTGGCTAGACCTGAGGATAGAACAATTGCCTATGAGATTCAGCTGCAGTTATTAATCGAGACTTAGATTAAACCCATATATGCTTTACAAAAACAAACCTGTTTTTACAAAAAAAGAGTCCTATGTAACTCAATGCTTAAAACTAGGGGTCCCCAAACTTGGCAACTTTAAGACTTGTGGACTTCAACTATGCTGGCTGGAGAATTCTGGGAGTTGAAGTCCACAAGTCTTAAAGTTGCCAAGTTTGGAGACTTCTGCTTAAAACAGTGGTGGAGATCATAGTTACTGTATGCATGAGCTATTTGGTTTGATTGTTTAACTTAGAGAACTATGTTCATTAAATTCAATGGAGCTTGTTCTCAGTGACAGAACAATTACAAGATGCTTCTGAAAAAAAGGTTCTTATAATCTCATAAAAGTCCAGTTTATTTGTAAATAATATACAGGAAAATATTAGAGAAAAAAGGGGGAAAGTTTATTGAGACATGTGACCCTAATATTAAAAGCACCCATCAAAACTCTTCTGAAGGCCAACAGATTAATCCCCCCCACAAAGAAACCTTAGGGAATCCATGGGGAACCTGCTAGATGGTAGTTTGCCATGAAGTGATTTTTATTTCCCATGTTCTTTGCATTTTTGTGCTTTTATTTTGATTTATGTTCAGTATTTTAAGATTGTCTGGTTGTGTTTGTACATTGCCCAGAGTCACATTTTGTGAGATGGGTGGCCATATTAAACAAACAAACAAACAAACAAATAAATGCCATTACTCTGAAAGCCAAGGAGATGCTCTCATTCACTAACTTACCAAAGTCAGCAAGTTTTAGTTCTCCTTTTCCATTAATAAGCAGATTCTGTGGCTTGAGATCTCTGTGAAGGATCTTATGCTGATGGCAGTAGGACAAACCACGAAGCAGCTGGAACATGAAAATCTTGAAGCAAGAGAAGATCAGAGAAGAAATAATTGGTAACATTTGCAGTTTGTTTTTCTGAAATACAGATTTTTCAACCAGATGCCTTTCAGATATGCTAATGACCAAGTGTTATAAATTATGCAAATAGTAATCCAATATATTTCCAGGATACCAAATAGAGAAGGGATTCACAATTCTCTCATGTTTATTTTCCAAGAGAAGCCTTTGCAAAGGCCAATCTTTCTATCCATCGATCTGTCTACTCACCTTCACATTGTACATGCTCATCAGATTCCCACAGTTATCCAAGTACTGTTTCAGGTCACTATCCTGCAAAGATAAGCATGTTCTGAGGGCATAACTTGCTATGAGGAATGAGATGTCAACAATTTCTTCAGTATTAGAAAATGCAAATCAAATTATGTTTACCAGGATTTCAGAAGAACAAGATATGTTTGCAACTAAATATTACCTCCAACAAAACATAGATGATAGTAAGGCTTATTATATAACTCTGAACGATGTAACCTTTTCAGAGATTTATTGATAATGTAAAATGAATATGCAGGTATAACTGTAACAGGAGAGCAGTTCTTCTAGCAATCCAGATGCTATTTAAATGTTTCCTGATAAACACTTCTGTTTCAGAAAATTCAAGTTTTCCCAACTCTAAGCCACAATGCTAAGAAAATGCCATTTCTTTCTGTTTTCTCCAGCAGTTGCAATTACACCATTTGCAATTACTATTTGGGGCAACTCTGTTCACCTTTTCTGGAAGGCTTGGCAAATGCAATAGGACTGAGTACATAATATGGCTGAGTAAACAAAACTGCTATCTGTGATGCCTGGAGCACAATTAAACAATGTCTGGGAACAATAAATGAACATTCTTCAGATAACATTTTCTAATGGATGCTATTGATTAGCTAAGAGTTAAAAGAAAACCAAGAACCTCAGTACTGCTCAGAACATTACTGATGTGCTCTAGGCAACCTACCATGCCAGTTGCCTTAGCCAGCTATACTTTCTCTTAGAAAGAGCTCTGTAAACTTACCAGATATTCAAAAACAAGAGTGAGGGAGCATTTTGTGTGAATGATATCATGGAGAGTCACAATGTTGGCATGCTTTAGATTCTTCAGTAAGGAAACTGTAAGACAAACCATAGCCATATCAATCACACCACACATCAACTGAAAGTGTTGGAGCTATGAGTTGGAATCACAGCTCATCCAGATTGGTTGGACTACCAGTTACATAATTCCCAGGAAACTTAAGGACAGATTATGGGACATGTAATCTAAGGCATCTGGAAGAATCATGTTAGGGAAAACTGACAACATATGAATTCATAGAAATAGATCTAGAAAAATAGTTGCTATATATTGCTAATAGGGATCTGGAAACCCCAAGTCTACATCTTACCTTCCCGTATAGCTGTGCATGGTGCCCCTTCTTCATGCTCCAACCTGATCTCCTTCAGCGCCACTAGATTCTTGGTGAGTTTGCTGCGTCCTTTAAATACAGTAGCATAAGTGCCCTGTGAAGAAAGCAGCAACAGAAGTAAGTAGTGCAAAATGCAATAGATTTTACATCTCTTTCTCATTCTGGGCCTCCTGAATTTAAGGAATTAACTCGTTAAACTTTTTAAAATTTGGAGTAAAAAAATTCTCCATTGTCACCATCTATCAAACAAATTCCACAGAAAGGCTGGATCTAATTTATTATTGTTAGATTTTTTTTCACACATTAAATTTTTTTTGGATCAATTCAAAGTGGCGAGCATATCTAATACTACTCCTTCCTTATCCTAATTTCCCACAACAAAAAACATGTGCGGTGGTAGGTTGGACTGAAAGAATGTGACTGGCTCAGCTTTTGTTCTTAAGGGAACCTAGAATTCACAGTCTCTTAGTTTCTAGACCAGACCACAACATCAATTTTGCTATTTTTTCTTCCTGTCCATTCTAAAAAGGAAAGTGCATTTAATTTGGAAAGCACACTCTAAATGGACACGATGAGTGGCAGGGGTCAAAATCTTTGTGTCATCTGGTGACAAGCATAGCATATGAACTGCAACTTGGACTATAAAAGGAATATGTGTCAAAAGGCATGAATTAACTAATGAAATAAAATGAAAATATGTTATATGAAACTATAAAGGAATGGATTGTAAGAAACTGTAATGAAGATAGTCTGATATGCTCCAAGGCATGCAAAGGTAATTATTTTTTTATGCAGATAAATCCTATAGTATTTAAATTCAGTTCAGAATTAGAAAGATTTTAAACACTTAAACTCCTATATGTCAAATGTGAGTCTCCCAAATCAGATTGCAAAAGTATTATCACAAAAATACAACAGGAGCTTGCAAAGAAGGATGGATGGGACCGATCATTCTTTGAGATTATTCTTACCTCTCCCAACTTTTCCAGTTTAACATAAGTTTCCATCTTGCCAAACCCAATGTCTGACTACCATAAAAAAAGGAGAGAAGTATCAGTACACAATGCAATATTAAGAAACTCACAACACAGGTCGACACATATCTATTAAGAGGTCTAGCCCATTGGATTGATTTCCAGGAGAAGCTTACCAATAACCATTCTGTACAAATATATTGCTTAAAATGAATTCTCTGGGAAATAAATGAAGACAGATCCTTGAACTTACAGCTCAGCATCAGTTACCATGCAGAGAGTCACCAGCCAATTGCTGGTAAGAACCAGCCCTTTGACTTTCAATAATCTGGAGATCTCTTGCTTCTTTCCCACTGTGGAGCTTAAAAACAAGACTGCTCACATTCTTGTCTTTGCTTGGGGTGTTTTGCAGCAAGCAATATTTCTCATATTTACTTCTCAAAGGCCTCTTAATTTGGTCAGCACATGCATCAATTAAAAGTGAGGATTGCCTGGGGGACTCTCTCCTTTGCTTATGAAATATAAACATATTGATCCAAGGGTCAAGATAACCAGACTAATTCACCAGATAGTCCCCTGGCCTCTTGTGTGATACTAGAAGGTTTTGGTATCTCACAAACTCTATTCTCATGGAATATTATAATGCTTGAAAAACTAACATTAATCTACTGTGTTTAGGTTGAATTTTATTCAGTAAATATGGCGTATGTTTCCAAAACAATATGTAGCACTAATGAAGATGAGAGATTCATGGATCAATCCTTCCAGGCTGGTAAGAGGTTTTCTGTGTGGAAGTATTAAAAATGCTTGGTTCATATTTCCCATTTTAATATATTTATTATTCAACAGCAGGTGGTGGTAAAGACACATTTTTTAAATAACAACAATAATAACAACAAGATTTGAAGAAGCATTTCATTCTCAGTTCAATAAAAAAGCATTATTAGCTAGATTAGAACTGGAATTTTTCATGCTTTGGTGAAATTGATACTCTATTTCAGGCAATTCTTGTTTAGCAACCGCAATTCAGGTTTCCTTGGCTTTACAGATGTCCAAAGATCGTAAATTCAAGGACTGATTGCAAAGTTACCTTTTCAGCATTGTCTTTACTGTGAATGGTAGTTAAACGAGTCAATTGCTCAATGGAACCTGTATCAGAAAGGAAAACTACTAAAATCATTACGCTACTTTACTGTGAAAACATTTAAATCTTTTCTTTTAAGCTGAAACTGTAAGAATTGAGAGAAACTCTAAGCAAACCTCTAGCCAATGTTTGCAGTGATGACGTACCATCTGATGACATTACAACTGAAACAAAAAACTCCAGGCCAAACGGTAGAACCTCTAGAGTTCTTGAGACTCACCAGAGATGCCCGCCGTGACATCCTGCTGAGAGGCTTAGAAATCTCTGGATTTTCCATTTCTAGTTTTTGGAGGAATTCTGGGGGTAGGCGAATATCCATGGGCAGAGAGAGACGCTTGCTGACATCCTGGGAAGAAAAATAACGCATCACACATGACAAGATCTTCCAAACTGGATAGTGGGATCCAACTACAAAATGATACAATATAGTTTTAATAATCTAGCATTAGCTGTTATGGGAGCAGCTTCTAGACTTGAACATATGCACAATTATTATATAACAAAACACACCACATGTTAAGAGAAAACTGATATTTGAGGTCGGTTCCTTTTGGTGTCAAGCTTTCAAATTTATCTTGCTATGTTTAAAGGGAAGAAGAGGAGGAGGCATCTCCCAGAACTCCATCAGCATCATTTCTGCCACTGGGCTTGTCTAATAGTTTGCAGGTTACCTCCATAGAAAAGCGGCGCTGGTTGCCATTTCGGTAATGTACAGAAGTCGGGGACCGACCTTCCAAAGGTGAGGCAGAACTGGGCTGCATTCGGATATCCCTATTCAGGTGAGCCAGATGTAAATGTCCTTGTGCCATATCTGATCAGAAAGGAAGAATAAATAGCAATTTACTAGGTGACCATAGAGACTGGCAATGCCAGGGACAGTGTGTGGCTGAGATAAACAAAGCAACCTACAGCAACTGTAAAAATTTAAATCAGCAGGTATTTAGAGGGGGTGTTGGACAACCAGATATCAGAAATCCCATGTGAAACACAATAAAATTGTCTATCTAAGGTCCATGATGGACACAGAATCCTAGCCTTTTTTCTAGGACAAGATGGAAATGTATGGCCATCTGTAACTTAATGTAGCACTTTCCAATACCTGAGACATCCATCCCATATTCAAACTCCTCAATTTTAACAGAGGACCCGAGCCAAATAGGATCATTGTCATGTAAGTAGTTAGAACGTAGGGGATTAAATTAAATATTAGCTGCTTGTCATAAAACAGCCCCCTTTTCAGACTTCTGCTGCTTTAAGTGTTATAGAGACTTGAATGACTATTTCCTTATATCTGTGAGAGGTTCAAAGATTTTTTTTCAAATAGTTTTTCAAGTGTATGCACTGGTTCCATATCTACCTCTTCACCTGATAACTGGTTATGCTATTGAAAAAAAAGAGCGTTTCTAAGAAACATAAGTGATCTCTTGAGAAAGTAGTTCTGAAGTGTTGTTGAGCCACAAATGGAAAATGGGATCTGAAAGAAAGGAGCCTTCCATGTGTAACTACTTCTCCATGGTTCACAGTTTGATGGCTCTTGTTAGAAGAAGGGAGACCCAGAGGGGAGTTCAGCAAAACTCTTCACCATTTTACTGAAGGGCTCCATTAAATAAAATTTTCAGAATTTGCAAAGGCATTTCTATGAAAAGATGCAATTAAAAGAACATTTCATAACTATAACTCTCCTAACAGAGCTGTACTGCATGCTTATTTCAAGCCTTCTACAAGGTAATATCAGATTCTTTTACAGGGGATAGAAATGATAGATGCAGGTATACACAGGGTCTACTAAAGCATCTCTGAGAGATGTTTACCCAGCTTCTAAAGAACTAAAGTATATTTTTCCTGGTTTCTAGCCTGAATTTACTTCCTTTTAATTTAAAGTTAAACCAAGGGTCTCCAAATTTGTCAACTGTAAGATCTGTGGACATGGCTGGCTGGCGAATTCTGGAAGTTGAAGTTTACAAGTAGTAAATTTTCCAAGTTTGGACATGCCTGGTTTAAACCATTGATTCTGGTTCTGCTCTCTTGCACAATACAGAATATAGCCACTCCCTCTTCAATGTGACAAGCCTTGAAATATTAAAAGACTGCAATCACAACTCCCATCAGCCATTTCTTCTGTAATTAAATGTATTCTGATCTTTTAACTTTTCCTCATACATTTCCCCTTATTATTAAAATGAACAAGAAACAAAAACACCCACATTTTTGTAGATATTTTTAAAGAAAGATTTCAAACATAGGTTAAAATTTTAATCAAATAAGCCGCCCAGATCTTATGCAGCTGGGTGGCCATTGAATTGAGTGAATGAATGGATGCCAACCTAGCAGACAAACAGTTCTTTAGTCTAATCCAGCACAGTGCTTTTTATATTTTTATGCTTTGTGTGAAATGTTTTTACTTAATCCAGTGTATAATTTGATTCTACAAACTTACCTTAATAATTTTAGTGCAGGTGAAAAGTATTTTAGAACAAATGTAAACACTGATTAAAGCAATGGGAGATTGAAAAGTACCAGTAGAGTGAACTGAACCAAAGGAGGGCTGGTGAAGGTCTCAGCTGTGTAAAATATACATCTGTAACTCTTGTTTTTTCACAAAGATGGAAGAACAGCATGGTGGCCTATACTTCGTGCTTGTTTCTTTGTTAGAATTACTTCTTGCCTTTCCTTCAAGTTTTAAAAGGTTTACAAGGGATCTTCCTTCATTTTATTTCCATGAAAGCAGCACTATGAGGTAGGCTGGATGGAGAGACCAAGGTCACTCAGGGACTTTTCATGGTTCTCTGGTTGAGGACAGACTGGAACCTGTATCTCCTAAGGCCTAGGACAGTATCTTAACATTACATCATATACACTCATTGCACTACCCTTCCATTTCTGACCAAAGGATGTTAGAAATCTAGTAAGAAGCAGAAAAGGTTCAGATAAAAAAATAAAACAGCCACTTAATGATAATTACAGGTAGGCCTTGGATAGCAACTACTTGTTTAGCAATTATCTGAAGTTGTGATGGAGTGCAATAAATGGTACTTATGCAGATCGTTGCAACACCCTTTCAGTCATCAGATTGTGATCCAGGAGCTTGGCAATTGGCTCAAACTTATAGCAGTTGTAGCATCCTATGATCATGTGGTCTCCATTTGTGACCCTCCCTGCCGGCTTCCTACAAGTAAAATCAACCTTGTTTCAGATGACGAGATCCTAGGGATCTCATACTCCACAGTCTGTGTTTGTTTTGTAGCACCCCATTCCCAGCCCACAAGCACTTTTTGAACACTGCAGCAACATCCCCAGGTCCCACAGCACCTTTTCACTTCACACCATGGTACTTACCAACCTCTGGCCTGCTTGTGATCCACCTGAGATCTGCAACTTCCAGCCAGATTCCCCATTGATTTTGCTTGAGGGATAGTAGCAGAAAGTTGCAAGATACAGTCACGTGATGACCCAAGATTTTTGTCCAACTGGGACAGTGGTCATGTGATGTCACATTTTATAACTGCATTACTTAGTGATGGAAATTCCAGTCCCTGTCACCATGATTAAGTGAGGACTACCTGTATTGTGCAAACTCCTGAAACAGTAAATAAATGCAGAATGGAAATGCTGCAATCAGCATGAACTGGGATGGAAGCAGGAAGGCCATTGATTTATGTTCTATGAAATAAATATTTGGCTCAGCTAAGCAGAAATGAGCTCAAGAGCTGAAATGAATTCTTGTGGGCAAATCCTATTTGTTTCATGTTGTGAAAAAGCATCACAGCAATAGTTCCTAAAGAAAAAAAAAAGATTTTTCTGGAATACATATTTGCATTAAAATAGTCCCAAGAAATGTCATAAGTGACAAAAATCTGCACTACTTGTACTAGTTTCTACTTACTATATTTCTAAGTAATTCTACAAGGGAAAAACTGCAGGATCAACCCCCCTCCACACACACATTTGAACACAGCTACAAATAAAGTGTCTCTTTCCCCATCTCCTCCTCCACTCCCAATTCCTACAGCTGCCTCT
Source organism: Bungarus multicinctus (assembly GCA_023653725.1). Lineage (NCBI taxonomy): Eukaryota > Metazoa > Chordata > Lepidosauria > Squamata > Elapidae > Bungarus > Bungarus multicinctus. The sequence goes on along the minus strand of CM042842.1, from coordinate 87,068,205 downwards.
GGCTCTGCCTGCTTTATTTATCACAGAAATGTAAGGCATAGTATGAAAAGGCCAAATATCAGCATGTGGACTTCTGAGCAAACAAAAATACAATGTTTAATTTGTCTAAAACATGCCCTCCTCCTAGGCTTGGCTTGCGGCTTACAATTCCTCCAGCTGAGAGTTACCTCCCATGGCAAGCATGACTTTCAATCTACTTGGAGAGTTGTCCAAATTCTGATAAATCTGCAACTATTACAACAGCTTAAAACAATAGCCTGCCTTGATTAACTCATCTCTTGGGACTAAAAATCTGCAAACCAACTTAAAAGTGGCTTGTAGTTCTCAAATATTGGTTTGGCTCCATCCATTTGAAGAACCAAAACCATTCCCAAAATATTCAATGTGAGAACAACATACCAAAAATATATATAATCTGCATTTAGAACGACAAATTTGGGGAGACCATTTCAGCCATAATCTAAACTGGTAAATTTCTAGATTCCATGGATGTATGAGGGGCAGGCAAAGCAGTGAAAAGATTTAATACCAGCATCAGATGTGTGACACAGAGTTTCTACTAGTATGCAAAAAACAAAGGGAAAAAATCCTGTTGATCTAGGTTTCCTGAATATAGTCTCAGGAATGTATTGGAACAGATACAGAACAAAATCTGAATATACATACAGTATATGGTAAAAGCCTATAAGACACGGGTGTCAAACTTGTTGCATCATGTTGCCATCATGTGACATTTTTTCCCTTTATGGAGCTGGGATGGGTGTGGCCTGTGCATGATGCATCCGGCCTGTAGTTTGACATTCCTGCTTTAAGGCAATTAAATTAAATTAATTAAATTAATCTCGAATTAAGAGATTATTAGGTTTAGTTTTTTTTAATTTATATACCGCTCCCTGTCCCAATTCCTGGGACTCAGGGCGGTGTACAGCCAGAATTAAAACCATACAAAATTACAAAATTTAAAAACAAATTAAATCAATGGCTGGAAATTAAAACAATAAAATAGAGTAAATAAAATAACAAAATTAAAACCCTCCAATATTACTAGGCCAGACCGGCTTGTTGAAAACATACGTCTTCAAAGCACGCCTGAAGGTGTAACCAGCCGACATCGTCCAGCTGACGGCACCCCAAGGAGGCCCACCCTGTGAGAGCACACAGGCTGACGGGAGGCCGATGGTGGCAGAAGGCGGTCCCGTAAGTACCTGGGTCCCAAGCCATGGAGTGCTTTATAGATGACCACCAACACCTTGAATCGCATCTGGAAGGCCACCAGAAGCCAATGCAGCTCGTGCAGGTGAGAGAAAACAATATGAAAATAAAACAGTAACAGTAGAGTTATACCCACTAGCTGACTTATGAGGTAGTACAGATACCCTTATTTAATGACTGCATTTTTTTCTATTTCTTTGTACTTTTTCTTTACTTTCAATATTTTTCTTAGTTTGTATTACCAGTAGTATTTTATCTTTGCATCTGGAAACTTGAATAACATTATTTTTTAAAAAAGAGAAGGAAAAAGCGAGACATCACATGACTGCAACTTACAGTTGCACCATTCTCCATTGACTACTTGTCCAGAACCTGGCAGTGAAGCTTGCAAAAGGCAGTCATATGACCAGGGGACTCAGTGAATGCCATAAATGCATGCCAGTTGCAAAGCACCTAAATAGCAATCATGTGACTATAAGGACATTGCGACAGTTTGAGGATCAGTCATATTTTTTTTGCTCCACTTTAAACAGTTGGTGAATGAGGCAGTTGACAAGGGAAGATTATGTAAATAGACAAGAAAGGACAGAGGAGAGAATAAGAAAAACAACATTATCTTCTCCTAAAAGGCATAGATGATGTAACAAACTTGGGAGGTGTTTACATCTTAACTGTTTTGGCCAAAGGATTAAGTTGACTTGAAGGCAGCTGCTGGGAGAACATTGCAGAGACCTGTTCAACTCTGTTTCACTTTTAATGTGAACCACAGAAGGCCCTATGACTCAGCATATAACGAGGGTGCATAAGGTATCGAAGTAAATTAAAAGGGAAATCACAAACATTTCTCTGCCTTTGATGATCCTCCCTCTTTTATCAAGATATTTAAACACTGCCTCTGCAAAAACAAGCTTTGATCTCCTGGGGAACTAGGCCAGAATCTCCTTCCTTTACTTGAATCAGAAGTCTTAATTACTTGGTTAAGCATTAACATTTCTGCTCAATTCTAAAGACCAAGCTCCACAAAAATATCCATTAAATATAGCCTATTCGATTTTCTACCCATTACTGCTTGTACTCCAATAACTTTATCAAAGAGAAAATTTGAACTGACAGCAATATCATCCTTAATGGCTCATCTGTAGAGAACAGAGAGGAGGGACAAAAACAAAGAGAGGCCTAAACAATCTTCATAACTTGTCCAAGTTGATTCTGAGATTTTATAGAGAAGAGAATGATATCTACATATCTATTGCTGTTACAAGTCATGAAGCTTTGTTTTATGGATCTCAAAGTTCTCTAAACTGAATGTGAATCACAAGAAGCCAGATGACAAGTAGCTTTTCCATATGGGATTAAGACAGCAGAAGATCCATTCAAAGGAAGAATGGAAGGCATCTCTTACATAAATGGTTGGCAATTCTGAAAAAAAAAAAAAACATCACTAGCTTTACACCAGCAGGCTGTGCCAAATCCAAGGTGACACTGCCTGGAACTCCTTGTGCCCAGTCAGAAAATTATTTGATTTTCCTTTTGTATGTTCTAGGCTTTTCCTGTGCACATTATCTTAGTCAAATGAGAATATCTGAAAGAATAGAATAAAGCAAACCAAAGCAAAGTTTAGATCGGATATGATTTTTCAGACTGATAACATTGGTTAAAGTCTAGTTATAAATAGGAGTAATTAATTGAAAAAAGTATCCAGTCCTTACTTTGCTACAGCAATCAGTTCATACACAGAAGAAGAAAAAACAGGAATATGTAACTGTTTAACTGTTTTAAACATATATATCCTATTCTTCAAAAGAAGCCAAGGGAAACTTACAAAATATCAAAACTAGAATAAAAATAATATAAAATTAAAAGCAACATATCATGCAATTACTGGCTGGCAGAGAAACAATTTTGTATTACATTTTTTTGTATAGAGTCTGAAGGAATTAGTCTTTAACATTGCAATATATGTGTGTGTGTGTGTGTGTGTGTGTGTGTGTATTATTCATTAAACATGAAACTCAGTCAACTGAACTTTTAAACATGTATCAAGTATCTTCTTAAAATGTATGTTGCTCCAAGTAGCGCAGTCTTTTGATTGTTGTTATTATTATTATTGCTTAGTGATAATTATTTATTTGCTAATTCCTTCTTTTTAGTTTATTAATAGGTGCTTCTGGCACAAAAGTAAATAACAGAGAAGTAACATTTAATGCAATTTTCTCCTGTGGATACCAGAATACAGCTAACAAAGCAAAAAAAAAAAAAAAGAATTATTGAACAATTAATCAAGAGCTCTTACTTAACACACAAAGGACCAGGCTAAAATAATCATACTTTGGAGATATTATATGAAAGCTTAATTTTCTGGAGAAGTCTATCATGCTGGGAAATATGGAAAGAAAGAGAAGGACAATGAATAGCAAAGTGAATTGCCTCAATTATAGCTGCAGGGGATGTATGACTGAAAGATCCAAAGGAGTAATGTTGAGGATAGATCTTCTTGGAGGAAATCTAGCTAGGTAGACAATAAGAATTGACACCAAATTGATGGCACATAATCAATCATCCAGCCACCCACCTACCCAACCAATGCTTAATGGGAAGATTAGATTTCAACGGAAGAATGAATTTAAAGGTTTACAAAACTGAAATGTCTAAATAAAATCAAGCATATATATTCAATTAATAAATATTTAACACAAAACTTGAAAAAGGTACAAAATTGTCCTCTCAACAATTAGATGTATTATGTATAATCCAGAAAACATATCATATTAGATCTTGACTACAGTTTGCTTTTTCCACTATTAAAATATTAAGTAGATATTGAATAGCTTTGAACAATGTGTTTCTTCTACTTGGAGAGATTATTCCTTTTTTTAAAAAAAACCCTGATCTTTAACTTTCTGCTTTAACTTTGTTACTTTTTAAATTAGTTATATGGTATTTCATTTTGTGAACTGTCTTGTAGGGCCACAAGATAGTACAGAAATGTGTCTTCAAATAAGCAAGCAAGCCATGGTGTCCTAGTTCACTTCCTCAGAATAGGAGGTTTGCACAAAACAGGAAACATCCCGTGTTGTTTCCATACTGGAACAAACAGTCCTATCTGAAATAATCAGTCAGTTGAAACAGCCTAAATGTTTGGTTCCAAACTCAAAACAAAACTCTCAGATACAGATGTTTTGTTGTTGAGTTGAGACCACTTCAAGGTTGTTTCAACATTCAACTTGAAATTACCTGAGAACAGCATGCTTTCTTTCCAGCACTGAAACAACATTTTCTGAACAGTCAAAATGTCTATTTCAAGCTCAAGATGTTTTAAATTTGAAACAACTTGCACTTCATAGATTTTGATGGTTAACAACAAGGCCCTGCTCCCATGAGGTGGATCTCTGTAATCTGAGGACTTCAGCTGTTTAGTTTTTGAAATGGCTTTGGACACCCAAGATTACCCACTTAACATTTCAATGCTGTTGCCTTCAACTTGTTACCTTCATTTTTCCTGTTGTTGAGCTGATTGAACTGCTCTGTAAATTCTGCCAGGGATTCCTCAATAGTCTCTGTCCTGGGAACTGAAAGCGAAAAGCGGCGCTTGAACGTTTTCATCTTGTTCATTTTATTCTGTACAGCAAGTCAACTGTAGGATCTGATAGGAAAGAAAAGCAAAATGATGGTTCTCAGTTTATTCACAGAACTGCAACCAGAGATATAGGAAATGAAATTCTGATTTCCACTGAAATCACACTCACAGTAAATGAAATAATTCCCTCTTGCATTTCAGTCAGCAGGGATTCACACATGAAAAGATGGATTCAGTTTACTGTGTTGAAACAGACACAATGATAGCATATACCCAGAATTTGGTCTGATCATTGAAAAAAGAATGAACTTATGCTTTACATCAGAGTTTTCTTAAACCTTAAGTAATACTTTTTTAAATGACTTTTTGTAATGGGGGACAAAAAGAACCATTGGAATACATTTTTAAAAATTATAATCATTATTTTCCTTAAATATAAATACATTGATAAATCCTAAAGGTATGTGCTAATATAGTTCATCAATGTCTGGAGTAATATATCAGTCATTTTTGATATTTGGTAGAAGCTACAGTAAGTATGAAAAGCCACTTTTAGAAAGATCCAACTAAGCAACATGTAGTAGGACTTTGTATGCATTTTTATTTTAAAATGTGTATTCTTTGTGACCTTTATTTACTTAGAAGATGTGCAGTATATAGCTGTGCAACTCACATAATCATGACTCTGGGCAGCATGCATGAAACAAAGCCCTCCTCCCAAGAATATTGCAAATAAAAACTGTAACACAAAATAAAACACATAAGCAAACATAACAACCACATAGAGATGGGGATCACCAATCATACATTCCATTTCTCAGAAGTTGGGCTCATCTATTATCCTGGGGTGATATCCTGGGAAAAGAAGATTTTGTAAAGCTTTCCTGAAGGTTAATAGGGTCAGGGCTATCCAAGTCTTTGGGGGGAAATTGTTTGAAAAGGCAGGCACTGCATCAGAAATGGCTTGTCTCCCAGGTCCCATCAGATAACATTGCTGCAAAATTGAGCCTGAAATATGCCCATCCCATGAGACCATGAGAATACTCAGGCAGACCTGCAAACATTACAGTCCTGGTCTATGACGGGCTTTGTAAGCAATAACCAGCATCTTTAATTATATATAAAGCATATTGAGAGCCAGTACATTTAAAGACTTCCAGTAATTCTTTGCCCTTCCTCAATTCTTTCAATGTAAGAGTAATTATTCAGGAATAATTACTTGTTGGATAGAAGTACTGAATGGATCCAAATTCTAAATAAACTTTTCTTGAATCTTGGTTTACGGGAAACTATTTTGCAAATTGGATTGGCAACATTTTCAAACATGAATCATAATTATGGTAGTTTAAATAAAGAAATACTTTACTATTATGGTTTGTATATAAATTCTGACAAGACAGTGAACATATTAAAGTTGTTTGCAATTATTTACAGTCTCTTAAAGACAAGGGGAGGAGTGAGGTAGGTTTGCAGAGTATCTTCCAGCTTTTCAGGAAAGACTAAGTGCTCCAGCTATTTTATACCATGAAAAATAAATTTTAGGGTTGAATGCTGCATTCTTTCTCTGTCTCTGCTTGGTTTTTCAAAATCCATCTTACCAATTGTTCATTTAACTCAAAGTTAATAAATTTAATGCAGTTTTGCCAATATTGTCAGGGTTTGAAGATGGAAGAGAATGAAAGTAGAATTTTTTTGCATGCAACCACATATATTGCCATTAATAGATCACATTCTCAAAGAGTAAAAGATTCTTGAATTCTACCCATAATATGTAAGTAAAATAAATTTGTTGAGACAGGACATTGCTAAAACTTAATACAACTGCTAGTTCTAGTTTTAATGTACCAAAGATAACTAGAGTTGACTCCCTTCACCAGTCTTGCCCATTTCCTCTAGTCCAAATTTGCACAGAGAATGTTTTGGGATATAGGTAGTTACAACATCGGATAGCTGTCCTATAAATTTCTTTGGATTTATAATCTAGTTATTAGGTAAATAAATTCTAGAAGAAATTAATCTGGCTACTAATAAATGATAAACAATTCAGCACTTTTATAATGGCCATAAAGATTGTTTGGGACTAATTTTGAAGCCTATAGAAGTTTCTTTAAGAAATATTAATAGGCATTATCTTTTTCTTTTAGCTATGTAAAGCCAAATAAATAAATAAATTTGCTCATTTTTATTCAGATAACCAAACCAACTTTCTGGGCCTTTTCTGAAGAAAGTCACCCGAACAACAACAGTACATGGCTAAAAGGATTAGATTACAGTAATCTAGAACAGGATCCCTGGGTATGCAGGGATAAATACACCCCAAAGTGTATTATCTGGGCAGTTTTGTTTTGTTTCAACTCAGAAATAACTGTGAGTAGAAAATGACAAAAAAAAACCCCACCCAATTCTTCAGTAAAGAAATATTATTAGACTTAATAGCAACCAAAATGGTGTATTTTGTGTTTCTGTTAATTAACTTTGGTTTCACAAAAGGAACGTTTCAGATGTTAATAAGGGCAACTGCATTTAAGAAAGGTTTTCTGCAATCTTTTGCAGTCTCATCTCCATTGCTCAAACCACTTTCTCTCTCTCTTTACATTTTATTATGCAGGAATTACCTTTTTCTTCAGTGACAGGCACACACACACCCATACCTAGGTGTGGGATATTTTCATGTGGTGGCTTAGATGCACATTTAAAAACTGGATACATATTATTTGTTCCATCTGCAGTCCAGATGCTAAAGCTTTGTGTGTCTTTACTATCCCTTCTGAAATCTGGATTTGGAGTGGATATTATTAAATAGAGTGTTGTCCTTCACAGATTGTTTACATGGACATCTTAATTACAATAGCTGATCTGCTGAAATAGTGAACCAAAGTGCTGAAATATTTGAATAACAATAATATAGCCATGTTTTCTTGTGACTTCTTCTGCAAGCTGAACTACGTCAGGGAAAAAAACCCCATCATATATAGATGAATAGAAAATCAATTAACCTTATGATGGCTGGGTAAGTGAATGTTTGAGTTGTGTCACAAACGTATAATAAAAGGCTGGGCCCAGAATAGGTAGTCATGGGAACTAAAAAGGGGAAGGTGACATATGACAATTGAGGTGGTATCCTGCACCTGACCTGGAATGCAAGCAATGTTAGACTGTTGGATGCATATTAAGAGGAAAAATTCTCAACAGACACATTTAACTTCATTTAATTAAATTTCCAAGGCATGGGGGAACTAGTTAAAGGGAAAGGGTCAAAGGTTCCATTTTTTCAAGGCATTTGAATGAAACCAAGACCATACTAACAGACACTCAGCTAGAAATTACATTCTAAGTTAGAAAATATATGACGCCATCATGGTTAATTAGCAGAATCAGAAAAGCTATAAAAAGCAAAGATCCATTTCAAACGTGGAGCTCTTATTCTCAAGAGAACAAATTCTGGCAATACTAAGGTAAAGCAATAATATAACAAACAACAAAAACTAATAAAACTGAGCAATACACTTCTAAAAATATAAACACAAAACACAAGATGTCTATAAATACATTAAATTATGGAAGCCAGCCAGTGATTTACCCAATAAAATTGGCAAAACTTTCAAGACACAGAAAAGAAAGTAGTTTTTTTAAAAAATAACACATAATTCACTTATGGAATTTGCTGCCAAGTAACTTCAATGGATTTAAAAGGGAGTTAAATATATCAATGAAGTAAAACCATGTTAATGTAAGGCTTTAGGAATGTTGCGAGTTTATAAGACATATGTTGCTAAATATTTTGTACAGCAGGGCAGTGGCAGAAGAGAAAAAATATCTTCAAATGGTCCTTGCAGTCTTTCCAACTACTTTGAAAAACAGGATGCTGGACCTTTGATCAGATCCAGGAGGGTTCTTATTATATTCTTACTGTTTATGTAACCTGCATCTAAGTTTATTTTGATAGACTTTAAAATGACAAACACATTAAAACTGCTTAGTGAGCTTGATGGAAATGGCAAACAGATTAATAGTAGAACAACAGCACAATCAAGATGAGAAAAAAGATCAAGGATCTGTTGGGAGAATGTGTTATGTAACTAAGAGCACTCAGACCAGGGTGTGCAATATTTTTGGACCACGGACACTATTACAGTTCTGAGAACTTGTAAGCAATTCATTCACAAAAGAATTTCTATGGGAGATCTGCCTTCAGATAACATCTTCCATGATGGGCTTGGTCAGCCAACACCCTCTTATCTTTTGACACTCCCAGGTGCACTCAAGGGCATGGCAAAAAAAAAAAAAAAGCAATGCTGGGAGCTTTTTCATAGAAGCCTGTGTTCCATTTAATTTAATTGTTTATTTTAAGAACCACAACAGTTTTTAAGAGATAAATAAGAAATGAAGTCTACTGACCACTATTGGGGATGGGATGGGGCCTATTGCCTATCTTAATCCATACACAGATTAACTCTTCACAATTGAATGTTTGTTAAAAACTGACAATAAGTTTTCTCTAGCCTGATTGCATGAAAGCTACAGTGTTATGTAGTATTATGGTTTACTATTAGAGAGTGCACACATACTGTAGTTAATCCAAACCACATAGAACTTTAATTCTTTCTTTATCTGGGAATGATAGCTTTATCTAGCAACTTTCATTTAAACTTGGCTTGTTTCATAGACAAGATTCCTAGAACTTTGCTTGTAAGTAAATAATTTCAATACTGAAAAAGAGCAAATAATGCCCTAAAGGAAATGCTGATAAATAGCTATTAAGGAAAAATTAATAGATCCCAGGTAGATGAGATCTGCTGCTCAAAGGTGTAAAAACATGGTGTAGTTGAGTTTGTCTACAAAACAGCTCAGATAGAATACAGATGATTACTAGTGACAAGTAAGGATTATAATCAGCAAATACATCTAAGCAACTCAAATATTACCTATATCTTAAAGATAAAGGATCTCTTCGATGTGTCTTTTCTGCCATGGGCTCTGCCCTCTGGAGCATCATGTTCCCTAAGATAATGTTAGCCTCATCCCTGCCCTCCTTCTGGAAAGCCCTTAACACGAATAGGTTTGGGGGATCTTCTTTGTGCAAATGCCAAAGCATGCCATTTAGATTTAAATACAAAGAGTGAATTTTGGATTCCCTGACTGAGCTGCAACTGTCCATCTGAGTGCTATCGAAATTCCCCTCTCTGCTCCATACTTTAAAAGGCTAGGAGCTATATCTACTTTGGTAGCGTTCTTGGGATAGGTAGGCAGGCAAAGACTTGATAATTAACAGATTTTACACCAAACATGTAAATGTATTTACAACATAAGTGGTAGATCTAATATCTCCTATGCTTACTTCCCACAGTCTTTCATGGCACAGAGAACTGGTTTGAATCCAGTATCTTAATAAGGTTTCTACTGACTACGTCAAACCTTATTTCCCACAAAGCTTGACCAGGATGACTGGAGAGGAATTCATATGCCCTTAGAGACTTGGATGACCGCTATTTGCCTGCAAGTCCACAATTTTCTAACTGGATATACCAGACCAGCTTTCAGTATGAGGAATTATCTTTTTACTCCAACTCCCACCATCCCCAAAAGTTGTGTTAAATCTGACATCATGTAACAAGCAATCCATGTTATCATATTTTGCTGCACTGGTGCTTTTACTTCTATGACTGTAACACAGGCGGCCTTTGATTAAAATATTCTGCAAATTTTACCAAGCATGAGCTTTTGAAGTCTTCACTCCGTAAGAAATGTCATCTGGCCTTTGATGGAAAAAATAAGCTGGACTGTGCTGTATTTAATAATAAGGCCACTTGTCCAGAACAGATTTGTTGAATGTGTCACCTATGGAGATATTTTAATTCTGTTCTGAGTTAACAATCCTTCGAGTGATCCTTTATGTCTTTATGGGATTTATGAGACGTTCACTTTCTTTTTATTTAATGTATACTTGTATGTATGTGTGGACCATGTGCTTTATTGGTTTGTTAAGCATGTATTCAAGTTTCTTCGAGGAGCTTACAAGTCAGATTACAAAAAACTTTCCTTTCAATTTAACATCAGTACAACAGCCCTGTGAATTAAATTAGGAGACTGACTGCGTACTTGGTCACCAGTGGGTTTTCATGGCTAAAGGTGATTTTACCTAATGTCTACTTCTTCAATCTAATACTCCCCACCATATATATCATACAATAGGAAGGCATCTCAGTGTAACTCTCTGCTCATTGCAAGATTCACTACAGCATTTTTTACTGAGGACCATCTAGCCTCTGTTTGAAATTTTCAATACACAAACATACCATTCAACAGCCTGCAGACTGTTTCCAGGACAGAACAATGCTAAAAACTCCTTGCCTCGGCCTTAAAGAGAAGCTCTATTTGACCAGTTGCTAAAATGAGCACAACTGCACTGAGCACACAGCACTGTTTATTTCCAGGGTAATTACCTTCTTCCTTTCTGCTGGTTCTTGTGGCCGCACAGTGATGCAGCTGCAAACAGACAGAACTACCCCTTAGGGGACTGTTGATGGAAACAGGTTTTGTTGGGAACAGTCTATTTTGCTAGGCTTTTCTTAGAGTGTATATCACCCCTTTTTCTTTATTTCTCTGGATATATGGCACCTTCTTTAAATTCTGTGGTGTTTCATTGTTATAAGAGTCTTGCAATTTCCAATTCAATTATTCCTTATACTGTATTCCCCATTGTATATTTTCAAATGGAAATAGTTTTGTCACGGTCCTTTCAGCTTATAAAAACCAGATCTATTTGTATAGAACATGCTGCATTAAATGAGGAATTTATAGCAGAGTGAAATATAAAAACTAATAACAGAAACAATTCAGTAGCTAGAAATTTATTCTTGTTTGCTTTGTGGACAGATGAACTTCAGTGTGCAGGTATGATATTAACTAACTGAAAAAGGGCTGAGCAGAATTTTCAAAACATCATGGAATCTGTACTACATGCAATTGTCTTATATGGTAATCAAAAATACAAAAACCATAGAAAGCATGTAAAGGCACATATTTATGCTGAAGACGTTAATTTTCTTTAGCTACAGTATTCTGTCTATTTTCCTTTTTTGTGTGTTCTCTTTTACCTGTTCAAAGCAGGTGCAGAAAAACCCACTTGGATATCAATTTCTGTGTTTCATTCCAAGGCAAATGGGTAGTATCAACAGTGATATTTCCAGTGATGAATGGTTGCAGGAACTGGGTGTATCTAGTCTAATGATAGCAGTCTTCCAATATTTGAGAGGCTGCCATGGCGGAAGGAGTTAACATATTCTCCAAAGCATTTTAGGGCACGACAAGAAGTAACATATGGAAGCTTATTAAACAGAGATCCATCCAACCTAAAATTAAGGAGAAATTTCTGGCAGTGAAAACAATAAATCAGAGGAATGACTTTCCTCCAGAACTTTGGGTGCTCCGCTACTGGAGGTTTTTAAGAAGAGAGTGGACTGCCTTCTGGAGGTCTCCTACTCAAGCAGGTAGTAATTGTAAAAGACCTCCAAGGTCTCTTCCAACATTGTTACTCTCATCCTATTTTGTATTCTGTCCAATAATGGATCTAGTGAGTTATAACTCACTCCTAGAAGTCAGTAACATGCTTATTTAATTTACAATATTTATATACTGCCCACAATCAGAAAGTCTCAAAATCAGTTCTAAACCACATGATTTGCTATGGATAAATTTCACATTGGTGAAAAATATGCCACCTTTCTTGATACAATTTTTAATTAAGGAATAGGTGTAATTTATCACCCTTGCTGATATTCTGTTTTCTCCCATAGTCATAATTATATAAAGCTGAACTTAAACAGTTTCTGCAATGAGTTATACTGAATTCCAAAGTTTTCATGTATTTTTATTTATATAAATTCATTGCTTATATATCAATATACAGGACATCATCCCCTTTCCTATTCTAGAAGTGTCTCTCAGCATCAAGCATTTAGAATTCTGCCTTGCAATTTTGCCTTATAAAATCAAGAAAGTCTTGCTACTAGAGGAATAAGTTGAGTAGACAAGCTGAGTATAAATTAAATAAGTATAACAATTCAGAGGAGCTATGAGAAAAGTTGAATTTCTTATTTCAAGCAAACCTTTATTTTAATGATCTAATCACTGTCTTGTAAACTAGAAGAGTGAGCCTACTAGCTGTAGTTAAACCAGAGTCCATACTGAATCTTCCTTTTTATCAATTAGAACAGAACTCTCAGCATAATAAATATAATAAGGAAAGACTCTGAAGTCTAGTTTGACACCTGCTGATCTAAAGTTTTCATAAAGTGGTTTGTCACTGCCTTCTTCAGCAACGTTGCTTCAAATTTCCACCCTGGGATTTCCTGGTAGTCTCCTATTAAAAAAGCAATTACCAGTCCTGGATCAACCACATACAGCAAGTTCCGCAACCTATTCTAACACAGTGCAAATGTGCATGATCTAAATTCCTATCCCTTAAAGCCTCTGCATCCTGCACACACTGCAACATCCTGATTATCTTTAAAGCCAATCTATATTAAGTGAAAATATGCAAAAAACTGATACCATTAAGGTTGAACATAACCAGGGTGTTTGTTAATAAGATTAGGTTTACAGCTGTAAAATCAACCTAAGCTGAGGGGGATGTAGGAAGTTAGCATCCACCCCTCTCCTAGAAAAATTGAAATAGCCTAGGAAATATTAAAAGGCAGAATATTTCTCCTAAAAAGAATATTCACTCGAGAAACAGAAACTCACCCCCACCTTTGTTAATGGGTGGGCCATTAAGGCCTGGGCCAGAATACTTTACATAAGAAGGAACTCCAGGTAAAAGCTATAGCAATTACCAAAAGCCCTTTTAAGGGCATAATCACCCAGCAAGGCTAGACCAAGCCTGGAACTCAGGACAGCCTGCAGAGTTGCCCCTGGGAGTCTGACAACCAATTAGAATACAAGCTCCAATTCAAATCCCAACAGAGGGTATAAAACCCAGGCACTCTCAGCACCTCAGCCCTTTTTTCCCCTTCTCTTCTCACCTTGAAGCATGTGATCATTCTTCTCTGGAGCTTCAGGTCATGTGGCCCTGTAACCATTAAACCTTCCAAGCAGCCTCCATGTTTCCAGTGTCTTTTCTCCACTTGGAACTGAACCCAGAAGGATATTTCTTTCAACAGGGAAAAGGTGCTTGAAGATGCCCAAAGTTCAAATATAGGTTTTTAAAGAGAATATGATATCATCTATTCAGACACATGTATGTAATTTTTCTAGCAAGGATTCTTTGGTATACAAAATACTTCTTTCTGATCTTTCTCCTCATCCATTCCATAACTACCTTTGAATACTTTGTCTAGCATTTTTACTGCTTCTTTCTGGGTAAGAAAGAATTTCCCTTCAGACAACCTTACCTACGCTGCAGGGAACAAAATGGGTCCTTATGCTTTCCCATCAGTATGAGCAGGGACAAGATGTTGGCACACATTTTCTCCTGCTTTAAGAGTTTTGACCAATACCCATCATGCTCCAACAGAGAGAGAGAGAGAGTCCAGAAGTACTGACTTACTTTTTACCGTTAGTAAAATTTTGTTATTGTGGGAAGTTAGCATCCACCCCTCTCCTAGAAAAATTGAAATAGCCTAGGAAATATTAAAAGGCAGAATATTTCTTCTAAAAAGAGTAGAAACTCAAGAAGCAGAAACTCACTCAAGAAGCAGAAACTCACCCCCACCTTTGTTAATGGGTGGGCCATTAAGGCCTGGGCCAGAATACTTTACATAAGAAGGAACTCCAAGGTGATGGGATTAAGGATGGCCCTCAGGAAATGATAGGATTACCCATCTCACCACATGGTCTGGGAAGATTGCATTAGCCAGCATTCAGGTAAAGCCATGTGGTCCAGACCAAGCCTACAAAATTAAGACCCCCGCCCCTGGGAGTCTGACAACCAATTAGAATACAAGCTCCAATTCAAATCCAAACAGAGAGTATAAAACCCAGGTACTCTCAGCACCTCAACACCTTTTTTTCTTTTTCCCCTTTTCCCTTTTCCCTTCTCTTCTCACCTTGAAGCATGTGATCATTCTTCTCTGGAGCTCTAGGCCATGTGGCCCTGTAACCATTAAACCTTCCAAACAGCCTCCATGTTTCCAGTGTCTTTTTTCCCCACTTGGAACTGAACCCAGAAGGATATTTCTTTCAACAATTGGCACCCCATATGGGACTCCAAGCTAACCTAACCAATGGACCAGGCCCAGGTAAGATTCCCTTGCTAGCAAACAGACCCATTGAGTCTGTGGGTGAGTT
Source organism: Bungarus multicinctus (assembly GCA_023653725.1). Classification (NCBI taxonomy): domain Eukaryota; kingdom Metazoa; phylum Chordata; class Lepidosauria; order Squamata; family Elapidae; genus Bungarus; species Bungarus multicinctus. The sequence goes on along the minus strand of CM042842.1, from coordinate 87,053,129 downwards.
TTTCCTGGACCTTGGCCATTTGGAAAAAATGGTTTTAAAGGGGTTTTGAGTGTTGAGCTCAAAGGCTGCTTGGAAAGAAGGTGAGTACCTCTAAATTTTAATTTTAAAGCATGGAAAAATGTGGGAAATGTGTATGCTTGCATGTGTGTGAGGGTCTTTCTCCCAAACACAACTGGATTTTGCTTCCTCTGTGCATTTCCTAAGCGCAGAAAGACCAAGAGTCTGGAGAGCATGGGGGTTTTGCCAGAGTACAGGACCTTTTGTTAGGAAAGAAGGAAGACCATGTTTATGAGTGGCTTCATCCTTGGACAGCAGCTGGATTTCATTTCTTTGTTTGGCCTCTAGCCGCCCTCTTGCCTGTTGTTAGCTCTACAGAGCCATGACCATCAGGACAGGAAAAGCAAGGGGGGGCCATCAGAGTGTGGGACCTTCTGTATATAAGAGGAAATGCCAAGCGGGTTATGATTGAAGGGAGGGAAGGAAAATTTGTCATTTTTTTTTGTCCAGTGTATCCCAAAAGCAAACCCCAGGATTTTAGGTAAACTTAGGTAATTTTAGTGTAATTTGGATACTAAATTAGGAGCGCCAGTACTTGCCTGCATAAGAGCAGCAAGTTTTCCTCGGATCTGAGCTCTTCCAGATCTGTAAACGTGGGCTAGGAAGAAAAGAATAGAATAGAGAAAAGTGGAGTACTCGTACTTGTCTGAGGGGGGCAGAGAGTCTCACGGGCTGTTTTTTTTGGGGAAAGGAAAGTAGGCTGCATTGACAGCAACACCCCCAGTCCGAAAACCGTGGTGAAGTGAGAGAGAGAGAGATAAAAGTCTCTCGGGAATTTTTTTACTAAAAAGGGGAGCGCGCATACTTTGGGAAACACCTAGTTTTTTTATATTTTTGTTCTGAGGTTAAAGAAAAGTGTTTGATTCTGTTGCGCCAGGAGCAACGACCAAAGTCTCCCCCAGACACCCTTCTTTTTTTCTTCTTCTTGCTCGGATATTGCTTGTGTCTGAAACTGGTTCGCCTAGCTGACTGACCCGACTAAGCCAAAGTGTGAAACCCCACATGTAAGGGGAACATGGGAAGCTGTAGTTCGAGGGTCCTGAATGGAATGGAACCCCCCAGGGAGAGCTATTGGAGGCTTGGGATGAGCAGCAGATGCTGACCCTAGCCGGCATGAGCAAGAAAAAGGTAAAATGTATAGGTAGGGATTTGGCTTTGCTGAGGGATACAGGAAGACCAATGTGGTAAATAAAGGTACTTAAAAGGGCAATGTATAAACAGGATCACATGGAATTTTTCTTAATTCTTTCTGTCTTTCTTTCTTTGTCTTCTATGCAACCACGTGGTTTGTTCCTTAAGATTTATGCCTTCCCCAATTTAACTAAGATATTTATTGTGGGAATGATCAGTGTGTGTGTAAATCTCAGAGTTTTGTTTTCTTTGTCCTTGTTTCTCTGTGTGTGTGCGTGCGCACATGTGTGTGTCTAAGTCTTTGTGTGTCCTCGAGGTAACTGTTGCAACTGTTAAAAGTGTCTGACCTCTTCAGATATTAATTTTAAATTGTTAAGATTTAAAACCACTGAGAGAAATTGTCTTCTTCCGGTTTGGTCTGGCCAACCAAGACTGGATGAGGAACAGAGTAAATTTTCTTTCCTCTCTGTGCTTTTAAGAAAAACCCAAGGTTATTAGTGAATGTTCTAAGTTCATTTACAAGAAAAGTTTCATCCTTGCATTTACTGTGTGTTTAAATAATTTTACCTGTTCATCCTTTTTCCTGAAGCTTGTGAATCCAGTTTTTTTTCCTTTCTCATCTGCTGTGTCTCCATTTTGTTGAAACTGATTTATCTTTTTAGTAACTGCAATACTAATGTGTTATTCTTCATCCTCAAACCATGCCTGCAAGCTATCTAACCCCCCACCATAGACACCAAAATCTCTAATCCTTTTACAATGCCTTTCCTGGTAGAATTACCAGCGAAGGGGGGAGGGGACTCTTGTTCTGTGTGTTCCAGGCCTGCCACATGTGGAAGCAGATGCTGCCCTCTAAAGCCATTCCACCCATTGGAGCCAGGAATTGGGTTTGGATCCAGCCTCCACTGAAAGTCATTACAGCAAACCAGAGTGGGCAGACCTTCCCAAACCTGACTGACCACCCATACCACCAGGCCAAGCCTATGCCACCCAGAGACGTGAAGGAAAGGACCCTGAGATGGACCAGTAAAAGACTAAAAGACTCTTTTCAATCCCCAGAAGTTAGAAAGATTATGGGGGGAGGATGGAAATTCATTGTAACTGAAAATTCATTGTAATGTGAAATCTATTGTAATGTTTTCTTTCTTCTATTATCTATATTGTAACCAGTTTGATGTACTCATGTAAGGATTGTATTTGAGAGTGGCTGGCCCAGCAAGTTCTGAACACCTTGTACTTCTGTCTGGTGGGAGGGAAAATTGTCCACATGTTTGTATTATCTATTGTAAAACTAGCTGCATACACAGGCACATACAGAGACACACCATTCAGAATTAGATAGCAGCTAACCCCTTTTTACCTACCTCCACAAAAAGCTGCTCCTAGCTTCGTTTTAATGTGTTTTTTTTTATTTGTTTTGTTTTTGTTTTGCTGCTCTGAGGCACTAAGGCCCAAGCAGTCATATTGCCCTGCTAATTCCATGGGGGAGAAGGCATCTCCCTCAGGCAATTCTTGAAGAGATAGCAGAAAAGAGATCTCCAAACCCCAAGTCCTGACTGTGACTCACAAATGATGCTGCCCAGTTGCCCAGTAAAGCAGGATATGTTGCACTGGTGGTCTCATGAGTAGAAGTCCCAAGGCTCATTGTGTGTAACTTTAAAAATACTAAATAGCCTGGTTGCACACTGGCTAACCACAATTTGGCCTCACAAACCCTGGAAGCTAAGAGCTAGGCAGGTAGTAACCATAACCTTGGATATGAGCAGCCTGTAATTTAAAGATTGTGAAGATTGTATAGAGGCTTGTGCTTACAACCTGACTGTAAGCTCACAAAACGTATATCAAACATCTGAAAATTATTTGGCATGAATAATTGGATACAGCTAAAAAAAAAAAAAAAACCAGAAGTTTTCCCAGAGCTTTATGGTTGAAAGCTTTTGGGAGCCACTGAAGGAATCCTTTTCTGTTGCCTTTTTTTCAATGCCTTTCCTTTGCATCAGAGAAAAAAAAAATATTTTTTTTTTTAAAAAGTTTCCCTGATCTGATCACCTTTTAATCTTTTGTCAGAATTCTCACGTGTTTTCAAAAAAAAAAAAATGAGGGATTGTGGGAAGTTAGCATCCACCCCTCTCCTAGAAAAATTGAAATAGCCTAGGAAATATTAAAAGGCAGAATATTTCTTCTAAAAAGAGTAGAAACTCAAGAAGCAGAAACTCACTCAAGAAGCAGAAACTCACCCCCACCTTTGTTAATAGGTGGGCCATTAAGGCCTGGGCCAGAATACTTTACATAAGAAGGAACTCCAAGGTGATGGGATTAAGGATGGCCCTCAGGAAATGATAGGATTACCCATCTCACCACATGGTCTGGGAAGATTGCATTAGCCAGCATTCAGGTAAAGCCATGTGGTCCAGACCAAGCCTACAAAATTAAGACCCCCGCCCCTGGGAGTCTGACAACCAATTAGAATACAAACTCCAATTCAAATCCAAACAGAGAGTATAAAACCCAGGTACTCTCAGCACCTCAACACCTTTTTTTCTTTTTCCCCTTTTCCCTTCTCTTCTCACCTTGAAGCATGTGATCATTCTTCTCTGGAGCTCTAGGCCATGTGGCCCTGTAACCATTAAACCTTCCAAACAGCCTCCATGTTTCCAGTGTCTTTTTTCCCCACTTGGAACTGAACCCAGAAGGATATTTCTTTCAACATTATGTTCAACAGACATTTATCCTTTAAACAGTCAACAGACTTCCACTGAAGTTTCTTAATCAGACTAATACCACTTTCTAAAGGATGTGAGGTTCTCTAAGATGCTAACAATAGTTCTCCCCATTCTTATTATGATGCACAAGGGAGGTTAAGTGTTGGGCAAAGCTGCAATTTGTTCTCTAGTATGATCCCATGATGGGATATTTGCACAAATGAAGATCACATTCCAGATTGTTGAGGTCAGATTCAGCATCCAGAGCTAACTCATTGTTCACATGGCAACAGAACATTTGGGTTAAAATGTCTGCACTGAAAAAGCTTAAAAGATTATCTGTCAGTGTCACCAACATGCTGTAGGCTTGTGTATGTATATGGGTGTGTTTGTGTGTGCTATTTTTCCAGCTCTTGTGGTACTCCAAAATGGAGGCATTTGTTAAAGGATCCAAAATGTATTTTCTAATTTCTCTTTTTTATTAGGCATACCACTATCTAAGGACTCGAACAGCCCTTCATTGCTTAGAAACCCTAGCATTCAACTGTGCATAAATTGGTACTGCATGGTTATTTCCACCATATGGCAATTTTTTTAGATGGGAAATAATTAAAATCCTGGTGGTAAGGCTGCCAATGGCACAGGAAATGACTACAAAGTGTTATGGAGGGGGGAAATGCGTATGTTCTAAAACACATAATTCTCTTAACAGTAGACTCCAGAAAAATATCTCTCATCCCTCAGTATGAATTAACCATTAAATGGAATAAAAGATTTTATTTGACCATCTAAAGCAGGGGTATCAAACTCATGGAGTCATTGTCATCACATGACATATCATAACTCCCCCCCCCTTTGCTAAAATGGGAGTGGGCATGGCCAGTGCATGACGCATCCAGCCTGCAGGCTGCAAGTTTCATACCCCTGAACTAAAGGAACATATTTTAAGGCTTTTCTAACTACTTTTTCATTCAGCATAGGTGGAAACTATTTTAGACAAAAAAATCTCCCTTTGAAAATTGTGTAGCTCACACACTAATAGTGTTCCAGAAGGCCTTGAAGATCTGACTGTTCTCCCAGGCCTTGAGGTAGGATGAATGGAGCCCCTATATGGCATATTTTTTGTGGATGTTTTTTGTTGAATGGCTGGATATATATCTTGTACTGTGTTAATTTTGTTTTGTTTTGTTATATTGTCAGCCATCCAGAGTCGTTTGGGAATCAGGTAGCTCCTCTGCTGTTTAAATAAATAAGTGTGCCATTAATAGTTATTTTAATATCATGTTTTAATTTGCAGATTGCTTACAAATTTGACTATATTTAGCAATTATCTTATAATTTAGGAGTATTATATAATTTGATGCTGAGGGCAGTAGTTATATTATTAGCAAAAACAGAAATAAAACTTAACATATTTATGACAGAAATTCATGTATTCTCTTCTACTGGAAATTCATGTATATTGTACTCTATTTCATCAGAATAAAAAAAAAAGGTATAATCTCCTTTGAAATCAAATATTTAACTTTCCTGACTAGGGTCAGTTCTGAATGTTTGCTTCTGAATCTTAAATATTCCAGACTGATAGGTAGTTAATAGGAACTTTTACATACCTCAGCTTGCTCTGTAGGCAATACCCTGTTCCAATCTTGCTCAGAAAAGAGGCACTAATATCCACAGAACAGCACATCAAGTAGTTCCAAATATCAAAGTGGATATAAACAAGAGTCAGGATTAGTAATCCATTACTGATACATTTAGTGCTATTAGCACATTTCCAGTCTTAGGACACACTTTATTATATTACTTTAAATCACCTGACCCATATCATCTTGATAAGAATCTGGTTGGTCAAGAAGACCAGCTATCATAAATCAAAATCAAACTAATATAGTGATTTTTCTTAGTTATTTCCTGAGAAAATCTACCAGCGATTCCTAACTTTTGAGGATCAGGCCAGAAGGAAGGATTTCTCTGGCACAGCACTTCCCCAAGTCAGATTGATGATCTCCAGAGGTCAGCTGAAGTGAAATTCTTCTGAATACTTTCTAGCTTAATTATTGGTATTATACTTTCATACAAATGTTTTCTATATTGCTCTGGCATTAGATTAAAATTTGATTATTTTATTATTTATCATGTTCTACTGACAATATTCTATTGTTTGTTGGTTGACATTTAATTGATGAATCAAGTCCCTTGATGTTATCTTACCAGAGAGCCTGAAATTTATCCAGAAAGAAATTGGCTGAGGCTATTTCCCCTTCACACACCCCCCCCAATCCTTTTTCTTTGGCATCTGAGAATTCAAAAGAGAGTACATCTTTGCTGCAGCCTTAGAACTATCATATGTGTTCCAAAAAGCAAGGCTTCCCTCCCCCTCAATAACAAAGATGCAGATGCAGTTCCATATTAGTTCTGCTTTACTTCCCATCACTGCTTATTCCAGTACCTACTCCACAGAAGACTGGAGTTAAGCCAAGTTAGTAAGTACTCAGATCAAGTTCTGCATGGCTGTGCAGAGCACAAGCTTATTTGATCTAACGCAACAATAAGCTCAAGTTGACACTCATGAAAAGAATGCCTCTCTGAAGCAATGACACATGGATTAACATTGTATAGACAGCCAGGAAAAATAATAAAATTCCTTCTCCTGGTTGATGATATAATCACTGTGCAATTAAGGCAATCCAGAAAGTACCCAGAGCCTGAAAATATGCACCTCTGTTACAAAAAGTTTTCAGCTTTTTAACTGAAAGTGAATATTTTTGATTAGCAAACATTGCTATGTAAAAAACAAATTTAGTATATTATAGCTTTTTATAAACTAATATCAATTAATTAATTCACACTTCCTTATTTTTTTTTCTTACCAGGAATTGGTAAATTGAGATGTTACAATTAGCAATAGTATATTAGTATATTTTACAAATGGGTGTTGCCAACTTAGATGTTTATCTGAATCCACAATGAAAGCTTATTAGTTATTTATTATTCATATAACTAACTTTTCTTCCATGAAATTCAAGAATGCTGTGGGTTCCAAGTTGATTTCTTATTTAGCATGGATCAACATGTCAAGCATTTGTCATCTTTTGTTCCTTTAATATAGAAAAGTTTGTATTCTCCTGCACAGACTATATTTTCACATGGATCAAATAAAGGGAAATTCTTTAAGGTAAATCTACACTATTAAAAGTGGTATGATGGAATTTGATAATTCTGTGCAATCCAATCCAGTGTAATATTGCTAAGGATTTGTTCTAGAGATGGACAAATCAGTAAATTCGGGGTTTTACTAAATTTCTTATTGTCCCATCTTTTCTGTCTGAAATGTAAGATTCTGCCTCTTTCAAGTCCGAAGATACTTGGCTGGATCCAATGGCTTCTTTTAAGGGTAATATGGAAATTGCAGGTGATAAAAGATTTCTCTTCATATGACTAATTTGTTATATTTTACTAAATATAACAGAGTTTGGAGAGGAAGTGAGACAAGATAAAAAGAGTAGCTGAGAAATTGCAGGATATTATTAGGTCTTGTTGCTGTTATTCCTTGGCTATTCTGCATTCATTATCTTTATGACTCTTTGACTCTCAAAAACACAATCAATTTCTTCTAACTAGACTGGGACCATCTGATTATTTTCACAAGAAACTCCAATAATATGTCCACAATTTGAAATGGATATGGCTGCCCATTGCTTCCCACAAGAATAAGCATTTATCCTGCTCCAATCTGTGTTCCAAGAACTGTAATAAATTGCAGTTAGCTTCTAGCTTTTTTTACTAGATATGCTGTCTGGTTGCTTGTCTAATGAGGTCAAGGTCAGATTTCATTGTGCGCAATTATTTGCAAGGATATGTCTGTTTTGGATCTTTTGCTGAAAGGTCACAAAACAGCTGTTTGCCTGGGACTAAAGAGTTGCCCCTCATGCACATTTAACTTACTTTCCGGGTGGTTCACTAGTACCAAGCTGGTCAGCTTTGCCAATCTGTACACAGATACTGAAATTAAAGGTGGAGGAGAAGACATAGTTACTGATATTGAGAAAAAAAGGAGAGGATGCAACCAGAGGAAGACATTGGATAGCTGTGCTCTTGTTGTTACGCACCATTCTTTTTAAACTATCTGAATGAGGACAGAAAATCCTATTCTTAGCAAGTTTATCTTCATGATGATACCACTGAGCAGAATTGGCACTAGCCAAATATGACAGAACCAGCATTCCTATTGTCTGATAGGGAATAGAAATGGTACCCGATAGCAGTACCAAACATGGTTGTGCTGACCAGCAGACAAATGTGAATTACCTCTATTGGCCCTTTAATAATTCATTTTTTTCCCTGCAGTTCATTGTCTTAGTCTTAGTTAAAAATAACTAGTGGAAAAACCAGGTTGCTTAGAACTTAAAACTCTGTCAAGAAAGAGAATACAAAACTGAAAATATCTGAGCTCCTGAGAAACATTTGTATCCCACTTTACAATTTTTACAAATAACTCAAGGCAGTTAACATATCCAATATACTTGTGGCTTCCTATTTTCTCCACAGTGACAACCCTGTGAGATGAGTTGGACTGAGAGAGAAGTAGCCCAAGGTCACCCAGCTGGCTTTCATGGTCCCCCACTTTCTAGCCTGGTGCCTTAACTATTAGATCAAACTGACCAAATCTATCTTCCACCCACCCACCCCTCCATACTTCAGTGCAATCCAAACTGTGGGGATCTACAATTCTTACTCGTATATGTTTAAGGATTAAATCTTTTTATTATTTTCCCCTGTGTATTTTCCTCCTAGCCTCCTGTTCCTAAATGCATTACTTCATTTGAGTTTTCTTCTTTTCTCTCAGTCTGCACACTATTGGATTTTACTCTTATTTGTCTGTAGAACAGGTTACTAATAAAGTACAGAAAACCTTTATCTTCCTCTGGATTAATTTCAAACAACTGTCAATCATTTCCATTCTCTCATCTTAAAAAAATCATTATAACTTGAAAATAAAGCATTGCATTGATTTCCCCCCCAAGCAACCTAGGCTCTGCCTTTGCATTACAGAAGAAGGTAAATAATGTAACTTTCATGCATTATCTTTCTGCCCATAAATCTCAGAATGAAGTTTTACCCACTGCCAACAATGAATCTCAGAAAAAAAAAAACCAAATTCTTCTGCAAACCTCACTTTGTCAATGTGTCTTGATTCTGAATGCCCCTAATGTCTATTTGCCAGGCCTGGTGAGTTCCTTTCCTTCATCATCAGCTCAACAAAATCTGTTCTTGTAGTGCTCTCTTGTACATCATTTTCAATCTTAAATTGGCTTGCTCAAAAAAGCTGATTCATTTCAGAGGACATTTCAGTTTCTGAAATGCTGTGACCAAGAAACTGTTTTCCAAATAGTAGTTTGGCATTCTGAATAGCAAAATATATAAGCAGAAATTCTAATAGAAGAAAATAAAAATCCAGCATTATACAGTTATGCTAACTAACAAAGTAGTTGATGCTTTTAGGATAGTCAGGCTAAGGACTATCATAATTGAAGTTTCTTCCTGTATAATAATAATAACAGCAGCAGCAGCAGCAACAACAACAATAATACCAAGTAATAATACTGACATTCCAAAGGAATGCTTTGTTACACTGGACAAAGAAGAAAGACTAGCACATATGACACAAAATTGTACCATGGAAGACCAAATCTAAAAAATTGTTTGCTACCAGTTGCTGCAATGTGTGGATTATTTAGAACAGGTTTCTCTACCTTTCTGCCACCTCATCAATAGACTTATTGCCCTTCAGGCAGCCACTCCTAACCCTAATCCTAACCCCAGTATATGATGAAGTCAGTGATGGGATTCAAATTTTTTTACTACCAGTTTTGTGGGTGTGGCTTGATGGGCCTGGCATGGCATGGCTTGGTGGGCGTGGCAGGGGAAGGATACTGTAAAATCTCCATTCCGTCCCCACTCCTGGAAGGTTACCAAACTACTCAAAATTTCCACTACCAGTTTTCCAGAAGTGGTCAGAACCTGCTGAATACCACCTCTGGATGAAATGAGTTGCAGTTCTTGATTGTTTAGGCCTTTTAATAAAATTTATTAGTCTGAAAAGATCTGCTGATCTACTTCTGATCTTTAAATAGGAACTTTTCTTGTCAACATCTCTCCTAAGGCTGCAATAGATTTTCTTAAAACTGCCAAATATCATAACTTAGGAAAATTACTTACATAATGATTACATTCCTCCCTCTACCCCTTTCCTCTAAAGTTTATATTAAAAATGGACTGAATGGATTTCCCATAGTAATAGTTGTGTATATCACCACAAAGAAATGCCAGTCATGATAAATACATTTTAGAACTCCACAAATGCAACAGGTGGCAAGAGGAAATAATCAAGTAAAACCTGTTGGCTATGTGCAACCCCCCTTCTATAGTTCTATTATACCTTAAAAAAATTAAGAACAATATTGTGGCACTAATTTCATATGTCAAAGCCCATTCTAGATGCATAACAAATATAAAATGTGCAGTTTCATTCTTTTTTTTAATATATAAATTTTATTTGGGTTTTCACAAAAACATAATACAAATAAAACATCTTTTTTGAGAATAGCATGATCCCGAGTTATCACTTCTCCATACAGACACAAACTCAATTTCATATTCATCTTTGTGTTCTATTCCATATCTTACTACTATTTTAACATTTTCTCCATAATTTTTCCCCTCCCTTGGTTTTCTCAACTTTTTTTTTAATTATCTCATATCTAAATTCAATTATATATCTTTTTCTAAGTTTCAATGTCTTTCTAATCATTATATTTATACTTTTGTCTATCTTGTTTCAATTTCATATTATCTTTTCTCATTAAACAAATTTTCCCCTGTAGTTACTAATTGGATTATGACACCTTTATATCTTTTAATTTTATCCATCCAACTCTTATTTAAACTTCAATTTATGTCTTTAGAATTATAACATTCAATATAGTAGATAACTTCCAATTGAATTCTGCTTGGTACATTCTTAAAATACACACTATTTCTTTAAATATATATATAAAACAATAGTAAATAAGACATTCATTCCATTCCAATTCAATTCTATCATTAATATTAGTTACAATCTTAACATCTTTAACATTTCTTTTCAATTGAATATCATATTTCCTTGGGAACACTTATAAACTTTCCATAATTAATTCTTTTTTTCCATATTTCTCTTCACTTATATTTTTATAAATCATTAATAATAATTAAAATGTTCCCATTCTTTCCTAATTTCATTCTCTTATTCTCTTTATTTCATTATCCATCATTTTAACCATACATTGTCTCATATTTTTTAAAATTATTTCTATTTCTAATATAACAATACTATCTTATGTACCTTTACAGAATCCCTTTTTCAATTAAATTTTCACCCATTATTTCTAAATAGGCTTATACTTCCAATCCTTATACATTTTCCCTGTTTCTCTATATCTTGTTTCTGTCTTTTATAACTTCTTTTCCTTTCCTTCTTCCCCCTCTTCTTCTCCCTTCCCTTTTTGGCCCCTTGTCTCTCTACTTCTAATTCTCTCTTCTGTAATCCTCTCTTCTGTTGCTTCCTAATATTGTAATTATTTTTCAAAATATTCTTTTTTTTGTTATTTTTTTCAAATCTTAAACCTTCCACTCTCTTTCCCCCCTTTCCTTCCCCCCCCCCATATAAAATTACTTGATCATTAAAGTTGGCTTTTTCTTTGTCCCGACCTTCTTATTCTACAAGTGTTTCTTGTTGTTTCTCATAGTTCCAGATCTCCATTTCTAAAAATTGAAATACAAAGCCAAAAGAACCTCTTCCTTCTTGTGCATCTTCTTTCTGTTTTTTAAGTTCCATTTTCAGTTCTTCCAAAAGTGATGCCATTTTAAACACTTTTAAACAACCACCCGATTGATTTTAATCATTTAAATCCAACAGTCAAAAAACCAAAAATCACCAAGTAATCCAAATAATCCAAAGATGTTTTTTCTTCCTTCTTTTTTCCACTTTCTCTTCCTGGGGTTCTATTATTTTGTTACAAAGTTTCAGTTAGAATGTATCTTTTAGGAATCTTGTTAAAGTTTCACTGTAAGTTCTCCTCCATTTTTCCAGATCCCGCACTTTTATTCTTTCCTTTTCTCTCCTTTTCTTCTTTTAAAGGTTTTTGAGTATCCAAAAGTCTTTATTATCCTTTGACATTTTATTTTCAGCTTCAATGCCTATTGATGTCAAAGTGGATTTTTGTCAATTTCTTACTTAAATCTCTTAGCTGCCAGTATAAGGAAGGGACGAAAAAAAAAAGCCAAATCCTTTCCCTTCCCTCTCTCCTTCACTGCTTCAAAATCTTCTTTCGGAACAATGTTATTTTTTACAGTTCAAATTCCAGGGTACTTTACATTGTTGCTTTTTCAGTTCAACCTGGTCAACCAAAACTTTCTCTTCTTATCTTCCTCCTGCACATTCTTTTCTGGTCGAGTTGAAGTGGCCATTTCTGACCACCACTGCAATCACCTTCGGGAAAAGGAGTAATGGCCAGCTGAGGAGGAGAGATGCGACTCTCCTCAACCCTGCTGGCAGTCTCCCCCTCTTCACCACCTCTATGGGATGGCTTAGCCCTGAAACCAGCCGGCTCGGGGTGCTCCGGTGGCGAGCATGGATCGAAACCGCGCACGATCATGGATCTTAGTCTGTCACCGAAGAAGCTCAAACCGGAAGTTCAGCAATTTCATTTTTAAGCTAGCATTAAAAGGGTATGTATGTATGTATGTATGTACACACTTCTTTCTTCTATTTTAGATTCCCTTGACTTCATCTTCAACTTCCATGAAATTTATTATATGTGCCAATTATTCACTATCGGCAAATTACAACTTTTCTCACCTGTTCAAAAGAAAAATCAAAGAATGGAGCAGATGTTTTATGGTCTCCTCCCTTATGAGCTGATTGCCAAATAAAATGAGGAAGGCATTTTCTTTACAAGACAAATGATAAAGGCTTGCATGATTCCCAGCAATGAGTCTACAAAAGTGTACATATACGGTAGATACCCACAAACAAGAGTCAGTAATTAGTAACAGAATAACAGAATATGTGTTTATATCTGCAAACAGCAAAGGAAGTGCTTTTTTCTAAGACAACACAACTTTATTTTGATTTCCTTAAAGTCCTAGGAATACAGACACAGTAAGAGTTACCAGAGACACAAAATCACAGAGTTTGAGAGGACTGTTTACTTTCCACATTTAGTGTGGAAGTCCACAGATGGTTGTTCAGGTTTTATTGAGATAGGTGCAATGAAGCGCAGCTCACCATACCATTAGGCAATCACTTCTACTGTTCAACTTATCTTATACTAGAATCCTCTCCCCTGCCTGCCCCCTCCCCTGCAACATTTACCTGGAATCTAACTTCTTTATTTTCAGAACTTTGTTATAATTGGAGCATCTGAAAGGAAAAGCATTAAAATGACATTCTTACACTTTTTTACCAATTCTGCTTCAATCCTCCTCCCCCCACTCACTTTAACCCGAGTTATAAGTAGTGAAAAACAGAAATGAAATAAATAAATGGCATATTGTGTTATCTTTGGCTGGATACGGTACAATGAAGTACCACTTTGTCAAGTCATAATCTGATAGTTCAATAGCAATATTGTATGCTTTTCAGAGAGGGTCTTGTCAAGCTGAAAAGAAGTTGGTTGTGTCAGCATTTTGTATGGATCACATGCCTTCAGCTATAATCAGTATATCACCATCAAGCTATAGCAGTTTCTATCAGAAGACTTAAGCAGAGGATTAGGTTCTTTTATTCAGCTGAATAAATTCAGTTCAAACAAATTATTTGTTTTATATTACACATCTTATGGCTCCTCATGTTACAGGATTGATTATTTGTATTATTTGTAGCCTCTGACATTTAACAAATTTTCTTAATAAGAACAGCTAAACATGTATTTTTACAATTTAAGCAAAACCAAACAAATAAAGCAAAACAGAAGAAACCCCATAACTAAAAAGTAATCAACTATCACCATGTATCACTGCCAATCATCCCCAGTGTTCCTGTTGTTACTGATATTGTTACTATGGAAATATAAGGATATTCTTGATTTAAAGAATCTGATCTGGCCTCTGGATTATTCTCATGCTGGTAAAGTGGAAGGAATGAAAGGGTGGGATGCAGACAGCTTTGAATCAACTGGATTGAAAGTTTCTTTGGAAGAGAAGCCCAAGATCAGCCTTCCCAGCAGGCTATTCTGGAGGTAGAATACCTAAATGTCTCATTGGAAGGAATATGGATGAGTATGGAAAAATTAAATGGCTCTATAAACATGGACAACTGGCTGGCTTATATTGATAGCTGTCACTTCACTTACAGCAGCGTTTCTCAACCGTGGCAACTTTAAGATGTCCAGACTAGCTGCCAGACTTGGCAACCACTGATATACATATTTGGGATAGGGCTGAACGCAACCATTTCCACCCCCCCTTTTTAATTTTAATTAAAGCTTCCATGATCTTGACATCTCTGTCATGCTCCATCCCACGTACAGCTAAGAGAATCTCTAGAGTCATGAAAATTAACAATTAAAAGAAAAGAACTACTGTTCTTTTGTGAAACAGGTTCTAGCATTTTTAACAATGGCTTTCAGCCCCATTATTTTATTTTAGCATTATATGGAAACAAGCAATTAAGGTACAGGCAGCAAGATTTAAAACATCAGACTTCTACTCCTTGTTTAAGAAGAAACTACAATTAACAATTAAGACAAGCAGGTTATCTAAGCTCAGTTCATGGCACTGAAATAAGCAAAAAATACAAGAAGTAAATGAGGAATGCTCAGAGCTCTGCTTATTTTGTAATGTAAATTTCTAAGATAGCTTCTAATTCTATGCCCTGAATGAATTATCTAACTTTCTTTATAAAGGTCAAATTATTTTACATACAATTCAACAGCTGATTTCAGAAGGGGTTATTTGATGCTTGGGTAATTCTTTTGTCTATATTCTACATAAATACATACATACATGCATACATACATATATACATATACTGTATATACACATACATACATAGTTCGTAGAATTTTAAAAATTAAAAAGGTAGAATTCTAAGTAAGTTCTATACTCCAGTAGATTTTTGCTGAAGAAAGGAGCACAACTCCGAGGAGAAACTGCCGGCAATTTATTTAATGGTTCAGACCTTAAAAAATGGAAAAGCAAGGATTTTTAAAGAAGTGAAAAACTACAATGTGAGAAATTCTAGGGATCAACTGATGGAGGATGTAACCTTGGGGTTTCTCTCTTTTGCAGTTCTCTTGGCAGGGCTATCCTTGGGCTGACTGAGCTGGTGAGGAGGGCTTATATTCCTTGGTTTAGATAGGATTGCAGGGGTGTAGGACTGACCTGATAGCAGGGTTCAATATTTGAGGGGCTGCCACAAAGAAGAATAGGTCAACCTATTCTCCAAAGCACCTGCATCTCCAAAGCAGGACAAGAAACAATGAATGGAAACTACCAAGGAAAGAACCAATTTAAAAATAAGGAGAAATTTCCTGACAGAACAATTATCCAGTGGAACAGCTTGCCTTCGGAAGTTGTGGGTGCTCAAACACTGGAGGTTGTAAAGAAGAGATTGGCCAGCCATTTTTCTGAAATGTTTAGGGCCGTGATGGTGAACCTATGGCACACAGAGCTCTCTCTGTGGGCATGTGAGCCGTCGCCCCAGCTCAGCTCCATTGCGCATGTGCATGCATGCCTCCCGCTCACGTCTCTGCTGCACATGTGCAGGAGTGCATGCATGGGGTTGCATGTGCATGCTTGGGGTAGGGTGCTCGCATGGGTTTGCATGCAAATGCATGGGGTGGGACACATGCCTGGGGGTCATGCATCCATGTGCAGGTGGTGCATGCATGGGGTTGCATGTGCATGGGGCACAGGGAGACACACACATGCATGGGGGGGCGGGGGGGCATGTGCATGTGCACTTTGGGTACTTGGTGCCGAAAAGGTTAGCCATCACTGTTTTAGGGTGAGCAGCAGGTTGGACTAGAAGACCTTCAAGGTCCCTTTCAACTCTGTTATTCTCTCCAGGATCAAACAGTCCTGCATATGATTTGAACAAAACTAGGGGACTTTCTTTCTTTCTTTCTTTCTTTCTTTCTTTCTTTCTTTCTTTCTTTCTTTTTCTCTTTCTCTCTCTTTCTCTCTCTCTCTCTTTTTATTGTAAAGTTTATTGCCACCCATCTTACCACAAGGTAAGTTGTAAATTATCTGGATAACCAAAGTTCAGATTGCAAGCCACTTTGTCTTCACACATATATTAAACAAGTTGCACAGCCACTCTCTAAGCACATGTCATCCATATTTTATAACATTTCTCCTGTTATATCATCTATGGTCATAATACATTTCAATCTTCCCACAACATTTCCAACGTTGTTTAACAATGATTTCTTCAGTACAGTTATAGCCTTTTTTTCCATTTCATTCTTCAACATACCGCTATCATTCCAATAGAAATCTTCAAAATTATTTTTTCAGCATTCCCTCACTTCATTTTCATCCCAAATCATTGCTTTCATTTTAATCCCATTCATTCTTCTAGATGTTTTATTTGAAACCTTCTTCATTCACGTCCAAAATAATTATGATTTCTAACTAATTGTTCAGCATTATCTTTCCCCCTTTTAATCTTAACTATTCCTTCTTCTCTTTGTTTACATAATTTGAAACTATTTTTCTTCTGTATACATATTATACAGTATCTTTTTCTTCTCGTTGTTTTGCAGCAATCATATTATTTTTTCCTATATACATAACCTTTCATGATATCTAGAAATCTTCCTTTTTTATACTTTACATGAGTAAAACTCTACACATTTGTGTGGCATTTAGTGCATAATTCTTTTCATTTCTTTCCAAGCAACTTCACTCTCCATCCATTCTGTTCAGATTATTCTATTTTCTAATATTTATTCACAGCTGAATCAGATTTTCTCTTCCTGTTACTCTACTTTTACTTTTATTTTTTCTTCTGTTTCCATTTTCCCTCAAGATCCACTATTAACAGTAGGAAAGAATAGGTCAAATTAATCTGTTTTATTTTATTCTTCTTCCATTTGTATATATGAATAAACATTTATTTAAACCATGTATACAAGTAAACAACAATTTTTAAGCAATGTCCATTCCACAGTCACTATTACTTGTTTCCAAATGGCCTAATCATTTTTTCAGATCTTGTCCGCATTTATCTAATCATATAAAAGAAAATATTTTTTTCTAGATCACATTTATTCAAAAAATTACATAATACTTGATATTATTATTATGCAACTATCATTAACATATCAAATCCAATTTTCATGTGCAGTTACACCAACCTAAATGATACATATTCAACTTTTTTGGCATTCACATCTACTATATTTTTCCTTTGTCTTAGTTTCTCAGACATATAACATTTTTCTTTCATTCATATCAGTTGTGAATTATGCTCTTTACATTTCACTCCTCCTACAATCTTCCATATGCTATTGTCATTGCCAGATGGGCCAACAGATATTGATCTCTATCTTTCATCACAGCTTTGATAAATCTTTTGGGATGATAAATAGCAGCAGATCAGAAACAATGATTGCTTTGCTTATTATATACTAGCTAGTACTGTACTTAGGGCTGTTCCTTCTTCTAACCTGGAATGTTCATATACATACATGCACATGCAGAATTATGAAACACATTTTGACACAAATCAGTCTCTATATTTCCATTTCAAAAATGCTATTAGGGAGATTACACGCCTCTTTCTCCATATGTGTTTTTACCTCCACCACAGAAACAGGAATTCCTCACCAAATACTCTTTATGATCATTTCAGCCTGAGTGCTTTGTTTGCCAGAAGACATAATTCACAAAACAGAAATGGAAACAGCATAATCACTTACAATGCAGTGAGCCTCTTGATGCTCTTAGCTCCCTTGAGATTTCAAGAGTGCTCAATATCTAGTATAGGAAGTGGTTCAGCCTTCACTTGGCATTTATGACTAGACTGCCACTTGGCTGTGTTTTTTTTAATACTTCAATTTTTACTTTTAACAGAGAAAGAAACAAAAGAAAATTATTGGTAACAATCCTTATGTTAAAAATACATCGTACTGTATTTCCTGCAACTTAATGATCCTCTCCGGGCTCTGTTCTATGTGGAAGAAAACAGGAAATGCGTACAAGTAGAAGGTAGCAGGATTTTCTATCTAAAAAACATCTAGCTTTTTCTCCTGTTTAAAGGTCAGGAGACAAAGCCTACTGTTATAACCTCTCACACATATCTATTGAAATTATATTATACCATATATTGTATCTTACTATATCATACCATATATTGCATCTTAAATGAGGCTGTGAGAATCTCCAGAATTGTAATGTTCAAAATTTAAAAGAAAGAATAATAGCTGGATTCCTAAGTATATTTTAAAAGAAAAGAAGGTGTTCAATAAATTACTGCAAGCCAAGGAGTCATTTGTAGGTATTTCTGCCCCCTGGAAAAAATGCTGTAGTCATTGAGCTGGGCAAGGAAGACATTTAATGAGGATCGCCTACTGCCACCATCAGCCTCCCACCAGCCAGTGCGCTCCCACAGGGTGGGCCTCCTCGGGGTACCGCCAGCTGGACGATGTCGGCTGGCAGCCCCGAGGGTACGGGCCTTCTCTGTGGGAGCACCCTCCCTTTGGAATAAACTACCTACGGAGATGCGAGCTATTGCTGACCTGCGAGCCTTCCGATGCGCACTAAAGACCCACCTTTTCCAACAAGCCGGTCTGGCCTAACGTTATGAGAAGGGTCTTAAATTTGTAATTCAATTTTAAAATTTTTATGGGGTTTTATTGGCTTCAGCCATTTATTTAATACCTTTTAAATTTATTTTAACTTTTCTAATTGTATGTTTTATTATGGCTGTTCACCGCCCCGAGTCCCTTTTTGGGAGAGGGGGGCAGTATATAAATTAAAACAAATAAATAAATAAATAAGGATATCCCAGATTTTCAGTCTTTATACTCTTGTCTGCAATGTGGCATTTTGCTCACTATTTTCAAGAAAGATGGGAGTAGTCTCACCTTCATAAGGGAGAAAGGATTAAGAGCCTACTCTGACTTAAAAACAAGGAATCATAAGCCTGATCTTCCATTGAAGACCAAAAGTTGAAAACTCATTGTGATTTTAGTGTAAAGCAAACTGTAAGAATTGTAGTAAAAGATTGTTGTTATCCAATATACTTATCATGGGTTTATTAATCAGATTTGCAACCAGGGAAGAAATAATACTGTACATTATTTTCCGTAGGCTGGTGCAGCAACCAAAAGGACAGCCAGCTAAACCTCATTGTGGTGAAACTGTCCGTGTTATTTCAAGCTGCAGTGGAATCAAATGATGTAAACCAAGCAAATCAAAGAAATTAAGTTTATGGGAAAGAGAGGGAGAGAATAGTTGCAAAGATTTTTTAAAACAAGCAAATATCTGGGAGTACATATTTATACATATGCAATTTAAATAGACCTCATTCTAGTAAAGACTATGTCCAGATGACCTGTGCCATCTACTGTTCAATGCTAATTGTTGAAGAAATTTTTTTAAGTTCCCTGCTTGTCTGGCTTCTTATATGTCTTTATTTCTTGGCTTGACTTGGATTGTACAGCTCCTCAATTGGACCATTTAAAAAGAGGATTTTCTTGTGCAATAGGAAGGCACAGAGCTTTGGAAACTGGATGGGTAACAGAACCAACAAGCAGAAAAGTATTTTTATATGTATTCATTTTTATAAGCTAATAAAATTGCAGAAAGCTAAACAATGTCGGATTTACCATTTAGGGCAAAACTGAGTTTTTAAAAATCCTGATAATATTGCACGAGCTTTTTCAAAATATAAGAGAGAAAGGACCAATATTTGAGCACTATGAATATTCTTGAAAAACAATATAAGAAAAAGCATAATTTCCAGATAAATAACTTAGTTCCTTATGCAACACAGCTTACTTTTTGCTCCTCTAAAACAAGAGGACATCACCACCACCAGGGAGCATCCCAAAAGTAAACCTTCCAATTATTTCACAATTGAAAAAGGGATGTTCTGATGCAGTGGTCGCCAACCAGTGGGCCGGGGAACATTGGTGGTCTGTGAGAAAATTTTGGTGGTCTGCAGAAAAATGTCACGCCCAAAACACCCCCAAGAATTAAGCCAGACTACACAGGAACACAAGGCTATGCCGCGCATATGACCCGTGAGAACAAGGGTTGCATTGCTTGCATTGAAAACATTAGATAGTGAGAGGACGGGGGAAAGGGTGGCGGGGGGACTTGCCCCACTTAACCCACGCACCTCGCCTGGCCACCGGGCTGCTTCTTTCTGCTTCTTTTTTCTTCTGCTTTTGGCTGCACACAATGAAAGCAGCAAAAGTCTTTTTTTCTCTCCCCCAAACTCTGCCAGAAATAAGTCTTTAGGACCCTGCAAGGCATCCTATTCCAAGAGCTATGCCAGTGTGACAAGTCTCACAAAGACTCATTTCTGGTGAAGTTTGGGGGAGAGAAAGAAAAACTTCTGCTGTTTCTGCTGCTTTCCTTGCATGAAGCCAAAAGTCTTTCTCTCTCTCTCTCTCTCCCCCTGAGAACGGAGCTGGATACGATATCCTGTGATCCCAAATAAAGAATGATTGATTGGTAGGAAAACGGGGTGCGGAATTTTCCTGCAGACTTTTGTTGGAATTTTCCCATGGTCTCTGGTCTGTGAGATTTAAAATTATGAGTTTGGTGGTCCCTGAGGTCCAAAAGGTTGGCAACCCCGTTCTGATGTACTCACTCACCTTTTCCTCATTCCAAGATCATTGCATGAATATTATTTCTCCTGGAGAGTTCTCCTGTGAACACACTGCATTTTGAAACCTTCCTTAAACTCTATTGGATTTTATAATATAACAATAGTGACATTATTTATGTTAAAGTTTGTGGAATGCTTTTTACTGATGAGAAACTCCAACCAAGCATATTCTAAAACATTTGCCATAAGATAAGAATGCAGTATCTCCTCTTGTATTGCCTATAAGAAGGAAGTACATATACAAACTGTCTAGAGTCCATCTAGACTCAGACATAAGCTGCATAAAGGGAAGCGGAAGGAAAGCTAGCATATTTGAAATGATTTGAATTTCTCTCAAAGGCAGTTAATAGAACAAAATATGGATCACAACAGACCATAAAGCATCCATCTCAATGAAGCTAAAAGCAAGTTTGACCCTAGGCTTCTGATAGTGGTAATTTTCAGTTTCATGAAGGAAGAAAGGTAAAAGATAAATATACAAAGAAAATAAGTTAAATATAGAGCATTAATCGAAAGACAGATGGTACTGAAAGACCAAAGGTCTTCAACACTAGAGCAAATAGAACTTTACAAATGTTAATTGCCATAATAAAATAGTGGCTAAGGAAACTAATGTGCTGATTATGTAGAGATTAGATGTGACTGATGTTCTGTCTATTTCAAATCCCTGGCATGGCTTATATCCATTTAAAGTGTAGGTTCAAATTATTATACAGAACTTGCTTAATAATAGGACTGCAAGTGCAATTCTACTCTCTCCAATATACACAAACAATGCCTGAGTAATGTCCTCCATTTTTGTGCAATTTGACTTGCAGTGGGATATTAAGGAAATACTATTCCTTAAAGTTGTAATCATCAAGTAGCAAATATACACACACACACACACACACACACACACGATAGCCAGTTTGGTGTAGTTAAGGTGCTGGCTTAGAAACTAGGAGATGATGAGTTCTAAACCTCCCTTAGACTTGAAAGCCAGTTGGATGACTTTGGGCCAGTTACTCTCACTCACTCCAACCTACTTCGTAGGGCTGTTGTTGAGGGAAAAAATCAGAGGCAGGAATATTACGCATTTTTGCTGCCTTGAGGTGACCAAAATATTTTTTTAAAGTGGGATAAAAATATAGCGATAATAACAGCATATGAAATATTTCCACCACTGAGCAGCACAAAAACTGTAGTTTAACAAATATATTAAATTAAACAAATATCATAAATTAAAGTTCTTTCTAACTACTTCCATTTACAATAGTTGTCCCATTAGTTTGACTCACTAATTTCATGGAGACACAACTACACTGTGCTGGATGGACAACAGTAAATGCCAGCATTCAGGAAGATCATTTTTAATTATCCCTGGAGAAACTTTGATTCCTGATTGACTGCATTAACCTCCTGAAGAGGAAGTAAACAATCTGCTCTTTTGTCAGTTGGAAAATAATTGCCATGGCTACTTACAGAAATCAGACTTCTAGCATTGATTATATTGAGAGCAAACAACAAGGTAGCTAGGTAAATAAAAACTACTGTATATAAACCCAAAGAAAAAAGCTGAAACCTCAAGTATCTCTCGCACTACTGTTGACTGATTGAAACTACATGCTTGGTGAAAGCCTAGATGCAATATCCATTTTTAAGGCTGATTAAAACAGTTATCATTGGAGAATAAATCACTTCCTCAAATGAACTCTTCTAGTGTTCCCATTTGCCCTCAATTCATGAATACTCCTGAAATCTGATTAATCTTGGTATGACCAATACTACTTTGTGTGAAAGAATAGACACTGTATGCTGTTACAATCCATATTCCAAAAACTGATGTTAAATGTGTTTCTGTGTTCAGATGACTTGCCATGGCACTTTGCAACTGATCACTTTCCCTGTACTACTGTATTATTCTATTACTCTCTTAGGGCCCTGGGCCACGTACATTTTGAATCTAAAGATGTGATGCCACTTTCTTATTCATATTTTGGTACTAATTTTTCATATGCAGTAAAATATGGTCAAATTCAACTAAAGCTCAATCAACAGAACAAAATTTGAGATCAGATCTTGAGTGAGAGGGAGGAAAACATATAAATTAAATCTTCAATCAAGTCTTACATACTTGTGTTAAGGTATTGAAAAAACTTGTTGATAGTTCAACTGAGCCTTAATCTATTATTTATTTTATTTTTATTTATTTATTTGATTTGTCAATCGCTTACAAGATAATAGGTATAAGTATATACATAGTTATGAATACATGAAATAGGTACATATAAGAAAAATTAAAAAAACAATAGGACAGGGATGGTAGGCACGTTGGTGTGCTTATGCACGCCCCCTACAGGCCTCTTAGGAAAGGGGTGAGGTCAATAGTAGACAGTCTAAGGTTAAAGTTTTTGGGTTTTTTTGAGAACTCAGAAGAATGGATAAAGTACAGAATTGGAGAAAGGTCCTTAACTTCAAAAATTGGAAATTAGAGAATCCATGAAATTGAGGTTAGTTTGACATAAATATCTGGGAAGACTGTAGAAATTATTAGATATTAACAAGGATCTGTCAAGAACTATTCTTGCTGAAGTAATCTTATTGAATTTTTGAACAGTTTACTTGTTTTGATATTTATTGTTGTGGGAATGCTGTAGACATAGCAGATTTCAGATTTCAACCTGAAAGGCTATGACAGGCTAGACCAATGGCATTCTGATCAACAAGCTTCATAAATATGGACTGGCTATCATGAGTATTAGATATAATACTGTAGATGATCAGGATGAGCCTGAGGGAGGGTTCAAGTGTGTCATTAGTTTGGAGTCCCTTTCCATCCACAAGAGATGTAAGGCCAGTCCTGCTGGAATTCTGTTGACTTTATCTATTGCCAATTTACCTTGACCATTAGTATTCAGATTCTTGATTAGAAGTAGCATAATAAATTTGTACTCATTTCTTGCACACGATACTATCCATAGCTGAAGTGTATTCATAAACAACTCCTCATTGGAGTGAAACATCAAATGGAGAGCCACAATGTCAGTCAAGGGTCCAGTATTCTTTAACATTTTCAGTAATAACTGGAATCAAGAGGTGAAGCAAATATTTATTAAATTTGCAGAACATACAAAACTAAATAGGATAGCTGGAAGAGAGAATTAAAATTCAAAATATTAATAAAGATGGGAAGGGGATAAAAATAACAAAATGAAATTTAATGTGAATAAACGCAAAGTTGTTCAACGATTAAGATAACCTTTATTGTCATTTTTCTTCTGCACACATTAACAATGAAATTCTGTTGCCTGCTCTCAAAAGTGTACACATACATAACACACATATAGATATGCTATATACATACATATACCTACACCCTAACATATAAATACATATAAATATTAATCACTGTCCATGAGGGAGAGGAAATGTGTGAGCATATGATATACAGGTAAATGAGGAATACCTAATTTGATATTAAAATCTAAGAAAAGAAAACTGAAGGAAGAGATGAGGGCAGTTTCCAAGCATCTTAATGGATGTCACACAGAAGAAAGTCAGTGCCCCTCCTTTATCATCCCAGAGTACAGGACACAGTATAATGGATTTAAGTTACAGGAATGTAATAAGGAAAAAATAAGAACAATTTGACAGTAGAACCAATTATTGGAGGTGACCTTCCCTTCTCTGAATGTGTTGTGTCAGCAATGCTTTAATTGTATTCAGCACAGGGTTGTCTTCAATGGCTTAAGAGTAGGTCAAATAATAAATTCAAATAATCTGTTAATTCAGGTTTCTTTAAGAGCTGGATTAAGATGCATTTAATTTATACATTGTGATGATGTCATTACAAATACACTAATATATATTCCAAAATACATATTGAACTCCTAAGTTATGTCTCCTTGTTGTATTCTATGTGAAATCTTATTGTAGAATTCTTATTCTATTGTATAGAATACAATAACACAATACAGATAAAGAATATGCATATAGACAGGGATGACAATAACCATGGCAGAAACCTGAACACTCTGGACAGAATATGGTACTGAATGAGGCAAACTCTCTCCTTATTTATTCAACCTTTATCTTGAATCTATATTGAGAGAATCTGGGTTGGAAAAGATGAACTTGGTTTTAAAACTGGAGAATAACATCAATAATCCTACCATGCTGACAAGACTACTGTGATAACTGAAAATGTAAAATATCTGTAAGCTGTAATAGTAGAGGCAAGGGTCACAGTGAAAAAGATGACTAAGATTAAATATACAGAGAAACAACATAATGACAGCAGAAGCAACTAATGCTAAAACTGATGGTGAAGACACTGAAGTGGTAGATAACTTCTGCCTTTTAGGATTCACTAAAACAATTACTAGTCAAGAAAGATGCTTACAGACTAGCATCTTTCCTGGTAAAATAGTAATAAAGGCCTTGGATGTCTGATGTGTCTGTGCCCACAAAGATCAGGATGAAGCAGGGAGTGGTTTTTGCTATGGATGTGAAAGTTAGATTTTGAAAAGCAGGATAGAAAAGGTATTGATGGTTTTGAGAAGAATCCTGAGAATATCATAGCTAGCCAAAAAAACAAATGGATAACAGAAACCAATCAACCCAGAACTCTCATTTGATGTCCAAATGAACAGGCTCAAATTATCAGATTATGCAAAGGCCTAGCTCTCTTGGGATATCTCTAATGCTAGGAAAGAGAAAAATAAAATAACCAGCAGCAAGATGTTGGAGACAGCTCAGCAATTATGGGTGCACCATTAGAAGACCTGAAAGACCAGGATGAGGATGGTTCAGCCCAGAAAATTGTGTGTGTGTCTGGTTGTTAATAGGTGATATCAACTTGATGACATATAATCAATTGAAATGAAAATGGACTGAACAGTTAATATAGATGGTTATTCACACTTACACATAAAGATGCCTTGGTGATTAGTAAATATTAACAAAAACCCAAAAAGAAAAAGAAAATATTAGGATATTTGCAAGGCAGCTGTGTTTCACCTCGAGATCTTCTTTGGCAGTTAGCCAGAGATTTCTGTATATTCTGCAAACACAGCAAGTAAAATAGGAAGGAGGGGAAGAGAAGAAGAGAATAGTGAAAGGCAGTGACATGCACAGCCAAAGTAGGAGCATATGCCAGAGGGCTTGGAGTTTGTAGTTCTTTTTTCTTTTGTTGTGTAGTTTGAAGGTTTCGAATTTTGGTTACACCTCCAGAGTGGAATGAAAGCTGGTGTGGAAGTACCTTTATGATGAAATTTAAGTACATATACTTCCAAAATCTTTGTTTACACTGTAATGCCGTCTTTCCAGGTTTCAGCTGTTACTACAGCTATGACAAGCATACTTAGAAGCATTGGAAAAAGCATCTTTGGTACCAAAATTCCAATCTACCTTCACTGCTGTCAGTTGGGTTTTTAATACAGAAGAAATATAACTTGGCTAAGTACATTCACCCATAACAGATACTTTTCTGTTCATATAAGCACAGACTTTTCTGTGATATCCATACAAACACATACAACATTTTTGAAAATACATATAGGGAAGCAGAAGCCACATATTCATTTTTCTTTTCATGTGGAGATAAATTGAAAGACTTTTTTTTTCTGGCTGCTCCATCTCCAGCAGAAGTTGGATACGGTTGTGATTACACAAAGTCTTTTATGGCTTCCTTTGGTCAAAGGTGGCTTGAATGAAAATAATGAGCGGATACATTTTAATTTGTTCTTCTTGAATTCCAGAGAGAAAGTAGTATACTATGGAAGTGTCAGTAATATCTGCGGTCATTAAAAATGCTACTTTGGTTGTTCCTGTATATTCTAGTTTTTAGTGTGTCAGTGATATCCGTATTGTTGAAAAGCAATAATTATTGGCAGATTTTCACTGATAACATTTAACAGAAGTTAAAATTGGATGTGATTTTATACATTTTAAAGTGGGTTGAAAACTATCCTTATAAAGCAACACTGTCTCTCAGATTGCCAGAGAAATAGCCTTAGAGAACTTTAGTAATTAATGTGTGAGACTAATCTGTGAATTCATGTGACAAAAATGAATTTTTAAAATCGTTGCCTTGTCTGACAATTAAGAGGCTGACGAATGAGTCTGTAAACTGATATATGCCAGTTTGTAAGGGTTTTCTGTCCCTCAATTGTATCTTTCTGCATCTTTGTTCAGTTGTACTAGTAATCATTCCAGCAACCTTTTAGGAGTGGCATATTTTGAAATCTCTCAAAAGACAACATGTTTGCTTTAGTGGGCTTCCTACTTCCAGCCTCCTTGTTCTTCCCCTTGCAGCTCTTCTACCACATCAGTGGAATAAACTTGAGCATTGCCTCTAGGGGACTCTGGGTCATGCAGTGGATGCAGATTGTCTGGGAGGAGCATGAAGACGGCACATTTTTCTTCAAGAAAATCCTTGTTACTCTGAGGCAGTTCAAAAAAGGCTTTAAAGGCATCTGAACTTGTTTTCCTATATATGTTTAGCTTAAATTAATCTTATTTATGCTTGTTTAGATTTACTTTTAGGTAGGTAATTCTTAAGTAGGTGTTATATGCAGGATTAAATTATTTGACATTACTCTTTATTGTGACTGAAGACATTTACTTCTGGAATGTCCTTACTGTTGTACTACCGATGTTCTATGATGAGCAATGAATAAGGATGATTTTCCTTCCCCCTGGTTATTTTATACCTGTCCATTCATGTTTTTTCATGTTTTATTAATTCATATTTTATTTTAAAGAATAATTTAGAAACTACATTTTAAACTAATGTAATGGGCCTCCCCAAGGTGATGTCCTCCTGATTTTCCACCAATTTAATGCTGGCTGAGCATTATGTTATTTTAATCCAACACATCTCGAAGGCACCTGGTTTGTGAAATCCAGCCTAGGATATTTAAATTGAATCGGGATGTTAGGGAGTTCAATATACCCGTGCTTGTTTTTAATGGAATTATTATCTTTTCTTCCATTGTATTATTCTCATTGGCTATGAGAGTGTTTTAGCATTATTTCTGTATGGATTGTTTATTGCCCAGAGTTGTAGGTGTCTACTGATAGTCCTTGACTTATGACCACAATTGAGACCAAAGTTTCTGTTGCTAGGTGAGACATTTGTTAAGTGAATTTTGCCCCATTTTCTTGCAGCAGTTTTTAAGTGAATCACTTCAGTTATTAAGTTAGTAACATGGTTATAAAGTGAAACTTGCTTCCCATAGACTTTACTTGTCTGAAGGTCGCAAAAGATGATCACATATCACTGGAACACTGCGATTGTCATAAATATGAGTCAGTTGCCAACGGGCCAAATTTTGATCTTGTGACTACAGGGATGCTGCAATGATGAGAAAAATGATTACAAGTCATTTTTTTCAGTGCCATTATAACTTCAAACAGTCACTAAATGCACTGTTGTAAGTCAAGGACTACTTGTATATACATTTTCTAAACAAATGCAGTACTGAAAGAGAACTATACATTGTTGTTCTTATTTATATAAGAATGTATTATGATTTTGAGTAACTTAAGATTTTATCTGCTCTCATGATTTTATTAAACTTTATTTGTGATTTGTATACTGAAATGAGTATCACTCTTCTGGTTTATGCTTTATATTTTTAAGTTATAATTTCATGTATTCTCAAAAACATTTTTAGTACCTTGAGCTTCTTGGAAGAAAGTCAAAAAAAGTACATTTAAAAAAATCTCCCCATGCTCTTTAAGAAAGAGAAGCCTAATTAACCTTATTTGTTCTGCCTCTGCATTGAGTTGATTTCTTCACAAGAAATTTAAACTATGAGGCATAAAATAAACCCAACTTCTCAGTAATTTGTATAATCCTTGACTGAGATTGTGGTGATCGCAGGGCAAAACCTTGACTGGCCTGTGATGAAAACTGAAATGTTTGTTTTAATCCTAGGCTTTTTAGCCAAAGGGAAGTGCAAAGGCACAGCAAACAGAAAGCTGCAGGACTGGAAAGTCATGTTTAAATAACTGAGGACAAGAGCTTCCTTTTTGTGGAACAAAATTAACCTATTTATTCTATATAACCTCAAATCCCAAAGTTTGACCAGTCTTGTGAATGACAGAGAGAAAGGGTGGTCTGTCTTCTTTAAAAATAATTTTGGATTTTAAAAAATTAAAAGGAAATGCTTTTATCAGAAGTACTTTTTATCTTTAGGGAAGGGAAATTATTTCCATCAGAAAATACAATTTTCCCCAGTTTGAAATGAAATTTCTTTTGGGGGCCTGTGGGCATTACTGCAGCTT
Source organism: Bungarus multicinctus (assembly GCA_023653725.1). NCBI lineage: Eukaryota > Metazoa > Chordata > Lepidosauria > Squamata > Elapidae > Bungarus > Bungarus multicinctus. The sequence goes on along the minus strand of CM042842.1, from coordinate 87,024,074 downwards.
TCAGTGCTGGATGAGGGATTCTTACAACTGTCCACAGCCATTCTTGCCTCAGTCCTTGGTTTGTAAAGCTGGTGACCAGAGAAGCCACTAGATCCATCAAATAATGATGTTGTACGAGGAGAGCCAGTATTTTAAAATAGATGCCTTTTTTCAATGTTTAACTGTTGGAAGATCTCTTGGGAGCTTTTTCAGCCTTATGAAAACATGCGAGAAAAACCAATTTGAAGAACTTACAATGCAGCCAGTATTGATTTTGTGTTAAACTCTTAATCCGCCTTACCCCCCCTCCCCCCATTATGAGTGATTAATTTATATAATTAGTAGTGTTGTGATAATGTGTTAAGATCTTAGTTGCTATCTTCATGTAGACTAGATAATTGCATACTGCTCAGTTATTCCCAAAGGCTTCATACATGGTGAGACTGACTTCTAATGAGTATAATATAAGTAGTATTATTACTGAATTGTAGCATGTTTTTTCATACCTACTGGGTACATGAAAATTATCGGCCTCCAAAAGGTGGTGATTCATGGTTCTCAGACTCCATGTGGCTCCTAAACACATCTCTGCATCCTCAAAATATCCCCAGATCATGCCGCCAACATTTCATATTGATATCATTTTGCCTCCAAGAGATGAAAAAGCATCCATTTATATGAGAAATTTCATTCACGCTGCTATAGCTGAAAAGTTTTGCCCTTGCACATAGCATCAGAAATGCCCTGCATGGCTTACTGGAGGCTGAAAATGTTTTAAAATATGGGCCTTTACCAGAAAATGTATATGACTGAAAGTTATCTAAAGTAGTCTACAGATATAAAGGTTGCTGCAGTGTAGTCTTCTTCAATTTCCTCAAAAATGTTGGGACTGCAACCTTTACAATGTGTAGAAAACATCAGTAGAAGAGAATATATGTAGCTCAGGCTTGAGCTGTAGAGACTCTCTGAGCATGGCTGTTTGCTTGCAGACATTTCATTACCTGACTAGGTAATACTGTATCTTCAGTGCTAGAAGGGAGTGGGGATTGCTATCTGCTTATAGACAGTAGTTTGCCCTGTCAGTAGTTTCTTGATTAGCATATTGTTTTCTGATTATTATCTGCAAGCAAAAAACGATGATTAGAGAACACCATGGACTCCACAGTTCAATCCTAAACTACATATATTCTCTTCTAATGGTATTTCTACAAATCCCAGCCAGCATGATCCTGGTATCTTCTCTGTGCTGTATTTCTAGGACAACTAGAAAATGTCAGCTTGGGAAGGCTGCTCTTGATGCATTGCAAGTTATTTTCATTGGGTTTGTATATTTGTGACAGACTTCAAAACAACAAAAATGCTACACATGGGCCTAAAGACAATTTTGGAAATTAAAGGCTAGATTGCTGGTGGGCCAATCAGTGCAACTTCACTGCTTTTCATAACCATATAAATTGTCTGAAGAGACAACAGTATCTGTCCCTTAATAGCACTATTAATATTTAATAACATGATATGATGACAAACCTCCCACTCTCCTGCCCCTGAGAATTCTGAGAACTTGTTAAATTTATCCAGAGAATTAAAACTGTGCTTTCTCTTCCTTTATATTTATTTGTATCTGCATGTTCACTTTTTACATATCCATTCGGATATCTCTTTGGAGAGAAAAGCAACAGTTCAGTGTCTCACAGAGGCAGTGGTGGGATTCAGCTAATTTGCACCACTTCGGGAGAACCGGTTGTTAACTTTCTGAGCAGTTTGGTGAAGAAATTTGTTTGAAGCAGTTTGTTTGAAGAAATCATTAGGGCAGAGAACAGGTTGTTAAATTATTTGAATCTCACCACTGCACAGAGGCTACAAACTTTTCTTTAGTCAGCTGCAGATCTTTAGTCAGCGGTCTTCCACCAGGTAATAATATTTTGGAAACTGGAAAGATGATGGAAGGTAATATTTATGTGCCATCATCCAACATGATAAAAGCATAGTGTTCATAATTTCAAGCTTTTTTTTTTTAAAGTTTCCAGTGCAAAGAAGCATCTTTGTATGTCTATACCAATTTTTCTCCATCTTCAAATCTTCCAGGTATGATGGATTTAAAATCCTATCATTTAGCATGTAGATTGAAGATGCCAGCCCTTCAAGGTAGGCCAGGCCAGGAAACAGACACCATATGGATTATGGCAACTTGATTTTATTGGCAAAAGGAAGTTCCTCAACCTTGGCAACTTTAAATTGTATGGACTTCAATTCCCAGAACTTCCCACTAATCAAACTGGCTGGGGAATTCAAAGAGCTGTAATCCACACAGCTTAAAGTTGCTGAGGTTAAGGAACATTCTTATATAGGGTATAAAATATAATAACATATAATATAATATATATTATAATAATATATTATAATATATAATATAATATATATAGGGTTATCTGAGGGAATGTCTCTTGCTGGTCACATCTACCTGACCCATTAGAGCGGGAAGGCAGGGAATGTTGCGGGTCCGATCCCTGAGGGAGATATACCTGGTGGGACCCAGAAGAAGGGCCTTCTCTGTGGTGGCTCCCTCCCTCTGGAATATCATTCCCCCAGAGATTAGAATAGTCCCTACTCTAGCACTCTTTTGAAAGACACTGAAGACCTGGTTTTGCCACTGGACCTGGGGAACCCAGAGTGGAATGGAGTCCATCAAATGGCTACTGTGATCTGCTATCGCTGGGTAGAAGATGGGAGTTGGGGGATGATTTTTTATTTATTTATTTATTTTTCCAGATTTTGTTCTATTGTATTTATTAATTTGATTCTTTTTGTTAGTTTTTATTGTTTTTTATTTTTTGTTTTAAATATGGTTTTACATTTTGTAAGCCGCCTTGAGTCGCTATGGGTGAATAGGTGGCAATATAAAATAAAATAAATAATAACAATGTTTAAAGCCAGGCAGAATTTCCCTCTGTCCCCCTCCTATACAATACAGAATCAAGACATGGGTATTTCTCATGCTTCCTCATTTCCCAGGACTCAGTTGCCTTTTACTTTCTCATTTATAATCTCTTAACAGTTCTTCTTTAGTTCTTTGCCAACATTATTTCTGCATTCCTCTAATAAGTGAGGACAATTATAGCTGTTCCCGCACAATGAAACAAAGGAATATTAATGTTTGGAAAATTCAAAGTGGAAAAATTGACAAATTTATTAACAAAATAATTATGTTCCAATAAAAGTATTTATAAATCTACATGCATTCTGTTATATTTATCAAGGTAAACTTTGGAAACATAAATATTGTAACAATGCTTCTGACAGTAATTTTCATTGTCAAACATTTAAAAAATAATAATATCTAGAAAAGATTTGTGTAAAATGTATGTATATTCAAATTTACTTAATTATTTTAACATCATTTTTTCCTTTTCAAGCCATGTACTGGCCTTTTCTGTTAATGCTTGAGAATTGAGGCAATGTTTCATTAGAATCTTCTATGTATTAGGATAATAATTAAAATAAAGGAATCTGATACGAAGGGTCCTGGTTTGTGTGTGTTGAGTGGCACATAAAGCCTAGGGGTGGATTGTAAATAGAGCAGATATAGAGCATTTAGCACAACCTTACTGATAAAAAATTTCTGACTGAATTTCATTGAGTAACATCTTGATTCTTCTGTTGATCTCAGATGTAACTTGATCATAAAATTCATTAACCTTCCCATTTCTGCTGCGTCAGTGGCTTGAGCTTAAAACTTCATTGCATTGTCCTTGCTATATCTTTCCTGAGTATGAAAGCAACACCACCCCTTATTTGGTTTTTTGTGCCCTAAACAGTGAGAAGTATGATATTCTGATAATGTGTCCAATTCCAGTCTATTTCAAATGGCTGATACCTAGGATACCAATGTGCATTGATTCAACTTTATCTTTTACCATGCTGAATTTCCCTGTGATTCATGCTCAGGTTCCATATTCCCACTGCACTTGTTTTTCAAAATAATTTTCTTAAGAGTTACAAATAGAAAAAAATGAATAAAAACTATACAAGCAAAAAAATAAAGGACTACAAAAAGAAAAATACAAAAAAAGCAAAAAGTTTAGAAAAGAGAAAAAAGGGGGAAAAAAAATAGCAATAGCACTTTATAATGCTTTACAGCCCTCTCCAAGTGGTTTACAGAGTTAGCATATTGCCCCCCGACAATCTGGATCTTCATTTATGTTGCAACAGTCAGAATTCTGTGGACTGATCATAAGTACTATTCAATCTGTGCCATTGTAAGTTTGAAATGTCATTGAAGGAGTGGTCATTTAGCGAGGACCACTTGTAACAAAAGACTTGATTTATATCATGGCTGCTTCCCAACACACTTCTTTAAATACAAGTTGTGGAAGGAGGAATCTAAACCATTTTCTTCATTATCAGTTTTCGTGACTATAGTCACAAAAACCAGTTCTAGCACATGTATAATTATGGTAGTATACACAAGGCTAACCCCAAAATTCATGCTTCTTTCATATCAAAATCTCATGATACCCTGAATGGAAAACACAAGGAGTTAAGGACAGTAAGAAAATAATTTTCCTCCTATAGTAAGTGGAACTTCTGCAGTGTAAAATGTAAGCTTTGAAATCCTTTCTATAAATGAAATGAATGAACTCAGCAGTTCATGGGATACTGAGCATAGCAAAATACTTTTTCCTCAATCCAGTGAAATCTTTGAAATAAATCATGTAATTGCTTCTCTTGTCTATGGAGATTCTCAGTCAACCAGGTCATGGTTATCCCAAAAGTATTTTTTCAAAAGGCAACTGGACTTTGTTTCTTCTTGAAGATGTTCCACTTTTCATCCAAGAAGCTTCTTCAGTTCCAAGAACTGGGTAACAGGTCCAAACCAAAACCATGGTAACGGGAGGTTAAAAATAAAAAACCACCTTCCTCTTCCCTTCTCACATCCTCAGAGCTTATCCAGTGCCATTTATCTTATATCTTCCTGAGATTGAATATGTATTTATTTTATTTATTGATCATATTTCTACTCTGTCCGTCTCATCTAAGTGATTCTGGATTGCATTTCTGCAGGTTAGTTTTCAGTGATGAGGATTTTGTTGTAATTGTTGTTATGGAATTATTTTATATTGTTCTAATCTTACTACTGATTATATGTCTGTAAACTGCTCAGATTTGGTTATGATTAGACTAGCAAAACAAATAACAAATCCAATCTCTAATCAATTTCATAATCTTTGTGAAAACAAAAAGCTGTCTTGAATTTTCACTGAACCCCGTCTTGCTGCATCTCAGCTCATGCATGCTACAGAATTAGACTCCCAGACTCAACACCCACACAGAGCCAGTCTTCATCACAAACTAGTCATGGTTAGTGCTACTGTGAAAAGCATCTTCTTGGAAAAATATCATCATGTTATCTTTCCTGCATCATAGCCAGTAGAAGAGAACAAAAAGCCTCTGCATAGTGTTGCTTTCTTTCACCTGGTCACCACTGCTCATTTTCTTTTTGAAAATGATATAAAGTACAGAATATGTGGAACATTTGGATAGGACTGGGACTAGACCTTTATTTTCTTCTGTGTGTGTGAAATGGGGACAAAGATCTTTTTCTAACTCTAGCTCAGCAGCTCAGGTGTGAGATAACTGTTCCAGTTCCTCTTTTTGGAATTTCCCCTCCTGCTCATTTGGAGGAAGGACAGATGGTCTCCTAGTGTTCCTGGCCTGTTCTCAGTGTTCTAAAGCTGGCAGAAGCTTCATGCTGATTTATGAGGAAAGGGAGAGGGAAGAATTTGAGTGAAAATACATTGTGTTTAGGTATCCTTTGAGTGACCATGGTGCAGGACTGGAAATACTGCTGAGGTTGAATGTCCAGGTTGTGAAATGCAAGTTTTAGGAAAGTTTGCAATACACAACTCAAACAAGGGCACCCTAAGATAATTTGCTCTTTGATATGAAGGACAAGATGGCACTTTCAGTCAAACCACTTTTTGAAATGGATTGGACTAACAAGCACTTGCGTCACAGAAGATACAAGGAAGGCATGGCACAACAACCTCTATCCTCCAATATAATCATGGTTGCCCTCTCCATCACCATTGAAATAGTGGAAACTCTGCCCCCACATGTAGACTTCCTGCAGATCAGTGGTGGGATTAAAAAATTTTTACAACCGGTTCTGTGGCTTGGTGGGCGTGGCAGGGGAAGGATACTACAAAATCCCCATTCCCTCCCCACTCCCGGGGGAAGGTTACTGCAAAACCCTATTCCCTCCCCATTTCACTAACCTGCTTTCCAGCTCTGTTCTCCTGTGCAAAGCAACAAAAGAAGACCCAGTCAATCAGCTGGATTTGGGAGGCAGATAATAGATGGGGGCGGTGCCAGTCTGAGGTGGTCTTCTGCCTACTCAAAATTTCTGCTACCAGTTCTCTAGAATTGGTCAGAAACTGCTGAATACCACCTCTGCTGCAGATCCATGAGAATGAGATATGCACAAACAGATCATAAATGGTGGCTCTTATTCAAACAGAGGTTGAATCTGTCTTAGACCAAAATGGAGCCACTTGTTAAGATACCAAACCCTTCTCAAATTCTGAAATATAGGCATTTCTGGCATTTCTCTTCCCAAATCTTTTCTTCCTTTTATTGGTACAAGTAAGCCTCAAAATTTATGACCACAATTGACCACAATTGAGCCCAAAATTTCTGTTGTTTGGTGAGACAGTGGATAAGTGAATTTTGCCCCATTTAATGACCTTTCTTGGTGTAACATGGCTGTTAAGTGAATCTGGCTTCCCCATTGACTTAGCTTGTAAGACGGTCGCAAAAGGGATCACATGACCCAGGATTCTGCAACTGTCATAAATATGAATCAGTTGCTAAACATCTGAATTTTGATCATGTGACCATGGGGATGCTGTAATAGTCATTAAGTGTGAAAAATTATCATAATTCACTTTTTAGGTGCTGTTGTAACTTTAAATAGTCACTAAATGAATTTCTATAAGTTGAGAACAACCTGTGCATGGAAGGAGAAAGGAGTGCTTGGCAAACCTAAGGCAGGCGAGAGTGGTGTTTCACTTAAATGTTTTGCTCTTCTGAAGTTATTTATTTTAATTCTCATTCTTACATAAACAGGGAACGTGTGAATAACAAACGCAGCCATCCTTCTCATATTTTGATAGAATGCAGCCTGATTCAATGGTGTAGATATATTACTGTGGCTATTGACAGATAGACTGTAACAGTTAATTTTTTCAGAGTGGTTCTTTTTACGCAGGTATCCCCATTCTTTCTGTTTTCATTTGTCTAAAAACTTATATTTTTTGTTTAAGAATATTCTAAATTGTGTTTTAGTTGATGCACTTCATGTCTTTCACCCTACAGAACCATATGCTCATTCCCCCTCCTATTTTATTTAAAACATTAGATCAAAAGTCTTCCCTTTGATCTTTTGTTCATGATTTCTTTACAGTGCTTTTTAATTAATGTCAGTCTTATTGAAGCAAAGTGGGTGCTTCAAGATGTTCAGAAATGGGAATTAAGTATAAAAAACAATCTATTTCCTTTGCTTCATACTCATTTTATAATTCCACACAATTTTTTCTCCCCAGGCCACTGGAAAAGTAACTCACAATTTGGCTTCACTAAGCATGGCTACTTCCAGTCATATTCTATAAATAATTGGCGATTGTAAAGTGAGACAGGTGGCAGAGAGACAAGTAAACTGCATCATTTTTCAAGACCCCTTTAATTGTTGTTTCATTTCTGCAAAAAAGAAAGCATCTGTGATAATTATAAATGTGATATAGGAAGACCAGCCCTTTATGGCATAGATATCTGTGGAACCATTATTCACCAATGAGATTGGACCACCCCATTTGTGTTGGCAGAAGGAGCCTTCTGCAATCCTGTCAGCCCAGGAATTCCAGCTGATGAGATCCAGGAAAAGGGCCTTTTCTACTTCAGCTCCTGCCCTTTGGGACATCTTGCCATAGGAGTTAAGATCTGCCTACTCTCATTTAGCCTTCAGGAAAAGCCTTAAAAACCTCTCTATGCCAGCTGCCTTTGGAAGGAGAAGATGTTGGCTGGAGGTGGCTGTTGCACTAACAGAGAAGGCACCCCAAGTTTTCCCTCCCTCCTTGTTTCTGGTTTGTTTTAATTTTCGCTGGCAAAGCGCTCGGGCCACCAGAGGCGCCCTGACATGAGTGATGTCAAGCTGGCCACGCCCACCCCAGCCCCCCAAGGTCAAACACAACCCTGATGCAGCTCTCAATGGAATAGAGTTTGACAGCCCTGGTCTTGAGATAAGCCGCTTCGAATCACCTGAACCACAAGATGGGCAGCAAACAAAATTGATAAATATATAAATAATTGAAAATTCCATCCTCTTAAAGTACATTTAGAAATAGATCTGACTATACATTTCTAGGTCTATGGTTTTGAGTTAAAGGCAACAACAGTAATGACAGAAACAATGCCATACTCCTATCCCCAGCTTCTAATGTGAAATTGAATTGGGAATATTTAAAACTGAAACATTTCAGATACTCTAGCAAGCACAGGCAATAGATCTATCTATCATCCCCTCTACTCCAGAGTCACAAAGGACTTTTGAGTGCTAAGATGCTCCATGCATTTTAACATCACTGAGTCTAAACTTGGAAGCTGGAGACTAAGATATACAAAATTGCAAAGATGATCCACCTCCACATCTCTTCTATAAGTTTTGGAATTTGCAGGAAGATTGGGATTTATCACATTTGGCCGATGGCAACAATCTGCTTTCCAACAGAATCTGGCCTGGAATCCTAGAATTACATGGACACTATTGCAGCTACTGTATTACAATTTTTAAAATCAGGTTCAATCTTCCAGCTGCAAAATTAAAATTCAGATGTCAAACAATCCTCAAAATTTTATCTTCCTTTTGCTTGGCAAAATGTGATGACTGGTGAAGGCACTCACTATTGAGCCAGATTAAACTTCTTATGCTAGAAGTATTTATATTGGTTGTATTTAATATACATTATTATGAAACCATGTTATAAGAAATAGATCTGAAAATTAAACACTGACCCAGATTAGTTCTTAATGAGTGGTCCTTCAACAAAATCTTTTAATATAGAGGAGGTTTTTTTATTTACTGTTCAAACTAACTGACCAGCTATGCTACCTTCTAGGATATTTCATTCAATCCCATTACACTAAAATTTAGTCTTTTATAAGTAGTAACCATGCTCAGCTTTTCTTCTGGTTTCCAAGTGCCTTGGAACAGAGTCTGTAAGATTTGCAGAAGTAACAAGAATTAGAGAAAGACTATCTTAAAAGGAATTGTGTTTGAGGTTTTTTTGAAAAACACTGCATCTGATTAGTGTACGATGGCTCTGCAAAGCCTAATTGTTTGCAGGACTAAAATCAACATACTGTGCAACATCAAAAGCAGACATTCTGTTTTTCATTTTCTTTTGCAAAAGAAAGGGTAGAACATTGTAAGGAAATCTGAGGAAGCAGATTCACTGGTATATGGATTATCTATCACTTGGTTCTCTCCCTGTTTTAACACCTCTCTCTCTTCATATATCTTCTAAATACATATTAAATAAAATGTGGATTCAAGGAAGTGTGAGAGGGTATCCATCCTTAGGAGACAAGAATGGAAGATTCCTTTTTTTGCTATAGATGTTTATAGTACCTTTGTGAATTAACGAGAGACACAATTGAGATGTTCAATTTCTCATTGAAAGTATTGTATATTAGGGATAGAGTTAAAGATCTGAAGGCTGAGACAGAAATGGATTTTGGGGAAACTTTATTCAGTTTTTTTCTCCAATAAAAGAGAAGGCCAAACTGAAAACAATCTTCCCAAGGGGAAGAAAGAAATCCTTCTCAATTTTTTCTTTGTTTGCTTCCTGGGTCTTTAAATATGTTGATAGAGACTCAGGAGTCACCAAACCAGGGATGGGATTCAATTTTTTTAACAACTGGTTCTGTGGGCATGGCTTAGTTGGTAGGCGTGGCTTGGTGGTCATGTGACTGGGTGAACATGGCTTAGTGGTCATGTTATTGGCTGGGCGCGGCGAACTCAATATCATCAAGGCATGCATCTCCTCGCCTGGCCTTTCATGACTGTGGGGATGCTGCAACAGTTGTTAAGTGTGAAAAATGGTCATAAGTCACTGTTTTCAGTGCCATTGTAACTTTGAATGGTCACTCCACACAAGCAAAGTACCAGCAAAGGAGGGGAAAAAAACTCCAGACATTCCTGAGACAGGAAGCCTAGTCCTGCCAAGAATGTAATAAGGGTTAATGGAGAGGCAGCTTCTATAAGAAACACCAGAATGTTTCCTTCCTGCCTTCCTTACAGGATTAGGCCAGTAATTTCTTCTAACAACCGGTTCTCCGAACTGCTTAGAATGTTAACAACCGGTTCTAATGAATAGGTGCGATCTGGTAGAATCCCACCCCTATAATATATATAGCTCGGTCTCCCTGATAATTATTGATTTATTACATTTATATCCTACCTTCTGTCCAGGAGCTGAAACTTGTTTATAGTGTGTTTTCTTCTCCAGTGCTTTGCCAATAGTTGTGTGAAGTAGGCTGGCTGATAGAAAACAGCTGACTCATCACTTAATGATTTTCTGTCACTGAGTGAGGACTTGAACCCAGGTGTCCCAAGTGACAAGCTAGTACTTTAACTACCACAACATCTAGCTACCAGAATTACAACTTGGAATATATTACTGATTGAAACATTTTTAAATTAATGACTGACTGGGTCCACCTATACTGGTGAGTGGACTTTTATACTATCTGGAAAGACAATTTGGCCTGGAAAATGATCTGAACAATAAAGTCTTCCTGTTGCTGATATATTTTTATGTAGTCCCCTATTTGCACTCTTAGCTCACCATAGCCCAGCTTCTTACAGCATAGCCTTGACAAAGCTAAAAGCAATGACAAGGCCAATGTAGTATTTTCAACACGATCTTTCATTGTCAAGATAAATAAGCCAACTATCATAGACAGGTTGTAAATTTACATCATTTTTGGCTGCAAAAGCGGCTATAGTAGAAGGTAAACATCCTTGATGAGCAGGAGCTGCATTAAACCTTGGCTATGAAGTTCAATGTGGGGGAATTATCATTTAAAAAAAATTAACAGCTATGAATTATTTACAGTAGGATTATCATTGCAGTTTTATGTGTTTCCTACTTTAAAATAGTGGGAAATGGGTCTTTCAGTTTTCAGCAGACATCCTGAAAGGGATCTAAGGATCAGAGGCTTTTGAATTTCAGTTGCTAGATGCCTAGATAAAAAGCCTTCTCTTATAGATAATGCACATTTTTGTCATTTTGAAGTTTTCTTTCTTCAAAGACAGTAATGGGAGAAAAAGCCCTTGACCTTTCACTGGTAAAACAAAATAAAAGTACCGGTAAGTAAGAATTGAAGATTGATCTGATTACTAAGAGTCAATTTCTATTTTAAAGCTCTGATTGGAACCTTTGGCAATTCTTTATATTTCTGGACCTTGCTTTTAAACTGCATAGTTACCTTGTTTTGTTATTTACAGCATATGAACTACTTCGGTAACTACTATAATGGGAGTCTGAATTAGCTGTGGGACCTCTAATTGCAACCCTTAAACCATTTGCATTAAATAAAATGCAGAAAATGAAGTAAACCAGATTCCAATATGAAAGAAAAAAAGCACAAATAGCTGTTGTGTATAAAATACTCATATGGATTTGTAAAGCATAATGCTATAAATATAAAACAAATGGCTTTAACTGGATGTAAAACAGGCAGCATAGTAGCCCCCAGAGTGAATGTTCAATGCAGTTTGCGCAGAAGACATGCCAGTACAAAGCTGCCTACTGATATATTATGCATTTCACCCCCATTTCTGAATTTTTTCAGGATAGCAACTTTCTCTCGGGGCTCTGAAACTAATATTGGCTAAGAAACACAAACAATTTACAAGTATTCAAAAATAACTGCAGGGATAACTCACAAGTTCATTGAAGCAGAAAATGCATATAAGGCAAACAGGTCTTTAACAAAAAGATAGGTTAAATGTTTAAATGTATGCTGAAGAGAGCATCAAGTAATAGTAATCTGTAGCAGATATAAGCAGCTTATAGCATAACAGATGTGAACTGAACTATCATTCTCAGCAGCCCAACAGTCAGTATGGTTGATGATATGAGATCATATTTGTAGTTCAGCAGCATCTGAAGCACCAAAAGTTGCCTTGACAGTGGAATTAATTATCCTAGGCCTAGAATAACAAACCTCTCACTTATTTATTTTCACTTCTGTAAATAAACTTAGGAAATGAATGAAAGATTAAAATGAGTTGGAAAATAATCCATATCCCCTGGCAAAATCTTTTCTTTCGCCCAATGATTATGTAAGCAAGACTATGATTGCATATAGAATACAAAGTCCCAAACAGAAACACAATAGCCTGAGAATTAGTTAAGAAAGTCAGAAGGATGATATGCCGAAACAACTGGAATTCTCCTTTTATGCAAAGAGGAGCTATTATGTCAGAATATTAACCCCGAATAACAATTCTACAGTAACAACCTTTCATATTTAAATACATGAATAAGCCTTTATTTATCAACATATGTCCAAGGTCTAATGCTAATAATTCTGCTTTTCTCTTTAGGTTGAACAGACTCAGGATCTTTCAAGTATCCTGCTCACAGATACAAAGTACAACTGTTGCTGCTGCTACTTATCAATACATTATACAATTATGTAAAATGTTAAGTAATTTTCCATTAATTGGTCTCAAAGAGAGATGAAATGCATTCAGAACATCGGACCCAATACACTCTAGTCTAGAGTGAAAAGTGAGACAGTAGAAGAGTAAAACCATCATGAAATACTTGAGCAAATGGAACAAGCTTTTTTTCATTCACTGAACACTTCCTGCTCAGCATTTGCTACCACGTGTAAGAAGGTTTCAACAAAGAAGGGAGGGGTTTCTTTTTTGAAGTACAATTCTATACATGTCTAGATTTCAGCAATCACTATTGGTTTCAAAGAACTTACTTTCAAAGGTATACACAAAGTTGCAGCCTATGGTTATATCTGCATAGCAAAATACAGGGATAGCAGGAACATTATGATCTAGTTATGCTAACTAGATTATATTAACATTATACTAACTCATCCTTTGTTTACAAAGTCCAATTAATTGGATTCTTAAATAAGCTCATTTTGGCTTATAAACCATAAACCACTAGACTTACTGAATACATACTAAAACAGAACCAAACAAACAAACACATGACTTAGCAAGCACATCTTTATTTGGATTTATTTTTTTGTTGAAATAAAGGCAAAGTTTAAAACAAAATTATATCAGATCCTCATCTCTGAATACTCGAATTGCTTCTTTGATCCCCAAAGAAGGCAAAGCACTATATAACATCTTGGTTTTTGAAAGACCATCAAGCAAGATGTTTAGGAAAAAATGTTTGCTGTCTAATTAATAAACAATAAGAAAGCATTACTATTCAGGACATTACAAATAGGACTAGAAAATCTGTTGCTATCATGTCTGATCTGCAAAGGATACAATGAATGTTTAACTCTTTGCTGCCATCTAGTTGTTGTTCTGATTTTTGTGCCTAGATGTATAGTAGTCCTATATACCTTCTCAATTAATTGCCTATTTGATAGCATGTAACTGCATGTTTTAGAGCCCCTAAAATTGCCTTTTAAGCTTCACACCAAATATGGTTGCTGATATATTTTTCTGCTCCACTGTCTTTTCTATACCAAATATGGTTCCTGATATATCTCCCTTCAACTTTATTAGAGCCTACCATCCTCATAGTAGCTACTTCATCACCCTCAGAACCACATGCCAGTTGTTCCAATTCACTTGACTAGTAGAAACCACAAATAAAAATCCATGCCCACAGTCTGGAGGATACTCTGCATTGTCTTTCACAATTAATGCCACCATTGTCCTCATGTATGTGCAACAATCACTCTCTCTTTTGTTTCTGGGAGTAAGGAGCTGCTTTAAATATCCTTGGCTGGCTTCAATTTTAGTCTGGCAGCTCAGGTCTTTCTAATATGCTCATCCAATTTGGGGAGTCTGTCAAATCAGACAAAGACAACTGTGTCAAATAAACATTTTAAACACAGATTTTCCATTTACTCAGGAAAAATAATAATAATTCCAGCTCCACTGATGCTAAAACCATGTAAACTGTTTACATGTTCAAAACCTTATACTGAAATCCGGCAGATTATCCCCTGCTAGGATACAGCAGGTAACAGGTAAAAAAGGGAAATAACCTCTGAATTAATTACATTCCCAAAGATTTTCTCCTTTCCCCTTCCTTGCTAGCTTCCTCTATAGAAGGTCAAAGTACAGACTTGATAAAAGTCCAGGGGGGTTAAAGGAATCAGAGGCCAGGTAATATATCAGAGAGAGAAAAAAAGAGGGATGGTGTCAAAGTGAAAATGAGATCTACGCAAAGTTCATCTTCGGAGTCTGAAGGCCCAAGGCTTCTATGGCAGAATAAACCAGAACATGTAAGGATAAATCCAGCGACGCTGTCTTGTTGATGCAGTGATTAAACTTTAACGTTTTTAATAAGTGGATTTCTTGCAGGATTCTGATACATACAAGAAAACAAGCTACCGGGGTGAAGTCCCTAGCGTAATCTCCCTGGCGCACTAGCTTTCCGCACGCAGGGATCTTTACCTCTCTTTCACAGAAAATCGCGCCCAGGTCCTCTTACCTAGCTTTGAGGCGCAACAACGGAGGCGCGGAATTACCATTCGTCAGAACGAGAGGGGTCCTAGCCTACGCGGATGTCGTCGAGCCGCAAGAGTTGTTTCTTATCGCCGCGTTCTTTCTAAAGCCGCCAGATTGACCGAACTTTCCTTGCAAGAAGCTGGCGAACCCACCCGCACGCGTGGCACAAAAGCGCCCTCCAATCCGGCTGAGAAAGCAAAGAAGAAGCCGGAGGGACGACGAGGCCCCTGGAAGAGACGGGCTCCGTTCCCCTCTTCCTCTTCTCCCTCCCTCCCCCCCCCCCACCTTCCATTCACGCTGCGTTTCGCCTTACCTTTGCTCGGTTTACACCGAAACCCCGTGGAAATGAAAGCAAACAGCCCCACGGAAGGAGCCACGGCGGTGCTCGCTTAAGGCGCTGCTTTGGCGAGAGGGGCTCGCTCCCGCCTCGCCGGCTTTTTGCGCCCCCCCTCCCCTTTGGCGTTAAAAAGAAGCAGCGAAGTCCCACGTCCACGCCTCCCGGCAGAAATTCATGACGCTCCCTGGCCAGGTCCCATCCGGGCAGAAAGAAGAACTGGTGGCTTCTGGTTTCCAAGAACAACCTGAGCCCGGCGCTTCGGAAGGGAGGAGCGACCCTGCCGCCACCTCCCGCAGAGGGCCAGAGGGCTTCACGCGGCGCTGGTTCCTCCTCTCCGCCATGGCCTGAGGTGGGAGGGCCTGAGGGGCGTGAATGGCGCGGGATTTGTCCTCCCGATGTCAACGATGCCATATTTTGCGGTGGGAAGAAAAGTCAGGAATTCAACAGATGCAGCCTTTCCAAGGCTGTAGCGCCCATACCGCGGAAAGCAATGCGATGATGGTACCCACTGGCCTAGTGGGTAGAGAAAAGGGGGGCGGAGGAAAAGAGGTAATTAAATTACCGATCAGGATGGAAAGCAATTAAAAAAAATACCCAGATTCAACTAGGTAACTCGTTCTTGAGCTTCATTATACAGACTCTGATTTAGATCAGAGGCAAGGATCTATTGTGTTCACTTTTATCGAAGTATACAATATCAAGGAAGGTTCCCTGTTCTCCTGCCCTCTCCATCTGACAGGTAATCTGAGAACCCAGTTTAACCCCCCCCCCACACACACACAAACACAAATGGTTTCCACGACCATGAGAGTGTTAGTGACTTGACCGGCTGCAAAGATTATAAATCCTTTCCATTCCCCACCAGTTAATTGGAACTGAAGAAGCTTCTTGGTTGACAATTGAGATGCCTTCAAGGAAAAGAAAAATGAAGAAAGCCCAGCTGCCCTTATTAAATGCACCTTTGGGACCACCGTGATCCTCCGTAGGCATTTACCTGTCCACACCTTACAGTAAAAAAAGATCTGAATCCTTTGCTACCAATCTATGTCTATCTTGCCTAATCTGGATGCAGGATCTTCACATACTAATTACTGTCCTCTATCTCAGGAGTCTCCAGTCTTGGCAACTTTAAGACTTGTGGACTTCAACTCCCAGAATTCCTTTGTTCGCTGAGCAATTCTGGGAGTTGAAGTCCACAGGTCTTAAAGTTGTCAAGGTTGGAGACCCCTGCGATTCTTGCCAGACTTCAATTTCATCTGGTTAGAAAGCAAGCTTTTTGGTTTTTGATGTCTTCTCCCTGTTATGCTAGTTTTCTCTGCACAGGGACCTCTTCTCTCACAGAATAACCTTCCAGGTACTCTCTCATCTGTCTTTTGTAGTACAACAATAAGAGGAATGTGAGTGATCACAGCTCATGTGGATTACTTTGAATCACAAGAACTGTTTGTTTCTATTCCCTTTCCAGTTAATTTATCCAACTTTTCTTGCAAGATGCCTACCTACATTCAGTTGAGGACCTTATTGACTGTATTTATTTAAAATATTTATATGGCCACCCATCTTAGGCAACTCTGGACAGCTTATAACATATCTGCATCTATTAGAAAGGGGTATGAAACTCAAAACACCACCAGTACTACCCAAGGATCAGTTCATTATTCTGAAAGCTGCAACACTGAAGTCTTTTCAGAGATCGATACAAAAAATATCTCAATGAATCAAAATTAAAAGAATCTCAGGATTCTCATTAATAAAAATGAGAACATTCAGTCTGGTGGATGGACTCACTTGTGACCAGGTATCGGAGAACACTGTTTGTTGGCATGGGTACCCTGAGCTCAGAATATAGAGAAGGATGCTGAAATAGAATTGGTCCAATTGATTTATGTATGTGGAATTAGTTGGTGATAGTTGGGGCGCTTTATCCTTTATGTCAAATAGCAAGGTATCTAAAACACCAAGGTAGAATCAAAGATCTTTGACTTATGTCTTTCAGCCATTCACTATTCTCAAGGAAGTGGAATATTTTCTTTCTGTACTAGAATAACCTTATTCAATTCATTTTGAATTGAAGGAATAGGGTAACTGTTATTGTAAGATAGAATAACACATGAACAAAAAGTTCAGTCCTATCCAGTGTTAACTCTTGTTAAGATGAACAAGAATAAGGAAAATGTATTTCTCTTTGTGTGTATATGTATGTGTGTGTTTGTGTTTGTGTGTTTGCAACAGAGGTGGTATTCAGCAGGTTCTGACCAGTTCTGGAGAACCAGTAGCGGAAATTTTGAGTAGTTCAGAGAACCGGCAAATACCCACTCTGACTGGAGATTTTACAGTATCCTTCCCCTGCCACGCCCACCAAGCCATACCACTGGTGAATCCCACCACTGGTGTGCAAACTCATTATTTCCTGATTTGTAGCCTGGTACCAAATTGGGTCTCATATGTATGTGGTCTCATATGTATGTGGTAAATTGGGTCTCATATGTATTGGGTCTCATATGTATGTGGTAAAAACTTCACTTTCTGAAGCTTCTGAAACTTCACTTTGAATTACACAGGAAAATTTAATGTTGTTATAAGTGAAAAGTTTCACTTCAAAATAGTCAATTTCCAGAAACCAGCCTAAGACAAGTAATTCTGCAAGACATTAACAAGTTTGGGCATACATTTTGTGAGTGTGTCACAGGAAATGATTTTGGCTCAAACTACTAATCAGAAATGAGAAATTATAGCAATCTTCACTCACTGAAATAGTGGTTTAAGACTATAATTTGGAAAGAATGGATGCAAAGGTATAAGAGACAAATTAAAGGAACTTGCAGACTCACATAGAAAGGACTGTTCAAAAACATCTTGGAGAGAAGAGCTGAAAATGAAGGTATCCAAACAATAGGCAGCTGGAACAAAGGATTTCAATTCTACAAAAATGACTTTCTAAATTCAAAAGAAATTTCCCTCCAAATTCAGTGACCAGTGCTGGGACGAGATATTCTGAATGGTAAAGTATATGTATGTATATACCATTAAAACAATCGCTAGAATTGTATTTGCTAGGAATTGGAAAAATGAAAAAAATACCTGTGCAGGAGGAAATTATTAAGAAAATCATGGACTGTGCTGAAATGAGTAAATTGATATTTGAAATCAGAGAACAAGAAGACAAACAATTTTATATGATATGGGATTTATTTTATCAATGGTTAGATAAAAAGACATGATAAAGAAATAGATTAGGAAGCTTTACAATAAAAAGTTAATAGATTGATATAGAATACAATATAAAATATATAACCATTGGATGAATGTATAAGATTAAATTATAATGAAATTTAGAATATCTCGTATAGAATGATGGAAAAATAGTTTAGTCAAATGAATGATTAATGATTGATATTACATAAGCACATGTTAGATTGATAAGGTGAGAATTTATACAACTTGTGAGTAATGGTAAAAAAAAAGGATAGCACAAAAATCTGTAACCAACTGACACACTGTATGTATATAATTGAAAGATGTTTTTATGTTTTGTTTGTATGTTTGTTGTAAAAATTAAAAACTTTATAATAATAAAAAAACAATCAAAACACAGAAAACTACAGAAAACAGAATATTACAGATAGTCCTTGACTTACCACAGTTCATTTAGTGACTGTTCGAAGTTACAATGTTACTGAAAAAAGTGACTTATAATCACTTTTTACACTTCCAATCATTGTAGCGTCGTCATGGTCCCATGATCAAAATTCAGACGCTTGGCCACTGGTTCATATTTATGACTGTATGATCATATGATCACTTTTTGCGATCTTCTGACAAGCAAGCAACTTAACAGCCATGTTACTAACTTAACAACTGCAGTGATTCACTTAACAATGGTGGCAGAAAAGTCATAAAATGGGACAAAACTCACTTAATACATGTCTTACTTAGCAACATCAATATTGGGCTCAATTGTAGTCATAAGTTAAGGACTACCTCTATTACCCCTTTTTATTGGTTTTTGGTTTGTAAAGATATTCTGATTGTGTATTAACACCAATTACTTTCAATCAATTAATGTCAGAGCTAATTTTTCCCTAACAAAACCTTATTCAAGTGTTCTTAATCTGAGCACAGCATACAAGAACATTCTCTGTGTATTGAAAGATAACTTACACAATGGCTACTCTCACTTATTATTATAGGTCCTGTGTTCAAAATAAAAGCCTGGGACCAGTTTATTATGTAAGCCCAAGAATGATGCTAAGAAATATGACATTAATGCACACAAACATAATCACTATATTGACTTCAAGGCTTCAATAAAAATGGTCATGATTTAATTATTCCTTGTTACATATGGTTGCAACTCTTTCTGTGGCTATGTTAATGCTTATTCCTCGAATTCTTGAGTCAGCAGAAAAGTATTCTGGCATAAATTGTGCTGGCCTGATAGCTGAGTTCTGTTTGTCTTTAGTGACTGGTAATATCCTTAGTTTTAAAGTTTAAGAGAAGGGATTGGTGGATTTTCCTGTCTTCATTTCCTCTCTTATCTACTGTCACCTTGTTGACTAGAAAAGCAAAGCAAAAGATTCCCCATGTCCTTAGGAGCTAACCTTAAGATATGCTGGAACAAGCTTGGTGACTATGGACTGGTACCTGGGACAGTGCCAAATCCTAACCAGCTGCATTGAGATCAAGGAAGCAAAAAACTGTATTGACATAGCAAGGTATCCTAATGCTAGAAAGTAAATACAGAATCTTAAATTTCCATGTACCTTTAAATATTAAAATGCCTGGATAGCTCAGTTGGTAGAGCATCAGACTTTTAATCTGAGGGTCCAGGGTTCAAGTCCCTGTTCGGGCGAAAATAATTTTTAATAGAAAATCTTGCACAAAGATACATCCTTTCAAAGAAAAAAATTGAAAAGAATAAATGAAATTCTGGTTTTTTTTAGAACTAAGAAGAAATTTCCTGACAATCGGTGGAATAACTTGCCTCCAGAAGTTGTGAATGCTTCACATTTTTAAGAAGAGATTGGATAACCATTTGTTTGAAATGATATAAGGTTTCCCGCCTGAGCAGGGGACTGGACTAAAAGACCTCCAAGGTCCCTTCCCTTCCCTTCCCTTCCCTTCCCATTCTGTTCTGTTCTGTTCTACTCTACCCTACTCTAAATCTTTTCCTGCCAGAACCTTTATTTAGAACAGATCCTGAAACACACATTTGAATCTTTCTAGGGAATATTGGTCTTGATTCTTAAACCTGATTTGAACAAACAGGACTAGCTTATTTCAAAACACAATAAACTTAGAGCACACATAAAACTTAACAATGCTCATTTAGACAGATAGTTAATCTTCCTTGCAGTTCAGGACAAAATGACTATGGAACATTGTGTAGTCAATAGGAATGGGGCAGATGTGCCATTCCCAGCATAGTCAGTGAGATACTGTTGTACAGCACAATCTGTGTTGAGAAAAGGCAAAATACTCTTTTAAAATTGGAACAGCTAAAAACAAATTTAAGATGCCTCTTTTGTGGGCTGCGGAACTGATGGTAGTGCTGTCATGAAGATAACAACATCTCTTTTAAAAATACAAAGTTAGCAAAGTCTCTTCATGCCATGAGGATGAATCCATCACATCACTGCTTTTTAACTTAAAGTTTGTTTCTATTTCCTTCGGTCAGGATTGTTAAATGAAACATAGAAGATTCAGTCTAATTAGCAAAACTGTTTGTTTTACTGACTGGAAGTTCCTTTTATATTTCTTTTTAATGAAAATGCTGCAATGTTGGACTGTCTGTGTGGTCTGTTCTATGATACATTGCTTAAAGGTTCACTCTAAACCTTGGCCATCAATTGGCTGAGTTCGGTTCACAGGAAGTTATTTGTGAAAAAAAGTGTTCAGACTTCAAAACTCCACAATCTTGTTTTCTCACTGCCAAAGGAGAAATCTAATTAGTTCATCAAATTGATTATTATTTCAGAATTGATCATTTTAACCAATCCTTCAAAATGTCTGGTTTTCTTAACCTTAGGTAGGCATTACTTTTAATGTATTAGCTGACTGAAACCAGCCATAATAAATTAAATATATATGGCATTTCACTCCCAGTTACTCTGTGGCGTTTACAAATGGTTGAACACATTAATAACACAAAGCAACACAAAACAAAACATAAATTTTCCTTAGGAGGTTGAGAACAATGTATTATTTTTTTTATTTTTTTTTTATTTGCACTTATATGCCGCCCTTCTCCGGAGACTCAGGGCGGCTTACAGCCTATGAAGCACCATGCTAAGTGCTTGGCAATAGCCTTCATTCCATTGTATATGCCTGCTTATTACTAGGGCTTTTGCCCCCCCCCCCCCCCCCCCAAGCGGCATTTTTACAAAGTCAGCTTATTGCCCCCAACTATCTTGGGTCCTCAATTTACCTATCCCGAGAGGATGGAAGGCTGAGTCAACCTTGAGCCTGGTGGGATTCGAGCTTGCACTAATTGCAGGCAGCTTGCACTAAGTGCTAGATGATTAACAGCCTGCACCACCAAGGCTCCTATGGAGAATCTCTATACATATATCTCTATAGACATATATGTAGAAGACATCTCATACACAACAAATATTCTTGGAGAGCCAAGATGGGTTTAGCCCATATAATTGAACAATCTTGTAGGACTTTCTTGGATGATTGACTAAAGTGCTTGGAAGAATGATTTACTGGATTGCAGAAGAAATAGCCAACTATTAAAATATCATCAAAGATTTCAGGCAGTAATACCGTGTTTCTCCAACAATACAGCCTCCACCAATAGGAAGACCCAGCATGTTTTCTAGGCATGAAATGAAATTAAGCTCCTCCCCCCAAATTTAGGCCTAGTTTAAAACATGCTGGGGGGGAGGCCAGGGGTTAAAACATGCTGGGGGTGGGAGGGCGGGGGTTAAAACATGCTGGGGGGGAGGGCGGGGGGGAAAACTTGCCTTTAACAGTGCCCTGCGCGGCGCTGCCGCTGTTCTCGCACCAGCAGAAAGTGTAGAAACATTTCTGCTGCTTCTCGGGCGGGGGAGCTGCCTCCATGGCTTCCACAGTTCCTGCTGGCACAAGAACAGCAGCAGTGCCAGCAGAAACGTGGAAGCATTTCTGCCGCTGCTCGGGAGTGCGCGCAAGCTCTGCACACCCCCAAGCAGCGGCAGAAACACTTTCCATGCTGGCGGAAACATGGAAAGAGTTTCTGCCGCCACTCGGGTGTGTGCGGAAGCTCCACACACACCTGAGCGGCGGCAGAAACGCTTTCCACGTTTCCACCGGCATGACAACAGCAGCAGCGCCGGCGGAAACGTAGAAGCATTTCTGCTGCCGCTTGAGTGTGTGTGGAAGCTCCTCACACACCCAAGCGGCGGCAGAAACGCTTTCCATGTTCCCGCCGGCGCTGCTGCTGTTGTCGTGCCGGCGGGAACACCGCTGCCGCCCACCCGCTGATTGGGGGGCAGAGAAATTAATTCACCCCCGAAAAGACGGCCTAGCCGTTTTTTCGGGGCTCAAAAAAAATAAGGCCCTGCCTTATTTTGTGAGAAACACGGTACTTACAATATGTCCCTGCTCAGCATATACAAACTACTGCCCGTTGTTGAAACCTCTGTACCACTTCCAGTATGCCTTATTAATTTACTTTATTAATGTACTCCCAATTGTCTGATGATTTAAAATTTAAGAGAATATTCATTCATTTGGTGAAAGTTTATAACAGATTATCTATAATTTGAACCATGATTTGATAATTCAAATGTGTAAAACAACAGATTGTAGATTGTGTGGATGTGTTATCAATTAAGGCCATGCTTATTTAGAGGTTTAACCTCTATAGATTCCATTGAACAATACACCACAGCTGTGTAACAACAGATATTTTCATCCTCATTATTTTTGTTATTCAAGATATCTCTCTGGAAAGTAGGGTTTTTAAAAAAATAAAACAACATCACTTCCAAGTAGTGAAAAAAGAACCAAAACAGTAGCCCTTAAATACATCTAGTTACTTGGAAAAGTATTACTGAATATGATATACAGCTTAAGGAACTGGTTATAATATTTATAGTTCAACAATTTCTTTACCCCATAAGAAAACTAGAACTGTAGAAAGTTCTGCAGAGAGCAAAGTCATTTCTATGCCTACTGTTCCTACCCAAGTCTAGCAAACACTGTTTTCTTGCTATGCAAACAGACTTCACTCATTCTTTCGTATTGAGTTTTGTTGGGAAAACAGATGAGTTACCTCTACGTATCATCAGCCACCCACTTCCATTGTAAACTAGAATATTTACTGGAGTGGCACTGTTGGACGCCAACAATCCTCTTGCACTACTAAGGCCAATAGCGATGAATTATATGTTTATCTCTATAATGTGTTGTTGAATCGTAAGCTGCAAGCTATAAGTGGCTTTTTTCCTTTGATGTTGCAAAGCTTCCATGCAATCTTTTGGTACCTCTTTTCCTCTCCAAGCTTCTTTATAGGCACTCTTTATAATCCCGATTAGTATTTCTTCTACTTTCTAGTCTACAGAAGCATATGCAGATCAAATATATATGTTATGTTCTCTGGACATCCAATAAAAGTTGTAGATAAGTATTTAGTATGTGCTGTTGTTACTGAAAGTCATGTCCAGAAAAAAAAAAAACCCAAAGTAGATAAGATTGTTATATAAATTTAATTCAAACAATCACTCTGAAATATCTCCAGTGCTAAAAAGAAATTGTTTTTTCTCTTATCATGTTCCACACATCTGTAGGAGTGACGGTGCAAAATTTCAGCCGGAAAGTATGGCTGGCAGGCAGATTTGAGTTTTAACACCTTCTTATTTTAGAAAGTAATAACTAGATATTCAGGAGTACGTGTAGTCTCTAGGTAAATCCACCAGCAGCCATGATTCATTCTCTGCTGCCTACACAATTTTTGTTTCATTAGCTATATAATCCCATGGGATTAAGTATTTTAATAGTAAGTGGAGCTTTCTGCAGTTCATTACTTTCTTCTTTTTTTTATCACTTGCTAATCAAGCAATGCAGATATTCAACAACTCTCACTTGCAAATCTATTCTAAGTGAGGAAACACTTCATATACAGTGTACTGTATTTGCAAAATCCAGAAGTTATACTAGTAGAAGATCTGCAACTACATTTGTATCTATTGACTAAGCAGTTGATAAAATTTTATTTTTCTTATATGTATCCATGTATTCATAACTATGTTTTTACTTACACCTATTATCTTGTAAGCAATGGACAAATTGATAAGCAAACAAACAAACAAATAAATAAATAAATAAATGGACATAAAACCTTTCTCCAGACTTAAAAGCCAGATTATGTTGGTATCATATCCCATTCCCTGCCACTATTCTATATTGTACACATAGCTCATTAACCAAAGTTGTATGCTTATCTACACAGATCTACCAAAGCTGCTGTTTGGATTTTCCAGAAAGAAGAATCTGAATCCAACTTTTATTGTAAATAAGGAATTCCAGTTTTCATGAAGACAAAATAGCAGTTGCTTAACATGTTTTGGAAACACAGCCAGAGGAAAAGTACAGTGCAACAGCTGATAAAATTCAACCATTCAGATTGCTGTTCTATAATCCTGCACAGGTGAAAGAAAGCCCATACAGGAAAGAAGATTGGTATCACAAATAAAAATGATTAACTTTCTTTTTCTACATCTTACTCACAATAAGCATTTTAACTACACACAAAATGGGATTCAAGAATTTGACTTCGATTTGACATTAAATTAATAAACTATGCATTAACAGATTTTTTAATGAATGTATTATGTTGTTTGAAATCTTTTCAAACAATTATTGCAGAATGTTATAGATTCTATTTGGGGAAAAATAATTCATGTCACAGAAATTATTTAACAATAATTGAACCTTTTAAAAGAATTGTTTCTTTGCAGTGATTTTTCACAGCATTCATTAATAACTTGGAAAACTTGGAATTGGACAGTTGACACTGTCATACTTCTTGCTGTCTAAACCCATGGTTTAAAAGCAGTAAGAGGTGAAATATTCTAGGAGCCATGGTGGCGCAGTGGTTAGAATACAGTATTTGCAGGCTAATTTGCTGTTCACTGCTAGGAGTTCAATTCTGACTGGCTCAAGGTTGAGTCAGCCTTCCATCCTTCCAAGGTCAGTAAAATATGCTGAGTCAATGAACAGTTTAGAGAGGGCTGTGAAGTGGTATATAAGTGCTATTACTATTGCTACTCTGATATATGCTTACCCTTACTCCTTGTAAAGCAAAATAAACTGGATGTACCTTGCAACATAAACTCATTTTAATATTATCTGTCAACACTGAAAATCCATGTTGATTTCTGCTTCTGGAGATACTCTTTCAGTACAAAGAATGATTTCCTTTCTTGTGGTTTCACAACTAAAGCCTCAAGCATTTAGAACAGCGGTCGCCAACCGGTGGGCTGTGGCCCACTGGTGGTCCATGAGAAAATTTTGGTAGTCCGCAGAGAAATGTCACCCCCAGAGCACCCACCAAAGCAATTAATCCAGACTGTGCAGGAAGCTGTGCAAGGCTGCACTGCCCACATGGCCCTCCCTCTCTGCCCACTCACTCTTTACCTGGCAAATTTGCCCGCTAAGTTTCTATTTTTCCTTTTTCCAACCATCAGCTGTTCTGCTGTGCTGGGAGATTTAGATTAGCTAGAAAGCAGGAAATCGTTGGATTTCTTGTTTTCTAGCTAATCTTTAGATCTTCGGTTCTGCTTTTAAGCAGAGCGGAACCTTCCTTAGGACTGAAGCAGTGCAGACTCAGCTAGTCGATCACAGAAACACAAATCTCTAAGTGAATCTGTGATTCTGTGAGAAACTCAGTCTGCCTGCCTGCTTTGTCTGATTTTGGGTAAAAGTTGCTCTTTTTTTAAATAAAAAATTCAATATTTAATACATGGTGTGTTGTGAGTTAATTTTGTGAGTTTGCTTGCTAGCAAATTTTATGTGACAGACTCAGCTAGCTGATGGCAGAAACACAGATCTCTGAATGAATCTGTGATTCTGTGAGCAACTCAATCTGCCTGCCTGCTTTGCCTGATTTTGGGTAAAAGTTGCTCTTTTTTATATAAAAGATCAATATTTATATAAATATTTATAATATTTACATACAAGCCATGCCCAGCCAGTCACATGACCACCAAGCCACACCCACAAATTAGACCACACCCACAGAACTGGTTGTTAAGAAATTTGAATCCCATCCCTGCCTCTGCGTGTTTGCGTATGTGTGTGTGTGTGTGTGAGAGAGACAGAGAGAAAGAAGGAGGGAGGGAGAGAGAGAGAGAGAGGTTAAATCAGATCTCTCTCTCTTTCTCTCTCCCATCAACGCCAGAAAGCCACCATCAGTCAAAATTTATATTAGTGGTCCCCGGGATTTAAAATTATGAGTTTGGTGGTCCCTGAGGTCCAAAAGGTTGGCAATCCCTGCTCTAGATGGTTGTTTGAATACAGAGCCCTGGACTTCATGTCTAGTTTCTTCACACTCCCACTCCTCATTAACAGGAGTCTGAGGACAGGAAGTGTCACTTTCCAAGGTCTATTGACGTTGCCCTTCAAAATGTAGGAATTTTTTTTCCTAATCATTAGTTTTCCACTAATAAATAGTCTATCAAACATCATTCCTGGATTAACTAATAAACCTGCTGGAGAAATTAATGTTGGATAGCAGTTTTAACAATCTGATTTAAAATGAAATAATTCAATGACTGCACAATAGGAAGTTGCATAGTGAAGATTAGCTAGTTCTCCATCTTTATACTCCTTTGTGTATGGAAGGTATAACAAACAATTTAGCTAATTTAAACTAATTAATCCCTTCAGCACCAGGTAGATAATATTATACAAAATGGCAGAGACTGATGAAGATGATTGCCAAACTCCAGTTGGTAATCTTTGATTTCTTGGAAAAAAGCAAATGTTGTCCTCATCTTCAACAGGGGAAGAAGGAGAAGAATCAAGAGAGCTTTTTGTTTACACTGGAAGTAGCATGTTTGTGAGCAATTGGATGAGCATGTTATCAATAACTGGCATGAGTTTATTACAAATCTGACAAATCTGATCTCTTTCCTTGATGGAATTACTAGTTTGGTAGATCAGAGGTATGTTATAGATATAATATTCGTGAACTTTGGCAAAGCATTTATAAAAACTTCTCATACCATTTTCTTTAATTAAATGGCAGGCTAGATGATTTTAGAAGAGGTCACAATTGGCTGAGCAACTGCACTGAAAGATACTCCCCCTCAGCCTTTTAGTCACCCTGTATATCACCACCTCTGCTGGCCCTGCTGACCATTGCCATTTCAGAAAGAAGGCTTGGCACAGCCAACAGCTGTCTTCCATAGAGCCAGAAGATGGTGAAGGCCAGCTGGGGGTGGCAAGGCCAGTAGCCCTCAGGCTGGCATGAGTAGCCTTAGAGTGCTGGCATGGTTGGCCACACTGTGGGGCTTGAAGTGACAGTCCTTAGCAGTGGTGGTAGCTTTGGGATTGAAATAGATGTGCAGGAGCAGTGGTGGCTGGCTGAGACTATTGAAGGCCCCAGGATTCCATTTTGGCCTCAGCACCATTGGCAGCACTACTGTCAATGAGGACAGCAACTATGCAGAGCAACCAAAAAGGCAGAGATGATGAGAGGTAGGTGGGTGGGGACATTCAAGAAGAGACAGTCCTTTATCTTACTGAGGCTCAAGGCTGGGAGAAACTAAGTCAGGACTGGCTTGGATCAGGGTAGGTACTCCTCCTCCTCCTCATCTTTTAATGACCCCATAATCCCTTGCAGGGTGGAGTCTGGGCTACTGAATGAAGCTGAGTGATTACTGGCCGGATACCCTTCCTGTCACCAGTGCAGAGTTATATTCAGCAAATGTATTCTCATCGTGCCCAGAGAGAGAAATATCTGTCTCTACCTAGGATTGAACTCACAACCTCTGGATTGTGAGGTGAGAGCTCCACCTTTAGGCCACCACACCACTCTGGGTCCTCACCTAATGACAGGTGGTATTTGGTTAACAAAGCCAATGGGAAGTGCTGGGGTTGCTGCAATCACATGTCATGCTTTATGATCATGTAAATTTACCAATGGAAATTCTGGTCCCAATTACCAGAGTTAATTGACAGCTACTTATAAGTGTTGTATCTTTATAGCTAGCAGAAAAAAAGTAAAACACAAACATAGGACAGGGAGATTAGGTATAACAATAGTACATATAAAAGGGGGGGGGGTGTCCTTGTTGCTAAAATTGCAAATGCTATCTTGAGATACATCAATATGAGCATAGAATTTGGACCATAGGAAGGAATAGTTTCACTCTGTTCAACCCTAGTCAGATTCCACTTAGAATATTGTTAATAAAATAGTGACATATTGGAATGAATATGGAGGATGGCTACCAAGATGGTCAGGGTTTAGAAACCAAGCTCTATGAAGAAAAGTTAAAAGATATGGGTATATCTAGCTCTAGAGATGACTTAGGGAATTATGAAAGCAGTCTTCAAATATCTGAAGCGTTATTACATACAAGAGGAAGTGGGGTGTATCATTTATTGTCTCACAATATAATCCTATCACAAAAGTGGATTAAAAGCATAAACTTTTATTCCAAATGAATATCAATCAAAATTTCCTGACTGTATGTGCTGTGGGACAGTGAAACTGGCTGACTCTTGAAGTGTGGGTTTTTACTCACTGGAGTTCTTCAGACGCTATGCTTTATAGTCATGAGGGTGAGATGTTCTAGTGCAGGGGTGTCAAATTCACATCATCACGGTGGCAACATGTGACGTATTGGGACTTTTATCTCCTTCGCTAAACCGGACGTGGCCAGCATATGACACACCCAGCCTGCAGGCCAGGAGTTTGACAGCCCTGTTCTAGTGGATCATACATTAATCAAAGACTGAAATAGATGACTGTTTATGATTCTATGAAAGAAGAAATAAATAACTGATTATTTAGAATTATCTGATCAGTGTTTTATGAACATACTATGTACACTTATTTATTCACAGGTACACCTGTATAGGACTAAGCTGAACATGGTAATTAAACCATTAATATCTGCATTCAAATAATGTAATAATAATTTGAGGAAATGTCTTAAAAGTTTTTAAATGAAGATGAGGTATATAAAAATATTTGGAAACGCTGCCATCTTCTGGCAATTTAGGAAAAGATTCTGATAGAGTACTTTTGAATTTGAATCCATTTCCAACCTGGTATTCTTGAGGTTTTAATATAATTTCCCAATCCAATGAGCTGTTGATTCAGGATAACAAAAATAGCAGTCAGCAACAGTAACAGATTTGGGAAGGCAAACCTTATCTAATTGGAAATACTTCCACAAACTGGAAACAGCCACCAATTTTAACATCAGAACATCTCCCTAATTCTCTCTCCCAATTCCAACTTCCAATGTCAACCTTCTCAATCTTATTAAAGATGAAACTCAGCACAGAAAAATCTTTCAGGTTGAATATGTACTTGCATTTTTCTACCTTAGTTTTTCCACTTCTCAATTTACACAACAGTTCTGACATCCCATCTAAAGACTAACTGGGGCTAATCAGGGGTGGGATTCAAATTTGTTAACAACCGGTTCTGTAGGTGTGGCTTAGTTGGTGGGCGTGGCTTGGTGGTCATGCAACTGGGTGGACGTGACTTGGTGGTCTTGTTATTGGCTGGGCGTGGCCAACTCAATATCACTCACATCGAGGCACACATCTCCTCACCTGGCCTGTCATGACTGTGGGGATGCTGCAACAGTTGTAAGTGTGAAAAATGGTCATAAATCACTTTTTTCAGTGCCGTTGTAACTTTGAAGGGTCACTCCACACAAGCAAAGTACCAGGAAAAGAGGGAAATAAAACTCCAGAGAGGTTCCTGAGACAGGAAGTCTAGTCCTGCCAAGAATGTAATAAGGATTAATGGAGAGGCAATTTCTGTAAGCAACACCAGAATGTTTCCTTCCTGCCTTCCTTACAGGATTAGGCCAGTAATTTCTTTAACAACTGGTTCTCCAAACTGCTTAGAATGTTATCAACCGGTTCTAGCAAATAGGTGTGAACTGGTGGAATCCCACCTTTGGGGCTGATCCTCTTGACTTTCTAAGCCAAGGTTTGTTTGTTTGTTTTTCATATTTCTATATTGCCCTTCTTCCTCAAAGGGACTCTGGGTGATGTACAATAAAAAGGTTTTCTGGGTACTGCCACCTATATGAATGTAAGAGTATTTACCAATCTGATTTGGTATAGAAATGGTATGTGTTTATGGTATAAACAGCCAAGGAAATTATGTGAGATAGAAAGTGTGAATGAAGGAAATACAAAAAATAACAAGCAGGAGGATGAAATGCAATTATTGATTATTCTTAATTTTGGCGAGTCAGAGTATGCCTCTGAATATGTATGTGTGATGGGAGTACTTTCATACTTGTTTATGTTTTTGTTTTAGTCTTAACGTAATTGCAAGTACATGAAAACAACAGGGAGAGAACTAGAGGGGTTATTTATTTTTTATATCATCTCTTTTCTTCAAAGCTTAAAGTAGAGTATCTAGGACTAGATACATCTGATTTGTATAACAACAGCCCAGCAAGATACACTGGGTTGAGGAACAACACCTGTTGTCCAGAGTCACATTATTTGAGTTGGACGGCCTTATAAATCAAATGAATGAATAAACTCAAATCCCCCAATTTTCTTCTTTGGCTAAATGAGAATTGGAAGCTTGATCTCCCCAATCTTAATTAGCCATTAACCAATATATTATAGTAGTCTCTTCGTTCTATGTGTTTTAAAGCTTAGCTCAAGGGTGGTAGAGAATGTGTCTGAGACTTTAGGAAATCATTGCCGTTCAGAGTAGATAATTTAGTAAATAATAATAGAATGGAATGGAATAGAATAGAATAGAATAGAAACTAATTCTGACCAAATTAGAGGTGCCTATCTTGTCTAATCAATCATGGACCTTGTGAATTTCAGCTTCTCTACTTCAAACTGTCTCAGCATCAGTTAAGTTGAGTATCTCCTGATGGTGTGAAACAATTAACTGCCAAGTAATCAGGCAATTAGATGGTGTGATTAGAAACACCAGGGACTTGCTGTTACAATTCCATTTGGAATAATCCAAGTGGATGTGAATCCAGAAACATGGATAATACCTAAACAACCTTTTCTAGCAGAGTTTTATAACCAAATTGATAAAGAAACCCTAGGAAGATTCTCAGAGACTGAAAGAAGCACTGTTTTTTTTTTTTTTGCAAAGTCTTATTAGTTATGGATATCAAATAATTCCATGGTCTAAGAAAGTAGAAATTGAAGCCTGAGAGATCCATTGCCTTTTCTTTTATCTTTTGATAATCAAGGGAAAAACTGGAAAAAAAATTGCCATACTTGCTTCTTAATATTTCTATAAGTATATAGAAAGCAATGAACATCCCCTGAAGCAAAGTTCCTCAATGAAAGAATGATAGCTGACAGCTGGTAGCATTCTGGTGACAAATTGGTGGAAATGGTTCATATCCCTCCTCTCTACTAATCAAATGAAGGAGCCAAGTGAGAACAGCATGGATCCAAAAAAGGGCAAGGTTTTTCTGCAGAAGAAAATCTATGGTAACACAGATTTTTCTAGAGACGAAAGGAAAAATAGGAATCCGTTAGAGTTTCAGTAAAATCTTATTCATATCAAAATGACTTCCTGGTGGGTTCATGCTCATGTAGTAATTTTGGCACCAATTCAGAAATACCGGTAGTTTATCATAGTTTTCTAATACGTCTTTCAATTTCCCAGTCTAACCTACAGATCTGGGATTTCCTGATAGCTTCCCATGCAAGTACTGAGCTAGCTGACTCTGTTGACTTTTTATTTTTTTATTTTATTTGGTTTGTCAATTGCTTACAAGATAATAGGTATAAGTAAAAACATAATTATGAATACATGGATACATATAAGAAAAATAAAAGAAACAATAAAAGAAACAATAGGACAGGGATGTAGGCATGTTGGTGCGCTTATGCATGCCCCCTACAGAAAGGAAAGGGGTGAGGTCAATAGTAGAAAGTCTAAGGTTAAAGTTTTTGGGGTTTGGGGAAGAAACCACAGAGTCAGGTAGAGTATTCCAGACATTGATCACTCTGTTGCTGAAGTCGTATTTCCTGCAATCAAGTTTGGTGCGATTAACCTTGAGTTTGTATCTATTGTTTGCTCTTGTATTGTTATGGTTGAAGCTGAAGTATTCATTGACAGGTAGGACATTGCAATGTATGATTTTATATACTGTACTCAGACTTGTTTAAGATCAACTGTCAGCCTTTCAATTGTGGGAAGAAATATCCATTTGGTCGGTTCCAAGCTGGGAGAAAGACACTGGAAACATGGAGGCTGATTTGAAAGATGGTTTATTGATGAAGTGGAACCACATGGGTTTGTAGTTCTGGGCAGCTGACCAAAATGGAATTGAGAGTTGGGTAGGGGGTTATACCTTCTTTGTGCTTTGCACTTGAGTTCCTGTTCCTGTGTAAGAAAATGTCCTTTAATATTCTACTGGCTGTTGTCAGATTCCTATGGGGTCATGTAGGGGTCATAGCTGGCTCCATGGGCAAAAGAAGAAATGCAAATCCTCAGCTAATCTGGTCAATCTCTGGTTTATCGGAGCTCCCAGGTTTGAAGTTTGGACTACTCTGAGATGGTGCATTTAATAAAAATGCAGCAATGGGATTCACAAATAAGATAAACCTGGCATTGCATAATAATCTCCTTTTTAAAAAGATGGAATGGAAACATGAAGGCAGTCTACCCCTAAGTGCTGAGTGCAACTGTTTCAGTTCAAAGAAGACAAAAAAAGATACATAGATCTCCATGAACACTTAAAATATGACACACCAAATTCACATTGTAGAACTAATATTGGTTTCCTTTGCTCTTTTCCATATTCTTTGGCACATAATAACTTCCTTGTTCCTCACTCCATTCTATTACCAATCAGAAAGAAATTACATGGAAAAAATATTAATTGTCACAATAATTTTTTGATCTCAAAAATTCCTCTGATCCCATGCATTCCCATTAAATATAATGCTGTGTAGATTTGACTCAGTGTTGTTTATATAGTGGCCAATCTGCCTAGAAAAACAGGAAAGGTATCTGTATGTGTAAAAAAAAACATTCTGAAGGATTAGAAGACAAGTTTACAAAAGGTAGAAAGACCAGAAGTAAATCAAGATTTTTTTTGGCTAATACCAATTTAACAGGGAGCTTTCACTTGGCTTAATAAATAGCAGCATGAAAGCTGTTACAATGCTGTGAGAAGCAGCAAATCCAACGAATTAAAACTCTGGTGTCATATGTTAACATATGGTATATATAGTAATGGTAATCCTTATCAGCATTTCTACATTTATGATACCATTTCTTAGCATAGCCACTTGGGGGCAGACTTGATACACTTACATATATTTATAGCCCTATATATCAATAGGCATACATATTCCCAAGCAGTAAGTTATCCTTTTAAATTCTTCTGGAGAAGGACAGTGGCATGGGAATAAGGGGGAAGAGAGGCAAGGAATGACACGTGCAATCTTACATATTAGCTTAGCGGCTGGAAAGCTGAACCAATGAATGCACAACTGGCTAGTGAGTCCATCCCCCCCCCTCAAAATCTTAAATCACAGCTTTGAATTCCCCCTTCATTGCTCAGATAGAAAATAAGGTGCCCAGTGTGAATGGAATGGAAGACTGCTGCCAGGCATATGGCACAGGCTTTGACTCTGACAGGGAGACCCAGCTAAGAGGTAGGTTGCTTCTTCCCTAGGCCAAAATCAGGAAACACCTTAAGCAACCATTTTCATTTCCCAACATTGGCTCCTTCTTTAAATTATTTGTCGAGTTCCTTCATTCCATAACAATATTTCACAGAATTTGCATTTCTTCTTGCCTTTATTATTCAGTGAAAGTAGGCATAGAGGTTGAGTGGAGACTGCCACCAAGCTTCATGGCAGAAAGGAACCGAGTGGATTTTTCTTGTAGAGATTATGGTTTGGAGTAAAAATAGGTCAGCATAACATGAGTTCAATTGACAATTGTGCAGCATGCAATACAAATTATAAGGATGCCTGTGCATTTCAATACGGGGCACTGTTCTGAATGAATGCTTAGCAGAGAAATTCTGCAGAGAAATCGGCACAGAGAAATATACTTCACTGAAGGGAGCCTTGT
Organism: Bungarus multicinctus; assembly: GCA_023653725.1. NCBI lineage: Eukaryota > Metazoa > Chordata > Lepidosauria > Squamata > Elapidae > Bungarus > Bungarus multicinctus. The sequence goes on along the minus strand of CM042842.1, from coordinate 86,989,706 downwards.
GAATACATAATCTTTTTTGTCTAGAAGTGGCACGAGACGTGTGTGTGTGTGTGTGTGTGAGAGAGAGAGAGAGAGAGAGAGAGAGATGGAGGGACAGAGGGAAGGAGAGAGAGAGAGAGAGAGGGAGAGAGAGATATGAAATATTCTGTTCTAATGGAAATTTCTCATTTTAATACTGTGGACTATAACAGAATACCCTTCTCTTTCCAGCATACAGTATATAGCTTTATAATGGAGAAGGAATGTTAATATAAGTGCATATGGCAATTCTTTGAAATTACAAAAATCCAGGCAACGGGCAAAATGATGAGGTTCAGCAATGTAGCAAATGAGGCACTGAGGCAAGGAAGAAATTATTGCTAATTTCTGTCACCATATCCTGTTTTCACAGGAAGATTGCTTGTTGTTGTTACTGTTTATATAGAAAGTAATATTGCTGTCCCTCTGGATCTTGCTTCTCTGTGAGATGAAGACACTTTGCTAAATGAAGTTATTCTTTACACAATTATACAGTGAAAGTGCAATTTATTTAGAGAAAAATTATGCTTCCCAAGAGCTAAAAATGAGCATACAAATCATACACATGATTTGTAAAAACAAAACAAAACACACCACACTTTGAAATGCATTTTTAATTTAATCTGTCCATTGTCTCAGCTCAGGATTTCCGCACTACCATGTGACAAGTTGATTTTTCTACTAAAGATATTATGGTAGTTTGACATTTGATGAAGATGTTATCATGCTGGTGAGGTAGGAAACCCTTTGAAACAGTCTTCATGTCAGTTATATAAATCAGTGTTTGCATAGAGAAATTCTTGCACAAAATAATTGGAAGAGAGTGAAAGTCGATGAGTGAACATATAAACCAGCATAATTAGGCAAAGGTCTAAAATTGAACTCTCAACTATTGCTTTAGTTGCTCACCTACTGAATTCAGTGCAGTTCTTTTCAGACTAGACATGCAAAGATTTATCCCACATGAATACCTAAAATAATGTATATGTGCGCATACACATGCATGTGTGTACACAAACACAGACACACATGCAAAGATATATCAAATATGTAAATATCTCTTGGAATGCAATGGGCAGTTAGAAATTACGTATACTTGGGTATTCATTTGGATGCATTTTCTATGTATGTGTGTATCCATTCATCCACATGTCCTGCTTGACAAACAACATTAAGTAAGTACAAAAAAGCATGAAAATTAATGTCTAAATAAACTTATCTTAATATATTAGTTGCTGTTCTCAACTATCCCTGTTTCCCTATAAAGGCAGCCCCCACCTATCAAACAACACTGTCAAACTATTTACTAAGACTGCATTACTATTCTTCTTCTCATCCTTCCTATTACCTATTTCCTTTTCTACTTATGACTATAACTTTATTGCTTGTATCTTTATGATTTAAATTGTTTAGTTTTCTAATCTAATTTATGTTCATTGCTTATTTAGTATCCTATGACTATTGTAAGTTTTGTATTTTATGATTCACGCTGAATGTCTTTATGATGACTATGATCATGATTTATCACTTATATCTTTTATGTACACTGAGAGCTTATGTACCGAAGACAAATTCCTTGTGTGTCCAATCACACTTGGTCAATAAAGAATTCTATTCTATTCTGTAAAGAATTCTATTCTATTTTATCTTTCCTCACTCTGATTCAAAAGTGGAATTCTTCTATTCCTGCTGGAGCAAGACATTGAAAGTGGTTGTGATGACCCAAAGGGGCGTAGCACAAAGGCAACACAATCAGATAATCAGTAGGAGACCCTTTATTAGCTCCAACTTTGCCCCCAATGGTTACCTTCTTGCTGGAGAAAAACTTTTCTAGGAACAGACTTTGGCTGCAGAGAATCAAGTCCAAAATGTGGTCAACAAAAACTGTAACTGTAAGTCCAATCAAGGCAAAATAAGTTAATTAGTCTGACAGGGCAGGAGCAAGAATTCCAGAGCAATAACTCAACACAGCACAGCAATAACTCAACATGGTTGGGAAGATGCCAGGAACACAGATAAGCAAAGTCAACATAAGATAAACTCATGTTTGCTCCCAGCAGCTGCCGCACTCACATGTATTTCTTTTAAATTCTCTTCCCAGCTATGGCTAATGAAGGGAATCAGGGCCCTTTCCTTCCCCATAAGCCATACAACCCACGTTGCTCTCTTCTCTATTCCTCCCTGTGTGCCCCAGGATGAAGATGGGGTGGGCTTGTGTCTTCCTCTGAACTCCCTTTCCCTTGTTCTACCTTTTTCCTGCTCTGCCCAGCCAGACTTTGCCCTTCCCCAATTTTCTCCATAGCCAACAAAGCGACACTTCCACTCCCTGTCAGCTGTTCATCTTCCTCCTTGGATTCAGACTCCAACAAGACATGACAGTCGTCAGTCTGCTGAGAATCATTCAAAATTGACTTTCTGGTCCTGCTACTATTGGTTACCAGAGTCAGCCCTGGGCTTGCCTCCTTTCGGAGCCCTGACCACTGGTTTTAAGGACCATTCCCCTTGAATTGGGGTTCTTCCACTTCTTTTGCTAACTTCTGGGTAGAAAGTAGGGCTTTCAGACCCTCTTTCCAGGGGTGGGATTCAACTGTGTAATAACCGGTTCGGTGAGTTCATTCATGCACAGCATTTGAAAATAATCTTCTCCTGCAAGCCCTCCTGCAATCAGCTGTGCAGCACAAAGCAGCTGAGGTTGAAAAAGCAGGAAATAAAGGACAGCCTAGAGCCTGGGCAGATGGGTGGGCCAAATAGAAGAATAGAAGATTGTCGGAAAAAACTGATTCCCTCTTAACTGATCTTTGGAGCTACTAGTTCAGTAGAAATGGGTCAAACAGGTAGAATCTCACCTCTTTCTCTCCCATAGAAAGAAGTGTTTGGGTGGATGAAGAACAAGTCTTCTCAGAGAATCAGCAGATAACAGATAACAGATAATCAGAGTTGGAAGGGACCTTGTAGGTCATCTAGTCCACTCTCCCGCCCAAGCGGGAGACCCTACACCATTTCTGACAAATGGTGGCCCGATCTCTTCTTGAAAATCTCAAGTGATGGCACTCCCACAACTTCCAAGGGCAAGCTGTTCCATTGGTTGATTGTTCTCACTATCAGAAAGTTTCTCCTTATTTCCCGGTTAAATCTCTCCTTGTTCAGTTTCCATCCATTATTCCTTGTCTGGCCTACAGGCACTTTAGAAAATAGCTTGACTCCTTCCTCTCTGTGGCAGCCCCTCAAATATTGGAAGACCGCTATCATGTCTCCCCTGGTCCTTCTCTTTACTAGACTAGCCAAGCCCAGTTCCTGCAACCGTTCATTGTATGTTTTAGCCTCCAGTCTCCTAATCATCCTGGTTGCTCTTCTCTGTACTTTTTCTAGAGCCTCAACATCTTTTTTATAATGTGGTGACCAAAACTGGATGCAGTACTCTAGGTATGGTCTTACTAAGGCTTTACAGAGTGGTATTAGCAAAGGCATAGTTCCCTCTTTCCCCCCCCACCTCTGTTTTCCAGCCACTATGGGTTAGGCTTAAGCTACATAAGTAAGTAAAAAAGAGCAAGACAAGGCAATATAGAGACGCATATCTTGTCTTTATAGATAACAGTGTTTTTAAACTGGGAATAAAAATAAGTGAAGAGAAAAAGAATGCAGATAGGCTTGGACCGATATAAGAAATAAGTAAAAGAAAACAATCAAAAAGTGGGATATAGAATCATCTTTGGAAGGAAAAAACAGAAATGTGTGGATAAGCCAGACACAAAGTCTTAACGCTAGGATGGTGAGATAAAGACTGCGGGAGACAGAGATGGGAGAAAGGGATGCACTGTTGTCTTTAAATCAGAAGATTTAAACAACCTGGAATCAGTTGTTGTCAGAAATCTTACAGCACTGGCTAAAGAAATCTGTGCTTGAAATATGGTAAACACTCTCAATGTGGCCGAAAGTTAAATCCAAATTCAGCGATGAAGTTCAGTTGATTTTTTCCTCGTTTGATTTTTGTGAAGATAAGTTTCTGCTGATTTAAGATGTTATTGTGAATGAGCAGTAACAACAACTCCTGTGAAGAATGAAAGATTGGTGAGTAGCTTGATCCTCTCTTGAGAATGAGAGAATGGGAGATCACCCACAAGTGCTCCTTACCTGGAGACAGTAAAACAGTAGTCTCTCAGGGGTTTAAGTTCCAGAAGCCAAGGGAGACTATAACTTTGCTCTTACCATTGGTAGTGCCTTTAACAAGGACACTAAGACAACTGGATTCACATTCCAATTACATATAGAAATGTTCAGTTTAAGCCACTTTATAGATAGTAGCTTTTAGCTCTCTTTTAGCCTTCAGAAAAAGCCTTAAAACCTGGCTATGCTGGCTGACAATTAGCCCAGAAGGAGAGACTGTCAACTGGAGATGGTTGGCACATTAACAGAGAACACCATAACCTCTCCACTCCAAAGATGGTATTCAGTAGGTTCTGACCAGTTCTGGAGAACTGGTAGTGGAAGTTTTGAGTAGTTCAGAGAACCGGCAAATACTACCTCTGACTGGAGATTTTACAGTATTCTTCCCCTGCCACGCACACCAAGCCATGCCCACAGAACTGGTAGTAAAAAAATTTGAATCCCGTCACTATTCCACTCCAAACTCATGTCTTTTGTAACATGAAATCCTGGATGGTGCCTCTTAATGGGATTTACAAAGTAGAAAATCAATAAAACCTGACATTGAAATTATTTAAAGGTCAAGACTGTGAAATGAAACAAGAAGAAATATAAAGTTGGATTGTTTGATCAGGGATAAACTATTAGTATAATATTTCTGGTAACTGTTAATTGACTTTTTGCTGAGCCAAGACTGAAAAGATTAGACTTACTGAAATACATATACAGGAAGTCCTTGACTTATGACCACAACTGAGTCCAAACTTTCCATTGCTAAGCAAAGCAGTTGTTAAGTGAGTTTTGCCTCATCTTACAACCTTTTTTGCCACAGTTTGTAAGTGAATCACTGCAGCTGATGAAATGAATCATGTGGCTTCCACCATTGACTTTGCTTGTTGCCAGCTGGCTGGGAAGGTTGCAAATGATGATCACATGAGCCTGAGACACTGCAAGAGCCATAAATACATCCCAGTTCCCATGTTAAACCCATAAGTAAGAAGCTGCAGTGAATAATTATAACTTCTGATAAATTATATCTTTAACTACTCAAACAACACTAGTGAATCCACTGGAAAAGCAGATTCTGTCAAACGTTTAATATGAATGTTTAATAATAAGCACACTTTAAGCTATGACCAGAAAATATTAAATATGCTGGTTTCTAACAGCACGTTTAAATCCCAATATGATTTGAGTTGATATGAATTCATTGATAAGCTGTAAATTACCAATTGAATTATATAGATGTCTCCGTCTGTTTTTCTTATTAATACTAAAGATTGTTATTTCAAATTTTGTACAGACCTTAAGTAGTCCATAATTCTTAAGTTTAATTTTAATGCCAAATATCTAATTCACTTCTTGAATATTCAGGAATACGATATGCAGTGAAATACCTAAATTATGGATGGAAAAAGCACTATTAATCCTTTATATTGTGTAGTTATTTTATAGCCAGAGAATGGGGTGAATGCTTCATGCGCTAACTTCCTGGGATGCCATTGGGATGCCATTTTCTACTCTGTCAGAAGCAGGAAAATGTCTTTGGCTAGCAGCCTGCTGCTTCCTAACACCAATCAGTCTCTGTAGCAAGAGGAATTTTTCTTCTGGCATGTGACAAGAAGGGAGCATGGCATTTAAGGTACCTACACTACCAGAGAAGCTCTGGGATGCCACAAGAGGGAATGCTCCTAGTTAATCATTCTTTAATTAAAGGACAGCTTGACATCAGAAAATAGAATCTGGTCTCTTGTGTGTGTGCTGGCTATCTTTTCTTGTTTCCTTTTCTAAAAATCACTTGCTGCTCACATTTTGCCATACAGACAAGTAGTTCTCTGCTACTGCTGCCTTTTAAAAATTATCTTCTTAAAATAAAGAGAGAATGGAAAAAGTCGCTGCTGCTTTGGGAGAATATTTTGCTCTGATTTATCTTTTATCAGTTTATGAGGAGCTTCTGATAGTATGTCAAGATAAGGAATGAATAGGCAAAGTCTAATTATTCTTGATAGTTAATGGTGCCAACAATTCCTTGTAGGCTTTGTGCAAATGCTGTCAGCCATTGCTAACATCTGTAAAAAAAATGCACACCACAATTTTGTGCAATCTAGGTATTCTGAAGTACAACTCTGGATTAGTCTACTCTGTATAGCAATTGGTCATTCTGCCTAAAGATAATGAGAATTGTAGTCCCACCTATCTAAAGGGCATCTATTTGGGAAATATGAAGAAAACAATACCTTCATGTCACCATTTTATATGATGGAAACACAATATTTACTGTATTGATCTTGGATCAATACAGTATTTCTAATATTGTATTTCCAATATTGATCTGGAAATAGGTTCTTGAACTATATTTGTCTTCCTCAGTACACATAACAGAAACTTCTGATAGTAAGATCCAGGCACCTAAATGATCACAGAAACATAAAGCAGGGGAAGCACCAATTAGGAAGTCAAATCTAACAATAGTTCAACTGTTCTGGTATATTTAAGATTGTAGTCTGAACTTGAAAATAATTACAGTGTTGGGATTTTGCTTGCTTTCCCAGTGTTTAGTAATGGAAATATTAGCTCTAATGGAATTGTCTTCCTTGTGCAGCGTTCTTTGGGTAGATATTTTACCAAGTATTTCTCTTTAGTATTCATTTGTCAGCTCATCAAATCTTTTTCTGAGGAAAGATTCAGTTCTCAGTCTAATGATAATTCTAGCTATCTAGTCTAGCTATAAATAGCAGTGTGATTTTAGTCTACAAGCAGACTCTTATTTTCCCCATCCTTCCAACAATGCTCCCTTTTATTTCTTCAAAGTTTGATTAGAATTTTGAGGAAGTAATTACAGTAATTCTTTCTGAAGCAGAACCAATTGAAGGAAACTGAACAACAACCTAAAACAGTATTCTAAAAGTATTACAACAAATAGATAATTTTGTTTATTTGATTTGAGTTCAATAACCACCCACCTTACATTCTTCTAATTCAGCTCCTACTTTTTGTAGCTGTTTATAATGATCAAATTAGCATTTTTGAATATGGATTATACACAGGTTCATGGATTGTACCATGGCGTGGTTTATTTAGACATGAACTGTTGAAAAAGGCTCATATATCACATTGAGACATCATTGGCCTTAATCTTGGTTCATGGTTTAGGAACATAAGCAATGCTGGATCAGATAATCTAGGCCATCAGTCTGTTCTCCCAGTGACCAACATTGCACAAATGCACAAGGAAACCCACTAGTAGATAGATAGCCTTTAGATGCAGTCACACTGTCATCAAAGCTAACAATCATTGACCCCCATGACTTCCATATAATTGGTACAATCCTTTTTAAGAGTTAGCCAAGCTGGTAGCTAGCACCACAGCTCATAATAGCAAATTCCAAAGCTTAATTATGCTCTTTGAAAAAAAAATTTCCATTTGTCTGTGGCGATTAGCTGGGTTCATTTAATGCAGTCAGTCAAACCCAAACAAAATGTATAAACTGGGTCAGAAACCATGCAAAGTAATGATTTGTTGAGTAAACTACAACTAGCTAAAGTCAAATACCATGTCATTCATAAACCATAGTGATCAGTGGTGGGATTCAAAATTTTTTACTGCTGGTTCTGTGGGCGTGGCTTGGTGGGCGTGGCTTGGTGGGCGTGGCAGGGGAAGGATACTGTAAAATCTCCAGTCAGAGGTGGTATTTGCCAGTTCTCCGAACTACTCAAAATTTCTGCTATAGGTTCTTCAGAACTGGTCAGAACCTGCTGAATATCACCTCTGATAGTGATATAGTTACGACAATTATATTTGTGAATCAGGCCATTATTGCTAACTTCACACAACATGTTGGTGAAAGTGTTTTAATATTGTATGTCATCTCGAGTCAATCAAATAAGCATGTGGATAATGTAAAATAATAAAGAAAAAAAGTAATTGGCTAGACTGTGATTCATGTAAATATAAGCAACTGCTTTCAGAAAGCCAAGGTTCAGTTTGAAGACAGGAAAAACAAAGCTAAATGATCCAAATTTGGTCACCACATTATAAAAAGGATGTTGAGACTCTAGAAAAAGTGCAGAGAAGAGCAACCAGGATGATTAGGGGACTGGAGACTAAAGCATATGAAGAACAGTTACAGGAACTGGGCCTGGCTAGTCTAGGGAAGAGAAGGACCAGGGGAGACATGATAGCAATCTTCCAATATATGAGGGGCTGCCACAGAGAGGAAGGGGTCAATCTGTTTTCTAAAGCACCCGAAGGCCAGACAAGGAATGATGAATGGAAACTGAACAAGGAGAGATTTAGCCTGGAAATAAGGTGAAACTTTCTGACAGTGAAAACCATCAACGAATGGAACAGCTTGCCCTTGGAAGTTGTGGGAGCACCATCACTTGAGACCTTCAAGAAGAGATTGGATTGCCATTTGTCAGAAATGGTGTAGGGTCTCACGCTTGGGCAGGGAGTTGGACTAGATGACCTATAAGATCCCTTCCAACTCTGATTATCTGTTATCTGTTAACTACAACATACAAAATGAAACTTCTTAAGGTTTTGTACATTAAGGGATTGACCAGCTAGTCCATAGCTACTGAAAGTAGATATGACCGCCATCTTTCCCCAAGGAGATGCTATGTATAAGAAGAAAGTGTTTAGCAAGTTTAAGAATTCCTGACATAAAATGTTTGAGCTGCTGAATTTCTGCCTGTTTTGCAACTGTTATAGCATTAGAATCTTCCAGGAAAATTATGTGACAATCATCAAAACAAAGTGACAGCCCAAAATATGATTGTCTTGAAGAATTCAATGATAATGTTACTATTTACCAAATTGTGCAAGTGTGAATAAATTCCTATGGCAAATTCAAAATATCTTGGAATGTTATTAAATACACCTACATGGATTTGCTGACATTAGGAATTTTCTTTGGATCATTGCAAAATTGATTTTAAAAATGAAAGTAAAATTAAAAGTCTGAAATCAGTATCACGCATCACAATAAGCTAATATTAATCCATTGTTTGGCTTCAGTGCATTGTATGAAATTAGAATTGCTTAATTTGGGCTTGAAAATCCCAAATAACCATTAGATGGCAGTAAGGTGTTAGTTATCCATAATTCTTTGCTGCCATCTGTTGTTCATGTGGGTTGTTGCATCACATTTCTAAGTAGCTGTAATATAGCTTATTATTTGGTGGGTGTGGAGGGAGAACAAATGGTTATTTTGATAGATCTGTCACACCTGACTGCAAACTCTGCCTCCTAGATGGTGACAAAGGTTTTTCCTATAGCTGTTTGCTGCTACGCACTTTCAGATACTTGTCATACAGGTACATTAGGTATAGACCGTGATAATAAAAATGAAACCTCTATTTAATGGGCCTCCATTTAGCAGATGTTGAATGCAATGAACCAGTTTCCATTTCCCCTCTGTGATAGACATGGCATCTGAATCAGTTTGATGATGTACTTGGTTTCACATTATATACTATTATATTTCCGTTATTTGTATAATAACATTTATGCAAGGATGCAAAGTGCATCATTCACATAATTTTATATCATGTGGCACAAATGATATGATTTATATCATTTACATAATACCATTACACAAATTCACTGTTCTTATCAATCCTAACCTGTTTAGGCATTACATGCTTAATAACTTCCTTAATCATACCATGATGTCTAAGATTGATTGGGAATGCTCTCTTAAGTTTATTACTAGCCAGCCAGTTCAGGAATTAAAATACGTGCAGATAAATACTCTGTAATAGCCTTCACTTTGGGGCTTATTCTCTACTCAAAATTCTTAAAGCCTATTAAATTTTGAGAAAATAAAGTGGTAGACTTAGGCAAACCAATATGTGGTTAGCCACTGTGGGTGCTATGTAGTGAATTTGAATCTCCACTCTTACTCTCGTTCATTTTTGCCATTTGGACTTGATTTGCATTAGAAACTGTTCTATATCACATCAGACCACTATTCCACCCTGGCCTTTATGGTCTATTCTGGCATCAGGTATATAGGGTCTTAGTCAGAATTCATTCATGTTGTCTGCAACATATTGATATCAAAGCCTGAACTTTAATGCTTTTGCATTGAATATACATGACTCTCATTGCATAGAGTCACACATTTGTATTAAATGCAATTTATGCTTGCAACCTACCAATAATATGAATAATATGTTTATTGCTGGTGATGTGATGGTTCAGATGTTGGAATGTCTGTGGGCAGATGCAGATTTAAGTCTACCCTCAGCCATGGAACCACACTGGCTGGCTTTGGACTGGCCATTTTTCTCTGTCCAACCTATCTCATAGGGGTTTTTTGATGTTGTTGTGGGGAAAAATGAGAAGAGAGAGAGTGTGCTAAAAATTCTGCCTTGAGCTCTTGAATGAAAAATAGGATATCACATAAATCATCATGGGATCATGGGTGAACTAGCCTAGACTGAACTTCTAAATATGATGTATGTGTGTCAATAGCTTCAGGAACTCAGAAATTTCAGTGCCTTCTCCTGAGCGTGCAGAGTTAGAAATGTGTAGATTTGTTTCAGCAAGATAGGAATGTACTATGAGTATGGAAAACAGAAGAACTGAACCTGAGGGCTTGCTTAATCTGAATAGATAAATCACTTTCCAGTCTAGAAGGCTGCTGGGATAAAAGTTTCTTCGCATTGTCTCTGGCTATTCATTTCTGAGCCAACTAAGTCTGAAGCTAAAGCAATATATTTGGGTGGATGAGTTTGGGAATTGGGCAGTTGGTGTGCTACTAACAGGGGAAACACTAGCTCAGGAAAAACAACTAGAAAGTTTGGGAGTGCCAATTATTTATTTGGCTTGGAGTACTAATACCAATTTTGGTTGCTTATACTTTTCTGCAGTGAAGTTGCAGTGGTTTTGATTGCTGTAGTGCATTCTATGTGGTGGTATTCTTGTGCTTCATTCAGAGTTCACATCAATCAGAATAGAGCTGGAAGGAACCGGGGAGGTCTTCTAGTCTAATCCCTTGCTCAAGCAGGAGACCCTATACCATTTCATATACACGGCTGTCTAGTCTTCTCTTAAAAACCTTGCTCAAGCAGGAGACCCTATACCATTTCATATACATGGCTGTCTAGTCTTCTCTTAAAAACCTCCAGTGATGAAGCATGATACAACTTGTGAAGGCAAGCTATTCCACTGGTTAATTGTCCTTGCTGTTGCAAAGTTTCTCCTTAATTTCAGGTTGTTTCTCTCCTTAATTAGTTTCCATCCATTGTTTCTTGGCTTGTCTTCTGGTGCTTTGTAAAATAAGTTGACCCCCTCTTCTTTGTGGCAGCCCCTCAAATACTGGAATACTGCTATCATGTTACCCCAACTCCTTATTTTCTTTAGACTGGACATACCCAATTTCTGCACCTGTTCTTCATATGTTTTTGTTTTCAGGCCCTTAATCATCTTAGTTGCTCTTCTTTGCACTTTCCCCCAAAATCTCAAACCTTTTTTGTAATGTGGTGACCAAAACTAGAGGCAGTATTCCAGGTGTGATCTTACTAAGGATTTATAAAGTGATACCAGTACTAATACTTCATGTGATTTTGATTCTATGCCTCTGTTAGTTTATACAACCAAGGATTGTATTTGCTTTTTTGGCTTCTGCTGCATACTGCTGGGTCATGTTTAAGTGATTATCCGCTTGGACTCTCTGAGTTACTGTTTTTGAGCCAGGTTTTGACTAATCTGTATTTGTACACCAGGTTTTCCTGCTTAGGTGTAAAACCTTGCTTTTCTCCACATTAAATTTCATGCTGTTGGATAAGACCCATTGTTCAAGTCTGTCAAGATCTTTTTGGATCCTGAGCCTGTGTTTGGGGGTGGGGGTTGGCTATTCCTGCTAGCTTAGTTTCATCTGCAAATTTGATGAGTTCTCCTTCTATTCCCTCATCTAAATCATTTATGAAGATATTGAAGAGCACTGGGCCTAAGATAGAACCTTGTGGTAACCCACTGTTTACTTCCTACCATGAAGTTGTAGTACCATTAAGGACTACTTTTGAGTATGGTTTGTCAGCCAGTTACAAATCTATCTGGTGGTGATGCTGTCTATACCACATTTTTCTAATTTACCAAGAATTAGGTTTTGGTCCACTTTGTCCAATTCCTTGCTGAAGACTAAGTATACTATGTCCACAGAATTTTTCTGGCCTACTAATTTAGTCACTCCATCAAAGAATGAAATAAGATTGGTTTGCATGATTTGTTCTTAACAAACCCATTACTACTGGCTACTAATTATAATTTTATTTGTTTCTAGATGTTCTGTTTTTTGATTATTTTTTTCCAGTATCTTCCCAGATATTGATGTTAGACTGATTAGTCTTCTAGGCAAGAATTTCTGTTAGCACAATTGCCTTCTTGCTTTTGTAAGGCTGTCAATGGAGAGGAAGTTTTTTCTTATACATAGTTTGTCTCCAAGTTTCTTATAGTGGGGAAGACTGGTGAGTATATTCCATTTCCAATTTTCCAATCAACTGGATCACAGAACCAGCCAAACAATACAGGGTTAGATGTAGAGTAAAGGGTATGATGAAATTTCATCTGTGCCCCAAAAGCATAATTACTCCTGAGCTGCATGAAGATCTGATGTTATGGGGTGAGTATTTTAGAATGACAAGGGGATACTCGGCATTGATTAAGTGTTTAAGCCCCATTCAAGTCTGCAAGTTTGTTGCCAACTGTCTTTTCAAACAATTCAACTGTTTCTCCATATTAGACATTTCCTGCTTTCCCACACCTTCTGCTACTTTTGAAACCAATCCAAAGTTTTTGTTTATCTCTGAACCCATTCCAAAGGTAGTGAATTGCAATCAGCGGAGAGTGATGGGCAAAAGGAGGGGGAGGCCTTGCCATTTGCTTCCCCCTCGTCCGTTCATTTTAGCCTTCTTTCAAGCAGAAATTACTCACATTAATCAAGAGAGAGAATGTGTTTGCAGCTTGTGAATTTGGTGCTGTGGAATCAAATTCCATCAGGGACAGCAGAAGACAGGAGCCTCTATCTCTGTCACACATGGCCTAATAGAGCCATTGCCAGAGGAAATTGGATGTGAGAATTCTCCTAAATAAATCTGCCCTTAAAAAAGGCCAGATCTACATGACAAATGGATACTTCTAACAGAAACCAGTACAGATGTCCAGTGGGGCAAATTAATATGGATCACTTCTGCAGTAAGTGTCAAAGATGGGAAGAGATGCTCTACAGAGAAAGGGTTTTTAGTTGTATTAGTTTGTGGCAGTTTGCAAAAGGAGAAATATACAAGTTACTTCAGCATTGTATTGAGATTACGAAGGCAAGAAGGGTACTGCTAAATCAATTGAAAACCTAACTTTATGTGTCCCACAGGGACCAACAGGATGAGTTCAAGCAGCTTGTAAACATGGAAAGAAGAATGAACAGCTCTGCAGTACTTTTTAAGATAGGCTGCCTGTGATTTTGGAGCTATTATACACTGATGAAGATTCAGTAGTAGCCATTGATAGCTAGGACTAGTATTATGGGGATTTGAAGAACATGCAAAATAAACTAAAAACAGGGCCAACCAATTTGGGATTCTGTTTGTTGTAGAAATCCAGACATTTCTTAGCATGTCAATGAGTTCATCATGCTAAGTCATAATATGCTAACTAAATATCATTGCAGTTGTGTTTAGCTAATGTAAATTTAGGGATCAGTATGTCATGTAGAACCAGCTTTCTGGATCACCAGTTTTCAGGCCAATGAAGCCCTTCACCTAATTTCAAAGATAATTTGCAAATGATAGTTCAGACCACTTTGAGGCATGGTGTCAAACTTGATCATGTCATGTGACGTCATGTGACATATTGCAACTTTTTGCCTTTGTGGAGCTGGGCATGGCCTGCATGTGATGCATTCAGCCCATGGGCTGCCAGTTTGACATCCCTGAGAAAAAAAACCTTCTCTATCAGGTTGCTGCATAAGAGGAAGAGAAGGAGAAAAAATGTTGCTAGATGGCATGTTTGGAAAGGCAGATTTCAGACTGAACATCTCCAGAGAAGCTCAGATACATCAATATATATCTTGTCTCAAGCATAAAGTTTGACAGATAGGCCCCAACATTTTCTCTCCAGAAGAAACTGAAGGTTGCTGAGAAAGAATTTTGTGCCAGGGTGAGAAGCTGTGATTATCCTCCTTCACCTCCAGAATGATGTTTGGGCCTTCAAAAAGAAAGGAAGTCCAAATACATTGAATCAAAAGGAAAATCTGATTCAGGGATTTTCATTTGGGAAGATATAAATAAATATCTACTTAGAATTGCACTGAATTTAATCTTTTTTACAACTACTTTTCATAATTTAAGGGAATCTGTGCCACTGATTTCTTAAAAGGGTTTACTTTATTGATAACAAATCACTGCTATAATTCTTTTATTTATTATTATATATTTTACTGGATCCTTTCTCTTGTTTCATTCCTTTGCCATTGTTGGAACCCCAGCTCTAAAGAGTACTGTAATTTATTTTTCCAACACTGATTACCTGCATTCTAATATTTATAGCTAAGAGTGAAGAAATACTTCCAAGGAAGAACAGAGTAAGTAATTATAGCCTCAATGCATACAACACTTTTCATCACCTCCTTCTGATAAAAAACCTTAACATTTTCCTCTCTTCTTTAATTTATTGCATTGATCTCACACCCTTCCTTTTAGAACTTTAGACTAAAACTTTGTCTGTGTTGGGAGGAGCTTGCCTGCCTTGCATCTGAGTAGCAAGCACCACAGTAGATGAAAACTTGCCCAATCCCTAAAGGTTCTCTTTCAGAATTCCCAGCCAGCATTGGGAATGAATCTGGGGCTTAGTTGTTTCCTTGAAGTGGGTACTCACTCATAGTAGATAGTTGCCTAGTTGCCCTTCTCGTCCTATTACTCACTGGCTCACATGTTGTGCTAAGTCACAACTTATGATTTGTTCAACAAACCATGGTTTAAACAACCTTTTGCATGGCTCTAAACAATGTTTTAATGACCTGAAAGGAGAACAATGGGCAGAGAAGACCTGCAGCTCTCAGCTGCACTTCAGGCAGCTGGTCCCTCCAGTCTCTTGAAAGTGTGTGATTCTTTTCAATAGATTAACTTATCCCTGGGGGCTTTTTGAGCTGAGCTGACACAAACAAGCAATTTCATTATGCATAAAAGCAAGATGAAACAGTGGCCAATAATGTATCCTGAAGGTCAGAGCAGCAAATGCCAACAAGAATCCCTCCGCACTTTGAAGACAAGCAGGCTTGTAGGCAAACTTATCTTGACCTGAACATTAAAAGTCAAGTGCCTACTTTCTCAGAACATGAAACTGATTTTTCTTTCCAAAAGGCAATGCTTGTCCATCATCCGAGAAACAAGACAAAATTAATATTCCAATCTTTGTTGTCTAATTAGAAAAAAAAACACCTCTGACAAGAACAACTACTTTTCAGACTTTCTGGCTTGTACATGGATCTTGAGACTTGGGTGTTTTGAAGGAATGCTTATCACTCTGTATCAGGGGTCTCCAACCTTGGCAACTTTAAGCCAGGTAGACTTCAACTCCCAGAATTCCCCAGCTGGCTGGGGAATTCTGGGAATTGGTCCACCAGGCTAAAGTTGCCAAGGTTGGAGACATCTGCTCTGGATGACTGCTAATTTATTTTTAGTTATAAAACTGGGAAGAGCAGGCATGAGGGTGTTTTTAAATCTTTTGCCACTTGAAAAGCAGATCATGTGGACGGGAAGGGATGATCTCACAATCAAAATATTCTCTGTGTACTAGGCAGAGGCAAATTACTGTTCATCCATTCAGATTAACAAAAGGACAGTGATTTATACCCTGCTCAGGAGGTACAAGGTTTGAAAGGCAGAAGATATGGTTTTAAAAGTTCCTTTGAGTAATAGTCTAGATTGCCAAGGTCGTAACATTTCCATCCAATCATACTAACATCAAACAACATTCACATGAGCTGCTGTTGTCTGTGTGAGCCAGGTTAATAGCCTTGTTAAACTCTTTCAGATGATTGTCAAAAGATCAAGCAAAGAATTGGAAACATTTATAGAAAAGCAGAGCTAGTATCTTCCTGGTAGTCACATTAATATGTATTCTTTCACTCCTTGGTAGCTGAACCCTATTCTCTCTTTGTGACAAAGTTGGCAATTGATGTTGTCCTTACAATTTTAATGTGGAACAAATTAAATATTCACCTGTCTGCATTTTCAATCCCACCCAGTGTCATTTGCAGGTGTGACAAGCAACCATCCATTGCTGTTTTAACTGTGGTGGAGTAAGCTTGATAGACTGGGGGCAATTTACCTTGGTGGGAGGCTTTAGCCAACTTATAAACTGTCAAGTCCCACTTTGCTGGGAAAACTCAAAATAGAACTACAGTTTTTCTTACCTTAAGGTATCTTTAATGCTAATCTTGGGGTCAATATAAATTTTTAGAAGCTGTAAGAATTTCCAACCTTTTTAAAAATAGTAATATCATTAAGATGGCTTCTCATTGAAAGACTTGAAAAGTTTTTTCCCATGTTTCTTGCACCTAGGTCTGGGTTGCCATTTATAAGAGAAATGGGCAACAACTTCTGTCTTCTGATTGTTTATATCTGCATTCCCTTCCTTTACTTCTCCAGCCTTTCCACAATTCTTCACCCCAAATGACAATTCTGCAAGCCTGCTACTTGAACTAATCTTTGAAGAGGGCTAAACTCATAACCCCACCCCCCAAAATCAACAACAACTGGTTGACATGTCAGTTGAGCCAAGGAGGAGTGTGGGATGAGATAGGATCCTCTTTCATCCCATATCCCTTGGCTGCTCTGCTAACTTGCCAGGCAGACTATTTTTCAACATAGATTTATTGCTCTGTTACAAAACTGGTAGACCCATGTTTGAAAACTTTTCACTTCACCCTGTACCTTTCAAGAGTACCTGTGGCTTGACATTTAGGCTAAAAGGCAAATAGAGATAATTCTTTTAATTTCATTCCAGCTTTAAACCAAAATAAGCATTTTAAGACAATTGTTGTATTGGTAGTAAGTGGCCACATGCCCAAACTGTAGCCTGTAAAGTAGCCCATGATTAATATGTAAAATAGACAGAATGGCATTCCCTCCCCCCACCCCCCAAATAATAATAAGAGTAGAACATTTGACCATGTGAAATGATTTCTCCTTTTAGCAGAAGCAGTAGAAAATGTCTAGTGCACTGATTTGTAACAGAACCAACAGAACACGGTTGGTAAAACTGAGCACTGATTGGGTGTTTTGTTTTTTTTTAATACAGATCAAGTGGCTTTTCAAAAGACTACTAAATCTGTGTTTATGTCATAGATCTAGTACTCTTACCTGACAGGTGCACTGGAATGTGCCAACCAGGTAGATCTTTCTGTGGAAGTCAGTTCTCAGGTCTCTCCCAAAGTCTAAATCAATATGGTCATTGAGTGGAAAAAAGGAGATATCATCACAGCAACCTCAAGTAATGAATAGCACACCAATATTATTAATAAGACATCATACATTATTTGCATAGAAACAATTGCAATGGAATAAGGGGAAAACCCTGCTTTTAAAATTAAAACATCTAAAGACAAAAGTAAGCTTTCTCCATGTTGTGTTGAGGATAAACCAAATGTAAGTCCATAAGTATATGTTTTTTAGCCATTGTTAGTGATGGATTTTCACACTTTCGTTAGCAGAAGATGGGATTGAGACCGAAGGCATTCTCTTCCACCTTCTATCTGTAACCTCCAATTATTGGTCTTCAGAGTGTTTCTCATAGAAGGACATATTCTCCAAGAAGCTGATTAAAAATAACAATTGAGCATCAAAAGATTAAATATGTGATACAGGCTGAAGAGGGAGCTGTACTATTTTTAGTTAAAATAATCTAGTATAGATATCTCTTACATACAAAGTTGTTATAGCTCTAACCTTTTCTCCAAGAAGTTCAGAGTAATATTTAATGATTTCCCCATTTCTTCTATTCTGGGAACATTCATTGATGTAGAAATAGAGATTCATGTTGCTAGTATGTTGCAGCATAAACAACAAAGAAATTTGTGGCATCTTGGCTGCTTACATGGTTATTACAACAGATAAGTCTTGTAGACTTAAATCCACTTCATCGGGTGCATGATTGAAGTTTCATGACTGATGGCAGCAAGTTAGGCTCTGAAATGAAGATTAATTGAGCAGGGATTTGATTTTGACTCTGCTTGTTTAATATTGTTAACTAAACAACAATAAAGCATGATGACAAGAAACATCTTTATTGTTACAGATCAGCAGTTATATGCACTGATTGCTCGAGAAGTGCTCTTTCCTTGCAACAGAAATAGACCCTTAAGGGAAAAAGAGTAATTTCTTCTGCAAGAAGCCAGCAGTGTAGAAATCACTTCATCACTGAATTGTTCTGCAAGATTTTAACATTGTCCAGCTTTTTCCTTCTAATCAGTGGCAGCCCCTTTGGATGCATGAATTGCCACCCATACAAAAAGCTGCTCAAGCTTTTGTAAAAGGGAGAACCACTTTCTCCCACACCAGCTGCTCACACTTATGGTCACTCTCTGAATAACATCTACAGCATCCCCTTGTTCTTTTTCAACTGTGTCAATGCCTGCTGTGCATTGAATGCCTTCAGGTCTGTGCTTCCCACCCAGTAGCCTCAGACAATTAAATCCTGACCTTTATAGCTGTGGTTTATTAACTCTCTGTCTTGCTATGTGAAGGCTGAGCATTTACAGGTGGGAAGGGAGACAAAAGCCATCTGCGCACCTAAAGACTGACAGAAAATGGAGCTGTAATTTATATCACACAAAACCAAAAGAACACTTTTGGACAGAAAAGAACAAGAAATTTCAATTTAACACTTCTCACACTGAAAGAGGGAGGCTATTTTCCAAAGATGCTCTTCTGCAGCAATTGGCAATACAATTTGATGTCAGAATCTAAAATATAGGGATTGCCATCCACTTAGATGATAGGACACCTAGAAGCCCTTGACAGGCAATTTGAGATCTGTTCTTTATTTTGAAGAGCTCCTTAGTAATCAATTGAATTGAATTATAGATATATATACTGTGTTTCCCCAAAAACAAGACTGGGTCTTATATTAATTTTTGCTCCCAAAAATGTATTAGAGCTTATTTTCTCATTGGGGAAATTTTCAGGGAAATATGGTACTACATGTGTCCATTTGGGTGAAGATCTTATCTGGGGCTTATTTTTGGAGTAAGACTTATATTTGAGCATTCTGAAAAATCATGCTAGGGCTTACTTTCTAGTTGAATCTTATTTTAGGGGAAACATGGTATTTATGCACCATAGTAAATATTATTTGGTGGTAGTGCTATGGTTAGAATGCTACTTCTGCTGACTGCCAACTGTCAGCAGTTCAGTAGTTTGATTCTCACCAGGCTCAAGGTTGACTCAGCCTTCCATCCTTCCAAGTTCAGTAAAATGTGGACTCAGATTGTTGGGGGCAATATGCTGACTCTATTAACCGCTTACAGATGGCTGTAAAGCACTGTGAAATGATATATAAATCTAAGTACTATTGCTAAGTGCTATTTACCCATGTAGTATGGCTGCAGTATTATTATTTATCCTTCTTATTATTTTCTTTACTCCTTTACTTTACTTCTTTATTATTATGATTATCATTATTCTGTTGCTTTGCATGTTCATTGAGAGCTTCTGCACTGGAAACAAATTCCTTGTGTGTCTAATCACATGGCCAAATAAAATATTCAGTTCAATTCAGCAAGGTTCTTTCCAACGGTGGAGTTGTCCCAAGAATATTATGTTGCCTACTGTATGTAATACAAATGTTTAAATCAAATATATTGTGTCCCTCAATAGGAGGAACTAGATGAGTGCAAACAAGCAGACCCTGCCACTAGAAATGGGGAGCCAAATTCCATCATCAGCTCTGCTGCTGTGGAATTTGATCCTGATACAGAGACACAACTGCTCATATGAACAGCAATAACAAAACAAAACTCAACTATATGGGAGGTGAATTACTTGAAAGAATATTGTTAAAATATTATTTTAATTAATAATTATTTCCATGTGATCTCCTCTGTCATTCTCGGGACTAAAATTGTATTAAAACAAAAAGCACTTCCTAATGCCGGCATTAACATGCATGCATCCAATCCCTAAACTGTCAGAAAGTACATCAATATAGCTGAATTTTAATATCTCTCAACAGCATAGTTACAGAAATAATTTTGGGCAATTTCATGGCAGTGAGCTCCCCAGTTTAATTTTCCCTCACACTCAGTGGCCCATATTGGTGGGAAAATCCACTACCAATCATTATCCATAATATATGACAAGGTGAGGTTGAGGGATTTCCTGCTTCATCCTGCTGGTAAATTAGATTTATTTATTTTTTTGCCATAAGAGGTATTCCATTCCAGGAGACCAATACTGTCAGTCACAATGGAGCTCACTTGCAGATCAGCAGAGCTCCCTGCTTTATCCCTCATCTCAACTCTGTGGTAGTAAAGTTGTAAGACAGTAGAATTTTCAGAGCTTAAGAGAGACTCACATCCTGGTTACCTGCATATTCTTCAGTGACAGTATCTGGGAAATGGATGCTTTACCAAGGAGAGATTGTTAATCAAACCTAAAAAGGATCTGCTGTAATAAATAGAGAGAAAAATTGGATTATAAAATGAAAACAATTCAGTCATAAGATTTCTGTAATTGATTGTATTCCATTTCTGTTACTCTTGTTAAAAATCTCTGGGAAAATCTTATTTACAAATGAAGTTGGCCTTCAAGAGCATGACATAGTCCACTAATGGGCCACCCAGCATTTTTTACTTTGATCATGATTCATCAGTCAGAACATTACTTATGCACATATATAAACAGAGTTCCTTCTGCTTCATCCTGCTCCCTTTGTACATTTTGGCACAGAACTACAGAATCTAAAGATTCCCAATGACAAGATTACTCTGTCTTAAAACTTCTGGGATTGAGAAATGCCGGTCTAGAAAATTAACAGACCTATGACAATTAATCAAAGCATCAAAACCCAACCAATTGACAGGTCAACTTTGCATAAGCCAAGTATCCGTCTCACTTACAGCTCAAGCAATATTGAAAGTTGGGGACAATGCTTGGCAAAAGGACAGGAATCAAAATTCAGGCAGATGTAAATATGGACCCAGATTCAGATTTTGTCATGTGAAACAACCAAACAAAAATGGCTCTTCAAACTAAATGTCTGCTTTCTCTTGACAGTAAAGTCAAAGTAGCCATAGAGTGTGGTGCCCAGTGTCTGTCAGAGAGAAGTCTTGCTCACAGTAGCCAAGAGCAACTGGACAGATCTTTATCCATTATGCTCTTCCTCATCTCTAAGATGTGGTAAAGTTGTTTGTATGGCAAATTTGTGTTTGGAGAGGAGGGAATTTACCATCTGAACAGTGGAACAATTGCATTCCAGCTGACTCTGCAGCAGCCTGGGAATGAGACAAAGGCTACATCATGAGGAATGCCCCATAAAAATAGTTTATGAGGCGTCTTTGTGCCACAGTTAGAGAAATGTAAGTATAAGCCCTAAGTGGTGCCAACCATGAGCAAATGCATGCTTCCAATGCAACATATTTGTTCATGGAACAGTCAAAGTCCAGGAACAATGACAATGTGTGCTGGATTGTGTTATTCTACCTTTAAATCTTTGTCTTCCTGATTCTGACCCCTGTATTGACCTGTCTAATCTTGGAATTAAATCTGGAATTAAATTGTCTATTCTTGGAATTCTGCTTTAGCTTTAGTCAATTTCCCCAGCTTCAGACTTGCTTTGTAAATGAGCTATATATATGCAGTCTTGATCCCTCTAATTATGTTGCTGTTCTATAGGTCAGGATCCAGATGGTCTTACATGATTCTCTGATATTTGGCAGAGCCATTTCCCAGGTCCTCGGGTAATTAAGGAGTGAATTTCCTTTTTTAGACCTGGCAGGTATTTATAATGGAATAATTTTTCTTGGTAGACTCTCCTGGCGCCAATGCTGATGTGATTTTAGTGCTAAATCTTAATGCTACTTTACTTTTCTGGCCTTTCAGATTGTAACATCAGATTGTCTCTTTTATTGTTGTATCTGTTCTGAGAGAGATTTATGAGCTCTTTTTAACGGTTACATTGTGGTTTTGTTTATGAAGTGCTTCAGTGTTTTAAAAACTATTTCACACCTGTCAGTTTTTAGTCAAGATCAATATAGATATTTTCAAAATTAATAAAAGTAGAAGTAAAATAAATCAGTAGAGAAATTGGGATTGACTTTATACATCCTTATAAAATGCTGTATAGACTTGGTAGAAGTATTAAATAGTTTTGCTGTTGTTTGTCTAAATGCAAGGTAAACCTGCACATTTATATTTTGTGACATATTTCTGTCTGTCACTATTGCCTTTGAGACCTCTATATTTGGATAATTATGTGGTGAGATTAGTTTAAATAAATCAATAAAGACACAGATTGCTTACTTTAATGATGTTAAAGTAGGAATTGTGCAGAAAAGGAGCCATTTGTTTGTCGGTGGTGGTTTGGCATCAACCATCTTTCTTTGGTAAGATGGTATGCAAATGGAGTTAATTATGCAAATTATAATTATATAAAATTAAAATTACATGAAACTAAATTATGCATCTTAACCGCAGCCCTCCAGCTCATAACAGATTTCTGATATAGTGTTCTATGCAGAACAAGCTCTCTTTGCTGCACTAAACAATCAGTTTCTTTTCGTTATTTTAAAAATCAGGTTTTCCCTTTGGATATTTAAATGTTTCAAACAAGAACATGTGTTAGTCTGCGGGGAGTCCTAATAACTCGAGAGTTCCAAGATTCCAAAATCCGAGCAACGTCAATTTATTAGGCTGCATATTAAATGTGCTATTTATGCAAACCAGACAATACATTAGCATACCTATGTTTCTGTAATTTCCTGTCAGCTGGAGGGGAATCTGCCCTGTTTTTCACTCATGAATGCCCTGGGAATTGCAAAATTTTGATAGGAGAAAGTAGGAAGCCCACTCTTACCCTCCATTTCTCAATTTCCAAAAGATATATTTGTATCTTTGCCTCTTTTTTCTTAAAGATGGGAGAATGACAGTTATCTAGGTTCATGTGGTATTTCATAATGATGCACAATGCCTATAGCAGTAGCTGCTTCTGTACAAAGACTGCAGAATGAGCCAAGTGCATTTGAACCCATGAAAAGGAATCATTTTCAAATAACTTGAAAATTGGGCTAATTTGGTATTTCTAATGTGCCTATAACCTGGGGTACTTTCCCTTTGTTAGGAGAATCTGACGGGACTGAATTGTGAATTTTATAAGTATAGGAGTATGAATATAAGCAGAAGTATGTTAGATGTAAATTTTTAAAAACTATTCTGCCGGTTCCTGAAGAAGTAAAAATGATATAGGCTAAAAAGCACCTTGCATAATTCTGCACCATTTGAAGGCAATATTTCAAAATTTCCTCCCCAGGGTAGATCTTTGTCAGACTACAGCCAAAACATATTGCTGTGAGAGTGTGTCTTTGTAAGTATGTAGGGAGAGTTAAGTGCAAATAGGAGCTGAGGCCCCTTCCCTGTGAACAGTTCCAGTCAGGTGGGGGCTACTCACTAAAGCATGACAGGCAGCATGCAGGCCGCAAGGGGATATTGATTACTTTTACAGTGTAAACTGACACAGACTATTTGGATGATGTAATGAAGACAGATGATTCTGGTCTCTTCTCAGCTCAGCCTGGAGGAGGGGATGGAAAAGTGGTGGAGAGAGAGATGCATCATCAATCAGATCCTGAAGATGCACTCCATAGCTTTTCCCACCTTTGATCTTCCACCCAATCTCTTTTTCACATCCCATTTCCTCAGGCTCTTTTGTTCACACATCTTGGCTATTCTGTACACTGCCCTTTCCAACTTCCTTTGCTGCAGTGGCTCATTTTCTCAGAAATAAGCTAGCTCCATATTTGACCTACCTCCATCAATGCAACAGGGCTTGCTCATTCCATTCTCATTACTATTTCCTGTCAGGATTGGGTTTTTTTTTTCCCACCAAGCCAGGGAAAACAATGGGTTTTAAGAAATGAACAACCAAAATAACAACAAGCCTGTGGGATGAATGGATGAGACCACACAGATCTGAATGTAGATTGATCTTCTTGCTGTCTTTGATGATTTCCAATTTTCATGGATTTTTAATTTATTATGAGATTTTTATCCTGCCTTTATTTTTGGTCAACTCCATGTGGTATAAAAGCTCATATCTTCTATTTTCCCTACAGCAGGGGTTTCAAACTTGTGGCCTGTGGGTCAGATGCGTCATGTGCTGGCCACACCCATGCCTGGTTTAGCGAAGGAGAACAAAGTGATGACGCCGTGATGCTTTGAGTTGACACCTCTTCCCTACAGCTACAATGCTGTGAGGTGGGTTGGATAAGAGAAAGAGTGATTGGCCCAAAGTTACTCAGCCTCTGTTCATACCTAGGAGAGCACTAGACCTCGTACTCTCCTGTTTTCTAGCCAGCACCTTAATCACTACTCCAGAATGACTCTTTTTACTTTTACTTTGTTCTTTACTTCTTTATCCATTACTAGAATTGTATCTTGAAAGCGTCATTTGGGAATTTTGTATGTATTGTATACGTATAAATAGAGCAACTATTTCAAATAATGAATGCTGAATAGATTGTAATGACTGGAGATTGGGATTCAGGAGTGCCAGATATGTTTTTCCCCCAATACACCTTTCAATCTGTCTTTTTTCCATGCATAGGAAGAAAATGTATGATCTCAACATGGTCGTTTTGAGCCTGCAGGTGCATTTCTCTATGCAAGGAAAAAGTGGATGCTATTTTCTCATTTCTCAGAGATGACCATGTTTGGCTTTCCTAAGAATGTTGTATATGTGTCTTTACATGTGATTGGTTGGTTTGTTTTTGTCAGAATCATCACAATTAAAATAATGCATCCTATATGACAACATTTAAAATATAAAATACAAGACTAAAATATGTACACATGTGGTAGCAATATGTAAAGGAGTATTTAACATCTGGATAGTCCTGACATGTGCCTCCAAGGCTTTCCTCCAGTATCAGTATGGTCCCTCAGGAGACACTATTTCTTATCCCTGATGCAAACTGATGATCTATCTGAGGAGAAAATTCTTGCCTATAGTAGTCATATATGACAGAGAAGTCTAGGTAGATCTGTTTTGAAGGGTAGCCACCAAAAAGGCCTCTTCTACAACTACTCCAGATGGATGTTAGATGTTTGGAAGACATACATGGGAGCCCCTCCCCAATTAATGAGGTTCATAATGTAGAAGAAATAGCTCAAGTAAAAGAAAAATTCAGGAAAGAAGTGAGAATATCTTCCCAGGGATTATTGTATGGGGTAGTGTTCTGAACTTCTCTCCCACCTAGATGCAGAATCATTATAGTTAAATGGCCTTATGTATTTAATCAATTAAGATAGTTTCCCACATGGTGTTGAAAATTATCCTATAGTTCAGGGGTCTCCAACCCTGGCAACTTTAAGCCTGGTGGACTTCAACTCCCAGAATTCTGGGAGTTGAAATCCATCAGCCTTAGAGTTACCAAGGTTGGAGACCCCTTCTATAGTTCTCTCTTTTAGCCAAGGTTAGGTGTGGAAGAGAGACTAGAAGCTCTGCTTCTTACCAGTTGGGTGACTATTTCTGGGCCATCTGTGGGTTTGAGTCCTACTTCTCTGTTCAGATTGTTGTAGATTGGAGTTTATCAGAATGTCTTTTAATGCACAGAAATAGAATTTGCAACAGTTGTTGTTGCTGTTTGTTGTAATGTATTATAAAACTTGCTTGGATAGATATCCTAGCAGGACAAGATAACTACTCCACACAGAGGCCAGCAACTTTAAGACTCATGACTACGTCCATAACTGTAAAAGCTTGGAACTCTGGATGGGGTTGAGATAAGTTTGAGGAAGGCTAGTCTACCGAATGGGAAGTAATACCCTTAGCAATGCTGTTTTAATTTCTCTTAAATCAATGTAGGGGTTGAAAGAACTGAATCAAGGGGGTGGCAGTTCTGTGGCCAACATAATGTAGAAGAGACAAAACATCCTGAAATTAGATTTCAGGAGCTGTAATTAAATTAATATTTAGGCTAGCCATAGGAGGCTTGCACACTCCTAATAGCAGTTCCACCGCAGAAGTCTCATTAGGAAATCCACAACTATTTTTGGAAAGAAAAGGCAGAGCAGAAAGATCCCACTCTTTCCTGACTGAGAGACATTGCCCTAACATCATGTTATGCAGGTAGGTGGATGAATGTTTTTGAAGTCAGGTACTGGTGTTCTGGTGCTATAATATGATATGTGTTGTAACCATATTTACTTATGTATGTATTTATTGGATTTATATCATGCCTTGTGTTCTCTTTAAAGGTTGAGAAAAACCTAGATAAATTTTGATTTATCTACTGCTGATCCTTGATATAAGGTGAAGTGGCCAAAGGGCATTTTATTCATGTGATGAATTACATTAATAAGAAACAATATGTTCCCAGAATGCAGCCACTATATGAAGGTTTTCTTAGAAGCCTATTTTCTTTACCACAAACAGGATGTTCCCATAACTGCGATGGTCAATTTAATGCAGAATCCTGAAATCAGATGGTTGGACATTTCTCCAAAATAAACTTGCTTCAGCTAGAGTGCTCTATATTCATAGATTGCTTCCAATCTGATTGCTCATTCTGAATTTTCGCAGTATTTCCATCTAAATGACAAATTTAAATTTACCTCACGTATGCTTGTGAATGATGCTTTTGAAAATACCATCATGTTGTAAGTGTTGCTTTTGAAGTTCACAGAGATGGCGGTTTTTTTTTTTTGGCTCGTTAGTCTTTACAGCATTTGTGAATCTCTAATCTGGCATACCTGAATAGTTAATCCTTGCATGTAGAATTGGGAACATGAAGGATGCTTTCGGATAGGTAAGCTTCTAGTGCTACCAATCAAAAGACATTGTGCGGTATTCAATCTTTGCTTCTTTAACTAGTTTTTTTTGTAGCACAAAAAGAATAAAGATGGAAAAAACTGGGGGGGGGGGTGGGAAACCAAGCCACTTGAAGGTCAGACGTGACCTCTGATCTTCTCATAAAATTTTGTGAATGTAAGTCTGGTGGCCCAGCTATTGATGGGAACTTAATGGCTGAAGAACAGGTCAAAGTGCTTCAAACAATTACAACAAATTAAATACTTAGGATACAGGATGTTTAAGTGTGTTTGATTAAATTCAGGCTCTATTTAGTACTTGCTTTGTGAACTAATTATTCAGCTCTACCCTTACCCTAATTATACTCTACTAATATGTCTAACTAAGCAGACAGCTGTAGGTGCATACAAAATGATACCTTTTGGTGTATACCAAGAAATATATAACAAAAGGAAAGTTAGTTGCAGGGCACCTAATAGAAAACATAAAATATGTCAATTGGGATAAAAGTACAAATAACATCCCATTTTTGCTAATCATGCATTATTTTGTTAGTACCTGTAATTCAGATCACAATGCATTATAACACAATACTTTCTTCCTTTTTCTTTCAATTTGTGAACGTGGAGAAATTTTTGGGGGGAAAACTTTTCTAGTAACAAATATGATAAATTACAAGCAGCCAGTTGTATTTTCTTGCTCCCAACAATCTGGGTCCTCATTTTACCAACCTCGGAAGGATAAATGGCTGTATCAACCTTAAGCTGACAGGGAGGGAGGAAAAGAGAGAAAGAGAGGGAGGGAGGGAGAGAGGGAACCCCAGAAAAAAGTTATATAGTAGCCTGGTCCAGAATTGCAATAGAGTTATGTTAATCACTGGGTGAGTAAAGAGAAATGTAATAGGAACTAGAAACATGTCACTGCTAAAAAGCTATAGTGTACTGTATGTCATGAATGTAAATCCAGCTAAAATGGCCCAAAGCATCCATAATGTTAATGAAGAACAAGAGACGGGAACTATGCATAGACATTTATTCCAACAATGATCATCCTCTCATATATCTCTGGCAAGCTCACAAGCAAAACTTCAGAGCAACCATCTTCCCTTATTCTTCTTCTTGTAGCTTATCTAGACATCAAAAAACCATAGAGCCATAATGGCAGAGGGTTTTTTTTTTGTATCTCTTGGCTGTCATTTAGTGGTTGTCTGGATTGTTACAGGTAGATCTGGTACCCTTGAGCGATATCAAACTTCCTAGTATTAACTGAAGAAATCTGGATTTCCTAGACTGATATTGTCCTGAATTTTACAAAGCAATAATGCTTCTGGAACATCTGGCAATATAAAACCATTGATTTTGTAACATCTCTTCTTTGAGTGGGCTTATTTTCTATTTGTAATGGAACATTGTTGCATTAGTTCCTTTCCAAGGGGTGCTAAAACTCTCTTCATTCCCTATAAACTGAGTACTGTCACAATATAACTTTATGGTGAGTTCCATTAACATTAAATCTATGAAAAATACAACATACATTGACAATAGGTAGTGACAGAAATGTTTCCTTACAATTTCTATTTGATTTTCTAGCTAATTAGCATAGTTAAGCAGTAATTTTGCGCTCACTTGTGTGGGAGCAAGCCTCAGTGAGACATAGTTTTGAATAATTCTATGTATATGAAAAATATGGATGGGAATGGAATATTTTGACCCTTTTTACTCGTAGACTTAATCATGCAGACCTGACAATTTTCCTCCAAACTTGTAGCCCATGAAGTAGGTATAACAATGATGCTTGACTCCTACTCTGTAAAAGCTAGCCAACAAAAAAAGCCTCCATTAAAACCAATGCAAGCCTTTCCCTCCTCCCCCAAACATAATTAACTATAAAGCGGAGTAATTTAGGGATGAGGAGGGGGAAGAAGCCCCAGTAGAGAAAAGAATGGCTAAACCTTACTTTCACAGGTGCTGTGATTCTCCTCAACAAATCCAATTAAGCCAGAAAAACATCTCTAAATGCTACAGAGGAGATGGGATGTCATGTCCAGAATGATGATCCTATAACCATTCCCTTTGTATAGTGATAAGATTGAATAAAACACACTGCTTACATTCAGGGGTGGGCTACTTGGGATCCACAGGGGTTCAGGAGAACCCCTAGCTAAGATTCTGTGCAGTTTGGAGAACCCTCAAATCCCACTCCTGGCTGGCCCCACCCACCCTGCCCCTCCCCTCCCAGGAGTCCCCACGCAGCCCATTTTGGATGCAGGTAAGTGCAGGGTGCATGTGGAGGCTCATGGAGGGCAAAAAATGGGCCTCCCAAAAGTTCGGGAAGGCCGGAAATGGGCCTGTTTCCAACATCCAGAGAGCCTCCAGAGCCCAGGGAGGCCATTTTCTCTCTCTTGGAGTCTTGAGGAAAGCCTTCTGAGGGGCAGGCAAAAATGCCATGGTGCAGGAAGCCGACTAGGCCATGCCCATCATGGCCATGCCCACCCAGCAACCGGGAAGAGAGAGCTAAAATTTTTGAAGCCCACCCCTGCTTTCATTGGGCACTCTTTATTGTATATGTATGTGTGTGTGTATGTGTCTGCACATAAGTGTAGCCCTCCCCGGGCAATGTTCTGTGAAAGTTGGCAGCTGATAAGGTGATGCCCTGTTACCTACTCAACTCACCCATCAGAGCAGGTGATGGTCTGTGCCTACTAGTCCTGCAGTCCTCTGGGGATTTTTTTGGTGTACATTCTGCTCCTTAGATTATGCTCAGAGGCCCAGAAAGGTAGATTGCCAGAATATGTAACTGTGCACTTGTGCCTGGATTCAAATAAATACAAATACAGTTTTCCGTTGGGTCTCCTGACCTAAGAAGCAGAGACATCAAGATGACGTCCTGGTGGCTCTATTATTATAGATAATAATCCTCATAAATTATTTGAAAACTGAAAAGAAAGTTTGTGCATGTGCAATGAGTGTGTGAATGGACCTGTACAATTGGAAAGTGAGAAGATGGAGATTTCTGTACAGAAGAGGTCTTTCCCAAACCCCAAAAACTTTAATCTCAGACTGTCTACTATTGACCTCAGCCCTTTCCTAAGAGGTCTGTAGGGGGCGTGCATAAGCACACTAACGTGCCTACCGTCCCTGTCCTATTGTTTCTTTTATTTTTCTTATTCGTATCCATGTATTCATAACTATGTTTTTACTTATACCTATTATCTTGTAAGCAATTGACAAACCAAATAAAATAAAATAAAAATAAAATGTAGTTTTCAATTCTTGGAAGAGAGGCTTTGTTTCCAACCAGTGTCAGGCATGCAGATCCTATAAAGTTATTTCAAAAGATCTTATCCTTGACTGGAGCTTCTATAGAATTTTAGTAGCCTCTATTGCAAGGCATAGGTTTAATCTTTATGGACGGGACATCCTTTGGAGAGAGTTAGAGCTGGTTTGACTACAGTTATCCAGAGGTGGTATTCAGCAGATTCTGACCAGTTCTGGAGAACTGGTAGCGGAAATTTTGCGTAGTTCAGAGAACCGGTAAATACCACCTCTGACTGGCCTCACCCCCATCTATTCTCTGCCTCCTGAGTCCCAGTTGATCGGTTTCTTTTGTGGCCCTGCACAGGAGAACAGAGCTGGAAAGCAGGTTAGTGGGGTGGAGAAGGAATGGATTTTGCAATATCCTTCCCCCTGGAATGGGGTGGGAATGGAAATATTACAGTATCCTTCCCCTGCCATGCCCACCAAGCCATGCCAAACCCACCAAGCCACGCCCACAGAACCGGTAGTAGTGAGTAGTAGGAGTGAGCTGGGGTGGGATTCAACCGGCATTACTACCGGTTCGGTATTTGCATTTTGTTGCGCACGCGTGTACTACACGATTAGTTGAGCCACCGGGACAGCTGATAAGTGTTGTGCGCGGGTGGACAGCATTTCAAAAAGCACTTTTCCCACTGCTTTTTCAACCTCAGTTGTGCCGCGCAAAGTAGCTGAGGTTGAAAAAGCAGGAAATAAAGGTCAAGTAAGAGCCCGGGCGGGCGGGTGGGCCAAACAGCAGCAGACACAGAATCGGTTCTGTGTCTGCTGTTTTTCAGAGCTACCGGTTCTATAGAGCCGGACAGAACCAGTAGCATCCCAGCCCTGGAGTGAGGATCCTTTTAGAGGAAGGAATTAAAATAGCGAAATGTTTCTTAGTGCCAAAATATTTCACTGGAAAAATGTAAATTGGGCATTGGGATTTGCTCACAAAGGCGACTCTATCACAATGTTAATGTTTCTAAAATGGATCCCTGAAAAAGATCCTAAATAGGATTCCCTTTTAAATTCATCTCTAAAATAATTTTTTTAAAAAAATAGGAGGCCCAAGTGTTGCATAAAGCTTCCACATATAAGCAGGCTTCCAATGCCTTTTAAATGGCAGCCTATAAATGTAATTGTTATCTAAGAAAAAGCCCTCACAGGGACAATGCAAAAGCATAAAAATACAGAGGGAGGGACTCTGATGAACAATGGATGGCTAAATATATACAGGAATTGCCTGGCTTTGAGAGACAGAATTATTATTTGTGATGTCTTTGCTTTGAATCCAAAAACGGCAAATGGTAACATAAAAACACCCTTAAAACAATATTTCCTCTTTTAAAACCTGGTCTCAGTCAGAGAGACAGACACCCAAAGAATACAGCCTATTCACCAGAGGGGGAGAGACTGCAAATTAATTTGAAGCTTTTTTTTTTTCACTTTAGAATTAATTAGGTTCTTAATTGAGGCTTCTCACTGGGTAATAATGCCCAAATCTCTGAGCCTGCCTAAGCAGAAGGTAACAGTGTGGGCCTGTGTGGTGAATGTAAAAATCTCATCATCATAACACCATTGATGCAGAAGTCTTTGCTGGGCCAATGAGAAGAGAGCAACGGATGGAGAATAATTTATTCAGTAACCTCACTTTCAGGTTGCAAAGCTCTCCTCCATTGCTTATGTAGTAGGGGGAGGCCTCTTTTTATACACCCATCCTGCCACTTCCCTCCTCCTTTCTTGTTACCTCTCTCTTTCTTTCTCACTCTCTCTTTTTCTTCCACACACACACATACACACACACACTACACAATTCTCTCACAATTAGGAATATATCTATTCAGCACTGCTATTATTTGCAGCCTTTCTGTCCCCCGGTCCTCTTTCTTTGCTAGCAAGCTATTTCCTGTGTGAAGCTGGGCTCTTTTGCACTCAGCCGTTTGTTTAGTTGGTTTTGTGTAATTGCTGTCCAAAAACCCAGATCTACTGAAGTCTTGAAATTAAAGCACCAGGGAAGAAGTCATATAAAGGAGGAGGAAAAAGTAAGGCAGCATTCTTCTTATTCTTTGTTTAAAGTCTTGGAGGATGAATGAGAGTGTGAGTGGCATTTTTTTTATGCAGATCTGTGAGGGTGCACTGTGGATATGTGTTACATACCTATCCTCTTTTGTTTGTACATGTGTATACATTCCTCTTTATTCCCCTTTTCAGTAATTAATCAAATGTTTATTGGCAAGTGATATTTACAGACCTCTGTATGTTAGAAATGCTGTGTTTCTTCAGGCTTGGCAAGCGATGTTTTCATATAAGTAAATCTCCATAGCCACTGCTTTGATAGCAAGGTGAGATTTATTGTCAAAGAAAAGTCATGTAAGTGCCTGTGATGACAAAATAGCTGCATATGGATAGCATTTTAAACACACCCCTATGTACAGAATAGAGTCAGCAGCAAAAAGAGGTACATTTGCACACTCAGTTCTACTTCATTTTTATCCTTTATCCTTTATTTAGATTTGATTTAAATATAAGATAGCAGTTTATTGATATATGGAAATATTTGTGTATAATGAGCTCTTTTTCTATCTCCCATGATATGTTACTATTGTTCATTGTGATCTGCATCCTGAATAGGAGTTTATTAGATATGTCAATAGAGGTGTGCATATGAATGGACTGCTGAAATTAACGCAAGCCCTTTGTTTGAATAAACTTTCAATTGTTTTTCCACTCTTCCCATATCTTTATATGTGTGTGTGTGTTGTTGATACATATCTTACTGTTCTTCTACTGCATAATAATGTTACATGATTTTATACTCATTTCTTAGAAGTTCTTAAGAAATCAATGCGTTTACTTCAGACTGAGGTGTGACTATGGAAGCAGTCCAATCAGACTTAAGTCCTCAGTTATTGTCAACTGCCATCTGTGTGTATCAGTATGAGCCTTTGTGTTTTCTAATGCCATATGCTGTATGCAACTCACAAGTGATACTTATGGCTGTCTATATATTTGTGATCAGATAAAAAAGTTCCTTAATCTGGTGCAGTCAAGTACTTCTCCTTGACTGCCGACAAGAGAAAAACACACCGTTCATGATTAAATCTCTTCTCAGGATTGTGAACAGCAGGATAAAGGTGGTAGGTGCTTTGTTTTTATTTTTTTTAAAATGAGTATTGCTGGATTTACAGTCAATGGGTCAGACAGAGTGATGGCTAGCTCACAGATTTGACACTGTTGCATTGTTACTTTTGTTAGAACAAACCGTAATCTTAAAGAAAGTTCTTTTGACAAAACCTAATTAACAGAGATATCTTGGAAATGTTAGTCATTTTTCAAAAGGATAAAAACCATGATTTATATCATTTGCTTAGTGTCATGTCTTTAAGAATTGTATATAAGCATACACCCTAGTGTTTCCAATAATTGAACCAGAGTCATCAGTCTGGGACAAAGAGAACAGATGAAAGAGTTTCATTAAGTCCCAGTGTTAAGGAAAAAGACACAATGAGATGAAGGTCTCAAAAAGAAAGAATGAGAGAAGGGAGAGAGAAAATAAGATAGAGAATCCATAGTCATAATGACATCTCCATAGTGCAGCTGTTAAGGACTTGAGGAACACAATTCCAAATCTGGAAATACATTACTATTAATTTGAATGATTGGGAGTAAAAAAAAGATATACTAAGATACTGTTTTTTGCTTTAATTTAGGTTCATGTTGCCAAACCTTCTGCAACATTCCCATTAAGGATATGGCATTCTAGTTTATAGTCTTACCCCTGTTATCTGTTTTGGAACTAAGGTGGAGAAACCCCACCCCTCCTCCTCTGCAGTGTATGTCACCATGTAAAAACTTAGTTGGGGAGATCCTAACATCTTGATAAAGATAATATCACTATACCAGAAAGAAGTCTGCACTTCCTTTGTTTCTGCCTTAATTTTTTTTTCAATAAAGAAAAGCTTTTGGTTGCTATAAAGTGAAGATAGTTTTGGTGGATCTGGATGAGGGGAATTTTATTACTCCATGAGAATATTTTCTTTCTGGTCATTGCTGGGTAAAAAGTATCTGATGTGATTTTCTCACCACATCCAGCTTATGATACAGATGACCTTAAACGATTTGTTCTTATGTTCTGAAACTAAGGTTAGCTGTATAGATCAACAGAATGAGCCTAACCATAATATGGAACCAAATGTTCAGAAATGAAAAGGTAGCTTTGCTGATGCCAAAATTGTCTCATTGGTACAAATGCGAAACAGAAAATGATCTCCGATGCTTCTTTTCTAAAGCTACTTTCTGTCAAGCAATCATTTCAGATCCTTTGGGATTCACTTCCCATAATCCCCTAGCCAGTTATGAAAGTTGAGAGTTAAGTCCAATTCATCTGCAGCACACCAGATTAAGAAAGGCTGGTTTGGAACAAAGAAGTTTCTTGGTGATCAGCCAGCAACACCAAATGAGTCTAGCATTAGCGTGTTCAAAATATTTCCTGTTTTTATAATGAAGAAATATAATATGTTTAAAGTAGTTTCTGCATCATATTATAATAATCTTTCTTACTGGTACTAAGGTATAGATGAAGTCTCTGAACATGTTCTATGTAAGGGCAAATTAGCCTGACTCATCCAGACAGCTACTGAAGTAAATAAGCAGTGGCATAGTTGCTTACAGCAATTTTACTGAAGACAGTGTATTAGAGAAGTAGAATTCCCCACTCTGTAATGGAAGGTCTTTGATTTTAGGGGCCTTATTATAAAACTGAATCCTGAAGAAGAAGAAGAAGAAAAAGAAGGAGGAGGAGGAGGAGGAGGAGGAGGAAATTTCAATCATTTCAGCAAGTGTAATTACATTTCCTTAATGACTTGTGAAACTTTAACACAGCATACAACCTTATTAAAAGCAATCCACTGGATAATAACACTAGTTTTTGTAATACACACACACACTCTTTTGGTGTGACAGGGAGGATAGCACTTCTTTTTATCTAATGAAGTACAGCACAATTCTCATCATCCCCTGGTTGTAAAATGAGGGAACATAAGGCAACTATGCTGTGAGAGGTCAGAAAGGCAAAATATAGATTTGATTTTCCACTCAGTCCACTCCGCAGTGAAACAAGTGCCCACTTGTTACCTTTCTGTTGCATACAGTCCAGAGATGTCTTAAGAGCCACCTTCTGTACTTGCAACATTGATTGCATTCTATTTTCTCTATCTGGTGACACAGTGATTGTCTCAGATGTATCATTTGTTATTGCGATTGTCATGTGCAATGCCTCATAGCCATCAATCTATTCTTGTCTACAAGGTGAATCATAATGACCAGCCCAGTTCTCCTCACTGGCCCAATCTACATATTCATATTTGTGATAAGCGAAGCTCCTTTACTCTGTGATCCTATAACATTGTAGATTGCAGACACAATGCTTATTGTAGTTCATAAAAAAAAAAAAAACCTCTGAGAAGCAGCAAGAAGAATGGCCATATGCCTTATTTTATAGACAGCAACAACTGTATTTGAAAGCACCCATTTGAGAGCTGGCTTAAATAACAAAAGACCCGTTGGAAGGGAACGGAGGGTTGAAGTTACTTATCAACAGCTAGTAGCTAACAGCTGATTGAATAAAAACACAAGTTGTACTAGATCATAATTTTATCCTCGGTGCATATTTATTTATTTATTTATTCGATTTATATACCGCCCCACCTCTCCCCAAAGGGACTCGGGGCAGTGAACAGCCAATAAAAATACATATACAGAACACATATACAACACACAACATGATAATATTAAAATTTAAAAATTGAATATAGTGTGGCTCTAATTAAAATATAAACGAGAGTTAAAAGAAATTAAAACCAGATTAAAATTTAAAAGACCCCTAGGCCAGTCCGGCCTGCCAAAATAGGTGAGTTTTAAGCAACCGACGGAAGGCCATGAGATCAGGGGCGGCCCTTACCTCCGGGGATAATTCATTCCAGAGAGGGGGACATAAATAAAATACATTTATATATATTTATATAAATCTGCATCAATAGATAGAAATTAAGATAAGTAAATATTAGTAAATATTAACATACATTAGCTTTTATTTTTAGCTTGTAGTCAGAATTTAAAACAGGGACAGGAATTGCCTAAAGATAGAAGAGTCTATTTAGAAGATGAAAGGATGCAAAAACCGACTACTAATCACATACTAATAAATTTGATTTGAGGTTTGCATAATCTATGGACCAGATATTTTTATTTGTAAACTATTTTGCATGTACACTGAGAGTTTCTGCACTGAAGACAAATTCTTTGTGTGTCTGATCACACTTGGCCAAATAAACTTAACTTAACTTCTCTTCTCTTCTCTTCTCTTCTCTTCTCTTCTCTTCTCTTCTCTTCTCTTCTCTTCTCTTCTCTTCTCTTCTCTTCTCTTCTCTTCTCTTCCTTAGAGTAATTTGGTAACCTAGTTGCAGAATCATCTCCTGAAGAAAATTAAATTAATAACTGAACTTTTTGAATCCTGGGCCATTTATTTAGCACCTTAAATCAAACAAGTGATATGTTAGGACACTCCTTTATCTACAGACTAGTTTCTTCTGCACTTTTGAGGTTCTTTCTTAGATATAAAAATAGTAAAAAAAAAAAAATCCTCATGTTGAGCTGGAACTCCTGCTGCTTGCATAGACATGGCCCTGTTTTTTCTTGGAAAAATTAAAGAATAGATTTGCCAAAGTTTTCTTCTACATTTCCCCCCCCCCCCCCCCCCCCCCCAGTTTTTCCAGTAAAAATTTCCTGTTTTTTTCTGGTGATTTTCTATCCAAATATTAATGAAGACTTAGCTTTTGAAAGATCAGCCAAGGATGGATGTTTTCAGGAAAAGAAAAGGGGAGCAATATGATGATGCAATTAACATCAGTTAAAGTATCCTCATCACTTGTGTTATGATGCCATGATAAACACAACCTCCTTGTGCCTTTTTATGGATGTCCATGAAGCCAATGTCTCTGTTACCATTGGAGTTGAGCATCTTTTAGATACATTCTCAATTTATATTCTCAATCCACTAGCTTGATTGTGTGAATTGTTCTCTGATCTATCTCCTATATCTTTCTGAGCACTTAATAGATGTACCTAGGCTTCTGCTACTCATGGCTTTTAGCCTTTTTTTTAAACATGACTACTATCTCTATAATTATTTCCCATCTATTGGGGCAATAGGGATTGATGGTAGGTAAAAGTTTTTCTTTTTTTCCTCTACCACCAGGCACACATAGCATCTCTGCTTCTTAGGGGAATTGCTACAGAAGTACTTTAAGCAGCAGTAATTGAAAAGGGCAGGGAAGCTAAGGAGCCCAATAAATGTTGAAGTCAAGTGAAATGGAGCAAAATGGAACCAATCTAATGTCATTGGGTCTTGCATTCAAGCAGCTGCCTTGACTAATGATTCTCTAACTAGTGTCAACAAAATGTCAGAAAGCAGATGGAATACTCAGGAAATTTCATAGGAGATTCTACTATCTCCCCCTCTCCTTTTCTTGCCTTTGATTTCTTTTCCTTCTTCTCAAAAAATCATTTTAAAGGATGAATAGTCTTGGTGTAGAGAGCATTTATTGATATGGATATGATGGTGATGGAAGTTAATATATTTCCCTGTTTAGATGAGTTTTGCTGTAGAGCTGGGAGAATTTTCCTTTGACTTACACAATGTAGTTTTGAAATAATTCTAGCTGGACCAATACTTTCTAACATTCATGGTTCATTCAAGCCAAATCCAAAAACACTAAGGAGTTTCCAGAAGCTTGGCATTCAGATAA
This sequence comes from Bungarus multicinctus, assembly GCA_023653725.1. Taxonomy (NCBI): domain Eukaryota; kingdom Metazoa; phylum Chordata; class Lepidosauria; order Squamata; family Elapidae; genus Bungarus; species Bungarus multicinctus. Next base: position 86,951,421 of record CM042842.1, on the reverse strand, counting down.
ATCAGCCATCAATAGATACATAAAGATAAACCATATTTACACACCATTCAAAAGAGACAATAGAAAGCTAAGAAAGAAACAAGAAGACCAGAACACTTCCTTTTCAGCAACCAGATTAGCTGGGATTAACACTAGAAGAATTATCAAGAAATAAACAATATTCTAATCAAGGAACTACCAAGAAGAAAACCAAACCTCCCCCCATCTGGAAGGGCTACTGTGTATAAACAGGGAGCAAACTCCACCCTCACTTACTCTGATGATGTTACCTAGTTGGGTAATGAAATATCGGCAAGCAAATAACCAAAGTCAGAAAACACCAAAGATTCCACAGTTCAATCCTGAGTTATATATATTTTCTTCTGTTGGAACTATCTACTTAAATTGATTAAATTCTGATGCAAGATCTTCTTTGCAACAAACAGCCTACCTTTCCAACATGCAATATGAATGAATTGAAGCACTTCCAATGACATCGGCAACAGTTGGTCTTCATAACTTACTGATATTAAGAATTTAAGCATAGTACACATACAACAATGTAGCAGTATTTCCATCTCTTGTACTTAATAGATATTAAGTTAATGTATTGTTTCAACCAATTATTTTATTACAGATATATCCAGACAATGTAAAAATAATAGTGCAATTGCTGGCCTCTTTGTACATTTTTGACATGTCTAACTTTTTTGTTAGACTCAGGAGGAATCTTCTCCTCTTCCTTTTGCAGGAATTGGATTAGCACCACAATAATTGTTCATGAAAGCATTCCTTGAAACTAGGGGTAGGAGAAATGTGAAAACAAATAAATTCAGCTACCTGGCAGAGGTAAGGAAAAAACTCTCCTATAGACTAAGAGGAAGTTGCCATTTTTTAATTTGTGTATGACTCAACACAATGGATGAAGAAGCAGAATAGTTCTTTTTCCAGCCTCACAGGTAAATGTAAATGTTAATAGGCTATTTCCTAGTTCTGCTTGTTTGTTTCTTGCCAGCTAAAATACTTACCCTAAGCAGACTAGTAAAAATATTTTCTATCCGGAAGAAGAGTTCCTAAAATCACAAGAGTTGGAGAGCACTTTTGAGGCCATCCAGTCCTGCTTAACTCTTAATTGAGTATGGGTGGGCCAAACTGTTGTTTGCCAATGTCTTGCATTTCCACATTAAATATAACTGGAGGAGTTTTCCTTTTGACTCTAGTATGAAAAGTCAGCAAGTTGGAGGAAAGAGAGTAATTTGTTTTCCCATGTCGTTTGTGCTTACTCACTTGCATGGAATCTGATGTGCACTGAATTTATGGTTGCCTTTTAATCAGGAAAATATAGAGTTGATGAAACTTGTAGCCAAGCATCCTGGACAGCTCCTGTTACTTGCTATTTATGGCTATATGACTTTATACACTGTCCATTTTTGAAAAGAGAATGGTCCAAGCTGTCCTATCAACCTCTGGATCTCAACACTGATACTGAAAGAATGAAAAACTGTATGTTTCCAACTTCTTTCATTATTTTTATAGTAATATTCTATCAAGAAAGATAGAATGAATGGTCTACTGGAGAATGCAAAGGGAAATTAACGTGAGAGAGAAAAAATAACAATACAAGATTTAGAATAAGTCAATGAAAGATAAATAAGAGCAAAAGTTAGAATAGTCAAACAATGGCCCTTCTAGTAGGACCACATATGGCTGAGAAATGTAGACAAATATGGCTGAGAAATGTAGACAGAGTGAAAGTCTCATTCTGACCAAGAGGAAGAGAAAGTAATCTACTTCAAATTATGAATTTCGAGACAGTTGCTAAGGGTATCATGGGCTGCAAGTAGAACCAATTAATCAATCTTGCTTCCTCCTTGAGGCATTTCTAGGCAAGCAAAAGCTCACATTTTTAGATATGTGATAGAGTAGAAAAAATGTTTAGCTTTGACAAAATTGTGGAAATAGAAGGGGAAGACAATGGATAAGATCAAAGACAGTAACATAAATATAGTAAAGGCAAAAGAGGCAGTCACCTTGCAACCTCCAAAGTAGTGGTGGGATTCAAATTTTTTTACTACTGGTTCTGTGGGAGTGGCTTGTTTGGTGGGCAGGCTTGGTGGTCATGTGACTGGGTGGGTGTGATCAACCTGACAAGGTGGTGTGGCACCTTGCTGCGAGTGATGTCAAGTTGGCCATGCCCACTCAGTCTCATGACCGATGCTGCAGAGACAAGATGATTTCCTCCGTACCTTCCTCCCCACCTCTGCCCTTGGGCTGACCAAAAAAAAGCCAAACTAAAGATCGCGACTGCTTGCCGAGTCTGCCTGCCGAATGGGTTTTGTTTTGGGATGGTTTTTGTTTTGTTCTTTGCCAGAAGCCTCTCGGAGATAAATTTGTACCACCAAATCTTACTGTACCTCATGGTTGCAGTGCTGCCTGTTGCTGCTGTGGGCGCTGCTGCGGCCATCTGGCTGCCCAAGTAAAGAACTGCACTGGCTCAGCGTGACTGTGAGGAGCAAGAGGGGAAGCCAAGGTGCTTGCCCCATAGCAGCCAACTTCACTATCTCTCGCTCCAGTTAGGCACTCCTGGCATGCACAAGGAGCGTGAAGGGAGGCAGACACCACATGGATGCATTTTTAAAAGCCCAAGACTTCTCGTGTATTTGGCTTCTGGCACCAAAAGATGTGCCAGAAGCCTCTTTTGGTGCAAGAAGCCTCCTGCAATCTGGCTGCTTCTCTCCTCCTCCTTGGCCATACAGAACAAACAGGCAGAGAAGGAGGAGAGCAGCCACCAGGTTGCAGAAGGCTTCTCGTGCCAAAAGAGGCAGCTGGAGGAGGCTTCTCACACCGAAAAAAGGGCATCTGGAGGAGACTTCTTGTGCTGAAAAAGAGGTAGCTGGAGGTGGCTCTTTTTTGGTGTGAGAAGCCTCCTCCAGCTGTCCCTTTTTCAGTGTGAGAACCGTGTAGCTGCCGCTCCGCTTCTCCAAAGGGCTGGCGCATGTTGTGCTTTTTTCAGTGGGGCTGGAGAACATGCAGCAGTTGCAGGCTTCTTGCAGCAAAAATTACTGATTTCCAGCTTCGCTCTGCTTCTCCAACACTTGTCCAGCACTGCCCTGGTCTATGTGTCAGTTGCTCAGACTTGCTGGAGACTTGCACATAGAACAGGCATGCTTTCAGCCTCACCGAAAAAAGCATGCAGCAGCTGCAGGCATTTCATGACAAAGGGGATGAGAAGCCCCAGGACATCTGCCCCCCCCTGCTGGATGGCCAGGCCAGGCCAGGCTGGAAGAGGCGCACCCACCAGGAGAAGGAAGAAAGCGTGCTCCAGGAGGGTGGGCAGGTGGGCAGATGTCCCAGGACATCCACCTGAGCTGCACTGGGGCCACCATATGGTGGGGAGAGGTAGGAGAGAAACCAGGGCAAGTGAGCAACTGGGCAACCAGGCAAATGGGTAGGGGGCCACCACTGGTTTAGCAACTCATGTCAAATCACCACTACTGGTTCTCCCTAACCAGTGCAAACTGGCTGAATACCACCTCTGCTCCAAAGACAGGAGTGTTCCCAATGCCACTTACTTTTTTATAAGACCTTACTGTGTGGGTTAGGTCTGCCATATATGAATCCAAAAATTATGATGATTATTGAAGAGCAGCAAATATATGTTTTGCATTTCTTTGCTGCCATATCTATTGGAGTTTTGTAGGCCAGCAATGGAACGTCAATAGGAGACACAGACAAGAAGTGGCATGGAAGAAGGCAGGAAGTGAGCAAGGGTAGAGTTACCTTCTACCATCTTGTGTGCTGGTCTTCTTCAGCCATTGATCACTTAGCAGTAAAAAAGATACAGAGGTATTTATTTATAACATCTAGTGATGGTCTGCATTTTTCAACCCAGATCTGGCATGCCATAAAAGGCTGTTCTGCACTACAGCAACCATATTTAGAGAACGTAAGTGGATGATGTTGCTTTCAACTGGGGTCCAAGTCATTGTAGAGGCAGACTGTTATTATATTTGTCTGTTCCTCTTCTAAAGCGGAGTCTTCCTGATGCTTCTGGCACCATCAGCAGCATTTCACCTAGGTGCTATTGGACATCTGAGGTTGCTGCAAGTCACAGGCTAATGATTTTCAGAGGCATTTGAGATCTCCCATGAAATCAAAGAGTCATTATTCCCTCTTCATTTGCCAACCCTTCTAATGGACTCTTAAGCTACAGACCTTACAAGAATGATAGAAGGAGGCTGCATGTCATCATGTACATATATATGCAATGGCCTTTCCTAAGAGGTCTGTAGGGTGTGTGCATAAGCGCATCAACGTGCCTACCATTCCTGTCCTATTGTTTCTTTTTATTTTTCTTATATGTATCCATTTCATGTATTCATAACTATGTTTATACATACCTATTATCTTGTAAGCGATTGACAAATCAAAGAAATAAAAAAAAATATGTAAAAAACACATCCATCCATAGATTAGTTGGGTGTTACTGTGCCTAAATTTATAGGGTTACCTTTACAGGAGGAAAGAATGGAGTAGCTGGCCTTCAGTTATCACTTCTCTAATTCCATGATGTAATCTTCCCCATGATCAAGTTGCCGTTCCCATGGAATAGGTAGTACAGGACCAATTTGATGGCCTGGGAATGTTTTTCACACATGTGCCATGATATCCTCTGCACACATGTGAAATAGTAGCCCCTCCTAAATTAGGTCCTACATGAGGGTAGGATGGAATGACAGTGTTTCCTTGGGGGGGGGGAGCGGTGTCACCATGAATTGAACCTAACCTAATGGCAATTAACTAATTTTCTTACCCTGTATGGCATGCATGGCTTTTTTTTTTCAGCCAATGATTTTATCTTTAGTACAATTGTGTGAGTCAGTTTAGGCTGACTCACTTAGTCAAAGTTTATCCAGAATTGTTCTATAACAAAAAACCAGGACTATAATAGCGCATTTTCAGACTTATACATTTTGTTAAAGGCATAAATTTTCATCAGCTTGGATTTCCTCAGTCATGATTGATTAATCAAGGATTCTTACGAAGTGGATATGTAGTCCTTTACTAGAAATGGAGTATATAGATATCTAAAACATTTGTAGGATAGACTGACAATGGAATTTCTACGGATCAAGTGAACTAATTTGTTTCAATATCTTCCTGCTTTTCCTGTCTTTTTCATCTATGTTTATTTCTTAATATATTCCCTTATTAACAGTTATAATATAATACCAATTCTGAAGTGTTTATAATTTATTTTGCCTGAGTTGCAGGCTGTCCCTGTTCCTGGAAAAGCTCTCACCTAACAATTGGTCTAGATAATTAGATTCCCAAACTCTATATATTTATTTTTATTTTATTTATTTATTTGATTTGTCAATCACTTACAAGATAATAGGTATAAGTATATACATAGTTATGAATACATGAAACGGGTACATATAAGAAAAATAAAAGAAACAATAGGACAGGGATGGTAGGCACGTTGGTGCGCTTATGCACGCCCCCTACAGACCTCTTAGGAAAGGGGTGAGGTCAATAGTAGACAGTCTAAGGTTAAAGTTTTTGGGATTTGGGGAAGAAACCACAGAGTCAGGTAGAGTATTCCAGATATTGACCACTCTGTTGCTCAAGTCGTATTTCCTGCATCAAGTTTGGTGCAGTTAACTTTGAGTTTGTATCTATTGTGTGCTCTTGTGTTGTTATGGTTGAAGCTGAAGTATTCATTGACAGGTAAGTCATTGCAATGTATGATTTTATATACCATATTTAGATTAGACCGAAGACGGTGTAATTCAAGGTTTTCTAGGTCTAGAATTTCAAGTCTGGTGGCATAAGGTATTGTATAATGAGTAGAGGAGTGGAGAACTCTTCTTGTGAAATATTTCTAGACTTTCTCAACTGTGCTAATATCAGATACGTAATGTGGGTTCCAGACTGATGAGCTATATTTGAGTATTGGTCTAGCAAATGTTTTGTATGCTCTAGTTAGTAGTGTGATATTACCAGAGAAAAAGCTATGTAGGATTAGGTTAACAACTCTTAATGCCTTTTTGGCTATGTAGTTACAGTGGGCTCTAGCACTTAGATGATTAGAGATGAGTATTCCAAGGTCCTTTACAGAGCTTGGATCATCAACAAGGTCTTGACTATTCAACTTGTATTTTATTTTCTGATTTTTTTTTGCCAATATGTAAGACAGAGCATTTATTTGTTGAGATTTGAAGTTGCCATTTGTTTGACCATTCTGATACATAGTCAAGATCTTTTTGAAGGGTAGCAGTATGGTCTGTGGTATTAAACAGCCTTACATCATCAGAGAAGAGAACGTAGTTGCTCTTAATGTGATCACAGGGGTCATTTACGTAGAGTATGAAGAGAGTTGGTCCTAGAACACTGCCTTGGGGGACACCACTATTGAACAGGTACAGAATTTGATAGGACGCTCCCAATTTTGACCATTTGTTGTCTGTTTGACAGGAATGCTTCTATCCAGTTATGCAGTTGTCCAGAGATACCATAAGATTTTAGTTTTAGGAGTAGCTTGTTGTGTACCACTGAATATACGTAGACACATTTGAATATATTTTTAGAAAAGTCTAGTTAAGGAGTTTCCCTCTACTCAGGGATTTGGGCTATGTAGAAACTGCTACTTCACACCACAGAAAGGAATAGAGATGCAAAGATTTTCTTCATCTTTACAAAAAGATGTGAATTTGAGCGGCATGGCAAGATTGTACTAACATAAGGGTGAGATTTACCTCAATGACTTCTTATTATTCTTGCATTCAGTGAATTAAGAATTATTTTGTTTGAAAAGAGGTACAATTTCATATCTCTCTCTCTTATTTTTAATGTGACCTAGAGGGCAGAGAAGAAATATGGTGTATATTCCTTAGAGGACATGAATAAGAAATCTAGAAAAATTGTGTAAGTGAAAATTTTGTATCCAGTATTATGTTGCAAGACTATTTTCCCCTTGCTTTTGCCTGAAAAATTCTCATTAGTTTATCAGACACAGGAGTTTACAAAAATTATTCTTTATCAATATGATATAAGAATGAAGGCTGCATTGATCTCCCCACCACAACTGAAATAAAAAGCTCCCAAGGTCTGAAATAATGTATTGTCTTTTCCTAAAATTACTCCTGCTTAGATATAAAAAAGAGGTCTCCGATTTTTTTAATCTTTCTGAATGATACGTGTATATGCATATGCATTTCTATACATTAGGAAAAGTTACCCAATTTATCCCTTGTGCGTCAAAGATAAAGATGCCCTCAAGTCAGTCTCATTTCTTGATAATTCCATCCATGAAAACATCTTGGCAGGATTTGCTACTGTTTCCTTCTGAAATGTTTTTTCCACATTTACGTGCAGTGTAACAGCTGTAAGGAGGCAGTGTGGTATAGTTGTTGAGATGTGTTTATTGTTTGTTTAGAGCTGCTTTGACTCAGTTTTCTCCAGTGAGCTCTTATCCCACTACTCATCTGAACTTCAACAGAATGAGATGATGTGGTCCTTTAGATCAGGGGAATCCAACCTTGGCAACTTTAAGCAAGCTGGCTGAGGAATTCTAGGAGTTGAAGTCCACAAGTCTTAAAGTTGACAAGGTTGGAGTCCCGTGCTTTAGATCATCTACCAGGGAGGTGAAACTAATGGCCCACGGGCTGGATGCGTCATGCACAGGTCACTCCCACCCCAGCTCCATGAAGGGAAAAAATGTTGTGAAACATCATGTGATGGCAATGTGATGCCACAAGTTTGACACCCGTGATCTACTCTAACTTCATGTATCAATCTTTCTGACTGGGAATTTGGAGAACTGTAGTCCTAAAACAACAGATTGGCTGGTTTAAACGAAAGCCCAAAATCTGGACACTTGCTTTAAATTCACTTCCTAATCTCAATGGTCTCAAAAAATCAATCCAAACCTATTCGTGAAGATAAAACAAGTTGACAGGCTTTAAAAGTTAATGTATTGATGCTTCACGGTTAGCAATAGCAACCCTGCCCCAGAGAAAAGGAAGTAGGCATGGGGAGCCTTTAATCTTGGAGGGAAACAGCATGGTGTAAGGAATGAAATGTTAACCCTTGTAGATTACTAAATCACAGAATCTACTAAATAAATTAATATAGTTAGCCTGAGAAAGTTCATATTTCCACACCAAAAGACTGAATTATCCTGGACCAGCTTTAATCTAATCCATTTATCACTATTCATAAAGATAAAGAATGGGATTAAAGATAAAAAGGCCACCTGGAACCTTTAGAAAAAAAGTGCGAGATAACAGTTGTGCAAAATAAATAACATTTCTCTCCTCAGATGCAACTTTGGGACTAATAGCAATAGCACTTAGACTTATATACCTCTTCATAGTGCTTTTACAGCCTTCTCTAAATGGTATTACAGAGTCAGCATATTGCCCCCAACAATCTGGCTCCTCGTTTTACTGACTTCAGAAGGATGGAAGGCTGATCAACCTTGAGCCTGGTGAGATTCAAACTGCCAAATTGCAGGCAGATGGCAGTCAACAGAAGTAGCCTGTAGTACTGCACTCTAACCACTGCGCCACCACAGCTCTTTGTGGATAACCACCTCCTTTTTTCCACATCTCAAATAGGTACTACGTTGCAAGTCACTCCTGATAATGCTAGCATCATGTATATTGTTTCTGTGAATTGCACAGCCAGTGTTTCTATTTGGTGACAATTGCTCTATTCTTAGAACATCTGCTCTTAGATGACCCACTAGTTGATTGCAGAGAGCACTAATCAAAAGGGGGGTTCTTTTGTTGAACAAATATTGTATGAGGCAGCCTTCTGACTTGCTACTACTCTCTACTTTGGAGGAGCTGAAAATCTTTAATAGCTCACTGTTGTCATTCTGGGCATTTGAATCCATTACTCATCAGAGCTCTTTTGTGTCGTTCCTGCAGATCTAGGTGAATTCCCCAAAGGTATTGCATTTCCTAACTCGCAGCCTAGATTTAATTACAGCCAGTGCTGCAGGAGATGAAATGTCCAAGAGACAAAGCAGTGCTAAAAGATATAGGCATATCCTGATAGGCTGGATCTGTTCCTCCTCCTTCTGCTTTCAGCCAGCAAGAAACATGACAGTTCACTTTGTATCTTGAAGTCAAAGATGGCATAGATTGAGCAAAATAAGCTGGCTGGGGTGCCAGTTTGGGGGAGAGATGTGGATCAGTAACAACAAATGTATACCAATACTTTTCATAGCTATACTAATTCCTTGCAAAAGGAAGTTAAAACAAGCCACAAACAAGCTAGGAAGTTTTTTGTTGTTGTCTATTGGACAAAATGGGCAGGAATACATATCTAAGCAGTGCTGATCACTTAACTCAGAGGAAAAAAATGGCTTTTGAATACTTTCCCAAGGAAAATAACACTGGGTAAAATTCTGAAGAGTGGGGATTGGGAGTCTCTGGCATTTGTGTTTAGGTAAGAAGAACCAAAAAATCCTTGAGCAGGTTCCTATTTTCAGAAAGCATAATTCATTGTCTACTTAGCTTTCTATACTTTGGTTAAACCCCAAGGACCTGTGTGCACGTGAGGGTCAAAAAAGTGAAGATGATGGACACAATGGTGCAACTGAAGTTTGGCCTGTTAGGTAAAACAATCAAAGATCTGATTCCACCATCTGGCCACCATTTTGACTTTTGGAGTTGACACTTGATCAAAGGACATCATAATGGACTTCATGGCCTCTTGGGCTTTTTCAGATCAAAATGAGTGATTAGCCAGGGAGTATTCAGGTATCAGGACAGCTGTGCCATTAAAACTCCTACATCATTCTCTCTGCCACTTCAAATAATAATGGAAGCTGAAAGATACCACCCAAATAAGTGAAATGCAAAGGGATTTCTAAAGCTCACTGTGCATGAGATAGAAAAGCAGTTACCTTTTTTGAAGAGAAAAGGTTTGAATCCTACCAGGCTCAAGGTTGACTCAGCCTTCCATCCTCTCGGGGTAGGTAAATTGAGGACCCTAGATTGTTGGGGGCAATAAGCTGACTTTGTAAAAATGCCGCTTGGGGGGAGGGGGCGGGGGCAAAAAGCCCTAGTAATAAGCAGGCATATACAATGGAATGAAGGCTATTGCTAGCACTTAGAGTGGTGCTCCATAGACTGTAAGCCGGCCTGAGTCTCCGGAGAAGGGCGGCATATAAATGTTGATATAAAAAAAAAATGTTTGAAGAAATTGGAATACAGTTTTTGGCACAGGATTGTTGTATATAAACAAGAAAAGGAACAGAGGACAGCAAACATTGGCATCAGAGTCAGAGAATTGAAGTATGAACTGGAGACTGGAGTTTCACACAAACATAGCTCAGAATCATATTGCATACTGGGACAAAACAGCAATGGGACATATGTTTTAGACTGGAGATAAGAGAGATCCATATTTAAATACATGTTAAATGTTAAAGCCATTCCAATATATCCTTCTTTATATTTATTCCATCAACATTTCACTTCATCTTTGCAGCTTTATTTTGGCCTGCTCAGCAAAATTCTTCTGAGCTAAAATGGGAATGATGTAGTATTTTCTCCTACACCCTCCTCCATTTTTCTTTGTTGAGGTAGCCTTAGTAAGGCTGTTGAATTTTTTTCATTATCATTGCCAAAAACTGACAGCATCAGTTAATATTTTTATAAAAATTAAAATATATTATAATAGAGTTTTTTTGGGGGGTGGGTGGGACTTAAAGCCCCTGCCTCAGCCACATATGCAATACAGCTCAGTTTATTTGATTGCCTCCACTTTCCAAGGGTGTATTAACTGCACTCACTAATGTTGAATTGTCATGGCAGAAGGACAGCTTCATTGCAAGGCTTCTATGCTGGAGAGGGAGGGTTTCTATATTTCATACAGCTGGGATGATGAGCCTTTGTTTGGCCACTTGCCTGAACCTGCCTTGTAGCAAATAGTTAAAACACTATGGGGCAAACACATGCCCCCGCATCCTTTATCAAAGGGTGTGATATTGAGGTCCCAAAGCGCTGAAATAGTAACACCTTCAGCAAGTATTCCAAGTTTAGCAATACATCTTTGAGGCATGCCTAATTAAAATTAGAATAAATTAACAGAGCGTGGCCCAGGTCCCCAGATGCAATACATTAGGTGAGATGCATCTAATTTACACTGGGTTGTTTGTGCCCAGTTTAAAATGGATTGAGTCCTCAGACTATGAATGATAATTTTGCACTGATTATCAGGATTCACACGAACTTCCTTTACTTGGTCAACAAATCCCAGGGGATTTGGCATATGTTATTTTGTCAGTTATTTATACAAGGCTTTTGAAGAGCCAGGGGATTTGGGAGGGAAAGTCTCATGGCAAGAGATAAGACGAGTCCATCTACTCAATCAAAGACCATCAAGTCCAGCATTCTGTCCCTGGAGGTGCTGAAGGCAGACTTGAGAGCAGGGATAGACTTACTGCCTCTGTACTTGGGGTAATTCATAGCTCTCCTAACACTGGATACCCTTACCAGCCCTGCATTACGATGTCTATAACCTTAAGTGAAGAATATTGCAATGGGTTGATTTGGTGTTATAGTAATAATGAAAAAAATATGGATAATTGATGTGGCAATACAGGAGGTAGACTATAAGACAAAGGATTGGAGATCACAAAATATCAAGATCTGAAAATCAAAATTGTAAGATTATGTCTTAAACTGGCCATGGTGGTCCTTGTGGTTATTGGCACACTGGGTATCATACCAAAAAATCTTGGGTGGCACTTAGAAAATCTGTACATTGACAAAATGTATATCTGTCGGTTGTAAAAGGACACACTGCTTGGATCTGCACATATACATTATGACATTATGACATCCTTGGTACTATGAAGACCAACACCCACCAAAGAATTTGTAGTTATTTCTCATTTTTGTATACATAATAATAATACAAATAATGTATTATGTGTATCTGAAATCTAGATGATCTTTATGAGCTTTTGACATAATACTATTTTTTTGTTTTGGTGCACATGACTTTGAACTTCTTTGCTGCAAGACATCCTATGTAGTCATAACAGGCAGGCAGCGAGAGAAACCTTGGATCAGTTGTTCCTAACTGATCCTCGGCCAAAGGGGGATGGCTCTAAGCCTTGCATTGGCAAACTCATGGAATCAAATATGCCTGTGATAAAATGTGGAAACAGAATATGATGGATTTATGAATGCAAAATGAATACAGAGTGAAAACAAAACAATTGTGCAAAGGTATGTTTGAGCAGGAAAACTTTGGATAAAGGCAGCTCTGTATGCATATGGCTCAGATTTGGTTTAACCCTTTAGTCAGTTGAACACCAATTGGACCAATCACATTTTCTCCTCAGTTATTGCAAAGATAAAACAACAAATAGCATTTTTGTTAAACATAGTAAATTTGTTTTATAAAAGCAGTCACTTTGTTTTATTGTTGCTATCATTAATGTGTCACTTTTCTAGGTGATTATTTTAGCTATCATAGCATGAATATTCTACAGAAATACCTAACACCTGTTATTCACTATCTTCATTAATAAAAGGTTTTAAAAGATGTATTCTACATAATCTTTATTTCCAGGAATATTCTCTGGACTCCAATGAAATCTAAACATTTTCTTAGAAAGTAAATGAGTATCTGCAGCCTGATGTGCCTACCAACCTGGAAAAAGGCAAGGCTAAACAGAGTAGCAGGAAGTATCTTGGGGAAATGAGGCTAGATACTATGGCAGGAATCATTCTGATAAATTTCTCTAGTTATTTAACCGTTTGGTGACAGCATCCCTAATATATTATTCAAATTCCAACTATTGGGGACCCATTTTTAAAAATACATATCTTCCAAGGAGGGTATAGTAGTACTTACAGTATATCACAGAAGTGAGTACACTTACTGTATATTTAATGTAAATACTATTCAGTGACACTGAATTTTATAGGCTAAGTTTATTTTTATTCATGCTTGGAGGTTCAGAGAGATGTCTAGAGTAATCTGTACTCAATTTCTGGAATAAAATATCAAGGCCAAGTTCTCACTAGATCCACCAATGACCAGGCTCAAAATATTTTGGACACAAAGTAAACAAATATCTAACTCCCTGGAGAAGAGAAGAGAATGTGGGAAAGATGAAAAGAAAGAGAAGAGCATGGCCAATACCAAGATGGATGGACTCATCACTACAGTGGCGATGAGCACATTGTTAGGAAACCTGAAAGACCAGGTTAAGGACATGGAGAAAATCTATGTAATTACCTATAGTTAATAATGACTTAGTGGCATATAATCAATCAATCAATCAATGTAAGCTTTAAAATAAAACACACACATACACACAGAGAGAGATTGAGAATAATTCAATGGCAAATCTTTCACATTTTTTGCTAAGAAAGCTACAGTACATGGACAAGTCTACATTGTCATCAGAAGTCAAGCTTACTCAAGGGAGATGTTACCTTTTAAACGTTTTTACCAGAGGAAAAGTTGCAACAGTTTGAATAGAGTACAGGCTTTAAATGCAGAACCCCTTTATGTTTCATATTCAGAATCTCCAAGTAGACTAGGAAAGTTTAAAATATGAAAAATTGCTGCCTGTAAAATAAATCATGATGACTAGGAAGGGTTGATGATTTCACTTGGTATAAAGCAGATTTTTGTGTAGACATTTAGTTTACTGAGGCTGATATTTTACAGCCACTTTCCCAGCTAGGCTGAATGCCATAGAAATAGAAGCATCCCATGAAGCTAAAAAATCCTAATTATTGAGCAAGCCCCACAGAACTTTCTAGATTTCCTTGCCTGTCTATATTTTTGGGGAATTTCATGAATTAAATGACAGTTTGGTATAGTGGTTAAGATTGAAAACAGAGAGGCCATGAATTTTAGTCCTGCCTTAAGCATAAAGCCGACAGGATGACCTTCAGCCAGTCATTCTCTTTCAGTCCTAGGAAGGATGTAATGGAAAACCATTCCAAATGGCAAGGACTTGTCCAAGCACTTGGCAGGATCATTACTGATTCAAAGATGCACAAACACAAATGAATTAAGCTGTGATTCTGATAATGATGGGAGATTTTAATACTTAATTAGTGTCTAATTTCTGAGATACCAGAACTGGAACCATCTCAGAAGCTATATCCTCCAGTGCAGCAACGTCTCTCCCTATCAGCAGAAAATGGGCTGCTTGCATGGAAGGATTTTTGGGGGGAGAGGAATGTAGAGAGGAATTGGCTTTCATGCTTTCAGGCACTGGAAAACAAGTTACACAGCTAAACAGTAGTTAGTATCAAAATGTTCTTCTGTTGGAATACCAAAAAGATGGTGGCGGGAATAAGAGCGGGAGCTTCTGATTACAGTAAGAACTAAACATAGTTTCGCATTGTCCATATTGCCAAGAGTTACCTTCCCTCATCTGTGATGTTCCACTCCCCCATCCACCCCATGGAAAATGTAACAAGCATCTCATCAGAAAGTCAAGAATGTGTGTAGTCATGGGAAACAATGAGCTCTCAGAGGGGGACAGGGCTAAGCAAAGAATAGCCTGTCTGTCCCATTGGAGGGCCTGCTCTGCCATCTCTCAGCTCCTTGGAGACCAGACATAACTGTGGTATGAAAGCACCTGAGAGGGCAGTTAATGACAGAAAAACTGAGCAGGGGGAAGAGAGCAGCAGCTGTGGACTGAATTAACTAACACCTAGCAAATATTTGGGGTATCCAAGATGTTATCTTTTCCTCACAGCTCTTGATTTTTAGAAAGTGGAAGTCCACAATTCCAGCTGTTACTGAGAAGAATTGCTGGAAGATCTCTGCATTTATGGCATGTCTTTGAGATAAAAGGCATTTTCAAACCTAAAATAATCTGGAAATGTGCCATTCCACTTTCAAAGCTTCCTTTATTATTTCTAAGCATTGGTCTTTTAAGGGAGGAGGGGGAAAGGTTAGCTGGTAGATATATTACAAAACACCCTAAAAGTTTCAAAGGCTCCTGATAATTTTTTAAAAAATATTATTTTTCCCCAGGATTTCTATATTGCAATCCCACAAGAACTTCTGATAATTTAAAAATCTGAATATAACCATTTATTTAAAATAAACATCTACCAGCACAAACCCTAGCATCAATATTAGAGTAACTATATAAAATGCTCATTACAATTCATTGAAATTATTTAAAAGCTCTGCAGGAAAGCTTTACTTTGACAGCTTTCCTAAATGTCAAGAGAGAAAGACCATGTAGATCTTTGGGAGTAAATATTTTTAAAGCAGAAATACTTTAATCTTATAAATGTAAGACCAATTTTTTTTTGCAATGTGTAAAACAAGATAAATGATATGCTACATACTTTTCTAAAAGCGAAAATAATTTGGGAGTGGGGAATTCCATAAGAAGTAACATATTTGATTCATCCTAATAGCAAAGTACAATCCCAGAATTGAAACAATCAAAATAGTAAATTATATTAAATTATAATAGCAAATTGTAAAATTGCAGAGTCGTCAATTCTTTTTATTTTTTATGTTACTCTTACATTGTTGAAACAATTTTACCAAGAGTTGTCAAACAAAAATTGATCTAGCATAATTATAATCTCCTGTGGTGACCCAGCAAGACTTTTGAGTACGCTTTGGGGTGGATATTCAGAACATTCATAAGGACTTTTTTTTACTCCTTTCATTTTATTCACACACATATCAGGAGGAAAGAATGGAAATCACATTTTTAAAAAGAACGTACTATAGTTCTTCAGACATGGATTTTATTTTGTTTTTTTGTTTTTTTTAAATTGGACAACACTTTTTCCATCAGGTCCAACGCCATCATTCATTTTATTTTCCTCCAAACCGTTCTGCTTGATTTTTGGTGCTGATATTTTGGTTAGGGATACACAGACTCTCTGATTCATCCTGAAAATGAATCAAGCTTTTTAAATGCTTGAGATGAATGCTTGCAGAAAAGCCTTGAAGTGTTTTAAGCATTCAGTTAAAACACATATCAAAAGTCTAATATCTATCTGTCTTCCTCCTTCATTTTCCCCAATCTACTTTAATTAAAAGGAAATAGTAATAACCATTTTCTTCAACATAAAAGTCCACAAGCTACTAATGGCACTTACGGACCAAAGAATCATAGAGTTTGGAGTAGAACAATGCTTCAACAAGAACTCCGTCACAGTGATGGGAGACTTCGGACAGTTACTACTAGCTGTTCCTTCCCTGAAGTATTTTTATCCTGGATAGATGTGGCAGAAATGGCAGAATAAAGATATAAAAGTCTAAGCTAGACTTAATTCTATGGAAGTTTGACTATGGGATAGGAACAGGTGGAGTTCCTTCTTGAGTTATCATATTCTGAAGATCTGGTCTTCTTTCGGTTCTATTTCAAGGTAGTGGGTACCTTTTATGGCAGAGTGCTACAAGTTAGTTTTGTGGAAAGAGCCATATGAGAGGAAAGAAGGGAGAAGTAGATGTATCTTGGTTAAATTTCTCACACTATGGAGCTCCTAAGTATGTTCCATAAGTTGGCTTCTTCTCCAGTTTTCCAACTTTTCCAAATATAAAATACCATGCAGAAGTATCCATTGTCTAGGGCTGTCACCAGAGACATCTTTATCTGACATCATGTAGTAGTCATTTGCTGCTGGTCAAGAATGAATCAGGTCTAGTCCATTAAGAAAAGCTAATTCCACTCTTGTTCAATGACCATTGCCTATTAGCCAGTCCACTTGCAGTTATGCATTAGCTATCATTCCCAGTGATCGGAAGATAGCCTTTTAAAATTGAAAGCAGCATTTTACAGATCTATTAACACTTGACTGGTTTTACTACCCATTTTCCCTTTTTCAAACACCCTCAGTGTTTTCTTCCCTCTGAGCATTAAGACTGGAGAAACCCAATGAAGCTAAAAAGCTCTATCGGTTTTAGCAGGCTTCCTTTGACTTACAGTAGAGGTGAATGGAAAGATTGGTCAATGATGCCATTTTAAGACAAATAAATGAATATCCTAGGTTGATAGGCAGACATGCTGAATTTGACAATTGTTCTTCCATAGCAAGCTTGGCATAGAGAAAATGATTTCTTTTTAATGCCTATGGGGGTGAGGTGGGAATAGAGATATGGAATTTTATACAAATGCCAACAATTTAGCTGGCCTTTCTTATTTTTCCCTGAAACGCTGAAATTATTTTGCACTATTTTAAAAAATAGTGCTGTAATTCAAATATAATGCTTTTTTAAAAATGCGATTAATCTATATGTAAAACAAATGGTTCATTGGTTTCTTGTAAATCCAGGCAAAGTTGGAGAAAATTGTAGGCAAGAAAATTCCTTGAGAATGTTTCATTGTATGGCCTTTGCAGTTAAATATCCTGGTTATTGCTATGTTCAGGTTTCTGCATTAATTAAAACCAGAGGATTCTGGGTGCAACTTGAAAGCATGCCTCACTGAACTTAACAGAGCCTGCTTCTGAGAAAGTATCTGGGGGCTACACTACATGTGTTGTAAGCATTGCTGTCCTGGAGATTCTACATTTCACATTTATTTAAGAGTCTGTTTTACCCTACTGAACCATGAAGCGTTACACAGGCAGGCAGGCAGGCAGGCAGGCAGGCAGGCAGGCAGTGGAATGGTGAAAGCTAGCTTTGATTATGATCTTCATGGAAAACAGTTTGATCCAACTATTCACAGAGTTTTGTATTAAGGATATAACCCAGATACATGCCCTGCATTTTTAAAAACAGCAGTGCCTTAAAATGAGGTTAGATTTATTAATGCTAAACATTGCAGCAGCTGTTCTTGACCTCATCAAATTACCTGTTTTTTCCTGTCTCCTGTTATTACTCCTCTTCTACTCTACTGTATTCTACAAAAGAAGGCTTGAGCACATTCATTGTATCCAGTAGGGCATAATACATTACAGAGCAATTCTGCATAGGATTACTTTGAAGTAAGTCACCAATGAGTAGGATTTATATCCATGTAAGTCTCCATAGGATTGTAGGATTGGTCCCTTATTATAGAAGTAGGGAAAGTACAGATACTTTGGAATTATGCCTTTAACTGTTTTGATAATAAATTCTACTGGTACGTTATAACTAAGGAAATCCTTAGTTTTTATTTTGAGAGTAATTCATTAATTATGTCTACTTTGAAAGTGCCCTAATTCATTTAGTACAATTGTTTTATGTCTGGTAAGGTGGTGAGTTTTGAAATATTCTGACTTTTTAACATAATTCAGTTGGAATAGGAATCACATTTGTGCAGTATTATCTTATGAATATACCTTATATGAATATAAGATCTATTGAGCTCAGCATTGGTTGCTATAAGAGCGAACATATTTTTACAAGCAATATTACAAAGCCTGATGCCCTCCATATGCTCTGGACTATAACTGCTCCCATTCCAACAAGTTTTATTCTTGCATGTTTCAATATGAATGTTTATATATTTCTGAATTTGTATTATATTGTAAATCATTTATTTTACTTCTGATGTTTATTGTTAGCTTTTATCCTATTGGATAGGAAGATACAGTAACCATAAAAATAGCTAAAATATTACAGCTTCCTTCCTATTAGGTAGAAGTGAGGATGTTGTGGGAATACTAATTGGTGTATATAAAGTGGCTTTTTGTATTATATTTTACTAATCTGAAAAACACTGACTTCAGAATACTGACTTCAGAATTTTTTTTGAAAAACACACTTGATCATATATAAAACCAGAGACAGAAATTCATATTTTACAATTCATATTTTAATATATCATCCTGAGTATGTGGATTTGTCTTTTATTTTAGTAATTCTCATTTAAACGGAGTTTGGAGAAATTTGCAGGTTACCAAATGATGAGTGGAAGGAACCATGGTGAAAATACAAGAACATGATTTTTATATATCAAGGGAATTTAGGTATTGAAAAAAAATAGGTGTGTCTCTCTGTGTATATTATATATATTTTAGAGAGGAAAGGAAGCTAGACTATGTACAATTGAAATTACCTGCTCTAATAAAAGATCAAACATAATTCAGTTCCAGACAGCACACAGATAACTGGAAAGTTATCTTCTAGTCTCCCAGTTAAGTCCATCTTTTCTTTTCACCATGCTGTTTGGGAGTTATATACTTTACAATTTCTGGGGGCAATAGATTGTGAAGGCTAAATTTTAAAAATCAGTAAGGCTAATACTAGTGTATCAAGCTCTGGCAGCAGTGATGGGGAGATGAAGGGAGGCTCAGTAGTTATTAGACATGCCAAAGATGCAACCATTTCATTTGAACATTGAGCTCAAAGTAGTCAAATAGGAAAAGCAGTCTTGAGAATGTAGTTTACAATTTTTAAGAGCTGTAGATACTGAGATTTCATAGCCATTTTATTCTAAGTCTCAGTTCTTGTTTTGCACCCTACAAACAAGATAAATGTCCTTAAAATTATGATCCATCAATAGAAAGTACAAATGTATTTTGGATTACAGATGAAGTTACTTTGGTTATTCTGCAGATCAAAGTTTATATGGTATTTATTACCAGGATAAATTTCTGATGGCTTTAGTAGCTGGTTCCCTATTTGCAAAGTGGGCCCTAGGACTTTTCATAAGCCTGTTGTCCGGAGAGCTCATCCACGCAGCACAGAATATGCCCCTCCTAGCTTCTTGAGATAAAGGAAACCATAGCAGAGGAGCTGCACAAGGCAGGAGTTAAAAAGCACATTCAGTACCAGAAGATCTAGGCATCCAGTCAAATATTTCTTTTGTTTGCCCCTTGTCCAGCTGCCAGTAAAGCCCTTTTGGAGAAAAAGAAAAGCATCTACTGACTTCAATGTTCTCAGGATGCTAAGCCTGGACTGAATGGATTTTGTAAGGTGCTTAGTCACAGCAAGAGAGGGGAAAAGCTCATAATAGAAGAGGACTCTAAGGCATAGCAGAATATTGATGCTGTCACTTCAATGGTTGGATAACTGATAAAAGGCAAGGATAAGTGTCTGAATCTCATCCCTGAGAATATCAAGGCTGGGAAGGCGCTGGGTTTGGGGTAAGGGGGAGCCAAGTGCAATCAGAGGCTCAAATGCAGAGAAGGAAGCAGCTGTGACCAGACAGGGATGGGTGAGCCCTTTTTGCTGTGTCTTAGCTTAGGGAAAACTTTCCAAAATGGGAGGAGGAGATTTCTCCCCAGGTTCTTGGCTTCAAGAGCTTAGCAGGAGGGACATGACTAATACACATCCCACTGGGGGAGTTAGATCAAAGGTACTGAAGTAGATACAAGGGGTTTCTGCTTCACAGGATCTGGTTAAATACAGCCTTTGTTACTAAGGCCCTCCAGAGTCAGGAATGGAGAAATACCTGATCTCTTCCTGGTTCTTTCTCTCCCCACTACACTGCTCCAACCAAGAGCTTTGATGCAAAATCAGCTCAAGTATGAAACACAACAGTAGCTGCTTGGCTACTTCTGGAAGGGAGGGGCAGGGGGATGGTAGGAAAGGGAGGGGTCAGGGGCTTCAAAAATGAGCCAAGTTTGGTTAGATACTACTCACATTTCTAAAGCTAGGAGTGGTAGAGTGGGAAGCAGCATCATACACAGGGCTTGCCACCAGCTGGATTCCTTTGGTGTTTACCAGGCAAGCAAAATAATCTTTACTCTTTGATAGAAGCCGGTGTGTACAGCTGCAGTGGTGCTTGCAGCTGCTGTTCTTAAGGCCTGCATTCAAGCCACTCATCATGGTATACAGTAGTTTCTGAGGCCAGGAGGTTTATCTGCTGAAGGTGAGGTCATCTGTCTTGGATCTAGACTAGAGTTTTAGTGTTAAACCTAGCTTCCATCTGTTTGCATCTCTTATTAAGAATGTTGCACAGTATGCTAAGAATGAATTAGTAATGATAGCAGGCAGAGAAGGGGTTCTAATTGTCACCTTGGAGGAAGCATGTTTGAGATTATTCAGGATAATTGGACTTTGATTTGATGAAGCCACACTTACTTTGTGTTCCAAATTGCTTTGTAATCTTTTTGTGTGTCTTGCTATATTCTCTCTGCATGTGGTACATAAAATCTGATTGCAGTTATTTTGCTAATTCACCTGGAATAAAATATTATAATATTTCATAAATAATTTTAAGACTTTTTTTAAAAATGGATTTATATTGTAGCTTAAGATTGTAATCATTATATAGTATTTACTTGAGAGCGAGGCATTCCAATCTTGATGAAACTTGCATCTTGGTAAACTATACACAAGATTGTACTCTGTGAGTAGATGTATTATTCTAATGTGCTAATGATAAGAAAGACAAAGATTTAATATATGCTCTAAGTCAATGTGGCATTTTCATTTGAGTCAGAGCTGTAGGAAATAGAAAAACTTCTACTTGTAGATAACTAAGTAGTAGCAAAAATAAATATGTACATATCTCACTTTGGAATTCTTGGGTTAGTATTTAGTGTTACTGTTAAATGCTAACTAAAGAATTCCAAAGTGAGATATGTACATATTTACTTTGCTACTTAGTAGATCAGTGAGACCCAAACTGTGATCCACCAACCATTGAGGTTGACTAGAACTGACCTTACATGCATTGCCAATCATGTAAGTCCGATGGCCAGGCCACAGGTTGCTCATCACCCCATCCATGGTCATTGCCATTTAGCTGGTTTGCAAAGAAGGATCGGTGGTGAAATATTGAAGTATATAAGGAGGTAATACAAGCAATAGCAGAAGAACTAAAATTCAGGAGATTGACAATAATGAACAGGAATGACCAAAAATTATATGCTAACTAGGATCTTGCCTAGCTACTCCAAAAATAAAAACCTAAATAGAGAATATGATAATGGATTTATAAAAAAATGGATTTCAGTCAGCGGGAAAGCCACTTGAATGTAATCATATAATATGGAGAGGTTTCTTTTGGACGAGATTTTGAGTATTTTTATTTTTTATTAAACTTCTATGCTGCTCATCTTCCCAAGGTGACTCTAGGCGGCGTACAATAATTTAATAAAAATATCATATAAAGCACTAAACAATAGATAAAGGCTATAAATTTAAATTTTAGTTAAAATTCAGTTGATCATGATGGAGAGGAAAGAAGCAAAGTGTTTCCGGGGAGATAGGGAAATTCACCTAAATGGCAAATGTGAATGAAGAATGATTTGAATTATGGCATGGGGGATATAAAATAATTGAGATGGTAAATATTTATGTTTGGATTCATTTTTTATAATTTTTAATATTAAAAAGCCTTTTCAAATGGAAAGAAGAAGGAATATATAAATGCAACTAGTATTTGCCAGAAAAAGAAAAAGAACTCCCATGTTCTTAAAAACAAATTTACAGAAAGGAGATATTTGATCAATTGGGATAGTTTGTGACATTTTCTGAATGTTTATCCAGAATGTTTGAGGAACACAATTCTAGATTTTTGCTATGTAGAAGTACAGCTTGCATGTTTCAGAACAGGGTTCCTTAGGGAGCAGCTGGACATGAAGTACTGTCAAATATCACCATGGATAAAGTTTTTATCACTGGAGAGGCTTGGCAGCTTTTGTGATTTACGTTGTACAGTTCTTGATACAAGTCTTAGATTTTTGTGACATACCATTTCATTTTTTCTTCCTTTTTGTCCAACCGTGGATTCCTATTCAGAATCCTATCATTTTAGAATGAACAGGACATTGGGGGGTGGGGGAGAGAAAAACAGTATTCATTCTTTATAACTTTATGGTTATAAAGTTCTTCCATGTATACAGTACTAGAACTGTTGAAGAAAGAAGTTTGGGCTAGAATTCTTGGTCTCTGCTCAAGATAAAGGGAGAAAGAAATCTCAAATGTAGTGTAGATGGATTATTTATTCATTGCAGTACTTCAATATACAAAGTATATAGCTGATTATCTCAAATACATTACTTTGAGCAACTTACAATTGTTAAAAACCAAACTAATCCAAACCAAATCTAAAAGAATGCAATATAAAAATATATTAAATCATATTAAAAATGTATATGCCTTGTTCGGAAATAAAAGAAGTAATGTATCTTCCAAAGTCTTCATCTACAAAACAGCATTACTAAAAAGGAAACTCATGTTGAAGAAATTCTTCTATTTAAGCATATGTGTCTCCTTCAAGAAAAGAAAAAAAAATCAGCAAATAATATTAGTAATAAAATGATAAAACTGCATATTGCAATTTAGCCAGTGACCAAATTTAGAAATAGTCATATTACATAAAAGCATGGTATATCTCATTATCGTATAACTTATTTGTGAGCAATTTCAAGATATCCACTGTTCCTTCTTTTAAAGTAGACAGCCTTCCAAAACAAAGAGGCCTTCAGATATTTTTCTTGGACAGTCTTTTAAATGGAGGACTTCTGTTCTCTGTAAAATAAAATATGTTTTATAAGCATATCCTTGTACATATATACCTACCTATTTGCCTACGTAGCAAATATAAAATTGTTTATGTCACCTAAATAGAGCATAGCTCAATTTTTTTTAGCAATATGGAAGTAGCGGTTTTAATATGAAATATTTTTTTTATTTACTGAATTTATATCCTTTTTTTTTTCTTGAAAAGTTTAAGATGGAGTGCAACAGAATCTCCCTAATTTCAATAAAAATCCTGTGAGGTAGATTGAATTGAAAGACAGGCACTTCCCAAAAAGTTCTTCAGTGAGTTTTGTAACTACCTGGAAATTTGTACCTGACTCTTCCTTTTCAATACTTAAGCTCTACTCTGCAACATTACAGCAACACAGCTGTAGTACATACTTTTTACTGTACTTGTACAGCAAAGCATGTATTTTTCTGATCTTTGTAAATACAGACAATAATAGCAACAAAAATGAAGTAAGTATACATTAAAGTTGGGCAAGAGATTTTAATCTCACTTTATGGCTGAATCCTTGGGTTGGAAAAAAGCTTGCCCCATTTTTATGTTGCTTTGTAGATTGTAGCTTATCACAACTTTTTCAATATTAGAGCACAATTTATGCTAATGGGAGCTCTACCTTTATATCATCTAGTGCAGGAACAGTGAAAACATGTAACACACACGAAGTTGTGGTTATTTTTCAAGATTCCTTTGAATTAAGTTTGATTTCTGGTGACTATATAAACATGCTCATGTTGTTTTCTTGGTAGCAGAGTGGAAGAGAATTGCCACTCATTATTTTCAGAACATCTTTCTGACTTATCAAAATAGCTTACAACTCTTTTTTTTTTGCTTTGGCAGAAAATTAGATGATTATGTGGGGATGAGAAATCCTTTCAAGTTTATAGAAATCAGTGCATGGATCTTCATCTTTATACTCCTTCACAATCTTGAAATTAATGGCCACAAACATTTTGCTTTGTGAATAAAACTTACAATAAAATGAGGGTATTATAATGGGATGAAGCATGTTACATTTATAGACATCAATCTGGAGTGAGTTTCAGGTCACACGGACCTTTGACCATAGAAACTGCTTATTCAGTTCCAGGAAGTGAAGAGAACACTGCTCAGAAGGTTAAAAGGCAAGAAGACAGACCATACACAGGACAATACTTTTAATTATTTACACAGCTCAAAAAAGAAGCTCATAATAAGTAATGAATTATTTGCGGGAGGGATAAATGAACAAGGAAAGAAGCCTAAAAATTTTTAAAAAAGCATGCAATTATATTATATTTAAATGAAAGATTAGGAAAGAAAGAGAAAGAAAGAAACAGAATCAGAAAGAAGAAAGGAACATTGGATAAACAAACTAAACTGAAGAAGAATCAATGGACTGTGGTGATGAAAATGATGAAAGGAAGAAAATCAAGAAAATTGTTCGCAAAAGCAGAATACAGCCATACAGTCATGCACCTGCACTAGAGATTATCTTGAATGATATTGAGACATGGTTGCAAGCATGGGTATCTCTGTGGTAGGTGTGAGAAGGAAGAGAATGTCATGGCATGTATGTCATGACATTACCCTGCAAATGTCAGATGTTGCATCATTTGCACAATGTCATCATGAAACATGACGTCTAGCTGACTCCTAACTGCAAAGGTAATGAATGTACATAAATCTCTCTCTCTCTACTCTCTACAATTTGTCATAGCCCAAAGGCTACAATTGGTCCAATTTATTACAAGGGTCACTTTGATTTGAGGACAAATTTATCAAGCTGTTAGTCTAATGCTCTTGATTTCCAGCAAGTTATTATGTGAGCAAGAACACAAAGAAGTGTCGAGCATGCCCCCACCCCCACATACCATATGTTGTTGGGTGCCATTGGTGGCATGCTGAATACCCCAAACTATGTATCAGCATTCTGTGGAAGATTTTGCACAGAAGAGAAGACAACTTTGATATCCTGGCTTTCTCTTGAGGGACTTAAAAGCCATCCCGAATCTCCTATTCTACTGACATTTGTGTTTCATGTTGAATTTGCGTGCAGTCTTGGAATGTAACTCTCTTAGAATTATGAGGAAAGGAATATTCTGAAAAATTATGGATTCACAGTGCATAACTGACTTGAGAGGCTTTTCAGAATATAATATCCACAGGGAATGTATGGCCATAAAAGCTCATGCTGAAAAACAAGGAACATCTCTAACAATTCTTCTAATGGTAAGCACAACCAAACAATTTCATCTGCTAATGCAAGCTAACAACTGATCAATGTTTTATAAGATAAATTGTTTTGTGCTGTGAGTGCTTATAGAATAGTAAACAATTTTTGTATTATACCTCAAGTTACTCTGTTCAATTATTGGTGGTCCTTGACTTACTATCACAATTGGGACCAAAGTTATTAAATGAATCACACCTGATTTTATGACTTTTTCTTTCATAGTTGTGAAGTGACTCATTGGAGTTAAGTGACTCACATAATCATTAAGCGAATATAGCATCCCCCATTGAGTTTGCTTTGACTTGTTGGAAGCCAACTGGTAAGGTCACAAATGTTGATCACATGACCCCAGGACACTACATGTAGTCCTCAACTTACGATCACAATTGAGCCAAAAATTTATGTTGTCAAGTGAGAAATTTGTTAAGTGAGCTTTGCTCCACTTTACGACTGTTCTCATCACATTTGTTAAGTGAATTACTGCAGTTCTTAACTTCGTAACATGGCTGTTAAATGAATCTAATTTCCCCATTGACTTTGCTTGTCAAAAGGTCACAAAAGGGGATCACACAAGTCTGGAGTATTACTCCGTCATAAAGATGAATCAATTGTTAAGCATCTGAATGTAAATCACATGACTATGGGAATGCTGCAATGGTCATAAGTGAGAAAAATGGTCATAAGTCACCTTTTTCACTGCAATATAATACTGTAGACTGAGAAGTAGTGGTGACTGAGCAAAGTACATATATGACTTAGCTTTATGGATGTAAAGTTTTGTAAATTCATGTGTTGAAGGGACTGGGGACACATAGCTCTTAAAAAGTTACTGGATGACAGCTCTCATTATTTCTGACTAATTGGACTGATCTGATTCTCTGGATTTGTGGGGTGATGGAATGGTTCATATGAACTTGATTAGATTTTGCAGATTATTTATTTTACCCCTTTCTAATTAAACATGTATATATTTATTACAGTTATTTATACTTGCCTTTCAAGATGACAATCTTCCCAACATGATTGATGAACTATATTAATAATATATATAAGCAAACATACAAGAATACTGCTTAAAAGCAAACTTCCTTTCTTTCTACAGGTTTGCTAGTGGTAACGTCTCAGTGTGGGAGAAGGAAAATATCCAGCTATTAGATACTCAGGTATCTAATTTAGACACTGTGCTTTTCAAGATATAAATCCCTTTTCTTTTGGAAGGGAATTAATGCTTAGATTTCTAGAAATCACATATTAGGCTAGTAGTCCTTTAAGATCCAAGTCAAGTCCCTGAATCCATACTCTAGGATGCTGCTTCCACTGCTTGAAAAGCACATGTTTCTGGGGTTTCAATACAACATTTTCAAAAGGCTAATCCGAAAAGTGGGTGAATATAGGGAAGATGCCTCCTATATCATCTGTTCACCTCCTGTCTTGCAAAGTTAGTAAATAAACACTATTGTTGAGCAAGCATGAGTCAGAGCAATATTTGCAGAGCGAGAGAAGGAAAGGCAGAGGGCCAACTCTTCAGCTGTGCAAACGGATGTAAATTCATTGATTTTCACTGACGCTGGGCAAATTTAGTCCACAAATTCCATCTTGAGCACAAGGTGCAGACACATTCGTTAAAGAGCAGGAAGTGTTCCCATCTGTAGGAAGGAGCACTGGGGAGGTTTTGTTCTTCTCTAATTAAAGCATTTTCCTTATTCCAAAAGCCCTTATTTCTTTTTGAATTCCCCTTGAGAAGCTTGTTTGAAAAGGCAGCTGAGAAGAGAGACCATCCACCTGAAATACAGGAGGGAGAACTATACACTCAACACAATTCTCTTTATCCCTTTTGTATGGGAGTTACAAAAAAAGTTTTGTTTTGCACACCTTTTAGAGCTCTGCATGCCAGCATTCATTCGTTTCAGACTACTTTCATGAGTAATGCTTTAATCAGGTCTCACATTTCCTGCATTTGTAAATGGAATGAAAACCTACATTGACCAGAAATGTACAGTTAAAGTTTTACTCTCTCCTTTCTGTCTTGCATTACATTCACAGATGACACATATCAGAAGAAAAGGTACTGTAATGTATTTGTGGAAACATTTCTTAATTGTGTGTGTCTAGTATTCAAAACTTTTTAAATGGGCACGACGCACAGTGCCAAGAGATGTTTCAAATCCATGCTTCTCAGGAAGGACTGGAAAATAATACATTATAGAAAGAAAATTAAATAGCTTCTCTTTGACAGGCAATTACCTTTCCACTTTGTGCAGGAAATTGCCAGATGCATGCTTTCAGCTAAGCCTCAGCATGCATGGCCAGAGTGTTGTGCAAAAGAAAACTATGGCTTGGGATATGATTGCTACCTGTGGAAAATGTCCTAGGTCTTGTTTGATTCACCATGTAATGTGAATGTAGATCAGTTTGTAAATATTCAAACTGAATTGGGCCCTAACACCTAATATCTGCAGTGCTATGTAGACAATTGCCCTGGCTTTTGTCAACTTGTCATTCAATACTTCAGTATTTGGTTTTTCCAGATTCCTAGTACACTGTATAGCTTTTATAGGTTCATGATCATTTGTTTTCATTTCATGACAAGAGTTTTCAAGCAATGTTTATTGGCATCGAAATGGTTGTGTTCAACAAATGAAATATTTTCTGTATCTGCAGATGCATCAGATAGAAACTTTTAAATGCATAGAGTACATTGTGCTTTGAAGGTACCATTTTTACAGGGATGACTTCAGTGGATTCCAATGGCAGTCTGACAGTGAAATGGGATTTCAGGGTTCTGCCCTGGACATTTGCACAACATGATCTTGATCAAGTTTCAGATGGTGTTCAGAAAGAACAGAGAATGCATCTTTATTTTTGGAACTTCTCAAAATTCTATTTTGCCCTGTTTTTTGCTGCCAGACTGCTTTGCTGAACCCTTTAATTAAAGCCACAAGGACTAAAGTTTCTGCACGGCCTGTGGATTATGCAGTGTATGACTCCATTTGCTCAATCAGTCCAAAGTGGCACAATTGTGATCTGTATGGCATTTATCTGTCCTTGTTCCAAGACATGCCTTCCTGTAGGAAACAGGATGGGGCCACTGAAGGCTTATTTCCCAGTGAGTACAAACAGGCGCAAAGTAAATTTCATTAGATATGAGCCCAGACTGTGCTGGAAACAATCAACGTAGGTGAGTTACTAATGAGATGACCAGTCAAGAGAAAATTTCCAGGAAAACTTATATGGCACAGATTTGGTTAAGGTGGCTTCAGTTTGAAAGATTTATTTTCATTCCTTTTCTATTTTCCAGAAGCTTTCGGCTTATCTTTCTTAAATCCTCTGCTGTGGTCTATGGCTTTTTATTCCTATGTGATTACTTTTTATAATTCATGTAGGGCTAAAAGCCATGGGTTACAGAAAGGAATAATCCACTCTCTTGGGTACCTCCAGCAAAGCTGTGTGAAATACAGATTCCTGAACTCTTTCCTCCTCCTTTTAAAAAAGAAACCATCCACATTTATTTCGGATGAATTTGACAGACCCACTCAGCAAGAGAATGTACAGAAGACTAGAACTGATTTCTTTCCTTTTTCTGAGCTGCTTTTCTACATTGAGAGATGAAAGGAAGACTACTTCAAAGGTGCAAGGTGCAGTTTAATACATGTGAGATGTTAAAGAAAAAAAAGGCACTGCCTTTCAAATATAGGTTCCAAACCTTCCCTTACTTAGAAGATTCCCCATAATAAATACTTTAAACAGAATGCAGTGTCATTTCCATAAAAGACCCAGTGAAATAGCTAATGAACCATGGAGAGAATAGCTAGCCACAATTACAAGCTCTTCCTCATAAGTTTAGAAGTGTCGAGGTGAGTTGAGATATTTATTTGGGAACATAATGTGCAAAACCTGAGGAGGTTAGTATAGAATGAGATTACTTATCTGTTTTTGTAACTGTTTCTTTGAAATTCAGGAGTAAGCAGGTGATATTGTTTATCTCTGCATTGCACAAAAAATATTACCATGGCTCTGCCTACACAACATATGGTTATTCATGGTTAGTGTATTCATAACTACTCAAATCAATTTTCTGGATTTATATCATACCTTGCCTGAAGCCTACACTATCCACAAAGACGGAGTTTGCAGAACATTTTTGCTAAAATGTTACTGTCTGGTATTTGTTAAGTCAACATAGCCATGAGAGCCATAATGTTTAGCTGCTTCATGCCATAACAAATTAATAGTCATCATATTTCTGGGTAGGATATCTGAGATTTCCTTCTATCAAGAGTGCCCCAGAAAGGCTCTCTGAGTTCCTTCAACAGACGCTGTCTTTCTGAGAGCCATTGCCAACTGCAAAGGTCATACCACACACCTGCTTTTCTGATTGTACTTGCTTGTAGTGGTGAATGAGTGGGACTTGGATGGCTAGTGCATAATTAACTAGCAATAATAGGAATGGGGTGGAGGGGATAAAGAACCCATTTAACCAGCTTCTTTATTGCAAACCAAAATGTTTTCTTCTGCTGGGAAAGTAATGAGCAAAATCCCATTTGCCTTTAGCCCAGTCTGAATTGGAACAAAACCCCTATGGAATGTGCAGTCCTGTTTTCACTGTTCCATCTTACCATCAATTGTATCCCTTAATGATCAGGGCAGCTGCACTGGGGGCCCAGGAGCCTTTGAAGGCCAGACTTTTAAATGGTTAGCATTGCTAATAAGGATTGAGGAACCTTTCTTCTCAAACATTGGTCTTTCCTGTATGGTACCTGCTCAGATTTGTTTCTCTCTGATTTCTGAGTACATCTGAAAGAGCCACCGGTGTTGTCTGCTGATTTATTTTATTATATTTTAAAGAAAAGAACCATAGGGACATCTGTGTAATACTTCTTAGAATCAACCAAGTGTTCACAGAGTTCACTGAACAAGCTTTTGAATTATATAGAATTCCTTTGTTAGCTAGAATTTTACAAAAAAAAAAAACAGAGAGAAAGAGAGAAAAGAAAAAGAAGAATATGGTGATATATAGGAATATACATATTGAGCTTGCTGTATAGTTATAAGTCTCCAGATTGCTATGTTGCTAAGTGGGACTTGCAGGCTAATTAAAGAACTGCGCTGGGAGTTGGATGAAATTCTTAGGTCACTACAGGAGTATGCACCCTTTTTAGGTGAGCCCTTTTTATTTTTGAATGGCTTGCTGGAGTGTTTCAATCATGTAAGTGGAGAGCAGGACAAATAAATTGGGAAGCAAGCCAGAATAAAAATGTAACTTCAGTTAATTTTGAATTCTAATAATATAAAATATATAGTTAATAAAATTGGTGTCCACCCACACTGTGCAATGCTTTGGATGTGATTTGTAAGAGGTTCTTTAGACTATATAAGAGAACAGAAGCAGCTCATATGCCTGACACATTAGAGCAGTTACATCTACTGAGGAGCTGTATTCACATCCCTACACACGTTTCCATACTAAATCTGAAGGTTTGGATGGTCTGTGTGTTTAATAATGTTCTCTTGCTATTTGTTTAAAATGTGCAGCCAAAAATGTGACTCTCTCTCTCTCTGTGAATGTGTGTGTGTGTGTGTGTGTGTGTGTGTAGGACTCTGGGTTGTTGAATGTGGCTCGAGGTTTCAGATTGTGCTCTTTAAAGTTATATAGAAGGGTGCTGAGATTAAAGTTACCAGAAAGCCTGGTGGTTATAACAGCAGCACAGATGAGCAGATAAAATCTCCCATACAAGAGATCAAGATAAGAATTGCCAGCTATTAATATTCAAAAATACCAGTGGTAAATAAAGAAGAACCTGAGGATCTCCTCTTCATGGATACAAATTCTAGCAGCTGAATGTAGTCTTAAGCAGGATTCAAGATACCTTATAAAATAGAAAACAGAAGAAACATTCTGGCAATCTTTTTATTAATAAAATCAAAAGATACATTGTAGTAGGGATTGAATACTGAGGCAATAGAGACCAAATCAAACAAATTTAATTAGTGGGTAGAGGACTAGAATGCTTTTCCGCCTTACAGAGACAATTCCATCTTTGAGATCACATAGATGGTAAAAAGTCTGGATAGCATATTTTTAATTCCACATAATTGTAATGATTCCTCAGGTAATCTAATAGACAGGGACAATTTGTCTCTTTATTTAATTAAATATTGAGCATCCAACATCCCTTATTTATATTCCAGACACAGGAGACTGGCTTAGTCTGTCTTCAGAAACTAGATACGATTGGACTTGGTTAATCTATCGATAGGAAACTAATAGGGCATACTGGGGCTATTAGACTAAACTAGGAAATTGAACAGCAATCTCTTTTGACAAGAATATTGCATAAATATTTCATACTAATTATATATAACTAAAGGTGTACCCATTAATTGGTTTATAAAACTTCAATATGTTTTCAAAATATTCTTGTCCCTTTCAATTTGTTATACTATTGATCTGGGGTTTTTTAAGCAACAGAGGTAAAAAGAAAATAAACTTTCAACCATCTATGTTTCTGCAAATCATTTGACTGCAAGACAGACGCTGTAAGAGAATGTTCATTTTCTAGGACACTAACAGAACGCTGGATAAATTAGCACTGGAGTGGCTTATAGGGGGAAATATATGGGGCCGTGAATGGATCCCATATATAACTCTGTTAAATTCTAGCCAACTGAATTTCTCTAGATTCCCAGGTTTCTCGCTTTCTGCCTTCTGTAATTTGAGTACTGGTTTAGCATTCTTGCACATTCTCATTCATTTGCCTCCCTCTCTTCTTGGCAATCAAATGAAATCCAAGTCCTTTTATAGCAGAGGTTTATACCTGATCGTTTAGAAATGAATTCCATAACGTTCTGCATGGACTATATTTTTAGTAAGAGGATTGCCATCTTTATCTATTCTGCTGCTCTTCTAATAAGCAGATATCCTCAATTTTACATAGATATGTCTTTGTATATATTCACTGCACTTATTATGGATTTATTACAAAATATCAGTAGCATAATGCATCCAAGTATTGTAAAATATATCTTATATTTCATCAAGAGTTAAAGGTTCATCAGGAGACATCTAACTTTGAGTAACTAATCCATTGAGGCACTGAAAATATCTGTAGGCTGATAGTTTAAGGGAGAAAATATGAGCTGCCTTTGTGCTAATTGCAAATTTTACAAAGCAAATTATTAATGAAAGATAGAATGCAGAAGAGAAAGGCAAAGAACTTTCACAATATAGGTTTCATGAGAGAATGAGATAAATAAAATTTTATGTAAATATTAGATACTATAAGTGAAAGTTTTCTGGAGGAAGGTGTGTCTAATTGGGAAGAATTGGCAAATAGGAACATATTACAAAATTTTGTCACAATTTGGTGCAGCTTTTTATTTGCTGTTAAAGGTACAAGTGTCCTGTTTCCCTTGCTATTTAATCACTGCAGTGAAACACTTCTGAGCTTGCAGGATATGTTGGATGACAAACTAGCCAACCATATTTTAGCCTCACATATTGTTCAAATCCAGCTCATGAGTTAGTTTATGATTCCTTGTTGTATAAACAAAGATTTATTTATTTTATGAAAATTATTTGCTGCCCATCTTTTATCCAATGACAATTAAGTTTTGAAAAACAGAACTTATCCATGGTGACTACCCATGCAAATACTAACTTAGCACAAATGTAGCCTTCTGTTAAAAAAAATTGTAGTTTTTTGCATAATATCAGCCATGGACTACTAGAATAAATTGATGCATATTTTTTTATAATTTACTGTGTCAACCCACAGAATAATCTGCATATATTGAGTCACATATTGACCAACTTCATCTTATTGTTGTATGAAGCCAACTGATCTGAGAAGCACATCAAGGTTTGTCTCCATTGGGCTGACATCTAACAATGATGCTGGCTATTCACTAAGTTATTCACTAATGATAGACATTCTCTAGACAGATATTGAATGCTATCTGCCTGTTACAAATTTGTCAGAATTGCTTGTATGCTAGCCTCCATTTGGAAAGCCCTGACATTTCTTTTTACACATTTGGCAAACAGGTGTGTATAAAGCTAGAGTGTTCATTACAAATTATTTATTTGTCTCTGCCTCTTTTTGGCAAGAAAGCTCTGGTGGTGTTGAACCATAGAAAAACCCTTTTTCTTTCTGATAGAAAATGGCTTATTAAGTAACAGGCTACCCCACTGGTGCTGACTCAGGCAGAAACTAATGAACACCCTGGCTGGCCATTTGAAATTTATTGCACCTATTAATTACAACCATTAGATGCAGCCAGTGAAATTTTTATAATGAGGACCCTTGCGACTTTGCTTTCCTAGCAGCAAATTAACTGTGTATATGAAGGCTGAGGAGGGGAGAGAGGGTTAGAATCAATGGCATCAGCATACTTTACAGAAGCAATGTTTTAATTAGTGGTTCTCTGCAAACACTGCAGCCTGAAACTCCAGCTGAATATGCATCATTATTTCCCATTAAAGAGACAATGCTTCCCTTTACTAATTGACTTTATTTCCTTTTAAGGTTTTTTAAAAAGCAGAAGTTGAATACTTTATGTTGGGGTTTGAATATATTGGGTGAGGGGGATTGTTGTTACTGAAATTCAGAGTTGATAATTAAAATAGAAGTTAAAAATAGGGATAAAACAAAAGAGGAAGTATCTCTGTCTGTCTCACATTAGTACTCCACCTTTATCTGGAGGTGCTCAAAGTAGTATCATATGTTGCAATGATCTCATACTTAATACAAGCCTGTGGGGTAAACTTCAATTGAGTGAAAATATATCTTTATTGGTCGTGGAATATAAATTTAATCCTAAATAACATTTAGTGCCCTAGTTACCAATTATTTTCATGGTGATTCTGGAATCAATTAAAGGTAAATCTGACCTCTAATTCAACACTGGATAGCCATGACCTGCCAGCTGGATGCTAAAGTCTGAGAGATTCCCATTCTGGTTGCAAAGTTCCCTAAAGATTTCCAGCAAGCTAAGAGAGTATGAGATTGACAATATTTTCAGCAAAATTATACAAATCCCACTTCTGCTCTAAGAACACATTTTGCCACACCATTGTCCATTTCTACTTATTAGCGATCTGTGATATTTGTCTTTTCCCCTGCCTTTGCTCCTTGCTTCACTTGCCCAACTGCAGATTGTGGCAACACCTAACCCATCTTGATTGAGCTTAAAAAGATAAATGATATCACATATGGTTAGTATTTGAATGGCAAACCAGGGCTGTAGGCTAATATCCTGGAAGTAGGCAGTGGTAAAACCACTTTGATATTGTTGCCAAGGAATCTAAAAGGGCATGTCTATGAAGTCACTAAGTGTCAGGTTTGGTTTGAAGGAAACTTTACCTGCCACAGTGGAAGAAAAGTGTATAGTTATCTAGATCAGAGTTCTCCAGCCTTAGCAACTTTAAGACTTGTGGACTTCAACTCTCAGAATTCCTCAGCCAGCAAAGCTGCCTGAGGAATTCTAGGAGTTGAAGTCCACAAGTCTTAAAGTTGCCAAGGTTGGAGACCCCTGATTAGATACTTACATTTACAAGTTACACCTTTGCAATGTGTTTCTTTTTCATCAAGTCACCCTAAGTCCAAGGACTATTTTATTTATTACATTTCTATGCTGCCTATCTCACTGTTACAGCAACTCTGTACAGCTTATAATGTTAAAAAAGGTAAAAAGATAGTAGAATATAATTAAAATTAGTAAAAATTTAATAGAAGAGATTGAACAGAGAATCTAAAAACTAAGATGGACAACCTGATCGGCCACCACCACCAAAGGAGCCCCCTGTCAGGGCTGCAAGCCAAGTGACAGAGCCTAGTTTCTAGACTCTTCCAGGAGACCAGGAGTATGGAGGCAGACCTCACCTCAGGTGGAAAAATATTCCAGAAAAAGAGACACAGCAGAAAAGAAATATTTAATTAACTATTGACTATGTTATGTGTACCTTATCTTTGCAGTACCTTTTCCAGAAACTAGTCACGATACACCTTTATTAATAAACACAGTCTTAACACTTAGAAAGGGCTGTACTTCTGTACTGCATTGCTTACTGAAGACTCCAGGTTCAATTTTTCCATCTCCAAGTAATATTGGAAAAGTCTCCAGTCTGAAATCCTGGATTGTTGCAACCAGTCAGTGCAGACAACCCTGAACTAGATAGATCAATGGTCTGATTTGCTGTAAGGCTTTTCTTATATTTCTCTTTAATGCACCGAGACAATTTCATAATTTTGTCTTATCATTATGTAAACATATTAAAAGATCTTTGTTATGTTAAATGCCATCCAGACACATGGATATATCTGTTCATTGTACAGGACAGAAATGGGATACCCTTGTGGCAAAATACCAAATTCAATCATTTCAGTGAGGTATGGATTTCATCTGATTTGATGGAAGTATACTTGTATTACAAGCTTTTGAGAGATGCAAATCATCCCAAGATCAAGATTTTTCATGATAGCAGCAACAAAATGCTTAAATATGTGATGACTTTATGATGCCTATATGATCACTACCTATTTTTTTAGAATATAGGTTAGAATGATGTCAATTGTTTGCAGAAAGATAATGGCTGTCAAAACCATATTCCAGAACCAGAATTCACCCACAATATTTTGCAAATATTAGTTAATCATCTGCATACATGGATACTATTAAGTAGTAGAAATAAGTCCTTTAGTAATGAGGCTATGTTTGACATGAGGACTGAGGGCCACGTTACTCATAATGGCAAGACTGATTTTAGTGGGGATTTGAGGAGGGTTGTTTGATAGTGGTTTTTATGTAACTTTAAAATGATCAGTATAGTTTTCACCTATTTCCTGTTAAAAATGGGAAAAGATTCCAATTGCTTTAAGCCATGATACTACATATAGCCACAATCATTCCAATTATATTTAAGCGTGATTTATATATCCAACTTTTGGGGCAGAAGTCAAAATAAGAATGCAAAAACTGCCCATCCTTTGTCCCTGCCTTAATGTGTTCTTTTTGCTCCAGTTTCTCACAAAGGGTTTTAACAAATTGGATCCCTTTCCTTTCGTCATTGCTGAGTGAATGTGTGAAAAGAGTAAAGATTTCCAATTTCAGCAGCAGGGGTTTAACTGTTAGGAAGAGCAAAAACCTGGCGAAATCGGTAATTGTTGGTCTAAGGAATTGGTCTGTCCAGCTGGTTCAGAAAGACATTTATTAGGGCTCAGGAAAAGTGACATTATTAAAGTGAGCATGCTGATTTCAGACAGCTCCCAATTCATCACTCTGACAGTGACAAACACAGCCTGAGGTTAAGCAAATGACTACAGAGAATTCTTTGGCTTTACATTTTTAATATTCACTGTGTTTTCTTGGCTGCAGAGAGTCCTATTCAAAGGATCTTCTTCCTTGAATAGAAAGGGCAAAGCAGGGCCATGAAACATGCTTGGATTTTGCAAATCAAGTAGGGCCTCTGTCATTCCCCTCACTCTAGTTCATTTATCTTGCACCTGAATGGAAAGCAGAGGGTCAATTTTTAAAGGCTCCATGTTACAAGCTTTCCTAAATACACTAATAACTCCCTAATGGAATTGGGACTTCTGTCACTCAGACCACCCAGGTCTCCAAGCAAACAAATGGTTTCTGGTGCTTTTGAATTCTCCTCAATGCTCCCCTCCTCCATTTCTATTCCCAGGGAATCTAATACTGCAATACACAAAGTGCCTTGTCTCTGCTACCATCTTCCTCTCAATGGTAACATGATGTACTGTTAATGGAGCTATCCTTGAAAACAGTTGAGAAGAAACATCGATAACACAATTTTGTCAATACCATAGGATCAGACGCTATCATGAATTTGTAGCAACTGGAGCCTGATACTCTATGAACTTGCCTGCTTATTTGTAGATGTTTCATTTACCTGACTATGTATCATCAGCAGCACTAGCTCTGATAAAGTTCACACTGATGTTACCTAATCAGTTAATTAAAGCAAGCAAAACAGGTGAGCTCTGAGAATACCTCAGACACCACAGTTCAACTCTGAGCTATGTATTCTTTTCTGTTCTATCACCTACACTCATTATAATTGGACATCCAAATATAATTCTAAATACATGTTTCTTTTGAATTTAAATGTTTTAAATGTCCTACCTATAGCCATTGGCTTGAAAGATTGGCTTAGTTCCTTCACTGCGTTATATCCTGCTTCTTCCCAGAGCTTAGGTAGATATCCTTGCCTTCTTTGATAATTTTTGTCCTGAGTTATCAGTGAATAGCTGAAGAGAGGTCAAAGGGACTATTTAGGCCCCTGAGTATAATTCTTGTCCAGTTTATGTTTATCCAGCCTCCCTTTTTACTATTGAAATTTTCTTTACCATTAATAGGTTGAGATTAATAAACCAATGAAGGTTTGAACCAATGTTTTCCTAGTCCACCATTAATTACATAACAAAGATCTTTTTATCTACATCCTGCTAAATCTCTTTTTGCTTGTAAACTTCAATTAATCCATGCATTGCATCATAGTGCAAAATGTTTTGAATCACAGTACCTCAAATCCTCACTTAATACATACAAAATCCAGAACCCATTAATCGCGTGTAACTGAAATTTTAAGAATCTTCATTCTAGCTTTATTAGCAAAATGTTGGCTGCTGCAACATTGCCACAATTAACCACCATAACATGACTGTGATTTCTAATGCTCCCTGCCAATGTCTCACAAACAAAATCAATGGGGAAGCCAGCAGTCAGAAATTGCCTCTGCTTTTTTGCTTTCCCATGGTCATTCAGCTTCTCTGTTTAGATAAGGAAATATCTCTGAAAGGATGACCCAACAGAACATGGCTTGTCTAATACCTTTATAAGTTTAGGTAACTCAACTCCTTCTTGAATGAAGGCAAAAATATGTGTCCCAGGATAATGTTACAGTATCAAATCTGGGTTGATCACTGGGACAAGAGGTTTAGTCTTCCGAGCTTTTGGACTTGTGCTGGAGCCCATCTCATTTAGTACAAGCAGATTGAATACTGTTAGCACCTCTCCAGGAACTAGAACATGGGTTCCAGCACATGGCACAGAAGACTAAACCTCTGGTCCCAGTGACTGACCCAGATTGGAACAACTTCTGTATTTGGTTCTTTATTCTTTACTTTAAGAACCAGCCATTAGGGATCAAACTAAATACTCACCCAGTACAGAATTCTGTTTCCGTAACGGCCAACTGTATGTCTCTAGGAAGCCAACAAGCAGAAGGGAAATGCCATACTTCCCACTCAAGCTCCTCAGTTTTTATGTTTTGACTATTTTTGCTTTGATTCTTAAACTTTGGGTACATATGTTTCTAGAAAAAAAAGACAGACATGTTTATAATAAATACATGTTTGGCAATGCTAGAACTGCATTTCAAATTACAACCAGTCATCTAGAATTGGCAACCAGATTAAAGGCAGATTATCATGTTTATATATACCATCTAACAGGGATGGGATCCGACTGGTATAACTACCAGTTCTGTCTATTAGCATCACATGTATATGCGCGAATCGAGCGAGTCACGCAAGTGCAATTTACAACCTGCTGAGCTGCCTGGACAGCTGAGCAGCGCTGCATGCAAGTGCGCATTTTCCTTGTTTCCTGCTTTTTCAACTGCAGCTATGTCGCGCAAAGCAGCTGCAGTTGAAAAAGCAGGAAATAAAGGTCAGGTAAAAGTCCAGGCGGGTGGGTAGGCCATCTAATCAGGGGTGGGTTTCTACTGGTTCTGTCCACCTCTGTAGAAGCAGTAGCTCTGAACAGCAGCAGACATAGAACCAGTTCTATGTCTGATGATGTTTTTGCCCACCCGCCCACCTGATCTTACCTGATCCTTATTTCCTGATTTTTCAACTTCAGCTGCCGAACGAGGCACACCTGCAGTTAAAAAAATCAGGAAAAGAGGGCTGTTTCAAAGGCTGAGTCTCTGCACCCAAGTGTGCTAATGACGATTTACAGGCGGGCATGGGGAGCACATCATCAATCACCGACCCTCGTAAATCCCGAACCGGTAGTTAACCCTGTCATATCCCACCCCTGCATCTAATAATAGTAATCTGGCTGACTTATCATAAGAATCATTAAAATTATTATACTGCAAGTATAAGTCACTAAAAATTAACAACAAAGGCATTAACAAAAGTTTTTAAATTAAGAGAGGATAAGATATTTGCAGGGAGATACAGCAAACAAATAATACATTAATCAAG
Source organism: Bungarus multicinctus (assembly GCA_023653725.1). Classification (NCBI taxonomy): domain Eukaryota; kingdom Metazoa; phylum Chordata; class Lepidosauria; order Squamata; family Elapidae; genus Bungarus; species Bungarus multicinctus. Next base: position 86,911,592 of record CM042842.1, on the reverse strand, counting down.
ACATTGTTATACAAGTAACAGAACGTATGTGATGGACTTCATGATGCAAATTACACAATCACATCATAATGAACATGTCAACATTTGAAATCATTGCTGCTTGGAAAAGTTATTTACTTTGTTCCTATGCCTATTTAATGTATTTAGATATGATAAGCAGGAACTTATCACTTAAAAAGTTTTCATTTAGGTATTCGCTTACTGAACCTCATTTAGAAATATCATCTAGAAAAACATACCTCTCAATTGTATGATTCATACAGTAAATTACACTAAGATATTATTTTCTCAGCTATAATTTGTTAAGTAAATCACTGTGGCTGTCAAAAACATATATTGTAATACAAATCAAAATGGCTGAATTTATACAACCAGAGTATGTATGAACAGTGTGCAATGTATCAACCCAGCCAAAGTCTCTTAGTGAATATATATGGAATTCTGACATTCAGTAATAAAATAGGAGATACAAAAACCCAACCGTAGAATCTGTATGATTTGGCTAGTTTCCCAATACGGTAAAATAAATAAAGTTTCATAATGAAACATGGTAATACATGTAGAATGTGAAATTAGTCATAGGCATATCAGTAAGACAAGTGCAAAATGGGAAGCCTTCTTAATAAAATACCAACTATATATTCTTCTCTTCTCTGTCAAAGGATTTAAATATCTGTATCATTTTAAATATCTGTATGTTATTAGGTATTGACTGAATGTGTATAAGATCACTGCAGCCTACTTCAAGTCTCTTATTTCTTAGAGACTTGGTTGCTATAAGATATAATTACTAATTAAAAAACAATTACTACCCACCTGCCTTCAATTGAGGATCTGTATAGTCAAAAAGAGGGCTGTGAAAATATTCACAGACCCTCACATCCCGGACATAAACTGTTTCAACTCCTTTCCTCAAAACAACGCTATAGAGCACTGCACACCAGAACAACTAGACATAAGTTTTTTCCCGAAAGCCATCACTTGGCTAAACAAATAATTCCCTCAACACTGTTCAACTATTTACAAAGTGTTCACTACTATTACTGCTAATCTTCTCATCACTTCTTATCACCATCCCCTCCCACTTGTGATTGTAGGACTGTAACTTTGTCCCTTGTATCCTTACGATTTATATTGACTGTTTCCTAATATGATTTGATCGTTGATTGTACCTATGACTATCATTAAGTGTTGTACGTTACGATTCTTGATTCTTAATGAATGTATCTTTTCCTTTTGTATACTGAGAGTATTTACACCAAGAAAAATTCCTTGTGTGTCCAATCATATTTTTGGCCAGTAAACTATTCTATTCTATTCTATTCTATTCTATTCTATTCTATTCTATTCTATTCTATTCTATTCTATTCTATTCTATTCTATACCAGGTTAGAAAAGATTGTACTACTAAATGGCAGGAAGGAAATGGAATTAAAGTAGAAGATCCTTTCAGGGAACAACACAGGAAGTTCCATTTTACCCACTAAGCTGCTATCCATCCAGCTTATTATTGACATATCTGACTTATTGACTGATATATCTTTGTGCCTAGCCAGGTTTTCACATAGAATTTCTCCTTGTCTGGAAGTGCATAGATCTGAAGCTGGGAACTTCTGCAAGCAAAGCTTATGATGCTGCTGTACCATAACTCTTCCTTTTCCATCCCATTGTAAAAATTACTTATCATATAGAAGCATCAGTAGACCAGTAAACAAACAATTCATATTTTGTTGATTTACTTAATAGTAGTTATTCTTTTGTTGATTTACTTAATAAATCAACAAAATAGTAGTTATTCTTCCTCTGAATGTTTGATTAGCTATCTTTTATTTAACAAATTTAACATAAGAAAATAAGAAGAGCAAAAATCAGATTATATACTGTAACATTCTCAATTTGAGCAGAGACTCATGTATACATATGCACATAATATAGTTACAAGCTCCTAGGAATGGATATTTACTCATTTATATTGAAAGTCTTATAGTTCATATTTAGCTATAATCTGCTTCTCAACAAATTCTACCCATAGGTTCCTCTTTTCTATAGACTAGCAGAATCCAGTGCAGCCTGAATCACCATATAACTGCATATTTAGTCCTACAGATGGCAATTAAGCTTCCTTATTTTTTGATGGTTGTGAGGCTCTGGGAATGTGTGTATAGTTCATGCATTTTGGATCCTCTCTCTTGCTTGAAAGCTTATGTTTTTAATTAAATTTGTTAGATGGAAAAACTGTTAAGACAGAGTGACCTTTTGCCCAATAGACTAACTTGATACTCATCTTACAATGCTGTATCATAGGATTCCACAATCTGAGAGCAGAGTCGGTGTGCATGTTTTCTTCTAAACTTAACAGCAAGTTGAGCATCTATTCTGAAAACTTTATTTAAAATCTACATTAAGTTTTAAAATCTTCCATTTGGAACTGGGCCAACGCCACCCACCTGGCTTTCATGCCTACAGTCTCACAGTCTCTTCCTTTTTAAAACATTACCTGTTATTCTAGTGATACATCTTTCTGCTGTAATGAGTTGTGATCTCAGTCTCATGTTGTAGAAATGGGGTATCAAAAAGTTATTATTGGGGCTGTGACAGTGTGATCAAACCTCCACTCACTTTTTGCATGCAATATACCTAAGAAGGGTGGGGCTTTAGAATAGAATAGAATAGAATAGAATAGAATACTTTATTGGCCAAGTGTGATTGGACACACAAGGAATTTGTCTTGGTGTAAATACTCTGAGTATACATAAAGAAAAGTTATATTCGTTAAGAATCAAGAATCATAACGTACAACACTTAATGATAGTCATAGCGTACAATCAACAATCAAATCATATTAGGAAACAGTCAATATAAATCGTAAGGATACAAGGGACAAAGTTACAATCCTACAATCACAAGTGGGAGGGGATGGGTGATAAGGAGTGATGAGAAGATTAGCAGTAATAGTAGTGCACACTTTGTAAATAGTTGAACAGTGTTGAGGGAATTATTTGTTTAGCCAAGTGATGGCTTTCGAGAAAAAACTGTTCTTATGTCTAGTTGTTCTGGTGTGCAGTGCTCTATAGCATTGTTTTGAGGGAAGGAGTTGAAACAGTTTATGTCTGGGATGTGAGAGGTCTGTAAATATTTTCACAGCCTTCTTTTTGATTCGTGCAGTATACATGTCCTCGACTGAAGGCAGGTGGGTAGTAATTGTTTTTTCTGCACTCCTAATTATCCTCTGAAGTCTGTGCCTATCCTGTTCGGTTGCAGAACCAAACCAGATAGTTATAGAGGTGCAGATGATAGACTCAGTAATTCCTCTGTAGAACTGTATCAGCAGTTCCTTGGGCAGTTTGAGCTTTCTGAGTTGGCACAGAAAGAACATTTTTTGTTGTGCTTTTTTGATGACGTTTTAGGTGTCCATTTTAAGTCATGTGATATAGTAGAACCTAGAAATTTGAAGGTCTCTACTGTTGATACTGTGTTGTCTAGTATTATAAGAGGTGGTAGTATGGGAGGGTTTCTTCTAAAGTCTACCACCATTTCTACGGTTTTGAGTGTGTTCAGTTCCAGATTGTTCCGGTTACACCACAAGGCAAGTTGTATAACCTCCTGTCTGTATGAAGATTCATTATTGTCTCGAATGAGACCAATCCCATGATCACAACCACCATCTTGAATTTTTTGAAATCTCCCTAAGGATGCCCCTGAATGGATAGTTATGACTGGGTGGATGCATGGAGCAGTAAGAAAGCCTTACATGCTCTATATTAAACTCTTGTGTTGATATTTTTCTACCCTGGTCCTTGATGCTGGTATTCTAATCCTAATTGGTGGCAGCAAAATTGTAGGTGGGTAAGGAAGGAGCTCACCTTGTAGCTGCCAAACCAACCTTCCAAAAGCTTCATTTGACTGATCTTTGCTCTCTTTCAGCTGCTACATCCAGAAAACCTTTTTCTATTCACAGAATAAAAGTGGCAGAGAGATGCAGTAAGATGAGGACTGTCTGTTTGACAAACCTTGCAGACAGGAAGCCTCATTAAACAGCCTCTTGCCATTGTTCTGTGCATTTCAAAGGAAATATCTAGACTTTATTTAAAGCAAGAGCCCAGCAGACAGGTATACAGAGAAATCTGTCAAATAAAGCTGATGGGGGAAGGGTAGTGAGAGGCTGCAGCTGCAGCCATGAATTAAAAGGGCTGGGCTTATCTGTATTGGGGCTGCTTTGTGCTGAAGGCAGACTCCTTCTCTGGAAAGACAAGGTCAGGCTGAAGCAGAGAGGATAAAAGTAGTGTTGGTTGGTTCCCAGGTTACTGGATGGAAGGGATGCAATTGTCACTGCCGTGTGGAACGGACTGATCTAAGGTGCTGAAGGGCTCTTTAATTAATGCTGAGCAGTTGTGTTTGAAGCTAGAAGGTCAGTCAAATATTCCCGGTAACCTTGGAGGGCTTAATCATGCCCTCAGTACTAGCCGAGCTATTGAAAAGCAACCATCTCAAACAGGATTTTGGCTTTTGCTGCCTCTTTTTTTCTTTTTAATCTGGCTGAGGTAATTCACAGATGTCGAATGCTCCACTTAGGTGGGGGCAGTTTTTGGCAGGGGTGCAGTCAAGCCATTTAGGCCTGGCATGTTTGGTTTTGCTTCACAACCTTTGTATGAGCCAAAGAATTATTAGGCCTCTGCTAAATGCTCTGTGACCCTAACAACCAGTTCTGGCTCTATACTTACTTTTTTAAAAAAATAAATAAAAATAACTAAAGCTCATTAAGGAGAGGGATTGCTGAGCAACAGTTCATATTGCCTTGTGTTACACCTTGATAAGGCTGGACTTGAGGCTAATATTTCTCTGGAGACCAGCAAGAGATCCTGGGCTGCCTGGAGCAAAGAGGCCAGTTTGTCTGCTGATTGTTCCTTCAGTACTGGTGATAAGCAGTGCAAGAGATCTTCTACTGCATCCCTGAGTATCAGATCAGCTTAAATGGTCAGAACAGGCCATAGAGCAATTCTATTTTCCTACCTCTGCTGCCACTCTGCCTGGTACTGTTTTTCTGTCCCTTCAGACAGACTTTACAAAGCAGTCCACCTACCCCAAAGGTAGATCACAGAGGATCCTCATCAGGTCTGGGCCATAATAAAAGTGTGTTTCTTTTTTTTTGTTTCTTTGTCATTTGTTCTTTTCTTGTCCCAAAGGTGTTTTTCAAAAAGGAATTGGACTTTGGTTTTTTTTTCTCCCTTGAAAGTGTTTTGCTTCCCATCTAAGAAGCATCTTCTTCAGAAGAAGAACCAAACTGAAGAAGCTTCTTGGATAAGAAACAAACATTTTCAAGAAATATGTCAGGAAATTTCTTCTTAGTTTTAGGTTGCTTCTCTCCTTGATTAATTTCCATCCATTGCTTCTTCAGGTACTTTGGAGAATAGGTTGACCTGTCTTCTTTGTGGCAGCTGCTCAAATATTGGAAAACTGTTCCCAAGTCCCCCCTAGTCTAATCTTTTCACTAGATTAGACATACCCAATTTCTACAACCATTCTTCATGTTTTAGCCTCCAGCCCCTAATCATCTTTGTTGCTCTTCTCTGCACTCTTTCTAGATCTCTATATTTTTTATATTGTGGCCACTAAAACTGGATGCAAGTATAGTCTTACCAAGGCATTATGAAGTGGTTCTAACTTCACATGATCTTGATTCTATCCTTCTATAATTGCAGCCTAGGACTATGTTAGCTTTTTTGGTGGCTGCAACACACTACTGGCTTATATTTAAGTGGTCGTCCACTAGGATCCCTAGATCTCTCTTGCAATTACTGCTATTGAGCCAAGTTCTACCTATTCCATACCTGTGCATTTGTTTTTCCTTGCCTAAATGTAAAACCTTACTTTTCTCACAATTGAATTCCATTTTATTAGATAGGGCCCATTGTTCAAGTCTGTCGTGATCCTTCTGTATCTTGAGACTATCTTCTGAGATGTTGGCTATTAGTATTAGTAGACAACCTCTTTGCTTAGGGGTTATACATGGGGTGGGCTAATCCTGGTTTTGCCCTATTTGGAATTCACTAAGAACATATAATTTATTATTATCAGCCCAAATAAATCTACTGTGGGATGAAGGCATTCTTGCTGAAGTTAAAGAGCATAATTTACCATACTGTTGCTATGTGCTTTATTGGTAAATATATGTTTTTCTCTTTTCAATTCAAGCCCCAAGCCACCTAGCCAGTTTCCATGCCTAAGGAAGGGTTAGAACCAGAGGCTCCCCAATACCAATCTCTCATCTTAATTATTACCCCATGTCAGCTCTCACACATCTCTGTATATATAAGTTCCAAAATCTATTATTTGAGTTCCATATGTTTAGAAAATCTGGCTACTTAATACATGAAAACCAAGAGTAGATTAATAGGGTAGGCTATGTTAGGATTGTTGCTGATGATAGTGCATATGTGACTGATTTTGTGTCCTGGCATAGTTTGAGTTTTTTGCTCTCTTTTTAATAAAGCTTCTTTCCTTTGTTTGAAGAAGGATCCCTTATCAAATGTCTTAAAGCAATGCTGGCTTAGGGAATTCTGAAAGTGGAAGCCCACATGTCTTAAAGTGCCAAGGTTGAAAAATATTGCTCTAGAATAGATATCTTCTCTTCCCACCTTTGATTCAATGAAATAGAAATGCAAGATTTTAACAGTTCTGCTCTGCATCATGTGAAATGTTCAATTATACTAATTCCAGCAGGTTTTGAGGTTATTGAGAATATGTGCGCATGTGCCAAGATGGCAGTTGGATGCTAGTCTGCGAGCTCTGCCGACTGCTCCGCACTCCAGGCCGGGCCTGCTCCTCCCCCGGGGCCCTTTGGTGAAGGTGATCGGGGCCCGGGGGGAGTTGGTGCGGACGTAGGGGTGTGGGAGCAGACGGTGGGGTTGCCTGGACGGCTGTGCGGGCAGTCCGGGTGGCGGGCGGGGTTGACGGCATTTGTCATGTTGCCTTACCCCGTCGTGCCTTGTTTTACTAGTGATTACGCCACTGTTTTTTAATATTTGGCCTGACTCGCTGTTTGGTGAGTCCTGCTGGCTTATTCCATTCTCCCTTGCCTCGCGTCGGTTTGTTACGAGGGTGACAGCTTGGGTCGGCATTTCGTCATCGTTGGTGGCGCTGATGAGTGTGCTATCTGGCCGGGCGGGGCTGGCTTCTCTAGCATCGGCACCGGTGATTCCAGCTGGGGTCAGCAACAGTTTGTTGATGATATGGAGGCCCAGTCCTGGCCTCGACTGGACCCGCGGCCTAGGCCTTGCTGGCCTAGGCAGAGGTGGCAACGGTGTGAATGGCCGGGGCCGATGATGGCGCTGCCCGGTTTACTAGAGCCGCCCGGTTTACTGGAGCTTCCGGTTCTGGGGACAATACCTCCAGCCCGGATGGCCCCGTTAGTGGTCCTGGCGATGTGGATAGAGCCGAGGATAATTCCTCGGCAGCCTCGGCGTCGTCCCGAGGGTCTTGGCCTGGCAGTGGTGACAACTTCAACAATGGGACCTTGGACGGCGGTGATGGCGACGACCTTGGCTGGTGCGGCTTTGCTGGCAACGGTGACGGTGGCCCAGAGACCTCACCGATGGCGGCGACGGCATCGGCAGTGGTGACCTGACCTGTCGGGCCCGGCGATGGGGACGCCTGCTTGAGGATCGCGGCAGCCCCGAAGATGGGGGCCCAAATTCCGGTGGTACCGGCAGCAATACCGAGGACGAGCCCATGACGCCACCGATCCCGTCCCCATCGACGGCAGCGTGGCCAGCTACCTTGAACATCCGGATAGGTCGATCCTGATCTTATGGGCCTTCCTCCCCCCAATCCCGATATCAGACATTAAAGACATGATCAGCCGGCCACCATTTGACCCGGCCACTTACTTATTCAGCGGCAGATTTGTGGGCACTCAGAAATGTCCCCCTTTCTTTGAGGTGGCCCCCCGACATTTCTATGGCGTAGCTCGATGACAGACCTTGGGATCCTGAGAGGTGGCACAGCCAAGGGAAGCGCGCCCAGTTATATTTATTTATCTCTAAATTTTTAGCGGGGTTAGGGAGGGTGACCAGGCTGGGTTTGGGGGACAACCTGTCTGTGATAAGGGCCAGACCGGGGGCCACGCGCAACCGGGAGGTTCCAGTGTTGGGGGTGGTCGGATCGAGGATGGGGGTTTCTTTCCAGGAGGAGGAAGGGATGGCTATTTGCACGATTGGTGGGAGAGGCAGATATGGCATTGACAGGGGGCCTTATCATGTTGTGGAGCTCGCCCCCGCTGTTTACGTGCGGTTGGCGTGCTCCAACCCCCAAGTCACTTCCCGCTCCCTGGGCTGTTCGAAGGATCCAGCCCTGGGCCTTTGGCTGATGCTGTGCAATGCCAGGTCCATAGTTAATAAAGCCCCCCTCATTTATGATCTAATTGTAGAGGGAGGAGCGGACCTGGTGGGCATTACCGAGACCTGGTTGGGACAGGAGGGGGGTGTTCCCCTGGTCCGGCCGGGTTTTGGGTTTTTCATCGACTGAGGGCCCAGGGAAGGGTTGGGGGGGTTGCAATAATTATTCGGGAGGATCTGGATCCTAGGGAATCCACTGTTTCTCAGACGACCGGATGTGAATCCCTCTTTGTAAAGTGTGGTTCTGGGGTTCAGATGGGCCTATTGATCACATACCTGGCTCCCTGCTATGTGACATCGGCCCTGCCTAAGCTCCTCGAGGTCATAGCCGGCTTGGCGGTTGAGACCACCAGGCTGATGGTCATGGGGGATTTCAATCTGCCTTTGGCTGGTGTGACCTCAGGGATTGCCTAGAAGTTCTTGGCTTCCATGACAGCCTTGGGCCTGACCCAATTAATTGGGGACTCCACTCACACTGGGGGTCACATCTTGGATCTGGTTTTTGTTTCTGGACAGTGGCAGGATGATCTAGGTATAGGGGATGTTGTTACTGAGTCCCTGTCATGGACTGATCATTCGCTCCTTAGGCTGGACTTCCAAGCTGTACCCCTTCGTCACAGGGAGGCAGAGCCAACACAATGGTTCTGCCCCAGGCACCTGATGGACCCGGATAGGTTCCTGACGGAGCTTGGGCCGTTTCCCGGTGTTCGAACACACGACTCGGTCGAGGACCTGGTGGCCACCTGGGATAGGGTGGCAGCTGGTTCCCTTGACCGGGTCATGCCCTTGCGGTCTCTGACCCGATGCCGATCCCATTCGGCTCCATGGTTTTCTGAGGAGCTGAGGGAGATGAAGCACCAGAAAAGATGCCTAGAGAGTGGTTGGAGGGCCCCCTGCTCCGGATCTGACCGAACACTATTGCGGTCCTATATTAGGACCTATTTAGTGGCGATAAGGACGGCAAAGCATTCTCACTTTTCCACCCTTATCGCGTTTGCAGGAAATCGCCCAGCCGCCCTTTTTAGGGTGACCCGCTCCCTCCTAGAAGTGGGAGCGCGGGAGGATCCTTTGCAGGGGTGGGCTGAGGATTTTTTGAATTTTCTGCTGGACAAAATCACTCAGAACCGGGATGGATTGAATTCTGACTGGGCAACTCTGGACGGGGGACCGGGGTTGGAGTTCAGGGAGGTCATTTGGGGAGGGTTTGACCTATGGCCCCCAAGGACGTGGACAGGCTGCTAGGTGGGCTTAATGCTACCACATGTTTACTGGATCCGTGTCCCTCCTGGCTGGTATTGGCCACTTGGGAGATTAGAAATCCGGAGATTCAGGGAATTATTAACGCTTCCTTGAGTGAGGGGTTTCTGCCTGCTGCCTTGAAAGAGGCGGTAGTGAGACCCCTCCTCAAGAAACCGTCCCTGGACCCAACTCTGTTATCTAACTATTGTCCGATCTCCAACCTTCGCTTTGTGGCGGAGGCTGTTGAGAGTGAGGTGGCATGACAGCTTCCCTGGCACCTGGATGAAGCTGTCTATTTAGATCCATGCCAATCAGGCTTCAGGCCCGGGTACAGCACGGAGACAGCTTTGGTCGCATTGGTGAATGATTTCTGGAGGGCCCGTGACAGAGGTTACTCCTCTGTCCTGGTCCTATTAGATCTCTCGGCGGCTTTTGATACTGTCGACCACAGTATCCTATTGCGGCAGCTGGGGGGGCTGGGGGTGGGAGGCACTGTTTTACGGTGGTTCTCCTCCTTCCTCTCTGACCGTTTGCAATTTGTGTTGGCAGGGGGGCAAAGATCGACCCTGAAGCCCCTAATTTGTGAGGTTCCTCAAGAGTCGGTGCTCTCGCCTCTACTGTTCAACATTTATATGAAGCCGCTGGGTGAGATCATCCGTGGCTTTGGGGTAGAGTTCCATCAGTATGCTGATGATATTCAGCTGTACATTTCTACCCCAGGCCACCCCAACAAAGCCGTGGAAGTGATGGCCTGGTGCCTGGAGGCTGTGCGGGGTTGGATGGGGCGAAACAGGTTTCAGCTCAATCCGGCCAAGACCGAGTGGCTGTGCTTTCTGGCACCCCGATACAGCCAGTTAGTTCCATCACTGGCTGGGGGGGGGAATTCTTGCTCCCACAGAGAGGGCGTGCAATCTGGGTGTCCTCCTGGACGTACGGCTGTCGTTAGAAGGTCATATAGCAGCCGTCGCCAGTGGGACTTTTTGTCAGATCCGTAGGATCTACCAGTTGTGGCCCTTTCTGGATGGGGATGCACTTCGCATGGTCACATCCGCCCTCGTTATCTCCCGCCTAGACTATGCCAATGCTCTCTATATGGGGCTTCCCTTGAAGAGCACCTGGAGGCTCCAGTTGGTGCAAAATGCAGCTGCACGGGTGGTTTTGGGGGCTTCTCGGAGCTCCCATATTACACCAGTCTTGCACGAGCTGCATTGGCTCCCGGTGGCCTTCCAGGTGCGATTCAAGGTGCTAGTGACCATCTTTAAAGCGCTTCATGGCTTGGGACCTGGGTACTTACGGGACCTCCTACTGCCGCCATCGATCTCCCGTCGCCCAGTGCGCTTCCATAGGGCGGGTCTCCTCGGGGTGCCACCGGCTGGACGGCTGATGACCCTGAGGGTGCGGGCCTTCTCCTTGGGGGCACCTTCCCTCTGGAACGAATTGCCCCCGGAGATGAGGACCATCCCTGACCTTTTGACCTTCCGGCGCGTGTTGAAAACTTAACTATTTCATCAAGCCAGTCTGGCCTAGGGTTTTTATAGGGTTTTAAATTGGTTTTTAATTTGGTTTTAGTTTTATATTCTCGTTCGAGTTTTATCTTTTAGCCACCTTATTTAATCTTTTTAATTATTTTAAAATATTGTATTCGCATTATGTTTTTAATTTCTGCTGTACACTGCCCCGAGTCCCTGTAGGGAGAGGGGCGGTATATAAAACTAATAAATAAATAAATATTGAGTAACCCATTCAAAAATTTCTAAAATTTGGGTGCATGAAGGGCAGAATTTATAAAAGCAGCATACATTTATAATTGAATGATTCAAACTGAATCTCATTGTAACTCATTCACTTTGTATAAAGATAACAATTGCTGTGCAGGATCTGATCAAAGACCACTGGTAATTCTATCACTAAATATAATTTTATTCTTTTCTGCTTTTTACTTCATAAATGGCTTTGGCTTGAAAAGTGATACTAAAATATTTCAAGTTAAATATTGCACTGCTAATCATCACAATGGATAATTAACTACAGAGTTCTTTAATACTAATATTCAGCACAGTGTACTATCTTTCAGATGTTTAAGGGTTTTTTATATTATATATTATTCTAGTTTTTGGAGAGGTGCTGGCTGTACTCACTCTGCTTGCGCTAATTGAGATTAAGTTTGGGGCAATATTGTATAAGCAGTCACATGGTGATGCAGGATTCTAAATTCAGAACATTATAGCCAAAATTGCTTGGATGTCTGCAAAGTAAAGATAATCACTGTATTACAGAGAAAATAGTCCTCATAAGGAAGATTCAAAAGTATGACATGAGTATTACCATTAGCCTATTATCTCTACAATCTCTTAATCAGAATTTATTGAATAGAGAAGATTGCTTATTAAAGGTTTCTTTCCAAAATACTGCTTAATTGAAGGGGAGAGTCTGTCCCTCCCCCCCCCTCCCCCGGAAATGCTAATGCACTAATATTTTGTGCTCATGTTTAATCTTATAATATTTCAAAGGTAATAAAACATATACGCTGTTCCTATTCCTTACTGTGTCATTGTTAGACGTTCTTGGAATGGTCTACCAGCCACCAGCATATTGATTCTTAGTTTTTTATGTTTTTAATGCTAACAATGAAATGTACTTTATGCTCACTGCGAGACTCAAGTGTACAACTCTAAGGCTAACTACAACAAATTACATTATGGCTTAGTGTATTGAGTAAATATATCAAATGTGGCTTGTAAAATGTGATTTATAGTATGTTTTATTGTACAAATCCAGCCAACAAATCATGGTTAAACAAGGTATGGGTGAGCATAATGTGTAATTTCAGCTAGCTGGGTTAATAATATAAGGGAAATGAATACTTACTGTACACAAGTGATATTGAGAACCAGAAATATGTAAAAATGAGACAAAGAAGTAGTGGAAAAGTTTAAGATTACAATTACTGAATAGAAAAAAGGGTGGAAGTCACAATTATATATTTATTCTTCTTTTAAAAAATCATTCTTGCTTTTCTATTTCTTATTTTCCATGTTAGCTCTTGTTTGTTTTGTATATTTTATTACATTAAAAATTATAATAAAGGAGAGAGTTAGACATTTATGAAGGTTTTACAGCAGCCACAAGAAGATAATATATGGGTCACTGGACACTGACTCATTGATAACATGGCATGATAGAGATGGGACTAAATAATATAGCTTCTAATTCCTAGTATGAAATACAGAATAGAATGAACTGTGTTTTTTTAAGTTACATTTTTACAATAATAGTATAGTTTTGAAATTAAGTTGCTTGTTCATGGGGGGGGGGGGGGAATAAATCAAAAAGAGAGGAAGATGGCTTCTTACATTTGAGCATCGAGTGATGTAACAGCAGCTTGTCTTGTTTCAGAACATATTCCTGTCATTATTAGTTTGTTTTTGCCTCATGTGGGGACAAAAATGTTTTTCCAATCCTATTTTTGGTTGAATAAAATTCAAAGAAAGGAGTATAACAGCCAACGAACCCTGAAGACAGATTTAGTTATGATTCATATAATAGTGACTTCTCTTAAAATGTAATTTGTGAATTAATTACCTTTTAAAAAGTTAATGCAAGGATATAATATCCTTCATATTTATATAAGGAGTAAATTATATTAAAGTAATAGCTATTTTCAAATCTCATCTCACCTAATCAATATTACTGGAAATTTCAGGGAATTAATCTGGGATTCTCTATGTGCAAAATGTATTCTGCCCACAAACTAAGGTCTCACTCTAGATGCAAAAATGTAAGATGCAAAAAAAAAAAAAAAAGAAATCCATTTAAGATAGAATGTTTGTAGTTCCTATCTGACTAGTAACCAGAAATATTGATCCAAATTTACAGCAAAAGATGTCTTGTTTGATAGAGGGAAAACATCCCAATCCTTTCTCTCCTTTATCTTACTCGGTATAGATTTCCTTTGGATGCTCCTATCCCCTTGCCTGTTCTAGGGGATGCCCCAATTCACCATTGCTTGCTTCTGTGGGCTCCATGGCTTCTGCAAGATGAAGGGGAAACACGAAGAGTCCAGTTCTGAGCAAGAAACTGCTGTTTGAAAAAAGAAGGCTTCTCTTTTCTGGGTTCACTTAAATATCAATTGGAAAAACTTGTTTACTGCAATCACTTGGTATGATGTTATTGCCCCTTTCTTTGAGGCTTTCTTTTCATGGCTTTCCTTTTCCAGAAAATCCTCTTGTTCACCCTTTGTGCTGTTTGTGTCAATGGGCTGGATAGGCAGAAAAAATATTAGTGTGACTGCATAATTTTTTTAAAGAGTATCACCTTATAGATCTAAAAATGTCAATAAACTGATAAGCCAAATAAATAATATGTAAACCACCACGTGACTTTCTGTGTGAGTGTATGCACGTAAGTGTAATTGGGCTTTGGGTTTTCTACAGAAAAGCTACCCTCCCTCTTTTGGGTCTCCCATGGAGTTTGATGGATTAGTTTAAGAAGGTATACTGATAGGAAGAGATGAACCTGCTATGAATGATAGCCTTTTTTATCAGCATCAGGAATGGGAAGAAAAGAATATGTGTGAAAGATATTAATCTGCTTTATTACATTTATTTTTCTCTCCTTGTTTTTCTTCTCTACAGATTATGGAGGTGGAGGAAAAATGACTCAATACAAAGGACAAACATTACAAAGGAGCATCCAAGATCTATCTGGGGAGATGACCATTCTACAGTTTCCTAGTTTGAATTATATTGACCTCTAGAGACTCTAGATATTGATGATTTTTTTAAATTCAATTAATTTATTGAGATATATCAGCCATTCTCAAACTGGAATATGTTATAAGTATTGGACAACAAGCTAGCTGGGTAACTTTAGGTCAATTACTCTCTTTCAGTCCAAACCACCTCATAGGGTGGTTGTTGTTGTAGGGAAAATAGGAGGAGGAAAGAGTATTTAAATATGCCTTGGGTTACTTGCAAAGTAGTAAAGGTGATATAAAAGTTAAACAAACAAACAAGGAAACTCCCTTTCTGGTTGGGACTCTATGAAATGAAGCAGGTTAAGGGAAACTATTGTATAGATTTATTTAGCTCTTTTGCTAGAGAAGAGCCTTTGACAGAATCAGGCTGTTTTCTTAATTTGGTTTAAACCAAACACACAATATTGCTCACATTTAGAATAATAAAGATGGAAAAGATCATTTAGGCCATCTAATTGCCTTCCCTAATATAATCAAATATATTTGAGGTATGGTTAAGAAGAAAGGACTGCATTAGATTATAAGCAATTCCATTTAAGGCTTGTTTGACAACACAGCAGAATATTCATATGTTTGTACTGGGTCATTTTAATGACAGTTTTGGCAAACATTTTGATATATAAAATCTGGTAGATGTTCCTTTCATGATCCAAACATGTTCAGCCCATTTCAGTCACTGAATGCAATCAAGAAAGATAAGCTAGTAGTTTTCGTTAGAATTAAAATACTATCCAATTCCTCTTATGTGTAAACTATAAATACACTGAACTTCAGCCGGTGATTAGTTAATTGTAGGTTTGGATCCATATTTCTCTTTAAAAATGCTGCTTTTGTATTACATAAAGGAATTTTCTCAAATCACAGCACAACTGGATGAAAAGGAAACAAAAAAACCTCCTCTATTTTTGTAAAGTAAGGAAGGAAAGTAGAAATCAGTCCATTTGTTTTTTAGTAGAAATGAATGAAGAAACATGCAGTTAAGGCATTATGGGAACAGTTGTCTGTGGGGAGTAGAACATCATTTATGGCATAGTCCTATTTTCTCCATTGCTTGCCATGCATTTCTTGTTGCAGAATCATTTTCTGTCAGTAAAGTAAGCACCTTTTCTTAGGACTTCTTGAACTTTACAAAGCAGGCAGAAACCCCACTGAATAGAACTATGTAATACGCATTTCTATATATTTAAGTTTGGGGCTATATAGTTGCAAACCTCTCACCGGTATTTATAAATACTGTATAAGCTGAAATTTTATTTTTTTGGGACATTCCAAAATAGTTTCCTAGGTAAAATTTATATTACTTGAATCCATAACTTCAATTGGTGTAAAATGTGGCGGCATGAGCAGTTATGCGTTCAGGTAGAATACACACTCCACCTCTGCTTTGGGAGTTCCATTGATTAATAGTGTTGTTCCAGGTCCAATTCAAGATGCTGGTGTTGATCTTTAAAGCCCTTCATGGCATATGACCAGGTTTTTGGAGAGACCGCCTCTTCTGGATTTCATTTGCCAACAGATCCAGCAAGGGAGGTCTCATATGATTTCTATCAGCTAAAGAGCTACATTTGGCAGGTCCTGGCTGTGAGCCTTTTCTGAGGTGTGGAATCTTCTACCTCCTAAGGTAAGTTTAGCTTCATCATTAGAGCTTCCGATGATCCCTTAAAACCTGATTATGCCAGCAATCCTGGGAAACCCAAAGGATGGGTGGACTTACGTGGTGGCTTTATTATTAACACCACTTTATTATTTCCTTGTACATTTGTTTTTATAGTTTTTAATTTTTATAAGTGGTTTTAACTTAGTATTTATTCATTACTTTTTACCTTTATTGTACACTTCCCAAAATCACTTTTGGTAAGATGTGCAGCTATAAAAGTTGGATAAAAAGAATACTATATAAATGTAGGTCTGCTTTGGAGTAAGAATGTGATCAAATATTTAATTTGCAGAATATTAGTTAGCTACAAGACAGGAATATTTATGACAGAGCTGTCTAATTTTTTGTTTGCTTGTTTGTTTTGACAGAGTTGTTTCTGCCAAGAAAATGTATTGCATTCTTTTAACAAGTTTATGTGGCTTGATGGAAGTATAGAAGACATGCACAAAGTATGGAAATTAAGACAAGAAAGAAAAGCCATTCAAATTCCTTGTTGAAAACTCTTCTTGAAGATTACACAATGAAAACTATATGAAATTACATGTGACCTTCTCCCTAGTATTCAGTAATGCAGGAATTTTAAGCTTGAACAGGAATGAAGTTAATCCAATAATTCTAGTATTGCCAACTTTGTAATTTAAAACTTAATATATATCACATTTATTATAACTTGTATAATTACTGAATTCCACATTTATTCTAGATAGAAAAGATCATTTAACAAAATCATTACCACGGATACATTTGGGGTTTTATTTTTAGGTTTTGTTTGGTTTTTTGCAGTGAAGGTGATATATTACTATAAGAGAAAATATTTCTGCTTAGTAATTATTTCTGGGTTAATAGTTATCGTTTTCGGGGAGAAATGTGTTAAATTGGAATTTAAATGTTTTATTTATATGAGTACTCAGGATGTTGCTCTCAGAACACAAAAATCAAGGAATCATATATTTCTTGCTGTAATTGTAACTGACAAACAACACTGTTTAAAATGAAGTGCCTGGGTGGTCAATTATTATACAAAGTTATTAAAAATTCAAGCTTTCAAAAAGAAAAGATTGACAAATATTGGAAATTATAAGTTTTTGCTAATACATTGAATAAAATTACATTATCAGGGTTTTTTGTTAATACAAAATAAGACGGAGCCAAATCTTGCAATATTATAGAAACCAATAGACCTTATATATGCAGTATGCAAAATTATATGCTGTAATGTTTTTACATTTGTAGTTTATGAAATTATTGATAATATAAATCTGTTGAATGTATATGCAGTTAGTTTGCACAATGAAGTGTATGGGTAACTAAATGATAGACTTATATAGAGACATTACTAATAATTTAATCTATTAACTATTGGTAAATTTTCTAGTTATTTATATATAGCTATACCATAGTCTAAATTTCACCTGAATTAGTGATGCTGGTGGTTAGGAATTTACCATTTCATGTTGATTTCAAGATCTGCTATGTTCCCAGAAATAAATGTAACATAGAATGGGCCTGGATCAAACCCAAGGGGTGTTTGTGCATGTGTGTCTCTGTGCGTGTCTGCGTGCGGCTTTGTGTGCGTGTACACACACAAACATGCACACACACACACACACACACAAACTTGCACACACATACGTATCCATGCACATATAGAGCATGCAGAACGAAGTAGTTGTTCTCAGGGAAAGAAATGAGACACATGTTGAAATGTTTTTTTTATCAACCACATGAAAACAAGCTCTTTCTCTCTCTTGCCTCCCTTTGAAAAGCTGCTCAGTATGTATATATACGTTCTATATAACTTCTATACCTCTAACCACATCTTTCTTGTGGGAACAATTATACTGGCAGCTTTGACGATAACAGTGATATTGTAGGTATTTGGGACTGAAGATAATACACAAAAGGTAAATGTCACTAAGCACAACTTTAAATCCATTCTTTTTCATACGTAAGTTAAATAATATTTTGTGTCTAGTTTTCATCAATGACCTTTCCAGAAATGTGCCTCCTAGCATTTGCTAGAAGAGGGGCTAATTATAAAGGTTCATATTGTCTCCTATTGCAATTTAAGAATGCTGTAACTAATTGTTAAATTTGAAGTTGTGTCACATAGGTGTTGCTATTCATTCTGCTCTAGATTAGATACCAATATTCCATATGTAAACATTTTCAGGGGGCTTTTGGATTAATTGACTACGATGAGCAATTGGCGTATGCAACAGTTGTTAGAATTCTTGGAACATTTCACAGTGTTATTTATTTGTTCAATTTACTTGCCTCCAATTTTGCCTGGAGGCGACTCTAGATGGCCAACAGTCATTAAAAATCAATGAAAACATTAAAACAATAACATTAATTTAAAATTGACAAAGATAAGGAGGAAGGGGAGAAAAATATACATGGGAATGGGGGTGGAATCTTATCAAGTCCATTAATTATCAGAATAATATGCCCCCTTGGGTCCCAGGCCAGTTGACAGAACTAGGTCTTCAGGCCCATTTGGAAGGCCAATTTGCTTTCTAAATCTGCTGGCATAGGTGGGGCAGGCCAATCCCCTTGGGGCAAGATGGTTCCTCAGATAGCTTGGACTTGTGCTATGAATGGCTTTAAAGGTGATAACCAACACCTTGAATTGGACCTGGAAGCAAAGTGATAATCAATGTAGTTTGTGAAACAGCGGTGTAGCATAGGCCACTCTATGCCTGCTATCTATATAGCTGCTTTCTGTGCCAGCTGAAGCTTCTGAATACTCTTTAAGGATAACACCATGTAGACTGTGTTGCAATAGTCCAAGCATGAGATGACTAGGGCATGAGTGACTGAGTTCAAGGACTCCCAATCCAGGAAAAGCACACAAAGTTATGTAAAGACTCTCCTAGCCATGACTTCCACCTGCTCTTCAAGTAGTAGTCAGAGGTTCAGAAGAACACTCAAGTGGTGCACTGGGTCTGTATGGGGTAAGGCAACCCCATCCAGAATTAAAGATGTTAAAGTCCTGACTCCCAAAGCACCACGCAGTCAAAGTCACTTGATCTTACCAGGATTCAGCTAAAGTTGGATTTCATCAGCATACTGATGGTACCTCATCCTGTGGTGGTGAATGATCTCATCCAGCAGTTTCATGTAGGTGTTAAAAAGAATGGAGAGAGTACTGAGTCCTGGGGCACACCATAAGTGAATGGCCATGGATTGGACCTCTCATTTCCAAGGCAGGTTCCAATACTGATCAGAGTAAGGAGCCAAATAGTGTCAGCGAGGCCCAACTCCTGCAACCATCCCAAAAGGATACTATGGTCAATGGTACTGAAGGCCTCTGAGAGGTCAAGGAGAGCAAGGAAGGATGCACTACTCCCATCTTGCTTTCACCAGAGATAATCAACAAGGGCAACCAATGCTGTTTCTTCAATGCTGCATTTCCTAGATATAAAACAAAATGTTAGATGTTAGTAAGGATAATGAATATCTAATATATATAAATACAGATATACTTTGTAAATAACAAAAATAGGCAAATTAACCCTGTGCAGGGCATCAGAAAGAGAAAAGAAAGCAGTTCAGAGTTACATTGCATCGAATTTGGTATTTTTGCTAGCAACTCATCTGTTTCTGAAATCTGTTTTCTGACAAAATCAATGAGGATTGGCAAAAGCTCTGCATTAATATATCAGCTGCCTCAATCAAACAATAGTAACTGTCTTTCATTTTCACCTGGTCAGTCCTGTTATGCCTCTTTTTAAAACAAATTTTGAAACCACTGGGACCAAATATAACAACTAGCAAGACAGGAGTCATTAGCTTATGTCAGGATACATTTCTACATCAGGGAGAAAGAAGCTTTAGCATAGCTTCCTCCAATAGATGTCAAGATCTTGTAAATCCCAAACCAAATCTTGCAAAACCTTCCAGATTTGGTCTCATAAGAAAATCTAAGATGCAATGGCACATGAAAACAGTTGACAAGTATACTCATTATTCAAAATATTCCTGGCATCTCATCTTGCTTAATCTAATCTGAATTTCTAGCTGTTAACAATAAAAACAAAGCAAAAGCTTCATTGGATCTGAAATCTGAGAGAGAATAATATATTTCTGATAAAAGTTTCACTTTTCCCCTTCTTCCTTTTTGCTCTCTAGATTCCATCATGGATTTAGAAGTGGAGAAATTCCTCAGGAATCTTCTGGTCTTATTAGCTATAGAAACCAGCAGTTTTTACATATTTGCATGATAAATCACTTTTTTTACAATGGATTATCAAGACAATTTAGTTTTAAACCATCTATATAAATTGTATCTTATATTTCTAAGAAGATAAGAATATATGTATGTATGTATGTATATAAGTATATATGCATGTATGTGTGTATGTGTGTGTGTGTGTATATATTTATTTATTTATTAACATATTTATATACCGCCCCTCTCTAGAAGGACTCAGGGCGGTGTACAGCCAACTATAAAACAATTCCACAATTATAAAAGTTAAAAGAAGAATTAAACATCCTAAGGCTGCCTTTAAAATTGTACCCAACCCCAATAAATTAATAAAAAGCCCAAATATTAAAAAGCCCAAATATTAAAATCCCAAAAATTTAAAACCCAAAATTCTAAAATTGCTCTAAAACTCCCACTTCAGTCCAGGCTGGCCTGCTCGAAGAGCCAGGTTTTCAGTGCATGTCTGAATGCTCTCAGGTCGGTGTTGTTACGTAACTCCGGAGGGTGCAGACCATTCCAGACCATTCCAGAGGGTGGGAGCCCCCACCGAGAAGGCCCTATTCCTTGGGGTCATCAGGCGGCACAGAGATGCTGTCAGTACCCGAAGGAGGCCCTCCTTGTGGGAGCACACAGGTCGGTGGGAGACTACCGGCAGAACGCGGTCCTGCAGATAGCCTGGTCCAATGCCATGGATTGCTTTAAAGGTCAAAACCAGAACCTTAAAGCGAACCCGGAAGGCCACCAGCAACCAATGCAGCTCGTGCAGGAGAGGTGTCATATGGGAGTTTCTTGATGCCCCCATAACCACCCGCGCGGCCGCATTCTGTACCAGTTGAAGCCTCCGGGTGCTCCCTGCAGGGAGCCCCATGTAGAGAGCGTTACAATAGTCCAGGCGGGAGGTGACAAGGGCATGAGTGACCGTGCGTAAGGCGTCCCGATCCAGAAAGGGCCACAACTGGCGAACTATAGATCCTATATAGATTATTCACATGCTATTAAATACTCTTTCAGAGAAATAACTAGGATATTTTTTAGTACAGACTCTTTGTAGTTTTGGAATATGTTTTCAGGTATAGTAGTTGTGGTCATATTTTCTTAATATACAATATTTATAATTTCTTTTAAAATCAACTGTACAAAAAGGATGAAGTGTTATGATAAATAAATGCTATTGTGAATATAACTGTAAAGAAAAAAGAAAATGGTTAATAGCATATTTATTTTATGGAATTCTGATTTTATCTCCTGAGGTTTTTTATAAAATAAAATACATTCACAAATTTATATGGGTAATAATCCCTTTATGTTTCTCTCTCTTTATCAAGTGACTTGATAAAGAGAAATATAGCTGTAATACAGAATTCTTCTCTAAACATTTTTCAAAATTCTTAGAATTGGAGATTTTGATATATTTAGCAATGAATGTAACTAATTTTTATTAGAGTCTTATACAATAGAGCCTCAGGGTAAGATCATTATAACATACATGATATATAAGTGATAGTTATTTCAATACTATCTGGAACTCTTGTTTATTTAAATTCACTACATTGAGGAGCTAGGATTTCGAATTTCTCTATAAATAATGCTTCTGTTTATGCAATACCCGTTTCCAAGATATTTCAAAAGGTTTGATTGGTTGGCTATGATTCCAATAACATTTCTACAAGCTAACTAATTCTGCATTGCATAGTATACAATATTTGAAGGTTCAAAGGGTAATATGACCTTTAAAAAATCATTGGAATTTCTATAGCTTTTCAAGCTATATAGAAAATTGCATATATTGTAAATTGCAACTGGATTTTTTTTTTTTGTTGGTTTAAGATGTTTTGCTGTTCATCCAAGCAGCTTCCATAGTCTAAACAAGTTTGTTAGGTGGAGATGTACCAACTCCTCCTGCCCCAATCTGAGGATTTCTTTCTGAGGTTGGTGCAGGAGGAGTTGGTACATTCCAAAGACTCTGCCTAACAAAGATGCTCAGACTATGGAAGCTACTTGGATGAGCAGCGAAACATCTCAAACCAATAAGAAAATTAGCCCAGTTGCTATGATGCAATTTTCCAGACAACTCTTACCTGCATGACTGAGAATCTTCATCGACATAAACAAACTGTATTTCATGAATTAAGTGTAAAACTATGCACATACAAAATGAGTGTCTTGGTGAATATTATAAGTATTTTGTCAAATTACTAACTGCACATGGCAGACAGCTTAGTTGAGATAAATCCAAGAAATGCCATTTATTGTTATTTTGATATTCGCTTGAATATGTTCTACACGGCCTAGCATTTCATAACACAAGTATAGTAAACCATCTTGCTATCAGATCAGGAAAACTCTTACAGTCAGCTGACTGTTATTTTGGAATTATAAACTTGTAAGGACATGGAGCCTAAAGATTTTTGCTGTAACAAGGTGTCTTACAAGGTTGCATTATAAATTATAGATGCTTATCATGTTTGCATCTTCCACTGAAATGGTTGCCTATTGATTGGTCTTCTTGCTGATTAATTCCCTTATCTCTCTGGTGCTTCTCTTGGAACCAGCTAAATTGCTTGACTTGACTTGTTTTCTCTCTGTATGTTCTAAAATCTATGCTCTTGAAATAAACACTTTCTTGCTCTAACTGTGAAAGCATGTTTAGGAGAGCAGATATGGTAATTGCTGTAATAAACAAACTTTATTATTACATCTCTTCTCAGTTCACAAATTATATCTGCCTCCTTGGTGCTGTTCTTTTCCCCCCCTTTTATTGCTGAAACTGATGAACTGAAATATTGGCCACATTCCTAAGCTTGAACAATAGCATAAAGAAGTGATTGGAACACAAAGATAATGCTTGCTGGGTACAATCAGAAATAGAATGTAGAAGGATAATTAAAATGAAAGGCAAATTAGATCACTGTGGGATAACTCAGTTGTTCACTTTTCTTAATATTATTCTATGTAAAGAAAACAACACAGCATTAGTAAGATCATGGTCATGCTTTTGAGTAAAAATTTGGACCTGTTTGCACAACATTAAAAACAGAAATGATTTAAAAATTCAAAGAATTCTATTCATGGTAACTAGCTACATAGACAAGTGTACTATCTATGTGTAGTAATTGTAAAAGATTAAATGGATCACATTCCCGTCACAAATTATTTATATTTACAGTTTGGGTAAGTTGCTGGTCTTGGCTCTAAATATAAATATTCAGGTAACAGAGACAGCCAGAAATGCTTTTGCAGAGTTACAACTAGTATACAGATTATGCCCATTTTTAGAGATGATTAAACATACTTGATGACTTGAATATTTAATATCTCCCCTTAGCCATCAAATTGTATGTGTCGTATGTATGTATATCATTATATAAATTTATTTAATCACATAGAATTCTCTCTGAGGTATTCTAAAGCCATGTCAATCTAGATAAATGTTTGTCAGCCTCAGCAGCTTTACAATGTGTGAACTTTAACACCCAGAATTCCACAACATTATGAGAGTTGAAATCTGTTCATCTTAAATTGCTGAGAAACACTAGGCTAGATTACTTCAACCTGGGCTGGTTGTAGGGAAGATATTGCTCCCTTATTAAAATACTAATGTTCCCTTATTAAAATACTCAATTAAAATACTAAAATATTTGTACTATTTTATTATTTAAACATCTTTCTTAAGCTACTTATCACTGAAATGATTACTACAAATAAAAATAAAAAATGAAATAATAGTAATTATTAATACTAAATTTTAAATTAATCAACACTAATTAAGAAAGCACCCACTCTTTATGAAAGGAAAAACTGAGAAAAGAAATAGATATTAAACAAATATCTGGAAACAGTACATTAGGGATTCATGCATAGTAAAGAGAAAAATGAAAAAAGCCTATGATTCACTGCTATGTGATAATTTGTAAAAAAATCTCCCCTAATAATCTTAATGGTCTAATAGGTTTGCATAGGGGTTTATTAACCCCCAAACCTGTCAGGATGTATCTGAGTGGTTTGAAATTCTCTCAGAAATCTGGTGGTTAAGTGATTGTCAAAATGATATAAAATCTCTTCATAATAACAGTGAGAAATAAACTGGAAAATGAACTTTATAATAGCAATAGTTAAAAAGCATTCGTGAATGTGCAATTCACTAAAAGTTATGATTTCAGAAGTGTTAGGGTCTACAACAAGCTGTAGACAAAAACTTTTAGGCCCAAACACCCACTGATGCCTAACAGTTTCTGTCCCACCTGACCTCTTTTTTAAAACATCTAATTAAAATAAATAAATAAGCAAATAGGAAGCCAACATGTTGCAAAGAAAAGCTCTAGAATGATCTTAATTTCTAAAAAAATACCTGGGCTATAAAAATCATTCAGGCATAATTGGAAATTAAAATAAAATATTATCCAATGTTTCTTTGGTGGGCGGTCCCCACTTGCACCTGTATCCCCTTTCAAAGGGTTAGGATGATAGAGAACTTGTCTTGCAGAAATACTGAGATGGGCAGAAAATATTCTTATCAAGTTGCCTTTTAGTGTATATTCATGGTCACCAGCAGGAAGTCAGTCTGTGAATGAGCAAGTCCTCTTTGCATCATGCATTTTCATACACTTCTCCCTTCCAAAATCTCAAGACCTTTTTTTTAAAGTTGAAAAAAGATTAATCATTGATATATGTTATGATATGTACAGAATAACCCTTGAGTAACAAGGATATGCACATGGAAATGTTTATGAGAGTAGTTATGAATAATTATTCAATCACACACAGATACACTAAATTGAGTTAAACTTTACTTTAAGAAATAGCACAGTCCAATAGACGGTCCAGGTCATATATGTTTAACAGTCCAAAGAATATCCAATTACAAAGTCTTCTTACTGGTTGCCTTTGTCATTTACAGTAAACAAAGATATCAAAGTATAAGCACAGCATAAATACAACAGAGAACCTTAGATAGCAACAGAATGTCAGAGAGAGCAAGCTATGATCTCTAGCTCCCTCTTATGGTAATTTGCAATATAAACAACCAATCTGAATATAATAATAATAATAATAATAATAATAATAATAATAATAATAATAATAATAATAATAATAATTTATATACCACTCCTCTCCCAAAGGACTCGGAGCGGTGCACAGCCATACAATTAAAACATTAAATATATAAAAGTTAAAACTAAATTAAATTAAAGACCCTGGCTGAAAACAATTAAAACCCTTCCCTTAAACCCTAAAATTTGATATAAAAATTAAAATACCCAAATCTAAAATCAGCCCAAGCTGGCCTGGTCAAAGAACCAGGTTTTCAAGGCATGCCTGAAGGTCCCCAGGTCTGTGGTTGTACATAACTCCAGAGGCAACCCATTCCAGAGGGCAGACGCCCCCACAGAGAAGGCCCTCTTCCTCGGGATCACCAGCCGGCACATAGATGCCGACGGGACCCGCAAGAGACCCTCCCTGTGGGAGTGCACTGGACAGTGAGAGGAAAATGGCAGAATGCGGTCTTGTAAATATTCTGGTCCGATGCTATGGAGCACTTTAAAAGTTAACACTAAAATCTTAAAGCGCACCTGAGAGGCCATTGGCAACCAATGCAGCTCACGCAGGAGGGGCGTCACATGAGAGAACCTTGACGCCCCCATAACCACCCGCGCGGCCGCATTCTGTACCAGTTGAAGCCTCCGGATGCTCCCATTTGGGAGCCCCATGTAGAGGGCGTTACAATAGTCCAGTCGGGAGGTGACCAGGGCATGAGTGACTGTGCGTAAGGCATCCCAATCCAGAAAGGACCGCATCTGGCGGATCAGGCGAACCTGATAAAACGCCCCCCTGGAGATGGCCATAATGTGATCTTCCAAGAACAGCCATACATCCAGGAGGACACCCAGATTGCGAGCTCTCTCTGAAGGGGGCAAAATCTCACCCCCAAAAGCCAGCGAAGGAACTACCTGGCTATATCGGTATAAATCAATACAGTGATTTTGTCTTAAAGCTACAAACATGCATTGTTGGTTTATATATTGCTAACCCAATTAATTGGTGTACAGATTCCTTACAATATGTTTTTTTTTCTTTCAATGTCAGGAGCAATCTTGGGTACTATCCAATAGAAGCACACAATTAGGTAGAGTGCAATCTAATTATGTGGAATTCACTCCCACCTTAAAACTCAGGCTATGAAATCATGGTTTAAATATTTAATCAGTATCTTATGTGTAATATTGCCTTCATATGTGATGTAATTAATCTATTTTTAATAGTCAACAAGTGTTAACAGTCAAGTCAACCAGGCTTTGTTTGTTGTAAAACATTATCTCCATTGTACCTGTAAGAATGACTTATATTTAGCTGCCAAGAAAAATACATTTTCTAGTGCTCATAGGAGCATCCAAAATATAGTTATATCATAGGATCATCCAAAATGTAGTCATATCATAGGATAGTCCAAAATAAATTGAATTCATTTTAAATTATTTCAAAATGAAAGATGCTTACCTGAATGCCAAATACGGGGATATGCCATAGAAACAATGTGAACAGTTTTATGCTGATATAAATGATGTGAAGAGTTTTATGAAGCCCTTTACATACTGTATGGACTTTGGTCTTTTGGGAATTCCCCCCTCCTGAGTAAAGATGATATAATTCTCATTACAGAGAAGGCTCAGATCCTGCAGGGATTAGTGGTACACCTGGAAGCTGTCCTCAACCAACCATTAGCTATTAATGATGAGGTTGGTCGACAGGGTTTCTCAGGTCAACATAAACACCATGGATGACCCCTACTAGCAGCTGAAGTCATGGTAGCTGTCAGCCAGCTCCTCAATGGAAAAGTTCCAGGGCAGGCACCTTACCAGAAAAGATATATAAATTAAGTGCCATCTATTTATAGAGTTCTATACAAAGTCAGTACCCATGTATTTATAGAGAAACCCACAGGTTAAGCAAGGATCCATCAGGAAATTAAAGATGCATGCACTGTATACATCTACCAGAGGAAGGGCAATTGACAAGTATGTGACAATCACTGAGAAATCTTACTATTCTCCATCACAGAAAAAAATCTTGGAAGAGTTTTGGTAAACAATCCAACACTCATCTGGAGCTATACCTGTCTCTACAGGGTTGTACTACTTAGTACCCTTCTGTACGCCTGTGAAATGTGGACTGTGTCAAAGATGTGCAATATATTCTAACCATTTCCATCCTGGTTTTTAAAGAATATTAGACATCAGATCACTAGATAAAGAACCCAAACACCAAAGTTCTCTTTAAACCAAATCTACAATGAGTCCAAACACTGCTAATAAGAGTTGCCTTAAGAAAGTTCAAAACATTCTCAAAGATTCATCTCATCCTGGGCACCCTATTTTTGAACTATTACCATTTGGCAGACAGTACAGGATAATAAAAACAAGGATAAATAGGCTGAAAAACAGCTTCTATCCCAGGGCAGTAACTCTATTGAATTCTACTATATCGTGCAATATTAGTGCGATATCAGGAGTTTTCAATTCAATGTGTGGAGTGTGAGGGATGTGTGTTTGTGTTTATTTTCATAGACATAAATTGTACACTAAAGATGGTATTTAATTTTGTTGTACGAGGTACAATGACAATAAAGTAAACTAAACACAGACAGATTGGGCATCCGTATGCTGGACAAGCATATACTTAAGTAACTCCTTTTTACATTTACACTAGAAAGAAGAATAAATGTTACAAAGATACATTAAAGGCTTCACTGAGGTTACTTGACATAGAGACTATGTTAATATGAGATTGGAGGCTAAATTGTATGATGAACAATTGCAGGAACTGGGAATGTCTAATCTAACAAAGAAAAGGACTAGGAGTGACATGATAGCAGTCTTCCAATGTTTGAGGGGTTGTCACAGAGCACCTGAGGGCAAGACAAGAGATAACATAGGGAAGCTTATCAAAGATAAATCCAACCTAGAATTAAGGAGAAATTTCCTGTCAGTTGAGAACAAATAATCAGCTTGCCTGCAGAAATGGTGGGTGCTCCATTACTGGAGGTTTTTCAGAAGTGATTGGTCCAGAATGGTATACAGTCTCCTGGTTGAGAAGAATAGTGGACTAGAAAACCTCCAAGGTCCCTTCCAACTCTGTTATTCTCTGTGGAAACAGTAACTATGAGATGGATCTTGGAGTCTTAGTGAACAACCAGTTAAATATGAACCAATAGTGTTTGGTGGCAGCCAAAAAAAGCCAACACAATCCTAAATTGCATTAACAAAGGGACACAATCAAGATCAAGTGAGGTACTAATACCACTCTATAAAGCCTTAGTAAGACCACACCTAGAATACTGCATCCAGTTTTGGTCACCACACTATAAAAAAGATGTCGAGACTCTAGAAAAAATGCAGAGAAGAGCAACTAGGATGATTAGGAGACTGGAGACTAAAACATATGAAGAACAGTGTGATGACCTGGGGCGTGGCACAAAAGCAACAAAGTCACAAAAGTAGGTAAAGTCCCTTTAATACCTCCAACTTGGCCCCCAATCTCATCAGCTGGAGAAAAACCTCTCCCAAGAACAGTTTTTAAAGGGAAGAAATTCAATCATAACCCAAAGTACATATAAATTATAAATAAAAACCAACACAAACCATGTTGCAGCAATTAACAAGACAGGGCAGGATAAGGAATTGCAGACTTCAAAAGATAATGAAACACACACAGTTGGGAGGACAACAGAACCCAGATAAGACTTGACAAACAAAGATAATTCACGCTTTCCTTCCAGCAAGGTGCAGTGCGCAAACGCCCTTTTTAAATCCTGTTTTCCCAGCTGCAGCTAATGAAGGGAATTAGGGCCCTTTTCTCTCCCTTAACTCACGTTGCTCCCTTCTCCATTCCTCCCTGTGTGCCCTAGGATGAAGAGGAGGTGGCCCTGGGTCTTCCTTTGAAGGTCCAGCCGGACTGTGCCCTTCCCCAGTTTCTTCCACAGCCACTGGAGCCACACTCCCACTCCCTGTCAGCTGCTCGACCTCCCCCTAGGAATCAGATTCCAACAAAGGCATGACAACAGTTACAGGAACTGGGCATGGCTAGACTACTGAAGAGAAGGACCAGGGAGACATGATAGCAGTGTTCCAATATTTGAGAGGAGGGGGTCAAGCTATTTTCCAAGGCACCCAAAGGCCAGACAAGGAATAATGGATGGAAATTAATGAAGGAGAGATTCAACCTAGAAATAAAGAGAATTTTTCTCAGAGCGAGAACATCAACCAGTAGAATAGCTTGCCTTCAGAAGTTGTGGGAGCTTCATCACTGGAGGCTTTCAAGAAGAGATTAGACTGCCATTTGTCAGAAATGGTGTATGGTCTCCTGCCTGGGCAGGGGGTTGGACTAGATGACCTACAAGGTCCCTTCCAACTCTGTTAATCTGAAATATTTATTTTTAACAGTTTTATAACTTTTAATGTTGTAAGCTGCCCAGAGTTGTCTCAAGGAGAGTTGAGCGGCAAAAAAGGTAACAAATAAAATTCGACCAACTGAGAAATCCTGGTGCAGAATCACTCTACCAGGTGGGGCCTCATCCATAAGGGATGTCAACTTGACAAAGTAAGACTGTGGAAGCACAACAGAAACATGAGTTGTACACATCTAGAGCCATCAGTGCAACAACCAGTGTTTGCCCAAAATGTGCCAGGCCATTCCCTGTCCAAATTGGCTGATCAGTCATTTTCAGACATACCCCATTTAGTTTTAATACAACTAGAGGTGTTGAAATCCACAATGAACAACACAACAGTTTATCTAAACTTTTAATAGTCAGAATAGCTCCACTTATTCTGGGATCAGCAAACTACCCTCAATTTAAAAATAACTATTTTCACAGGTTTAGTGCAGACATATGAAAGACATGATTAGCTAGTCTCTTTTTGCATTCCCCACTGCCTGGAATAGCTTGGAGACATATCCAGCAAGGAAAAAAGGACTAGACGGTGCCATCTGCAGGACATTTTCTTCTTTATACAGAAAGCAGCTGGTGGTGGTGGTGCATCATTTCGAAACTTGTTACATTTCCTGAATAAAATTTTCATTTCTTGATCCATGTTAGAGATGACCCCACATGGGTAAAAATAAATGTGGCAGGATTTCAAGTATCTCTGAAATTAAGGTGTGAGCTTTGCTGAGAAAGAAATACAGCAGACATTTCATTTGGCACATACACAGAGCTGATTAATACCTGTAGAGTGTATTCCTATTGCTCTTACAACAATTGCTCCAAGGACTGTAGAACAGATTGAGTTCTCTCTCTGAGGTTGGGGACTGATGATAATGATGAAAAAGTTGTAGCAGAGTGTGTTCCTCGATGCCTCTCAAATACATATACTCATCCACCTACCTATTGAAGATGACACTGCTATTCGTTTTTTTCAGAGGCATAATGCTTTCAATGGATATATGTATATGGGTATATATATGTCTCTATGTGTGTGTGTGTGTGTGTGTATGTATGTATGTATGTATGTATGTATGTATATCACGGGACTGTGAGTTGTGTTGTGTTTTGCCATTTTCCATTGGATATGCTGAATTAGTTTATTGACCATGAGATTTGCTTAACATCTGCCATATTTTTTAAAAACTCAGTGACTCACTTTATGACCCTTATAAAATGGCCATAAAACTGAGTCAAGTCATGTGGTGACCTGCTTAATAACCAAACTTCCAATTGTGGTTAAGTGGGGACTACCTGTATATAGTTTCTTCAGTAGCTCATATTTCATAACATTAACTTTAGTTCCTGAAAAATTCCATTGCAAGAACTATTAATCTTTAAGATGACAGAGGATGCTTTATTGCTTCAATGCAATCTCTACTGAAATCAGCAGAATTCATTTGAAGCCTAATTAAATGTGCATGTGCCTTGGCTCATGTTCCAAGTTTTATCTATGCTCCTGCCTGTTGCATTTCAAGAGTAGCAATTTGGTAAGTGGGTGACCCTTTTATATCCATCTTTATTTTATTCCACCATTATCTCCTGGTGCCTTCTACATGCCATGGTGTTGCATGTGTTCCATTGATCATTAAGCGAGTCCCTTCTTGACCACATCAGCAATGACATAGTCTGGCAGCAGACAACCATTGCATCAATAACAGAGTAAAAGCAGGAAGAATGCTTTCAGTGATATTGTCACATCCTACAAGCAGCTGCTCATACTATTGTTTGTACTGCCTACTGTTTTAACACTGGTGGCAAATGCCTGCATAGAAGATCAAGGTAAAGGTGGTAGAATACAACTGACATGGGCATGAAGATCGTACTGTTAGACCTGGTTGCTATATTTGATTGTGTGAAATGACATTTGTTGATCCAAAAAGCAGACCCTTCATCTATAGGAAAATGCTAGGAAGAAGTAGCTTCTTTGCTGATTTAGAAATTAGACCAGAATATCTGGAAGTAGCAGATAGGACAAGGCTGCATCCTTTTGTCTTATTACATTTACTCTTTCTTTTCAAAATGACAATCCTCCCAAAGGACTCATCTTATCAAAACAAACAACCAAACAAAAATACATCATTTTTTTAACAAGGTCATTGAAGGTAACAATCCTATGGAATGGAAAGGAATGAGCACAAATTACAAGATTTATGTGGAAGTTATCATCTTCCTTCCTTTCTCTTCAATACACTCTTGCCTAATGAAGATTATAAAATTGGAGGGAAACATCTAGTCTGCTTTTATTAAACTGTAACAAACCAAAGTAGGCTCATGTAGTATTGCCATTATTCTACAGGATCTTTTTACAGCTTTTGACTTTAGACCTTCCCTACATTAAAATGATGTGCTTAATATAGAGAAGTATCTTGAGTATATTAGCATTTTGCATGTACCTCCTAGTTGGTGGAATGTGGACAACAGCAAAGACTAACAATGCAATTTTCAGATTAAAGATTCTAACATGCATAGAACAGTATGTGTGTGCTCAGAATAAATTTGGGCTGGACAAATGGCATATTTGGCTGTGCTAGTGGCATATCACCCCAAATATTTCCAAACTGACAACTGTTATGTTCTTACCATTAGCTGGGAGTGGTGCAGGTAGCATAGATTCAACTAAGGCTGTTAACCTAAGCTCCCCTTTCTTAAGTTAATAAAAAAGCTTTGTTGATTGAAGCCATGATCAACATTCATAGCTTCTTCTGTTGATGATAC
Source organism: Bungarus multicinctus (assembly GCA_023653725.1). Taxonomy (NCBI): domain Eukaryota; kingdom Metazoa; phylum Chordata; class Lepidosauria; order Squamata; family Elapidae; genus Bungarus; species Bungarus multicinctus. Next base: position 86,879,138 of record CM042842.1, on the reverse strand, counting down.
TGGGAGACAGTAGAATGCAATGCAGAAAGTAAGAGGAGTAAATGGTTAAATATGAATTAATGAAAGAGAGTAAGAGAGAGATGATAGGCAGATGGCATGTTTTGAGGAACTAAGAAAAAGCTTAAATCAATATAAAAGATCTTGTGGAATGGACGTGGCACACACACACACACACACACACACACACACACACACACACACACACAACCTACATATATACTTTGAAATGAAGGCATAGTTTAATAATGAACTAAAATGCTTATCAGAAAATATGAATAGGAATTCATGCGCTGGATATGAACTGCATGTTATGCTCCAGTACATTTAGTGCATACATATCCACCATGGCATTTTCTTTTGTAGTAAGCAATATAAGTGAGCTCTTTTTCTGATGTATTTATTTATTTAAATTTATATACCACCCCCCTCTCCCAAAGGGACTCGGGGCGGTGAACAGCCAAGATAAAATACACATATAGAAATACATATACAATATTTAAAAGTTAAAAGAATTAAATACATTGGCCATATCAAAAGATTAAAAATAAGGGAATTAAGTTAAAACCAATGAAGAGCAAAAAGATATAAAATCTTTTATCTATGTGGTTGCTAAGAGTTGACAATGTTTTGATGGCATATAATCAATCAAATCAATTTCCAGATGGATTCCAATCCCCCTCGATCCATAGTCTGCTGCCTAGGATAGATGCAACCTAAAATCCAGCAATCTGTAGGTCATAGATTTTCTTATTTTATTTACATCCCATCTTTACTATTTTTTATAAACATCTCAAGGCAGCAAACTTATCTAATATTCCCTCCTCCTATTTCCCCACAACAACTCTGTTAAGCTGCAAGTGGAGTTGCCTTTGTCAAAAGCATGCCACAATTTGGCGTTACAGAATTATATTTCAAGCTGTAGACCACAAGGACTGTTACTATTACCATAATAAACCCGGTAGAAGAATTTGGAGGGGGTGGAGGGGAGGATGCTAGAACAAACAAGCTACGATGTCCTGAAGGAATGCGACTTTATTGTTGCACTGAAAATTGTTTATAGTCTGCTTTTCGAAGTTTGAACCTTAATGCACCTCTCTAAACTTCTAGGAATCCTGAATAAAAACAGAAAGATGTCTCCGCTCTCCCACTGTGCAGCGGCAAATGGTAGCGCCCGCTATTACTTCTTTTACCTCACTTTTTTTCTCCAGCGGGAGGCGTGGCCTACCCGTTGATTGAGTGGGTGGTGTCCGACAACGGATTTAGGGCTGGGGTTGAGTGGCATATTCAGGGATTGCTTCTGTACCCTCAGAAGGGATAAAGTGAAGTGAAACTTGTAGTTTACCTTTTCACAGAGTAAATTCAATGGTAGAAATAAAGGGAAAACAAAGCATCTTTAATCGTATTTAAACGTGGAACAACGCAGGCGCATGCGTGAAGAGAAAGGAAACAAAAAAAATTCTGCACCCGGACCAGCCGATCAGTCTCTTGGATGTTTGCTTCCAACTTGAGCCGCAAGACCTCGTGGCGCAACGGTAGCGCGTCTGACTCCAGATCAGAAGGCTGCGTGTTCGAATCACGTCGGGGTCAGGGCATCCCTTTCCAAAAAAGGGATTTGTTTTACCCTAAATACAGGCGATATCACTTTTCTCTTCCCGGTGCTCCTAGGTTCTCTTTAAAGCGATCTCCCGGGTCGTTTGTGGATTGCAACAAGGGGAAGAACGCTAACACGTGGGAAGGACTGAAGTCAAGAAATACGTAATAAAGGTGTTGTTGGGGTCACCGGGTGGCGGCTCATTGTCCCGATAAAGCACGATGAATGTAATTGAAATAATGGAAAATAGAAGATCAAACGGGAAATCCTGGAAGGAAAAATAAACAAATAAGGTACAGTTGCCACTCTTCAAAAAGGAGGACAAAGGAGGCGAAATCTATAAGTATTTTGAAAGATTACAGTAGTTTGGTGAATGATCTCCAGAAGTACGGTGAAAAAAGCACTTCAACTTTAAATCTATTGTGATTAGGGTTGTTCTGAAGAAAACTTTTAATAGTAAAACAGGTGGCAGAGTGGGAAGTGGGTAAGAAAATTAAATAACAGTCTATCTGGTAATGATTATTAATAAAATGAAACCCAATGACCCTGAGCAATTTAAAGACTTCCCACATTAGAGGATGTAGGGATAGGTTGGGGAGTCAATAAATCCTTCAGTTGCCATATTAACAAACCAGGGAAAACTGGGAATTAATCCCATGGTCTGCTGGCAATAGTCCAGCAAATCAGGAGTGCCTTAATCTGACACCCCATTGCCCTGAGGATGCCCTCCAAAAAAGTGTTCATGCATCTTAAATAATTTTAAAGCAATATTGAGTATACAAGAAAAAAAACATCAATAAATGCAGTGTTTTCCACTGAAATGAAGTATGTCTTGTTGGTTCTTAATAGTTTATGTGCATCTTTACAAAACTGTTTAGCAGTATTGGATATATATTGAATTAACACAGCTGAGCATTTCTGTGGTTATTATGCATGGCAACATCTGACTTCTATATGAGACTTACAGATTCCCATGTTAGGCTTCCACTACAGTTAGTGTTCTTTACACTATGCACATTTTTGCCAGATGGGAGTCAGATAAAAACACTGAAAATTGTTTTTAAAATCAGTAAGCAAAAACAGTATTACACTTCAGATTAAATAATATTGTGAGTTTCCAACATTTAAATCATAGTTCTCTAAAATTTCCTCATAAAATCACAGTATCAAATTTTGGCACCACAATCTAAGGAGTGCAAGTTGGTGATTGTGGCTTGTAAACTGATAACAGTGAATCTCCGTCTATCCCATGACTGCTTTTTATCACCTCCTCTCATAGATCACCAGTTTCTTGGGGAGGCGGGAATGAATGGAAGACTAAACTGAACCCAGAACATCTGACTTGCAAATGACAGGGGTGTCCCTTTCAAAGATGTGATTGATATACATGGGGATGTTTCAGAAAATGTTATGGGTGAGAAAGAAAAAGTGAGATGTGATTACCAATTTTGGTAGCAATGTGTCACATCCAACTGACAAATATATTATAGTTTCCATGTGTGATTCCTCCAGTGTAACTTGCGTACTGTATCTTTTTCTTTAAAATTTGGATTTTTTTTCCTGTTTTTAATTGCCAGTGAAATATGCAACTTTATTTGATGTCTGTGTTTTTATGAATGTTCGCAGAGCTGACAAAATGAAATTCAACACAGAGAAAAGTAAACTCTTACATTTAGGCAAGAAAAACCCAAAGTATATGCACAGATTAGGTGAAATTTGGCTTAATAGCAGTAACTGTGAGATGGATCTTGGGAGTCCTAGTGGACAATCAATTAAATATGAGTCAGCAGTGTGCGGCAGCAGCCCAAAAAGCCAATGCAATCCTAGGTTATATTAACAGAAGGATTGAATCAAGATCATGTAGTACTGTAATACTGCTCTATAAAGCCTTAGTAAGGCCACAGCTAGGATATTGCATCCACTATAAAAAAGATGTAGACTCTAAAGTGCAGAGAAGAGCAACTAAAATGATTAAGAGCCTGTAGGCTAAAACATATGAAGAATGGTTACAAGAACTGGGCATGGCTAGTCTAGTGAAGAGAAAGATCAGAGGTGAAATAAAAGCAGTTTCCAACATTTAAGGGCCCGTCACAGAGAAGAGGGGGACAAGACAACCTATTTTCCAATGCACCAATGGCCAGATAAGAAACAATGAATGGAAACTGATCAAGGAGAGATTTAACCTAGAAATAAGGAGAAATTTCCTGAAAGAACAATTAACCAATGGAACAACTTGCCCTCATCACTGGAGGCTTTCAAGAAGAGACTGAACAGCTATTTATCAGAAATGCTTGAGTAGGGGGTTGGACTAGATGACCTACAAGGTCCCTTCCAACTCTCTTATTCTAAGTCATTCTAATCAACATTGTAATACTGTAGTGTTCATTTGATAATACTGATACATTATTTTGAAATCATTTCAAAATTGGCAGGAATCCAGGTGCATTAGTTAAGTAATATGTGTTTATTAAATACAAGAGCAATTAATGAATTTTTTTCCCAAAGCATTGAAAGAAAACAAATTCTTAACCAACATTATGCTTTCTTTCATAGCCCCACTATTTGGAGACATGGAGAATGTTACTGTAGATGTGCATATACAAAACAAGGAACAAAACACAGAAGGACAAGGTGTGAAAGAAGAAGTTGATATTAAAAGTCTGACTGACACTGAACTATGGAAGCAGCTTTGCTCATATGGAGTTAACCCTGGGCCAATATTACGTATGTATCAGATGCATGATGATCTTGGGAGATATGAAAGAAAGCTGACTCACTACTTACTACTCACTACTATAACAAAGAGTTTGTATTTCTACTAGCATTTCCCCACCATTACCACCATTGCTTAACTTGCAGGAAATAGTTCTTGAAACACATCCAGCTTTGAGGCAAGCTCATTTTGATAAGGAAATAGAAATGCATCTGCTTGAGATTCCTTCTTTTTTTGTGACTATATGACACAACAGCAGAAGCAGAATGTGTTTGTACTTTAATTTACATTCAGGTGTATATTCTGACTTGTCTTGTGCGCTCTGGCTATGCTTTCTGCATTCTTTACTTCAAATTTTCCAAATCATGAATGTTGTTTAATGTACTCTTAGTTAAAAAATAAGGACTTGTAGGTCCAAACTAGGCATTCTGAAATGATAAGCATTTACTAAATTCCCTAGATTTTTAATATGGTAGTATTTTTTCTGATCTTCAATCAGAAGGATTCTGTTCTTCCACTAATATTTTTCAACATTTTTATGATGAATGATTTAGCTGAGGGGTAGAATGAATCCTTACTGAGTTTCCACATGACATTACACAGGAAACACTTCAAAGAGAGGAGTATAATTCAAAATAGATATAGAAGTAGCAAAAAGAGATTGTTTCTCATTTTTTGTATTGTTTCTGAATTTAGGTAAAAACAAATTACATAATTGCAGAATAAGAGGCACCTGGATTAGTGGAGATAGAGGTGAATAGCATTTCAAAGTTGACATTAGCTTTTGACAGGCCTTTTATAAGAGTATTATAGATAAATTGGATTCAGTCAATACATGTCATCACATATAGTGAGATAAGTCCAGTGGATATTTGAAGTTGATGGTTATTTAGCCTACAGAAGAGACAACCAAGGTGGGGACCTGATAATATTCTTCAAGTATTTGAAGAATGCTTAACACAGCAAGTATACTATAATGCTGGACTTGGCATGCAGAGATTCAGGTTCAAATTCCCAGTCAGTCATGTAATAGCACAGTAGGCAGTTTTAAAATAGGCATTCTCTTTCATCCCAGCTTATCTCATAGGACTGTAGGAATAAAATACGGCCTCACATATAAACTGCCTTGAGCTTCCAGAAAAGAAAGTGATGTAGAAGTATGAGACCCCTCTATGATTATCAAGTGCTTTGAATATTTAAAATTTGTATTCAGTTATATAATATGAAATAGATTTTAAAAAAATCAAAGCAAAGAATCCGGTTGGTCTATTTGTTTTAGCTTCCACAAGAACTGTTTATGAAAACAAGCTTCAGCAACTGATGACACAATGCCCAGGAGCAGCAGCTGGAGAGAAGAGCCGAAAGGTTGATTGTGAAAGGGAAAATGTTGGAGCAAAAGGTGATGCCTAATAATCATTCGCTGAACGGAATATTGCTTGCTCTGTGTATGAATATAATGATTACTTAGTCTTTGCTATTATCAATAGATAAAATTAACATTAATTGGCTTTATTCATGTCTAGAGTAATTTAAGGCCCATTGATTTCAGAGAATATAGTGAGTGAATTATTTTGTACAACAAACAATTTATGTCTGGTGCATAAAGTAGCATGCTTGTTGACTTTGCTTTGTTCACATCCAAGAAACTTTTTTATTAGAACAAAATAAAAAACAAATCACTATGCAAAACCCTATAATCTTATATTTCAGCTGGAAGCTCTTTTCATAGATTTGCACGGTCCAGTTGCTGTGTAGAATTAATTATACAGATAATATTTGAACAAACGTTAGGAGAACTGTCCAATTCTCACTGTGTCTGGAGTAGTCTATTTCATGAAATGTCAAAATTAATGGCTTTCTTTCACATATAACCGTGAATAATGATCCAAACTTATGCAAATAAACCCTAGCTAATATTAATCAGTTTAAGATATAATGACAAATTAACAAAGCTGCTTCTGAAATGGGTAATGGGAGAATTGCTCAAAAGATCTTATTCTACCCTAGTACCACCTGCAGAAGTCGTTCTTCAGAACAGCAACTTCAGAGTATCAGCAGAATGTGCCTGTAGTTCTGATAATGTAAGTTACACCAGTTATGGAAATCTTGTGTCTATAGATAAATGCAAGCAATTACAGGTGAATATAAACTGATGTACTTTGTGTCAGACTCCTGACAAGTGAAGCAATTACTCCAGTCACATAATTAGAAAGTATTTCAGTGGATTCTGTTAATGCATTAGGGCCTCAGGAGAACTGGAGCAAAATAAACTATAGTATTCAGGTATTTAAGTATGAGCCAATTTTATAAAATAAAAATGCATCTCAAAAGGAATTATTACCGGAAAAGTGGAAAAACTCCATATATATTAAAGAAATTAGAAAAAAACCAAGCAAAATTTTATTCCATTGTATCATTTTATGCTCTAAGAAATGCTAATCATGTCTGTTAAATGTTGATAGATCCACAGTCTTCTCAGTATCTTGTTTCAGTCCCAGTAGATCTTTTGCTTTTTCCTTTTGATTCTAGCTCCAGGTTCAGTGGTTTTGCAAACTCATCCCCAGACAATATTCATAGTACAGTACTTTTTCCAGACAACCGAATGGTTTAACTGGTCCCTGAGGAGTTCTATATAAATCCTCTCAAGTTTGTGATGTTATAGATTAATAAGGAGATATTCTTTCAGGAGTACTCCAAATAGTTCATGAGGTGAAAAAATGCTTTGCTTTCAAGTTCGTAAATTCTTTTCCTCTTTCTCTTCTTCCTCCACGTCCATTCTTGGGGCTCACCAGGAGTGGGATTCAGGTTTTTTAACAACTGGTTCTGTGAGCATGGCTTAATTGGTGGGCGTGGCTTGGTGGTCATGTGAGTGAGTGGGTGTGGCCAGCTTGAATCACTCATGTCAAGGGACGCTTCTCCTCGCCTGGCCTCTCATGACAGTGGGGCTGCTGCAATGGTCATAAGTGTGAAAAATGGTCATAAGTCATTTTTTCAGTGCCATTGTAACCCTGAATAGTCACTAAATGAACTTTTGTAAGTCAAGGATTACCTGTACAAAAATAAAAAAGCTTCTTTGCTTGCAAAAAGCTGCCCTAAATACCAGTCATTAGATTAAAAATACCTGCAAGCCAGAGTTACAAATCAGGCAGGGTGCCAGAGCACCTTGAGGAATTAAAATAGTTAAAATGCAGTGATAACTATCAGCAGCCAACTCTTGCTCATAAAGTGAAACCCTTTAGCAGAGAGGTCATTTAAGCTCTCCAGAAAGAGCACACCCAGGAGAAGCAATCCTTAGATCCATTTGCACCACTTAAAAATACCAGCTGGTCTCACTCACCTCACAAGATATCCTAAGGAAAGCATCCAGATTTAAAGAAAGATCATATGCCTCCCCCCCACAAAAGGCAGTAAAAAAAAAATCAGTGCCAAGCTTGCATCCTGCCTCTTGGAAGTATACCCAAAAGAACAGTGCCAGATAGTACTAAAACAGTGAGGAAAAACCCCTCCCCAGATAGAAAAAGAAACCATGAGGCAGGAAAAAATTCAAACACAATACAAATAATTAAATTACAACAGTAGCTGTTGCTTGTTGAAGCTGAATAGGGAAAATTATCCCATCAATAAACACAGGATTAAACTTCACCAAGCACAGAATTAACCTTCACCAAAATCCAGTTTTAGACCAAAACTCAGAAAGAGTATGTAAACTCACGTTTGAGTGTCAATCCTTCTAGCTAACCAAGAAGCCTTGCTGAATGTCACTCATCTTGGTTCCCTGTAACTAAAAGCTTTGCTTCATTATGCAATTATTTCTTCAAAATGCTGATTGTTCAGGGAAGTATTTCCTCCCAACAGCAGTGTAAAAATCTTAAAACAACCCTTCCCCTTTAAGAAAGCCTCAGAAATTCTGGAGACAGGAAGTCTAGAATGTAATTAGGGTGGAAAAAAATAAAAAGAGATTGCTTCTAACTACCGGTTCTCTGAACTGTTTAGAAAGTTAACAAGGGGTTCTATAGAATCAGACAGAACCGGTAGAATCCCACCCCTGGGGCTCACTTTTCAAACAAATGACCACAGTCTGAGTGGGCTGCATCAGACCACACTGTGGATACAGTACTGAGCTGCCTCAGTTTAAGTTGTAACAATTGCTTCAACACATGGGACATCTAGATCAGGGCTTGCCAACCTTTTGGACCTCAGGGACCACCAAACTCATAATTTTAAATCTCGTGGACCACTAATATGAATTTTGACTGACGGTGGCTTGCAGACGTTGGTGGGAAAGTTGGTCCCATATTCCAGAGCTGCAGTAGTCACAGGACTGGCCCAGTAGCCACAGGACTGGTGCACCGGCCTGTCATGGACTGGAGGAGCTGCTCCAGGATGACCAAAGGGGCCAGTCCTGTGACTACTGCAGCTCTGGAATATGGGACCAACTTTCCCACAAACGTCAGCAAGCCACCCCGGGGTGGATTTCCCTCCCCCACTGTTGGTCTTACTTTTCAGTTCCAGCTCATGTGGCTCTACTCAAGATTTGTGCTCCGTTGAAGAGTGGGGGCCAGCAGATGGGTAGGCCATGTGTGCAGCACAGCCTTGTGTTCTCGCACAGCCTGGATTAATTGCTTTGGGGGAGTGCTTTGGGGGGGACATTTCTCTGCAGACCACCAAAATTTTCTCACAGACCACCACTGGTCCCCAGCCCACTGGTTGGCAACCACTGATCTAGATAGACCAGTGTTTCTCAACTTTGGCGAGTTTAAGTTATGTGGATTTCAACTCCCAGAATTCCCTAGTCAGTACTGGGAATAATCTCGGAATTGAAGTCCACATATCTTATGCCAAGATTTACAAACACCGCTCTACAGCAGTATTGTAGCATTTTGGAAACTACTGTGATGTCTGCTTGTTGACCTGGTCTACCTCGAAGGGATAACAGCACTCTAACTGATCAACAAATGAGCTGGATTGTGGGAATATTATTTTGGTCTTTCTGTTTTCCTGGTCAATTGTGAGAAAGACACTTTAACTCTCTTCTTTTTCCCATGGATCCTTTCCACAGATCCTTTGCATTTCTCCTTTCCATCTACAATTGCTACAGCTCGCACAGAATGCAACTGCAGCTCTGGCATAAGCTGCACTGGTTGCCAGTCTCCTTCTAGGTCCAATTCAAGGTGTTGGTTATGACCTTTAAAACCCTTTATAGCATGAGTCCAGGTTATCTCAGGAACTGTCTCACTTCAATGGGATTGGATCTCTCATTCTGGTACAAGGAGTGTACTGTGGACCCCATTGGTCTAGGAATTCCAGCTGGCAGGGTCCAGGAGAAGGGGCTTTTCTGCTTGACTTCCACCCTCTAGAACATCGTTCCCTTCAAGCTGAGGTCCATCCCCACTTTCTTGACTTTCTGTAAGAGCTTCAAGATGTGGCTCTGCCAACTGGCCTGGAGCCTTAATGGGGAGGTCTTCAATAGGTTAAATAGAAGATTTCATCTCTACCCCATAGTATTCTGGTTTTATGCATTTATTTATTGGATTTTTATCCAGCGTTATTATTTTAATTTATTTAATTTCTGCTTATTTAATGTCTAGTGTTTTTATGATATTTGTAAACTGCCCAGAATCTCTTGACAACAAGATGGGAGGAATATAAATTAAAGAAATAAATCCCAATTTTCTCAAGATTAGAAAATAAATGAAGTCTTTTTGCTAAGGAAAGGGAGGCTTCATTCTTATCCATCCATCAGGGAGATCCTGAATGTTTGTGCACATAATTTCTAATTCAACAATTACCTCTGCATGTGATCTTTAGCACCAAAAGATTGTTTTGCTCTTGCTATTAACTGGAAAATAAACTCCTTCTTACCAATGATAGAGATCACTTCAGGAGAATAACCTGCCCCAGAGAATCATCTTTCTTGAGCATTGAATGGCAGCTGTCTGATTTCATGTTTTCAGTCATTACATTACACTTATCAGAATCCAGACCAAAGCAGCCTTTGGCAAAAGTGTTGAACTTTAACAATTTATTCTTGTCACTTCAGCCCACATCAAATGTGTTAGCACACAAGAGTCCAAACTGTATCCCTTAGAGGCAGGGGTGGGATACGACAGGGTTAACTACCGGTTTGGGATTTACAAGATTCGGTGATTTATGATGTGGTTTCCTGCATGCTGCGAGCGGGCGTCTGTAAATCGTTGCCTGTAAATCGTCATCAGCATGCTGCGTGCAGAGAAGCAGCCTTTGAAACAGCCCTCTTTTCCTGCTTTTTAAACTGCAGCTGTGCCTCGTTCGGCAGCTGAAGTTGAAAAATCAGGAAATAAAGATCAGGTAAGAGCCCGGGTGGGCGGGTGGACAAAAACATCAGCAGACATAGAACCGTTTTTATGTCTGCTGCTCTTCAGAGCTACCAGTTCTACAAAGGTAGATAGAACCGGTAGAAACCCATCCCTGCTTAAAGGCCATAAAAAAGAAATTATTTATCTGTAATGGATGCTTTTCAAGTGAACATTGTAGATAACTTTTTAAAGCCCCTCCTTTATAGGCAATACAGAGAAATGTTTCATCTTCCAAGAATTACTCCTGTGTCTAAATAAGTGGTGAATGAGGGAGGCAGAGCATGGTCCATCTCTCAAAATGTGCTCCTAAGACATCCTTCTTTGGGGTTGTAACACTAAATATACTTTGTGTGGGTAAGCATAGAACCCTTGTGTGTGACTATACTAGTTACAATTACTAGTTAAACACAGGATTTTTATAGCCTGCTGACATTGTACTGTCCCATCACCATGCACCTTATACAAGTCTTACCTTGTGCAACCTCAGTTATGCTTTCTTTTCTACCTTAGAAAGAACCTTTAGATGAAGTAACAGAACGCCAGAAGAAACTCTTGTCACCTGATTCTGAGCACAGTTTAGCCAAAATAGTAGCAGAAGTAAGTACTGTAACTACTTGATTAGGTTCCCAAAGATATAATGTGTCTTCTGATACATACCTTACCATCTGTGCCATTTTTTCCCAAAAAACTGACAAGCTAGCGTATTTAAAAGAAACTGCCACCCTCAAGTAGAATTTTATTTCCAGTAGTGCCAAAAGAAAGCAAGTTGACTCCGAATGAATTTTGGGATGGGAGAAAGTGGGTGGCTTGGTACTTTATTTGGCAGATATCAAATTAACAGAAAACAATCAAACAAAAATGAGCTGGCCCTATCTAGAATGGCAGTGATTTTGTGAGATGGTCCATAATATGCACTCAAAATCCCAGAAATTACCTGGGCAGTGCTTCAGAGTCAAAGATAAAAAGACTTTTTGGCGAGTATAGGGCACTTACATTGCATTTGTTGGCAACCACTTAAAGCAGCCAAGGGGCTTTCCCAGGTAGCACAGTTGCCTTCTACAGCAGTGGCAGCGGTGGGAGCATGATCCCAGGAAAATATATGTTTGATTTAAAGCCTTGCTGACAAGTCCTGTGTGAGTGCCTTTGCATCTGCTAAAGCCCCTTTATTTCCTTCAAATTGAAAAGTCAAAATGGCCCTAGAGTTTTTTAAAGCAGGTAAATTTTAATTTGACATGCAGTTGTTGTGCTGTCCCAGCCAGTCTATGGAATTGGATAGTTATTTAGGAATTGTGAGCTGTCCCCTTAAGGGAATGCATCATGGTAAATGTAGTTAAAGGTATCCTGAGAAATGTAGTTTATGTCACATCTGTAATCCTGATTGGTCACTAAATTGACCCTCGATGGGTTGGGGGAGTTTCCCTCACTTTTGCCTGAATTCACGAACTCATGGCAGCTGCTTTCTATCGCTACGAGATGGGTTAGGAGATAACCATCTTTTACCTACAAGGCAGATATACAAAGAATTGGCCATTAAAGAAGAACTTCGCCACAAATGTGAGTTATGAGGATGCCTGATGAACTAATAAATGTACTTTGTTATGGACGTCTTGTTGAGTTTATCTATCTGCATCTGCACAGCTACAAATCCACTACTGTGCAGAAGATAGAAAAGTTGTATTTCCAATATTTCTGAAATTTGATCAGGGATGATAGATATTTGCCTATGGGTATGTTTCTTCATTACTAACAACTTGTCTATTGACAGCTCCAAGAGATATTACCAGAAGGTAAAATGGCATCACATCGGTCACAAGGATTAAGGAAGAAAGTTGGGAACAGCCCTGAGACGAGCAAACAAAAGGTACCTTTTAAACACTCTGAAACACAAACTCTTTTTATTAAACATATAATTTGTTAAAGTAGAATTTTGAAACAAAACATAAAATAAATTATTATTTAGGAATAGCACATAGCTCTAAACAGGTCAAATTATATGTTTCTCTTGAAAATGGCCCAGTTGATAGAACTTTCTTTGAACTCAACTAGACCAAAACTAAAAAAAATCCTACATCAACAGGAATGTAACATTCAGATCAAAAGAAGTTAGGGTACGACCCATTTGATTTATTCACACTTGTCTTGGCATATGATAGCCAATTGTAGCTCCCTGAAATTGAAGATTTTGAACAAAAAAACTGGCACTGAGAAGGCATAAATAAAGTACTTTTTTTAACTACATATAATCTGGGCTATTTTCAGATGGGAGGTTCACTATTCTTTCTCCATCTGAAGCATCCTTTGAATACTGTCCAGGCTTGCAGTGCAGTAGAAGTTATTCTGGATTGGGGGGGGAGGAAGCACTGCTTTCCATTAATTAGTTCCGACAAGAAAGAGCCTTGCCAAGTTGTTTGTCAAGGCTGCCAAAAATCCAGAGATAAGAACTAATTTACAAAATTCTTCAAACACAAACTAAGATATACACCAGTTGAGTTTAAGAGCTTCTTTGCTTTCTGCAAAGAACACTTTTTCAAACCTGGCTTTTATCCTCTTGAGGGAGGGGCCATTACCTTGCAGCCTTACTCCTGAGTCGTCTGTGCTGCTGTAATTGTTCTTTCCTCCGAGTAATCCTTCGTGCACTGTGCACTTGGTACATGCTCCTCGGGAAGCTCCTCGTCACTGCTGCCAGCCTCCACAATCTCTGAAGGCAGCAGTCCACTCCCTGATGGTCCTGGCCCCTCATCAGAGTCATCGCTCTCCTCAGCTATCTATACCTCCGCCGGCTAACCACAACAGAATGACTGCATCTTTTTTCCATTCCCATTTCAGAAACACACTATATTGCAATAAGCTGCTCAGATCCAGGTCTATACACCAGTCTTGACAGTGTTTATTTTCCAACTGCCTTTTTCTTTTTCATCACTACTCAAAATATTTTCATACACTTTATCATAAAGGTGAGTCTTACAAAGTGCTCTAAAGGTGCTTCAAAACAGAAGGCTCCTAATGCTACTTGTTAAGCTTCTCCATCTCACTTGTGGGAAAAACTATAGAAATGTGGAGAAAACAGAAGACAATTACAAATAGAAGATCACAATACCTACAAACAATTTTCACAAGACAGAGAAACCAGGGGTGGGATGCAACTGGTTCTGTGACCGCACGTGCATGCAGCATTCAATAAACACCAATTTGAACCTCTCCAGCTCACCTTCTAGCCTTCCCTGGTAAGTAGAACAGCTGAGGCGTGGTAATCCACTTTGCTGCGTGAATCAGCTGAGCTGCAAAAGGAAGTGTAAGACAGGATAGCGCAGGGGCAGGTAGGTGGGGCCAACTTATCGTCATTCATGAGGGTTCACTAAAACAGGTCCAAACCTGCAGCAGCCCACCACTAAGAGAAATCATGTGCTAAGAACTTCTGGAAGCCCTCTTAAACCCTAAACTCTTTTTTAAGCTTACAGGAATGACATAGCTGAGAAAACTACAAACCATTCAAACTATTTATGGGTCTCTGATTTTCGTCTATGTTAAACCCATTTATTGTATTGAACTCCTTTCTTCAACAAGGAATTAATAATATTCTAGAGGCCTTAAATGTGTTTAAAACAGAGTAAGCCATAGGGAGCTAACCTTTTTAGTTATTCTCTAACATCACTTTAAGTGCTTCATTGTTGTCCCCCCTGACCTCTTATTTCTTCTTATAAAAGAGAATAAAAATAGTAACACTGCTGAAGAAAGCTTTAAAATATGAGATAAAAGTAATCCTTCTTAATGTAGCTGATAATTTCTGAAATACTAGGCAGAAATGTTTTTTAATACATTTTTCTCTATTGGCTTTTGTGACCAGGGATAATGATAAAAGATAAAACCCTGGATGATTAATTCCAACCCACTGCCTCCAAAAAAGTGAAACATTGTGGTTGTATCTAAAGACTTTTGTCTGTTCTTTTATGGTTTCCTTTTTCTAACGGAGAAATGTGTGGCGTGCTTAGTTTATAGTGTTAATATGGCATCCTTTGGAGGATATATTCTTGAAGATTTTTGATGTCTTTGTAGTAGAGTCTTATTGTGGATTGTTGCAGATTAATAGTAAATTGGTTGAAAAGTTTGTACACACAATAATGAATCCACAGACAGTCAATTCTGTAACTACATTGAGTTAGATCCCAAAGCAGAATAACTCTTATCATGCTGGCTGGGGAATTCTGGGGGTTGAAGTCCAGGCATCATGCCAAGGTTGAAAAGATAAACAATAGCAGCTCTTCTAGTAATTTTCTTTCATCAGCCACCAAGGTATTCTAGGCAAGCTCTTTGAGGCCTTCATTTCATTGTTTATTTTCTTTTCATGCCTCAGAGCTGCAGTTGGTGTTCATCAGGATTGGCATTTCTGTTATGTTATTTGAGGGTAGGCAAGTATGTATTTCAAAGCTCATGCTAGAATTCAGAAAGCTCAGTGAGACAAAATAGTATACTGAGAACAAGGTACTCAAGAGCAGGAAGAAAAACATGCATCCAGTAAAGAGACAAGATTTAGCTCTGGATCTACATCTAAGGACAAACCTTAGATAGTGAGCAAGAGATAGGTCCTTGCTTACGATGAAAGCAATATATTTCCTCCTAGGGAGCAATATCAGATTTGAAAACTATAGTGAATACGTCAGTTGGAATAATTGGTGTTAATCAAGAACTGCATTTTATTAACTGGATATATATTTTGCCTTATCCCTGGCAGCTAAGGAACTTTCCTTTCATTCATCTCACAATAATAATCCACTTTGGTAAATTGGAGACTGGGAGGGATTCAAAGTCAATGAATAAGCTCTGTTGTAAATGAGTCTTCCCAATGATGATCTAGTATTGCCACAGTCTTGGTACTGGGCTTCAAATCGTTTTTAGAATATATATTTATTGCCTTTGGTATGTTGGACATGCTTTTTTTAAAAAAAGAGGATTATACATCTAAGGATAATTTATTAGGCAGTTAGCTTCATCAATAAGCTTTGGTTTTCTCTATTACTTTCCTGCATTTTTTACAAATCACTTTCCCATGGCTTTCTGGCACATGATTAATAAACTGGAGGACAATAAGATTGAGTAATTTTGGACAATCCCTCAAAGTACTGCACATATGTATTTTTTAAAATATATATTTTTGTAGTGCCAGGCAAATAACCAGACTGCTTGACATCATAAAAGCCAAACAACATTAAAAATAATTAATAAAACCAAGATGAATACCATAATCTTATATCTAAGGATGTTTACCTACTTAATATGGCTGTATTATTATTATCCTTCTCATCTTTTCTACTACCTTTTGGTAGTTTATGATTATATTACTTCGTTGTTTGTATGTATACCGAGAGCTTTTGCACCAGAGAGAAATTCTTTGGGTATCCCATCACATTTGGCCAATAAAGTTATTCTATTCTATTCTATTCTATTCTATTCTATTCTATTCTATTCTATTCTATTCTATTCCATTCCATTCCATTCCTATTCCATTCTCCATTCCATTCTAATACAAATGCATTAAAATAACTGTGTTGACTATTCATTCATCAGATGCCCCTGGAATGGTCTTAAATAGTTTGCCAAAGGATACAATGGGGATGCTGGCCAGACTTTCACAGAAGAAATGCTTTATAGGTTATCAAAAGGATTTTGAATTGCAGTCAGAGACCTATTGACCAGCATTGCAGCAACCCTAGAACAAGTATTGCTTACTATGATGATTTTGATTTGCCTGTCTGTGACTTGTTATATTTTGTATTCATTTCGATTTCTGAGAGATCTTTAAAGGCTGCCCCATATGAAGCACATTGCTATAATACAAACTGGTAGTGGTAGATGTATGAGTCTGAACAGCCTTCCCTACAAAGGAAAAGGATGATAATTTCCCAGCATTATCAGATCAAATGGCTTTTTGAAGAGAAGATGCATCATTGCTTCTTTCAAGGCCAGTGAAAACACATCTCCCTCAGTAAAGAAAACTGTTTCCAGGATCAGAATTCTCATAATCTCCCACTCTCCAAAATAGCCAGGAGAGACATGGATTATACCCTGAGAGATCAGATTGGCCCCAATCTTGCTGGCTTTTTGTAAGCGTCTGAAAATGTGGTTTTGCCATCCATCACGGGAACCTGGAAGTGGAGTAGAATCTATATTGAGTGTGATTGATCCATGTAAGAATATCCTGGCTATGGATTTTATTGTATGGTTTTTATAGTTGTTTATGTTTTTATTGTTGTCAAGTTGTGTTGAAGGAATTGTCAGCTCCCTCAAAGAAGATAGTTCCTCTAGTTTACAAGAAAAAGAATATGCATTTCATGTTTTTATAGTCCCACCAATTCATAAATCCATCATTCTTTTTCAGAAAAGTGATAAACTGCACATCGATTATGGTCATCCCGATGCAAACACCGTAGGAACTAGGTAAAGTTCTTGAGAATTATCTTATCAGTGGAGAAAGCCCAAGAAAGCCCCCACTGCAGGGAGGCGGAGCCACTTAGATGGTTCCGCCCCAGGCGCCTAATGGACCCGGAGCGGTTCCAGAGGGAGCTTGGGCCATTTCCTGAATCTCTGGCTCTCAGCTCGCCTGGAGACCTGGTGGCCACCTGGGATGGGTTGGCCGCCGGGGCTCTAGACCGAGTTGTGCCTCTGCGACCTCTGACCCGGCACAGATCCCATTTGGCTCCGTGGTTTACGGAGGAGCTACGGGAGATGAAGTGCCGAAAAAGACATCTAGAGGGCATTTGGAGGGCGACTCGTTCTGAATCTGACCGAACACAGGTAAGATCTCATATTAAGACTTACCTCGTGGCGATGGGGGCGGCGAAATCTTCGTATTTCTCCGCCCTTATTGCGTCAGCAGGAAATCGACCTGCCGCCCTGTTTAGAGTGACCCGCTCTCTGCTTGAACCGAGAGCGCGGGATGACCTCTTGCAGGGTAGAGCAGAGGAATTTTCTCGATTCCTGCATGATAAAATCGCTCAGATCCGGGAGGGGCTTAACTCCAATTGGATGGTCCCGGGGGAGGTGTCCGGGGCAGGTCTTGTGAATGTTATCTGGGGAGAGTTCGACCCTGTGACCGCCGAGGGTGTGGACAGGTTGCTGGGGAGTCTGAATACCACCACCTGTTTATTGGACCCGTGCCCTTCCTGGTTGGTTTCGGCCGCCAGGGAGACGACACGAGGCTGGCTCCAGGGGATTATCAACGCTTCTTTGAGAGAGGGGTCGCTTCCTACCGCCCTGAAGACGGCGGTGGTGCGGCCCCTCCTCAAGAAGCCTTCCCTGGATCCAGCTGTTTTAAATAACTTTCGTCCAGTCTCCAACCTGCCCTTTGTGGCGAAGGTTGTTGAGAGTGTGGTGGCACGTCAGCTTCCTCAGTACCTGGAGGAAACAACTTACCTCGATCCGTTCCAATCGGGCTTCAGGCCTGGGCATAGTACTGAGACGGCATTGGTCGCGTTGGTTGATGATCTCTGGAGGGCTCGTGACAGAGGGTTCTCCTCTGTCCTGGTCCTATTAGATCTCTCGGCGGCTTTCGATACTATCGACCATAGTATCTTGTTGCGACGGTTGGAGGGATTGGGAATTGGGGGAACCGTCCTTCGATGGTTCTCCTCCTTCCTCTCCGACCGTTCGCAATTGGTGTTGGCGGGAGGGGAGAGGTCCACCTCTAGGCCCCTGGTTTGTGGGGTGCCTCAGGGGTCGGTTCTCTCCCCTCTTTTGTTCAACATCTACATGAAACCGCTGGGCGAGATCATCCGTGGTCTTGGGGTGAAGTGTCATCTCTATGCAGATGACACCCAGTTGTACATCTCCACCCCGGACCACCCCAACGATGCTGTGGGGGCTATGTCTAGGTGCCTGGAGGCCGTGCGGGACTGGATGGGCGGGAACAGGCTCCGGCTCAACCCATCCAAGACCGAGTGGCTGTGGTTTCCGGCGTCCCGATATAGCCAGTTGACTCCGTCGCTGGCTATTGGGGGGGAAATTCTGCCCCCCGCAGAGAGGGCTCGCAATCTGGGAGTCCTCCTGGATGTGCGGCTGTCGCTTGAACATCATGTCGCGGCCGTCTCCAGGGGGGCATTTCATCAGATCCGTCGGATCTACCGGTTGCGGCCCTTTCTGGATCGGGACGCCTTGCGCACGGTCACTCAGGCCCTTGTCACCTCTCGCCTGGACTATTGTAATGCCCTCTACATGGGGCTCCCTGCGGGGAGCACCCGGAGACTCCAACTGGTGCAGAATGCGGCCGCGCGGGTGATTATGGGGGCGTCACGTAGCGCCCACGTGACGCCTCTCCTGCGCGAGCTGCATTGGCTGCCGGTGGCTTTCCGGGTTCGCTTTAAGGTTCTGGTTCTGACCTTTAGAGCGATCCATGGCATTGGACCAGGTTACCTACAGGACCGCATCCTACCGGTGATCTCCAGCAGACCAGTGCGAGCACACAGGGAAGGCCTTCTCCGGGTTCCGTCGGCTACCATGTGTCGCCTGGCGGTCCCAAGGGGTAGGGCCTTCTCTGTGGCGGCCCCTGCCCTCTGGAATACTCTGCCACCGGAATTGCGTACCAGCATGGACCTGAGGTCCTTCAGGCGCGCGCTGAAGACCTGGCTTTTCGAGCAGGCCGGCCTGGGCTGAGAGAGGGTTTTAATTGTGTCTCCATTAATTTTAATTAGGGGGTTTTAAGGGGGTGGGGTGGGCTTTTTATTCGGCCTAATTTAATTTAATTTTTTCTTAACTTTTGTATTGTTGGGGTTTTAGATCGGCTGTACACCGCCCTGAGTCCCTAGGGAGAAGGGCGGTATAAAAGTTAAATAAATAAATAAATAAAATAAATAAATAAGTTCTTCAATGCCTTTCCAAGTGTCCTCAGCAATAATGAAGAAAAACTAGCGCTTATTAGGCAACCTCTCCCAAACACAATATGCAAAAGGTCATAATGAAGAAAAACTAGTGCTTATTAGGCAATCCCCCCCAACAAACTATTTTACTGAAACAAAACATGATTTCCACAGAAATCAGCTGTAGTTAGTTGCTCTGAAAAGTTGAACATATTAAAAACAATTAAACTAAAAGTGAGTAAGATAGTGGGAATGACTTTCCAATGAGAAAAAGGCAAATGTAGCTATCGGATAGTTGAGATTTTCAATGCTTCAGCAATTAGCTTAACAAAGCAATTGCTAGGTAAAAGGCCATAAATGCTGTTAAAAATAGGATCAAAAGCTGTCACTTTGTATGAATTTTTTTCTTTTGTTGTATAGGAGTTCCTGTCATTAACTTGTACCTGTTATATACAAGCCTCATTAAAATTCTGCGGCTCCAGTTTCTTTGTATTATGTGCTATTATGTTAATTTTCAACCCATTGTGAATTACTGAAATATTAGTTATTTGTATTCTTTCATAAACATGTTCTGATTTGCAACAGCCAAAGTTCTCTAATATGCCTGTTTTCCAAGTTAGGCAAATACTGGCCTTGTCAGACACTACATATCTCAAATAGAAAAATATTAGCATTTTTTCCTTTTGGATTTTAGAAGTATAATCAGCTAATATACTGCCTTTTGTGTTTTAGTTCTCGAAAACGAACATTAAGAGAGACTCCTCCTTCACTTAAGAAATGTCCTGAAAACAAACCACAGAAAACATGTGAAAAACCAGCTGAAGGACTTATGCCAATGCGGATAAAGATTGCTGTGTTTTGTGTCTGTGTTTTCCTTCTCTTTGCGTTTGTAACTATGGAAACCAGTCCATTCACAACCTTCTTTAGCAGAAAATGAGTGCGACTCTTCTTGAGAGTTGGGTTGAAGACCAAGGAAGGCAATTTGGTTAGTTGTTTAGGAACAAGTGATTTCAGTAGCTCATTAAACAGCAATTGGGATAATCCAGTTTGTGTGTGTACGTGTATTTTAAAGCATTTTTTAAAAATGTTTCTTTAAACTGTAAGATGGGACAGCATTTGATTCTTTACTATTCCTGTCCTAACTGCATAATTTGCAGGGAGATTCTTAATTAGTTTTATGAAAGCATTTCATCTGGTATTTTGTCCCTGTTTTAATTTAGAAAGTGAACTGCAGAAATTAAGGAAGACATGCTAAGGTTTTTCTAAGCCCATGATGGCGAACCTATGGCATGCGTGCCACAAGTGGCACGCAGAACCATTTATGCCAGCACGCGAACTGCAGGCAAACTTACCTCACTGTGCATGCGAGTGCCTCACAGCTGATTTTTGTCTGGTTTGAGGCCTTTTTTGGCTTTTCAGAGGCTTGAAAAAAGCCTCTGCAGGCCGAATAGGCCCATTTTGTCACTTCCTGTAATACCGGAAGTGACGAAACGGACCTATTCGGCCTGCAGAGGCTTTTTTCAAGCCTCTGGAAGGCTGAAAAAGGCCTCAAACCAGCCGAAAATCAGCTGTGAGGTGCATTGCAGGTAAGGGGGTGGGGGTCTGTGCACGCATGCACAGGGGGCGGGGGGCACACATTGCCTTCTAGGTGCTGGCACACAAGCGCCAGCGCACACAATTTTTGGCACAGGAGCCCAAAAAGGTTAGCCATTACTGTTCTAAGCAGTTTCCTTTATTGTTCCTTGCCTATAGACAGAAATATTTCCAAATTAAAGCCGACAAATTGCACCATTAAACACGAACTCCTAAGAAGGAATCCTTTAAACTCTCTTCCTCCACACATCTAAACCTCACTGTCTTTTGGTCCTCTGGAATGCACTCCCTCCCTCCTGTGAATCCAGACTACATTTCACCACATGAACGACTCTCTTAGTAGTTTCTCCCTTCCCCCCTCCTTATCTGTAATATATGAAGAGTCTTCTTGTCCTCCAGCGCAGAGAGCTGTCAAAAAAGGTCATTATTGCAACCAAACAACCAATGGTCCATCACTCTCTAATGTGTGTGTCATGTAAAAAGGCGACAGAGATCCAATTGTGTGGTTGTGGCTGACATATTGCCCATTTAGGATGCTGTAGGTTACTCTGCTAGAGAACTGAGGTTAGGTCCAATAAGCTTCAATTAGCTCAATAACAATAACACTTCCCACTTCATAGTGCTTTACAGCCCTGTCTAAGGAGTTTACAGAGTCAGCATATTGCCCCAACAATCTGGGTCCTCATTTTACCGACCTCAGAAGGCTGGAAGGCTGAGTCAACCTTGAACTGGTCATCTGGCAGTTGGCAAAATTAGTCTGCACTACTGCATTTTAGCCACTGTGGCACTAGCTCTTCAAGTTCAATCAAGAGCATTTTTCACTTTGCATAGGATAAGGGTGCTGGCTACTTCTGGCTGGATCTGAAAGCAAGAAGCCTCCTAGGATAACTCAGAGGGACAAAAACTTACTCTATGAGAAAACTTTCTTAAGGCTTGCAGGCATTGCTTTATTCACCAAGCTCAACACAGAGTAAGCTTTATTGCTTGCTTGCTTGTTTTGTGATTAGTATTCTAAATTTGGCATAAGGATTTAATTTCAGAAAAGTTACTTGTACTATGGTGATATTATCCATTATGATCTCAGATTTTTATCTTGAATACATGAAAAGTGTATTCATAATTGCCTACCAGCTTTTTAAAACTACTTTTTTAAATTAAAAACATTACCCTAAGGTTCAATACATCTTTATTTTAATTGGTAGAAAAAATTGAAATATAAAGTTGAGCATTGGCAACTGCAATAACTTGGTTTTGACAATCACAGGGACTCATAGATGAGAAGAGCTGAAAAGTTACTCTCTGAAAATGTATTTCCTATAAGTGCCAGGTTCTTTGTGCAATTTCTACAGTATCTAATGAGGTGCTTTATTATGCTTCTCTCCTCCCATCTTTCTAAATTGCACACCTTGTGGTTTTATTCTGTAGCAATAGAAGCACAAGCAGCAATCTAGCTGTCATAGATTTCCAATGAATACTTCCTATGATTACCTCTTGACATAAGATTTAGTGAGAAGGAGAGACTGTTTGACACATCTTCATATATCCATACAAATGATGATATACTATTGCACTGTAATAATGTACATACAAGAATAGAGAAAATATAAATGAGTTGAAATCTAATTTTTATTTATTTATTCATCAAAGTTATATGGATGCCCATCTCCAATAAAAATGAGTGGGTACAAGAAGATCTAAGTAGGTACAACAAAACTGTACTTAATATATTAAAACACTAGATTTTTTTAAAAAATCTAAATGGCTAAGAAGAAGAACAGATGTTAATAACAATGGAGCTCATCTTTACCTCACCAGTGCCCTGGAGCCCCAGCGCTGATGGCAGAACCAGGTTTTGAGGGACTTCCAGAAAATCAATAGGGATGGAGCCAACCTCACTTTTGTAGAATAGAGGAGGTTACCAGGGAATGAGTAACTGTAAGCAGAGCACCCCAATGTAGGAATGGGTGTAACTGGTGCACACTTCAAAGTTGTGCAAAGGCCCTTGTAGCCATGACTACTACCTATTCATCAAGCAGGAGTTGTGAATCTAGAAGGACTTCTAAGTCTTTTAAGACTTTAGGGCAGCAACTCCACATTTTGGACAGAGAGGACCACTGGTTTGAAAGAGAGGGTTAAAGAGACCATCTATGTCAAAATAGAACAGTTCTCTCTCAACAGAGGGGGAGAGATACAACATCATCTATTTTCAGTCTTCAACATAGTCCTTTCAGCAGTTCCAAGAAGGCTCCACACCCATTTGCACTCAGGTGACTCTGATGCTACAAATAAACCTCCATGTGGCCTCAACGACTTTCTAAAAGAATGCAAATGACCAGTTTTCTGCAAGGAATATAAATCCTTCCATTCCCCACCATCCAGTCAGAGCTGAAGAAGCTTCTTGGATGAGAAGCGAGACATCTTCAAAGAAGAACAAGAAGGTCCAGTTGCCTCTTGAAAAAGCACCTTTGAGACAACCATGACTTGGATGACTGAAAGTCTCCATAGACATTTCATGTAGATGTTGAATAGGAATGGAGACAGCACCAAAGCCTTCAACCTACAAATGAAGGACCAAGGATGAGATCTCTTCTCCCCTGTAATCACTGATTGGAAATCTCAAAGAAAGGTCTTTGCTTTGCTCACAAATTCTTGCCTTTCTTATTTCTCTGCTGTAAATGAAAGCTTCTGATTCTCTGTCTAACTTAATGACTTCAACTGCCAGTTCAGTAATGCCCAAAACCAAAACAGTCTAGAACTATTTCTTTTATGTAGCCGCTTAGAATGCCCAACATGCTTCACAACTATTATTATAATAAGCACAATGGCTCTGTAAGGTAAAACCTGGCTCTGCCAGGTGGTAGCACACTGTGCTGGAGGTGGTTGATTGAATGAGAGAGAAAAACCTACTCTCATATGGTCTGCACTCTTGGTTTTTAATCTTTATTTAATTGTTGTTAGTTTAAATGTTTCTAATGCTTTTATACTTATGCTTTAATGTAAGCTGCTTGGGGTGATTCTGGATAATGAGATGAGTGGTATATACACTGAATTAATAAATAAATAAGTCCACTTAACCTCTTATTACTAATAACGATAAGAAAGAATGGCATCAAAAATATGTGTACATGACTGCATTTTGGACACTTGGCAACTGGCATGCATTTCTGGCTATTTGTAACATCTTAACACCACCTGACCATGATTGTCAATGTTTTTTTGCTGGTTTCCGGTATTTACTTCCCGTTTCTGATTTTTTTAAAAAATCAGATAAAATGGATTTGCTTAACAACCATGGTGTTTGCTCAATTGCCACAAAAAATATCATAAAACCTCAGGAGACTCTTTAGCATCACTACCAAATTTTAACTGGGTGGGTGGGAATGCTACCAGTCAAACCCTTAGACTGGATTGCACAGCTTGTCACTGTTAACTTTTTAATGTATACATGCCTGTGTGCATGGTCCAGAAACTTTCTTGGAAATAAAAATAATATGGAGGCTGGAAGCTCTGCTGCACGCCAACATTCTATTTACAATTCATTTTTCTTTTCAATTTGAAACCATATTTTAAAAAGAGGGAGAGTTGGGACAAGGAGTCTGGCAGATGCCAAATATATATGCTGGAATATTCTTTTGCACACAAGCTAGTTTATGCTATTACGATCACTAACTTTTGACCATACAGATTGTATGTTAGAAGTCAACTATGCTGTTAACCCAGTATGATCTCTGGGAAGGGAATATGCAATGTATAACATGCAATTTATGTTTAATTTAAAATTCCAATAAATTATTTTGCTCTTATTCCCATGGAAAGAAATGCTGGTCTTAAAAAAAAAAACACAACCCTTTCATTTTTGCACATGGCAAACCCCAGATATTCAGCATAGCTATAATTTAGCTCTATTTTCACCAATTTGTGAGTTTCTGACAGAGGCGTGCATGCACACACATACACACATACACCACATTGCGCAAGAGCTAGCTCTGAAAACCGCAGAGCCTCTTTTGTTCAGCCAGTGCATCACATCCCTGTCTCAGTGTCACAGTGAAGCATAAGCTTTCTGTGAGAGCTACACAGCAGCTGGAGACAATGAAATCTGCCTTCTTAGCTACATGCAACTATCCTGATCGTATTTCAGCTTAATAAGCTGTCATCCAAGCATTTCTCTGCCACACACAGTGCACTCTTTCTCTCTCCCTTTTTTCCTTTAATAATCTGACTCTTAAATCTTTGGATTGGAGGTGTTTCCATGGCACTAACTGTTATCCATCCCTACACAAAGCTTCTCCTTTTCCACACCCAGCTACTAGTGAAGGCAAAGGAGGTTCACTTCTGCGTATCCATGTTATCTGTTGAAAAGAACCAGCTACCCAAAGTCATTTTCTTTTTCCCCCCTTCCTTTGTGTCAAGTGTCTAATATTATACCGGCATGGCTCTTAAGTGACAGCTCTTGTTTGTCAACGCCGAGCCAGGCAACGAGAAAACATCAGTCCTGCACTAGACACCTTGGATTTTTGTATCGTGACTGAGATGATTGTCTTCCCCTGTGATTCAGCCTTTTATTTGGTACTGTCCTCCTTTTTCCCCCATTTATATTTTGAGCTCTTTCTCTTCATGCTAAGGTAAGCTCATTTAAATAAATTGTTAAGGATTAAATGTTATTGTTAAGCAACTATGCGATAGTTGCTTATAAAGGCAAGGACTAGAATAATCTTTAGCATCGATTCAAATATAGATTATTATTTTTTTGCAAACAAGGCTCTATGCAAGTTTCCCCCACTTGTGTGGCCTAAATTTCAAGATGCTGCAGAATTGGACATTGGGGTCTGACTTCTTTAGGATAGAATGTGATTAAGCATCTTTCTAATGTTTACAGACCTGGCACAATAAATAAAATGCAATTTGAGGAAGCCATTATGATGCCTTTACTAAGAGTTTCTTTTTATTTTCTATTTCTATGTTTATGTCCATTACGGGTAACTAGAAATAAGGTTAGACCATTTATGAACGACTATGGAAATTTCTTATAGATGAATGTCTAACCATTTTGTTCTGACAATGAGCAAATTCATCACAGAAATTTATCAAAAAGATGCTAGAGCTCATTCCTGTCTGTTAGATCATTCTGTTAGATATTGAACTATAATGTGTACTTTTATATATGCACATAGGATAAATCAAATTTATACTGTGCATGCTAAATATAATGGAAATACAAATACACAGATATATACCTTCTGATAAATGTTGAACTGTAAAATGGAGGATCTATTAATGCTAACGTGTTCTCTCATCCCCTTTTTTCCTATCAGAGTTCTGTGAGGAATAAAGGTTAAAGTCCTGGATTCTATCAATTGTTAGAATCCTAGAGTGGACTCATATAAGGCAATCTCACTTTAACATCCTGATAGGAATTTAGTGAAACAATTGTTCATACTACTTAGTAATTTGCAAAGCCCTTGTATGACTAATATATTATTTTAAATTGAACACATGTGGAGACTTCAGCAATTTGACATTATCCCTTCTGAAAGCATTTCTATTTGTTGTCCTGTGTTACCCAGCTCACTGGAAACAGTGGTAATTGGTAATGAACTGCTTCTCAGTCTTGTGGATTTCATTGGTGATATCAATACCATTTTAAGGAAAGGAAAACATAAAAGAGAGACCTTATAGTTTTATGCAGTTGTTAAAGCAATACTGTTGCCTGTCTTACAGGGTTAAATACTCATACCTAGGTACTGGATTCAGACTAAAAAAGCATTCCGAGTTTCTGAAAGCTTAACATAGAGCCAAAGGATTCTCAAAACAGTATTTTAAATAGCTCTTGGTATAGCTGCAGGAGCTGTCCAGCAGTTCTGTGGTTGCTCTGAAATTATTCAAAAAAGCCATGTGAAAGTTAAATAGAAACATTTCTATCACTAAGTCAAGACTTCACTGCTATTTTTATGAACCTTATATAATAGTTACTGATGTTTAATCCAATTGACTGTTACCTTGGCTGGGGTAGGAGAGATCTAATGTGAACATAGCCTTTGTGTTTTCAAAATTTTCAATTACAGTGTAAATGTGACAGGCTAAAGCACTCTGGAATTCACTATATTGTGGGCAATACAATTATTTGCATCAATACCCCTGAATAAGCCTTTGTAGAACAGCAGCCTAAGAACATATAGATTTTTGTTGTGTTTTCTATTCCATAATTTTATATTTACAAGTGGGGCTTTAATTAGTATTTTAGTGTTTTAACTTAGATTAGTTCCCAAACATTTCATATATATGCTGTGGGGGAGGGGAACTGGGCCTCATGAATGGCAGACTGGCACATGTTTGCACATGCAGCCCTTGCACAAGTGGCAGGCAGCATGCACACGCACAGCTCAACTTACATGAGTGGCAGGTTGATGTGCATGCAGACGATGGCCAGCCACTTGCATGGCCCAATTCCAAATAAGCCATGGCCTAGTGTTGGGCTGCGTCCCAGGGGTGGGATTCAAATTTTTTAACAACTGGTTCTGTGGGCGTGGCTTAGGTGGTGGGCATGGCTTGGTTGTCATGTTATTGGTTGGGCATGGCCAACTCAATATCACTCACATCAAGGCATGCATCTCCTCCTCTAACCTCTCATGACTGTGGGGATGCTGCAACAGTTATAAGTGTGAAAAATGGTCATAAGTCACTTTTTTCAGTGCCATTGTAACTTTGAATGGTCACTCCACACAAGCAAAATACCAACAAAGGAGGGGAAAAAAACTCCAGAGAAGTTCCTGAGACAGGAAGTCTAATCCTGCCAAGAATGTAATAAGTGTTAACGGAGAGGCAGTTTCTGTAAGCAACACCAAAATGTTTTCTTCCTGCCTTCCTTACAGGATTAGGCCAGTAATTTCTTCTAACAACCAGTTCTCCGAATTGCTTAGAATGTTAACAACCGGTTCTAGCAAATAGGTGCGAACTAGTAGAATCCCACCCCTGGCTTGTCCCAGGGGTTGAGGACCTCTGTTTTAAACAGAAATTACACTACGATTGTGGTGCTGAGCTAAAATTATTTCAGTAGCATAGCTATAAATGAAAAATTTCCATTCATCAGTGCATTTCCTTCACCTGTTCAAAACTGTTACTATAGTTCCACTCCTAGACCCAAAATCCTGTCTGCAAGGAGTTTCACCAATTCCCTAACAGCTATTTGCCTCCCTGAGTTAATGTTTATATCTCCCTCAAGGTAATTCTTTTAAGCAAAAATTTCCTATGAGCCAGTGTGGCACTTTTTATGCAGTCATGTTTTATATCTGTTTCTTAGGAAATGAACAAACTAGTTATGCTTTTTGCACATATATGTTCCAATTTGAAACAGGTAATTCTTGATGTCAAAATCAAAGCAAAACATTTCTTCTCAGCTTTATACTGTTGAAACCATAGTTCAGTCTCCAATGTCTGGTGTATCATCCTTTTTGAAATGCAAGTTTAGAGAATTTAAAGAAAGCTGTTCTTATCTAGCGATGCAATACGTATTTTATATGATAAAATTGCTCAATATATTGTTATAAAAAGATAAGCTAGGCAACTAGACAGGTTTCCTGCCATAAGCCATTTAGATCTTAGAGTAGAGGTTAGAATTTTGTCTAAGCAAAAAACCAATATTGATATAAAAGAGAAATCAACTTCTCTAAAACTCCAGTTACGAATCTAAAGTATCCAATGACAGATTTCATAAATAGATGATCTATAGCCCATAGATTACACATAATCCTCAAATGCCTCTCTTATTAATCTGGGAGTGCCCAGATTGATGGTCTCACTATTGATGATTAAACAGTTAAACAGGGAAAATTAAAATCTAAGACAGCATCTGCTTGACTTCTCAAACAGCAATGTTAAAATTGCCAGGAAGACTATTCACACTCATGCCCAAAAGCTTATGATAACAGATAACAGGTATTGAAAAAGTGAATTACACATAATACTCCTAATATATTTTGTAAAATATAATTGATCATTTTCCCATTAACTTTCATCATCTAACTTTTTTGTGAATAACTGAAATTAGTCCTACGAAATCAATCACTTATTGAGCATACATTTTTATTTGGAGTCTTCTTGCAAGTACTTCACAATTCCTACCTGCAGTCTAGCATTGTGGAAAAGGACAGAATTGACATACTGGGGAAAGAGAGACATGCATTATACACTCCCCATTTTTACACTCAAAGATGAAGGTAAGAATGTAGCAAATACATGCCTGCTATTTAAAAATCATAACACCAGGGGGCTTCTGGGTGTTCTTTGTCAATTAATCAGGTTCAGCTGTCATAAAATTGATTTTCCCAAGGAAGCAAGTTTAGATAATCTGTATCTATCAAAATGCTTCATGAAAAGCACCAATCAACTATTTGATCATTGAAGAGTATTACTTTTCTCTTTAAAAAAAAGGGATTATTCAACGATTGTAGTAACATTCTCTGACATATAAAAACCAATTTTTCATTTGTTAAACTCTTGATTTTACAGACCTTGATTCCACAGAATCTGGATGTAATGAATTTCAGGGAATATCAGATTTTTACCTCAAACAAGAGACCAAGTCTATGGTTTGATGAGGCAATCAGAACAACATTTGCTTCTCCTAAAATGTGGTCATGTGTCTGCATATGCTTCATTTTAAAGTGAAGACTTAGCTAAAGCCAGATGCTTTCTTCAAGTTAATAGATTGTCCAATATCATCATCAATGAAACCAGTACCTCCACAACAGATAGCTAAAGATAAGGGTTTTTTTTCATGGATGGACAGGTTTTGCAGCTAAAAAAATCCAATTTGCAATTGAATTGACATTTGGAATTAATGGACATTCAATCCCCTGGGTATTCAATTGAGGATTTATTATATTTATAATATGAGAACCACTGATTCTTCAGATTAATGGAAGACAAAAGAAGCCTCCTGTGTTTTTCAACTAATTCACATTCAATTTGATTTTTCAAAATAGCTTTAAAAAAAGTATTGCAGTGGAGAAGCAAATAATTGAAATTCTTGTGGATAGAACGTCATGTTCTATCTGTGGATAGAACGGTATTTGCATTATGTACAGTACCTACTGTGTGACAAGTGTGTATATCATTGTCCTGTCCTGTCCTTCCTTATACAATCATCTCTCCAGTGATATGTAACCTCCCAGGCTTCCCATGTTTAACTTAAATCTTTATAGAAAACTCCAGAATGAAACTTTCTCCATTGACTTTTGAGTAACAGAACCTGTGTCATCAATAAAGGAGAGTCAGCTGGAGTAATATGTTTCTACTCACATATTCCAAAATGCTATTTGTGCTCAGAATGATAATTCGCTGCAGTCAGCTCACCATGACCAACCTGCCACAGCCAACTCACCACAGGACAATTCACTGTGGGACAAGAGTTGCATTAATATTAAAGAAATAATGGAATAGAATCATTAAAGAAAGGATGCAAAAGGAGGGGCAGAATGAAATGTGAATAGCAAAAATTAAAATCATTTTCATTTACTTTAAATAATTAAATAGAACTGTCAAATTGTCCTGCAATGAGTTGTTTTGCAATGAGTTGGCGGTGGTGAGTTCACCCACTGCAAGTTGGCTGTGGCGAGTTGGCCACAGCAAGTTGTCCCATTCCTGTCCCAGATGCTGTGGGTAATTGTAAGTCTGAGAATTGCAATTTAGCAACACCTGGAGGACCACAAATGTCCAGATTTCATTTACATGCATAATTTGATGCATGAGTTAAGCTTACTTAGTAGAAATAGATTCTACTAATAGCAGTGAGCAGATTGCATACAGTATATATAATGCAGAACATGTATACAGGCAGAGGTGGTATTCAGCAGGTTCTGACCAGTTATAGAGAACCGATAGTAGAAATTTTGAGTAGTTCAGAAAACTGGTAGCAGAAATCTTGAGCAGTTCAGATAACCACCCAATACCACCTCTGACTGGCCCTTCCCCCATTTATTCTCTACCTCCTGAGTCCCAGCTGATTGGCTGGGTCTTCCTTTGTTGCCCTGCAAAGGAGAACGGAGCTGAAAAATAGGTTAGTGGGGTGGGAAGGGAATGGGATTTTGCAGTAACCTTCCCTTGCCATGCCCACCAAGCCACGCCCACCAGGCCACGCCCACAGAACTGGTAGTAAAAAAAATTTGAATCCCACCACTATATACAGGTAATCATCACTTAATGTCTCTAATTGGGACTGGCAAACCTATTGCTGACAGACTTGTAAAGCAAAAAATTATGACTATGCTGATTTACAACAGCAGTTCCAGCAGATCTGGTTACAGTCAATAACCACAAGTCATTATGTGCAATATAACACATATGTTACTTTCAATCTCCTACTAGCTTTTCCACTGACTTTGGTGGTCAGAAGCCTGCAAGGAAGGTAAAAAATGGTGATTGATACATGCTGTGACTATCATAAGTACTAAGCACCAAAAATCACAAACACGTGATTACAAGGACATATGTAATATGTCCATATCTTTGCGGGTTGGTTGTCAATCTGTTTTTCAGTGTTATAATTTTGAATGGATGCTAAATAAATGGTCATTAAGTGAGAACTGCCTGTATAGGATGAAATCTAAAAATTCCAGTTACCAATTGGCTAAAAAAACATTTGCACTAGGACACTAATGCCTGGTAATTACCAGATATTCCATCCATTGCAACTATTAATCTCTTACAGAGATTAAATATTTGAGTTCCATTTTTTTAAAAAAATACATGAAAATGGCTCTAGAATGAATATATAGGATAGCACAAAAGATAATTCTAACTTTTATCAATGCATATGTGCAGATCATTATGTGAGACTGCCTGCTGTCTTCAGGAATATATTTTGAATAGTGCCCCTGTACATTTCATTTTTATAACATTATTTATGATAGAGAAAACAATGATTATTAATGCCAAATATAGCTCTTCTAACTTGGTTATCCATAATTTGCTCTACATCTAGTTTTAGCCAAAAGACCAAGAGCCTATAATTTGCTCCATCTTGGCAATTAAGAATCTAACTTTCTGATAAGACTTCACTATGGTCTGAGAGCAGTGGTGGGATTCAAATAATTTAACCATCGGTTCACCCAGGGTCAGGGTGGCTGTTGTGGGAGGCATGGACCGACCTGACCCTAGGCAAACTGGTTGTTAAATTACCCCTGCCCCCATCAAAGTGGATCCTGGGCGCTGCACTACAATGGAGAAATGGAACAGTTGGCAAGAGGGAAGGAAGAGGAGCAGGGAGAAGAAAGAGGAAAAATGGCCTTTTCCTTCCCTTGCACCAGCCATTCTGTTGCCCATTTCTCCATTGAAGCACAGTTCAGCACCCAGGATCCACTTTGTTGGCAGGAGGAGTAATTTAACAACCTGCTCCCCCAAACTGGTGTGAACCGGCTGAATCTCACCACTGTCTGAAAGTCTTGCTGGGATGGCTCAAAGGTGTAGAAGAGCCATTCCTCTTATAATATTATAATATAATATTATGTCTACTATTGACCTCACCCCTTTCCTAAGAGGTCTGTAGGGGGTGTGCATAAGCGCACCAACGTGCCTACCATCCCTGTCCTATTGCTTCTTTTATTTTTCTTATATGTACCCATTTCATGTATCCATAACTATATATATACTTATACCTATTATCTTGTAAGCGATTGACAAATCAAATAAATTCTAATTATAAATTCTAATTCTAATATTAAAGAAATGAAAAAGAATCAGGCAGTCCCCAGGCTGCAACTTTTAGCATACTTTTTCAGGGATCAAAAAATCATGAACTAAGAAAAAAGATATGGAAGGTAGGTCAGGCAATGCAATAGATTCTCAGCCAGTCCTTGAGTATTGAAGATTTGTCCTGAAATGAATACAAACTCCAGCTCCTTTGCAATGATGGTTTATTCATTAGCTCAGCAAACAACAAATACTCTTCTCTGACAAGAAAGGCTAAAAGCCAGGCAAGGTTAGGGTTGGGTTTGAGTTTGCTCCCTGTCCTTTTATTACCATTATCATGAGACACACCCCACCACACCCAGGCCTATATGCAGTTCTAATTCTGGCCACGCCTAACCCATTATCCCTAAATGTTATTAACCCTAAAACTGTCTACATCCCTACCCTATTCCGACCTTCACTAACTGATCCCCACCTGGTGCCACCTTCACCATGTTTTAACCTAAGGTTTAGTTACCACCTATATGTGCCCCAACCCCCTTTAACACTACGTACTGCATCAATACATGAAAAGAGCCATTTCGCAGTTGTTTCAGAATCCATCCTCCATCCCCATTGTTGCAGAATCCATCCTCAGCTCTGCTGAGTCATTCCAAAGCCATCAGACAAGCAGAAATACAGATCCAGCAGCAGCAGAGATAAGGTGACATGGTCAGCTGACTTGCTGCGAGGCATATTCGGAGTTGATGGGCTTCTGAGTGAAGTTGGAATCTGACATAGATCTAGTGAGAGTTTGAGAGAAAACTTCGCACCATGATCCATCCTGTCATTTTTGCGCTGCTTAGTGTGAAAGTGTGAAAGGGGAAAGAAAGGAAAGGAAGAAATGAAGAATTATAGTATTAGGGGAGCCTCAGATGAGCCAAGCATTTCTGGTGACCCTGGAAAGTGATTGAAAAGGGCATTTTGGTAACTTCTTGGCAGGCACTGATTAACATCACCAGATAAAGAACTATGGAGCAAAATGGAAGATTATTTGCTCGGAGATATAACTGTGTTTTAGATCTCATATTGTAGATGCTATGTTCCAATAAATCATGCTTTGGGTCCTGAAATATCTGTAACACATCAAGTAATAGTTTCTGTGTAATTTGAATGTACAGTTATAGAACACCTCCAGTATAATACATTTTAATCTTGGGAACTGATTGAATTGTACACAAGTAATTGGCCTAAGCTGCTACTATTGTTATAACTGGATTTGTACATATTTATTCTAAGGCTGAACAGAACTTCTTATGGTTTGAAAGCTCTTTGTGATTTTGTTCATCAGCATTTCTTCCATTTTCACCCAATCCTGCCTTGCATTCCAAATGGAGTACCCCTCCTCCCTGCAATTTGCCACGCAAGAGCCTGCTGGAAAACTTCCTGTGCACGCATGGGAGCCATAAAAGGCTTATTCTGGCTCTTGTAATTCAGTGGTTGTTTTTTTTTTCTCGCTTGCTCCTTCCCTCCCTCTTTAGTTGATTCTAGCTTAGGAACTGAGAAAATACAGGTCATCTTAGTCATTGGGAATACTTTTGCATATGATTGTATTCCAGAGCAAAACTAAAGGGTTGGATTTATTCAGCTGGGGAATTCTTTTCTGCACCTTTTCTTCTACCAACATATAATCTGCATCACTTTTGGATTTACTTCCCACTTATTAAGGACTGCAGCCTCCAGGGAAAACAGAGCACAGATGTGAGTAACCATCCATAAATGCAGTTAGAGGGATTAAGGGGGCAAATGAGAAAATGACAGAGAGATTTTGGAGTTCAACTTGCTATCTTTTTCTTTTGCGAAAGGTCTCATTTTTCAAGAATATATAACAGCTGGCTCTTCATTATATAGAAAAAAGGCTTTTTGGAAGTATTAAACACAAACTCCCTGCTGTTATTTTTGCATCTTTTTTTCTGTCTCTCTTTTCCTTTCTCTGTGGAGCATCTTTTTTTGGTGCACAACTTTCATGGGATCTTAGATTAATTTAATCATAGAGGTTATCAGTGATTCATCTAATATTCCTCAGTAGTTACTGAGAAGAAAAAATATGACTCAGTTTGGCAAGCTGTATCCTTGATTTGTCAAAAGTCATTCTGTATTTTAAACATTCAGGAATATAGATATGCATGCTATAACTGAGGAAATTACATTTAAGCAGGCGAAGCTGAGTTTACACACCAAGAGAGGTGTGCATTGGATATGCAGTTGGAATGCAGTATCTTATTTTTTGCTACCCAGGGTGAATTTTCTCTAAGGGCAATTTCAAGCAAAGCACTATCCTTGCAGAAAGTGTCACTGTGGTGCTTTCAAGAGATGTGAGAGAAAGAGGCAGAAAACACCAGTCTAGGAATGTTATTGGTGGTCATGAAGAAAAAAAAGGCCAATATTTCTCACAGAAGGAATTGCATCTCTAAGATATTCAACTAAAGTATAGGAAGAATTAATCTGATCATATTCAATATTGAAAGAATATCAAACAGCAAAATAGGAATAAATGATTCCTAGCCATGGAAACAGATCTTGGTTGGAAATGGCAGTTGACAGCCAAATCTTATGAGCCTGTGCCTGGCATCTTGTGAAATAGCTTCAGATATGAGATAGATTGACCTGAACTGCCATACTGTACTGAGTATTTTTGAGTTCTAACTGGCAAGAGCTATCTTTATACCTGGTATTTTAAAACTAAATATAGTTTATGATCTTTTGCATGCAGAATATGTACTTAAATACATTGTTCTATGGTTACTTACTTCCCCACATGTTTACACAACAAAGGAGTTATACTAGAGTGAGATAATATTATATAGTGCAGATAGGTAAATCCTTATGCAAAAGAATAAATGGTAAACAAATTAGCATCAGAAGCAATACTTAAGAGGCAAGCAGGAGAAAATGTCAACCTTCCCGTGACATTCTGCTTCAGCTCTTTTTTTAAAAAAAGAAAGTCAGATTGGAGAAAAGCTGAGTTGTAACTTACCAAGTGTTTAATTCTGTCATTTGAAACTTCAGCCTAGAGACTTATTTTTAATACTACTGTAGGTGTTAATTAATTCAGCAGTGAAAGGTTCCTTATAAATGCACTGTGAATGATCACTGGGTTTGGTTTTTACAGTACAAAATGATGCACTATTTTAAAGTGGATTTTTCCTCTTGTTTTCACTGCCATTATTTTGTTTTCCTTTTATAAATTAAAAAGGAAACTCTGAGTTTGATTTCAAGTGATATCACGGATGTATTGATGTATTGATTGACACAATACATCCATCACATCATGGGACCATTTTTGGAATGAATTTAACCTGGCCAAACAATCCCACTAAAGCCAGATAAACTTGGCTTGTTCAAACCTTTGATCTACTAACAGACAAACACATTATTATTAACACTTTGTTATTTGATTTTTTTTCATTAAGAACAAATGAATTTGATAACTGAACTGGCCTTCTTCCCTAGCCATTTTTTTCTGGTTTGGATTGAAAATCCCAATTATTGCATTACAGGCAAATGTATACAACATGGGAAAAAACCCCCACTAATATTTCAAAGTTTAAAATATTGACCATCAAATTCATATGTATGTATGAATTCATATATATGTATGAATGTATGTACACATAGTCAACCCTTTTAACAAGGCCTTTGCTCTATTCTAGGTTACTCTCTGACTTAATGATATGTTACTCATGGATTTAATATATTCTAGGTGCTTGATTAAGAATGTTAACAAAGCTGGATCTTGCTGGCCATTGGGAGGATACTTTGCAGGAAATGCATGGTTAGGAGAGAAGGTTACACATACTCTAGTATTTAAAACTAAGATAATTTGGATCTAGCTAATATTTGGATGGGGAACCCTGGGGAATTTGAGTGCTATCGTTTTACCAGGAAGTTTTTTAAAAAAAATCTCAGGAGAAAATGTTCATAAATTACTTCAATAATGTTGTCAGAAATGATATGGATGTGTCAAAGTGTTAGGGCGTTTCTTCTCTGGAGGTTTTAAGACGCGATTGGAGAATCACTTGTTTGAAATGGGTTCCTGCTTGAGTAGGGGGGTGGACTAGAAGTGCTTTTATATACAGAAAGTATTCAGACTCCCTTTACTTTTGTCAATTTTGTTGTCCTGCAGCCTGATTCTATAATGTTGAAATTCATTTTTTTTCTCATTAATCTACACTCAATATCCCATACTGACAATGTTAAAATGGAAGTTTATATCTATGAAGTATGCTGTTAATCTACTCACTTACATTCTAGTTTACCACATTATCTTTTTTGGAGATGGGAAGAAGGAGAGATGATCTTCCATATGTTGTAAACAATAACCCTAACAATTCCTGCCAACATTGCCAACAAGTTCTTCAG
The DNA here is from genome assembly GCA_023653725.1 of Bungarus multicinctus. NCBI lineage: Eukaryota > Metazoa > Chordata > Lepidosauria > Squamata > Elapidae > Bungarus > Bungarus multicinctus. Next base: position 86,841,971 of record CM042842.1, on the reverse strand, counting down.
TGTTAATACATCTTTACTTATTAATTAGTAACTTATGGCTGATGCACATAACTGCTGGAAAACCAGCAATTTATAATAGTCCACCAAGTAAGAATTTACAGAGTCTCCAAATTTGTCTATGGGTACAAATATGGGCAGGCTTCCATGAAGTCAGACATGCTAATTTATCAAAAAAAATATTGTATGCATACTCTAGTATAATTTTACCTATCAATAATATATAAGCAACTTGGATGAACCTTCAAAGTATTTTTGGAACAGGCCTTGGAAAAATCTATCTTTAAAACATTTTACAAAATCTATCATAAAAACATTTTACATTCAGCATGTTACATTTCTATGCCATTTATGGTATTTTCATCAGTTTGCCACTGGTTATCGGTTAAGGATGCTTTGAGTCCTAAAAATACTGCATGGCTTAGAACTGGGATTAGAACCCATTATAAGAAATATTTGGAAAAGGCAGCAGTGAGGAAAATATATGTTTTTTAATAATTATATTTTAGGAATTGTCAATTGAAAAGTGATAATATATACAATGTTGTTATACATCTATATTTGTGAGTGTTCTTGAAGTTTTTTTCAGGAGGATGAGGTAGAATATAAATTCAGAAATCAAATAAGACAAGCAAATAGCGGATGATAATACCAACAAAACCTAATTAATTTATCTATGGATTTTATTTAAATGTTTAGTTATAGATTTTAACATATTAAAATTGTCAAGGTCCCACAGACCAATCGAAATGAATTTTCTTATCGGAGAAAGTTAATATTTAGTAATGCCATCTATTCTATTTGTAAGAAGGATCTCTTCTCCATGTGTGACTCCTGCAGTTAGCAGTATGGTAAATGTCCATTCAAACTGAATAATTGATATTTGCATCAATTTACATAATTTGCATGATGTTGTATTTCACACTATCTGATTGGCAGAAATTGTTATCTAAATGCCATCAATTGTTTGAATTGCTTTGGAAACAATAGACTTGGTGTGTTATTTGGGGGTGAAATTTCCACTGACATTTTATCCATTGCATCCGAAACGTGCTGAATAGGAGTTTGTAAAATTGAGCTTTTATTGTATAGTAACTGATTTTAAAAAGCAAACAAATGAATCAAGAATGTAATTGTTTTTCTCCCAATCTTATACATACTCTATAAACAGAATACTACTGCTTAAGACCAGATTTCTGCCCAAGTTGTTAGATCTATTTAAAATGAAGAGTTCATCCTAAAACAAGGTCAAATGAGTATTTGGAGTCAAAAGGCACATTAGTTGACACAATAGCACTTGTTGAGATCGTATTATGGAAATTCTTGAAAAATGATTGCCTTGGTGGGTATGGCTAATAGGAAAACATCCTTTTATCAGAAAATAGTTTGGTTAGAACACTGGAAATTAAAATGAAATATTCTATTTATCCTGCAGTTAGTTTTACAACATCCCCTTTGCAAAATAAAAAAAACAGGAGCACTAGACTAATTCATTTGTTAGCATCAACAAAAACAACCAGTATCAAGCCCATAACAATTTATCTTCTCATTTTTGGAAAACATGAAAAGTCTGGTGGTTTTTTATAAACCATTGTGTGATCTTTGGATACAGAGCAATATATAATCTGGGCCAATGCTTATTCTGGTATAAACCAATCTACTTCATTTAATGAAATGAGCTTTGGTTCCTGAGTGCATAGAATAATAAATGTGCTATCTAAGAGGCCGAGGATTAGATATTATTGCAGTAGACTAACAGGGCTGTCTTTTTAAAAATACCTCACTGCCATCCTTGTTTTTCTATGATCTATTTAAATTTCTGTTCTAGAACTTACTCGTTTTTCTGGATTACATATATGAAGCTTTTCCTTTATCTTGCCTGCAAGAACAGTTGCATGCCAACTTGGTGGGAACCTCAGTAACATACATGCATTTGGTGACATCTTTAAAGCCACTTAATTTCTTCCATCCCAAAGAAAAAGAAATCTTGTCTGGGAAGAAAGCGTTCAGCCTGAGCCTGCTTATGCTCACATAGGGACGTTGGAGCAGCTGCTGCTCGCTGTAAGCATAAGCAGCTGGGTCCATTTCTCCCTAACCTCATTTACATATTTGTCAGCTGTTCAGAGCAAGACAGGAAAAATAATCCCTTTGCTTGTCATAGGAGTTTGCAATTTTGACTGTGCCCTAATTAGAGCTTCTGTTTCCTGGTGCTCACAGCTCAGGGCTGTGCTGCATGAGGCAGCCACAATTTATGGGAGATGAAGTAGGTATGAGTGAACCAGGAAGACAGGAAAAAGAGGCTTCGAAGGAGGGGCCTAAGAAAGAAGCAAAGTTGGCTGGAGGGAAATCTTCAAAGCTGGATAGAGGGTCTTTGATCTGCATGGAATTTTGGGTGCACAAGAACAAAAGGAATAAATTTAACTTATCTTATTATTTAGGATCAATACCCAGCAGATAAAGAAATGGAGGATTAACTGAGAAGACCCAATAAAAGGTATGAGAGTTATTTGTGTATCTATAGAGCAAAGGGGACAACCTCCTTTTGATTTTAAGACTTCCAGATCCCACAATCAGCATCATACCCAGAGCCAGAGGTTCTGGAGCTGCGGTCTAACATTAGTATTTGATGGGCCCTAGGCTATAGAACCAGTTTGGTGTAGTGGTTAAAGCATTGGCTAGAAATTGGGAGACCATCAATTCTAGCTCTACCTTAGGTACAAAGCCAGTGATGTGACTTTGAATCAGTCATGTCTGAGCTCTAGGAAGGAGACAATAGCAAACCACTTCTGAAAACAACTTGCCAAGAAAGCTGCCGAGAGTTTTCTAGGCAGTCTCCAAGAAATGAATATGATTAAATAGAGAAAAAGATTAAGAGGCTAGAGATGGTAGAAAAGTCATAGAAAAGTTAGCTGTAGGACAGAGAGATGCATCCATGAAATTCTCAAGCCATTTGAAATCTGTATCCCTGTGTTTGAACATGTTGTTTGCTGAAACTTTCTTATGTTTTGTTGCAGTATACATGGATTACTAAACAGATGTTCCCCTGTCCCTGAGATGGACGTGCCAAGCATCAAGGACTTTCAGTGGAAAACCCTAGCACCTTTGCCCAGTCCAAGAGTCTATTCTTCCCTGGTAGAGGCTGGTGGACAGGTGTTTGCCATCGGGGGCTGTGATGACAATGGTGTGCCAATGGACAGCTTTGAAGTGTATTCCCCAGAAGCAAACCAGTGGAATTCTCTCCCCCCAATGCCTACAGCCAGGGCTGGGGTAGCAGTAGCTACACTGGGCAAGAGGATAATGGTGATTGGAGGTGTGGGAGCCCATCAGATGCCTTTGAAGATTGTGGAGATGTACAACATAGATGAGGGCAAGTGGAAGAAAAGAAACTCTTTGAGAGAAGCCTCAATGGGCATTTCTGTGTCAGTAAAAGGCAAGAAACTTTTTAAAAAATAAAGTGTGTAGTAGAAACAATTTTAACTTTGAAGGCAGTCCCCTGTCCTTGAATATTTTTCTGTTTGTAATTGGCTTTTTTCACATGCAGAGGCCTAGTTTAGTCAGCAAGAAGCTATCAACTTCTTTTATGCAGTCAGTATTGTCTGATTTTGACCCTTTCACCTGAACTGTTGGAATAACCATCAACAAATTGCTCTGGTTGTATTTATGTGGTTTTCAACCATCTGGCCTAAAACTAGCTGTGAATCCTGTCTTGTAATTGGAATATGGCCTGACCTTTTCTTCTTTTTCTTTTTAAACACACAGCCAGGCACGTTCTATATTCCTGCCAAATATGGAAGAAGTTGTTTATTCTGTTTGGTTTGGTGAAGTTTTTATAGCTCCCAGAGGACAGATAAATCGGTGCTTTCTAGAGCATGTGACAGGCTGAAGGTTTTTGCAAAGCATGGAACGCCAAAATCATTCAGTAGAAATTTATATAGGAAGGTGAATGTGTGCAGTTGAGCGTCAATTTTTTTCCCTTCAGTATTTTTATCCTCACATTACAACCTGCTTTTGAATGCTTGAATCATTTTAGGTGACTATTTGCAATGAAAAGTATCAAATTGCTGTTATGAAGTAGAAAGTCAGAAGCTTCATTTTACCCGAACAAGTATTTACCTGCTTAAATGGGAGATTGACTGCAGGAGAGGCACAGTTTAGAGAAAGAAGTATTTGTTGGAATTTAGCCAAGCACAATGAATACCCATTTATCACTGCTGTTATGCATGTGAACAACTCTTATTAGATGGACTAAAGTCATAAATAAATTTATAGCAGAACTCGATGGAACTTTTACCCTTAAAGTTAGGCTATATGATCTGTGGAACATGATAAAATGATAACAATGAATATCTTTCCATTCAGGGATTATTGTGATTTTACATTTAATATGCATGAGTTAAAACTCAGGTATATTTCTGCTTAATAACTTTGTTTTTAAATCTCCATCTATTCAATGTGGTAAACTCTTCTGAAACTCTAACACCAATTTCATATTTTGTTTCCTTTTTTCTTTCTTTCCAGACTACCGAATCTATGCAGCTGGTGGAATGGGAGCAGATCTACGTCCTCACAATTATATGCAACATTATGATATGCTTAAAGACATTTGGGTGTCCTTGGCAACCATGCCTACACCCAGGTATGCTGCCACCTCCTTTCTGCGGGGCACCAAGATCTATGTTCTGGGTAAGAGTATACCTCAAAACATCTTCCCATTTTGCAGCTAACTCTAACCCAAATTTGTCTCCACATGCATAGTTCAAGAACCTGTTTCTTTTTCCTCAGATAGCTGCTTAAAATATACAGTGCTAGAAATGTCCTTTGAGTAAAAATGTCTGAGCAGTAACTGTCAGGTTTCCACCGAAGCCATGGATCCATGGCTGCATCTCTCCATCATAATGGAAGGAAATAGTATTTACATGAATGTCATTTTTCCTGTGCAATATTGTGAGATTAAGGAGCAACAATCCATAAATAGGCTCCTGGAAAAAAATACTGAAGTGACATTTCAAAAACATCAGTCACAAATAAAACAAGAAACTTGTGAATAGTGTATCCACCGGTTTCAGTCATTGTTGGTGACATCTGTGGCAGAAAATCTAATATTTGTTATGTCCCCAGAAAGGTAAAAAGTATAGAACCAATTATTAATCTTGTTTCTACAAAAATAAGGCCATTTTAGCTCTGTAACTACTTTAACTACTTATGTAAGATCAAGATTACTATGTTCTTCAGTTCTACCAACCTCAAGAGGAATTGGAAAGACTTAATTTTTTTCACACAGTGTTCAGCTAATATAGGGTTTGCTGTCACATGTTCAGATTCAAACTACCTGTGGTCCACAGTGGTCCTCCAGGTAATTCCAACACAACTGCCTTTCATTCATTAGCTAAAGTCAGTTTGCTGTCTCTGCCCTACCTTCTTGGGGTCACAAATTAGTCAGGAAGTCAGAGCTTTCACATTATCTAAGTCCCTCTCCTCTCTTCATCACCAATTAGCAACTTTCTTGTGGCAGGGTATTTCAGGATTGTTGTTTCTATCAAGAAATCTCTTGAAGGTCAGATATTTTACTTGCTGGATAATAGCTAGCATTATAGAGTGGAAAGGATATACAGAGAGAAAAACCTTTGCAAGAAAGAATTTCTGAGTCTAGTACTTGAAATATAATCTTTATTTAGGAAATAACATGGTGACAGGAAACTCTGAGTTACTTTAGTCTTTTTTCAGCTAAAATATTGTCGAGTGCTCTTGCCCATTATGGAGTGCTGGCAAATCAGATGAACAATACAGGTCAGAGACAGTATAGAAAGAAGGCAAAACTGAGAGCAAAGAAAGTGATGGAAATCTGAGAATAGCAGTTAAGAAGATGTCAAAGTACTTTACGCAAGGAAATGAAAGTCCCCCTTCATTCTCATTACATCTATTGCCCCAAGGGTCAATCATTTTATCAATACAGAAGGTTGGTACACACAAAATTGAATTCGAACATTGATAATATAGTTAATAAATAGCATTTGGAGACTGCAGTATCTCCCCAACATATCTGTTTTCTATAAAATTTAAATCAAACAGATATAAGATCTGAACAGAATGAAATAATAAAAGTCATTTCTATTTTGATCTACTGTAGCTGTTCTTATTCTAAGAGAGAGAGAAAAAGTATGTTCTAAAGCTTCCAAAATTAGGCCACGATCTTTTGTGACCAGCATGGAACAGGAAATCTATCATCCTCCTCATAAGTCATGATTCATAATACCCATCTCTGTCTCATGGGTTTTGATGAGTCCGTAAGTTTTCTTCTTAAGTAATAGAAGCAAATGTTGTCAATTTCTTATACACTTCAGTATGGTCTTAGAATGAGAGTAAATTCTATTCACATCTACACCAGAGTTAACACACTGTACTGAGTACTGAGGCATGAGTAGATAAGTGCTGACTGGGGAAATCTGGGACTTGGTTCACTCCTCTTAAAGTTGTCCAGTTTGAAAATGGACAGACAATAGTTATCAAGCTTCCTGCAAGAGGAGAGCAAGAACGATAGGAGAGGAGGTGAGTTAAAAAGAGTTTTTACTTAAAGTAGTTACATAAACAAAACTTGCAGTAAAGAGCACTTGTGACTTTCTTTTGTTCATTCTTCCTGCAGCTGGTAATCATGTTTAATCCTTTTTGGATGTTTTTAAAGCAGATATATTTTCTATAAATCTCAAGATCTCCCAGATGTGCTGACAGCTCCCTCTCATTTCTTACTTTTATTGCTCCCTTTTGGCTCCAGTTCTGTGTTGAGGGAGTGATTATCTATCATGCCTTGATAATCAGTTTAGTTAAGGACAACTGTAAATATAAAAGAATAACACCACCACTAGCAAAAAAAAAACCCCCAAAAGATCAGAAAATAAAATTGGTACATTATCAAAGATTAAAATGTTGCTAATCAAAATATAATATTGTATAAAATAGACAAATTGGTGGAAGCTACCATGACATGCTTAATGATCATAACTGCAACCTTGAAGAAAATATACAATCCTTTTGAAGCATAATTGATAGGACATCTATGGAATAAATTATTATCCTGCAACATCACATACTTCATGCCAAATATACAGTCTGATTTATGAACTTAAAGAATAACAATTCTAAGAGTAATCGTAATGATCAGTTGTGTCATTTGATGTTAGCTTTATAACTGAAATGTTGAAGAGTAGCAGAAAAAATCTGTTCAGCTGAGTGACTATCCAGAGAAAATTGCATTAATTAATTAATTAATTAATGAAGTGTAATTTCCCCAAAAAAATATTTCATAGGTAGTCGGATCTTGTTATTTCCTAATAGGATGACTAATAAAAGAACATAAACTGAGTTGGTTTTTCAGTAGCCCAAGAATCCCTTTCCCCTCACTTCCGATAGCATTTATTTACCTGATTTTCCTCAGTTCCCATTCCCTGCTGCTTTCAGTATGATGAAAAATATTGGTATGAAGCCAAGCTGATCTTTCACTACAGTATCTGCTTTTCTCTACTGAGGTGGAAGGCAGTCCAAGTATGCTGTGAATGCCTTTGAAGTCTTTGATATCGAGAACAGATCTTGGACCAAATTCCCCAACATCCCAGCAAAAGGGCTTTCTCCACGTTTGTTTGCACAGAGAACAATATATTTAGTCTTGGGGGATTGCGGCAGGGCAGATTGTACCGTCAGCCCAAATTCATGAAAAATGTGGATGTCTTTGACATTGAGCAAGGTGAGTTCTTCTGCAATTGCCCTCCAAATTCCAATGTAGCTACGGGGGAGAACAACCTTTTGATGACACACTTTTATAACTAATAAAATGATGTCTCTGTTTCATTGTGGTTTGCTATGTATATTCAGCAATATAGTTTGGAAAGTTTCTGAAAGCATAACAAGTGGTTGTATGAACCTAATGAACTGAAGTTGCTCATCCAAGCCTTATAATGGAATGTACAATGTGTATCCCTGGTTTGCATTTAACCTCTACAAAGTTTGGGATCTGTCCTATTTATCCTAAATAAGTTACTGCCCA